>OZ018330.1:20221355-20946652 GCA_963969495.1 Ceratothoa steindachneri | reverse complement strand
GGCGAGACTCTGTAAAGAGAATCCCAAGGAGTTTTTTTTGGATATGTGAACAGCCGTAAACCAATCCGTCGAACGATTGGCCCTTTGAGGAATGAGGAGGGGACATTAACATTCAGATGCAGAAAATGCTAACCTCCTCAACGACTACTTCTCTTCAGTGTTTACTGAAGAGTGTGGTCCCATTCCCCAGCCGACGGATTCCTACTCGGGGGGAAAAGCTGGAGGCAATGGACTTCACCGAAGGAGAAATAAAGAAAAAGATCGCTGACCTAAAGACGAATAAGTCCCCTGGACCGGACGGGTTTTTACCTAAAGTGTTGAAGGAAGTGTGCGATGAAGTATCACGACATCTGTGCGCTATCTTTAACATATCAATCCGGACCGGATGCGTTCCTAGAGACTGGCGTGAGGCGGAGGTGACTCCTATCTTCAAGAAAGGAGACCGTAACCAACCGTCGAACTACCGACCTATCAGTCTGACTTCGATAGTCGGTAAACTCATGGAAAGCATCATGGTGGACAAAGTGACGTCGTATTTAGAGTCAAACCTGCTACTGAGGAGTTCCCAGCACGGCTTCCGAAGGCAACGGTCATGCCTGACGAACCTTGTAGAATTCTTCCACTTCGTTTTCAGTGAGCACGATCGGGACAAGGCGGTGGATGTGGTCTACCTAGACTTTCAGAAAGCCTTTGATAAGGTACCACACCGCCGCCTTCTCCGGAAAGTGCGAGCGCTTGGCATAGACGGAAAGGTAGCCGGCTGGATCGAGAACTGGCTAAGTGGCAGACGGCAACGGGTGGTGGTAAATGGACAGTCTTCTGAGTGGGTGCCCGTTACTAGCGGGGTGCCTCAAGGTTCTGTCCTGGGACCACTACTATTCATCATCTACGTCAACGACATGGACGGTGACATGGTTGCGAAGATTTCCAAATTTGCCGACGATACCAAGCTTGGTATGAACGTTGCAAAGGATGGAAATACTGCCCGCCTGCAGGAAGATCTTGGGAAGATTGGGGAGTGGTCGGACACGTGGCAAATGCCTTTTAACGTGGGCAAATGCAAAGTGATGCATATCGGCCACAGAAACCCCCAATCTCAGTATATCCTTAAGGGCACTGCTATTGAATCCACCGACACTGAGAAGGACTTGGGTGTAACAATCACTAGTGACCTCAAGTTCTCGAAACAGTGCATTGAGGCGGAGAAAAAGGCCCAAAGGATGCTAGGCTATATTAAGCGCCAGTTTGGTTATCGGAACCAGGAGATTGTACTGTGCCTGTACAACTCACTTGTCCGACCGCACCTGGAGTATGCCGTACAATTTTGGAGTCCTTCATTGCGAAAGGACATCGCGAGATTGGAACGCGTACAAGCCAGGGCAACCAAGCTGATTCCCTCTATCCGACATAAAAGTTATGAGGATAGACTAAGGGAGTTAGATCTGTTCTCACTGGAAACCCGTAGACTGCGTGGTCAGCTCATCGAAGTCTTCAAAATACTTCGAGGGTTCGACAATGTTGACTACCGGGATATTTTCACACTGAGTGAGAACAGAACGCGCAATCACGGCTTCAAACTTGAACTGAAGCGTTACAACCGCAATCTGTGTGGAAACTTTTTCACCTACAGTATCTGCGGTAAGTGGAACGCACTTCCAGTGGAAGTTGTCAACAGTGAATCTGTTGACCAGTTCAAGTCAAGACTAGACAAAGTCTTGAAAAGTGGCCGTTTATGGACGCAAAACAATTGAGCAGCCATGTGCCCGCTCAATTGCTAGTCCAAAGGTACCCTCTTTGAATGGACCGTAAGGTCTCCTAGGGTACTTACTTTCCTTGTTACTCCTTGTTACTCTCTCTCTCTCTCTCTCTCTCTCTCTCTCTCTCTCTCTCTCTCTCTCTCTCTCTCTCTCTCTCTCTCTCGGAGAAAAAGGCCCAAAGGATGCTAGGCTATATTAAGCGCCAGTTTGGTTATCGGAACCAGGAGATTGTACTGTGCCTGTACAACTCACTTGTCCGACCGCACCTGGAGTATGCCGTACAATTTTGGAGTCCTTCATTGCGAAAGGACATCGCGAGATTGGAACGCGTACAAGCCAGGGCAACCAAGCTGATTCCCTCTATCCGACATAAAAGTTATGAGGATAGACTAAGGGAGTTAGATCTGTTCTCACTGGAAACCCGTAGACTGCGTGGTCAGCTCATCGAAGTCTTCAAAATACTTCGAGGGTTCGACAATGTTGACTACCGGGATATTTTCACACTGAGTGAGAACAGAACGCGCAATCACGGCTTCAAACTTGAACTGAAGCGTTACAACCGCAATCTGTGTGGAAACTTTTTCACCTACAGTATCTGCGGTAAGTGGAACGCACTTCCAGTGGAAGTTGTCAACAGTGAATCTGTTGACCAGTTCAAGTCAAGACTAGACAAAGTCTTGAAAAGTGGCCGTTTATGGACGCAAAACAATTGAGCAGCCATGTGCCCGCTCAATTGCTAGTCCAAAGGTACCCTCTTTGAATGGACCGTAAGGTCTCCTAGGGTACTTACTTTCCTTGTTACTCCTTGTTACTCTCTCTCTCTCTCTCTCTCTCTCTCTCTCTCTCTCTCTCTCTCTCTCTCTCTCTCTCTCATTTGGACGCCACAAGCCTACACAATAGGTAGGCTTGTGGCGTCCAAATTGTTGGATTCAATATCACAAAACAAAAGATTCCTCCGCAAAGTGGACGTGAAGTGGTCCTGTTAAATCCAAGCATGCCTGACTTATATATATATATATATATATATATATATATATATATATATATATATACAATGTAAAGACTCAATATTGTATGAGAAATATGATTGGATTTGTAAATGTACCCATATATTTTTCTATAAACAAGCGAGGGTGAGACACAAGAAGGAGCAAAGGAAAATGGTTGAACACGTATTTTTATAAAACTGCGCAAGTTGTGTCTCGAGATAGAATTATCGAAGACGGATGTTTAATGAGGAGCCCAGGTGAACACAGCTATTCAACGGAAGAGGTGGTGCAGTTACAATCGTATCAAATTACACAAATAGGATTTTAATCGTGTAGATGTACACACTGTGAACAGGATTCCTAGCTCCGCCTAGGAGATTGGAGAAATGCTACAGCAACGGAGATGTTCATCTCACGGTCATTTCTAGGCCATGCCCTCTGTATTTAGAGCACATATATAAAAAAAAGAAAGGAGAGAGTAACAGAGATTCAGATTCAAATTTCATTCATTTATTAAGATATTCAATCCTAACGAATTCTCTTACGTTCACACTACCGTTTTTAATCCACTGAGTCTTGTGTCACCCTTAACCTGTACTTGCGTTTATAATATATAGATTGCTAGTCTCCAGCCTAGTACGCTCCATGTCGCGACGCTTACACCATAATATTCCGTTATTAGAATAAAGTGTTTATTTTCGTATGTCCATTTTTGCCTTAAAAACTTCGGTAAGCCCAGCCAAGTAGAACACCACCTTAAATTCATTAATCTTTGTAGTCAGATGAATAATTCACCATAACGCGACCTTTCACTTATAAGCTGGAACTCGCCGAGCCCTCATTAAGTGGTCGTTACGGAAACCTCTTTCATTCACATGCAATTGATTCACCCTCATCAGGACCAACATAACTGGTAACCTTGTCTCTACCATAATGTCAAATATTAAGAGAAAGTGATGGGTAGGACGGAAAGAACCCGCGATTGGCTTCTTTTGAGGTAACTTCCGTTTGATAACACGCCATATAGCGAGCCTAATTGTAACAAGGAGAGGTTCCACGAGATCGCGTGAAGGTCTAAATTCACCCCTGGCGCTTCTATAGAGATAAAATAAAATCAACTTCCGGAGTCTCGAGAAAATTCACTTACGGCGGACCCGTATAAATAGTTAAGAGTTGGCCTGGGTAAGATTAGTATTTAGCCAAAGAGGACGCGACACACAAGAATTCTTTCTCTCGGCCTCCCTTATTCCAAGAGCCTGAAGCAAGAAAATTGAATAAGAAGAAATAAGAACTAGGAACAAGGAGACTCCCCCATTGCTTTATTCAACTCAGCTTCTCCACGGCGAAATACTCCATCGATACTACTTTCAAGGCTAGCGGTGGTTGAGAGAAGACAGGTTGTAATCCCCTTCATAACTTTGACCAGGCCGAGTACTAATCGGCCAAGTGCAAACTCAACCGTGCCATTGAAAAGCCATCCAGCTCGACGTTCGTACCCACCCCAAGCCTTTCTCTCGGGTACAAACATCCTCAGGCGCGGATCCACCTGGAATGGTAGTTTTTCGTTTTGTCGGTCGTGTACGTTTGTGTGTACGGGCTCAGGGCTCCCGCCTGGAGCTGACGTGTGTAGAGTTTTTGCCTAATTATTTTTTTTTGTAATTCCATGTTGTATTCATTATTTTATTTTGGTTTGTACAGTAGTAAATAATATTTTGTTTCATCCAGTTTGATATCCAGAACCTCCTAGTTAGTTGATTTAATTCAACCAAGAAAAAATAGTCACTCTTACTCGATTTAGTGCAACCCACGTTTAAAGTGCATTATTCAGCGCAAGGCTAATCGCAGAGTGTGCTGCAGGCTTGCCACGTTCCCTTCCGAGTCAAAGGAAGCAAGTGGATGTCAGGATATCTAACCTGACCTACGACATAGAATAATATATATATATATATATATAATATATATATATATATATATATATATATATATATATATATATATATATATATATATATATTAAACTGCTTTCAGGTGTGGGGTTTGGTTCTGGCTATCAGAAAACTGAGGAGAAACAATCTTCTTGCATAGGCTACTTACAATTAAAACTTTGTTTACATTATCCCATTGACTTTTTAATTTATTCATTTATTTATACGTTTTAAATAATTTTATATTTCTGTGACTGTGCTTCACTAATTCGCCCAAGCGGAATTTCTGTTATCTTTTTGGTCCCATATATTCTGCCATATTTGAAAGAATCAGTAGAAATTGCATTTTTTGTTTGTATTTGGCGTACTTGAGATGTAGATGCCGAGGCCTCGTCTCAATCACAGTAAGGAAATTTTGATAACATTCGAATCGTGTAAAATAATCAGTTGTGTTTTTTACGATGTCTTTTTTTTTCTTCTGTATTTTTTTGGGGGGGAAGGGAGGTAAAAAAAAACAATCGCACTTAGGTTAGTGCTTCTGAGTGAAATTAATCGAGTGAATTACGATTAAATCAGGTTCGAAAAAAACCCGCTAAGTTTCTTTGTTGTGTGTTTTTGGGGTTTTTTTTGCGTAAAAGTTTGGCGAAATGACCATGTAGTCTTTCGAATTGTTCAAAGGACAAGGTGAGTCTCTTGAACTAAATGGGAAGGATCTAATGGCGTACATCCAAGAGGAAGACAGAGCAGTAAGAGCGGAAAGATAAGAGAAATAATGTGAAGAAAGAATGAAACAAAAAGAGAAAGAACGTGAAGAGAGAGCGAAAAAAGAGAAGAAGGGGAGAAAATTTGTTTGCATGAACCGGAAATTACTAGGGCCAGAAACGAAACGAGTTTCCTTACTTCTAGGACGGAAGAGCAACAGACTGCGTCCATAAAGTTGCCTGTTTTCAAGGAAGAAGATTTCGGGTCATACCTCACTCACTTCAAGAAAATCTCTGAGGTGAATCATTGTGATATTGAAATAGACGGCGTAGCCCAGTTGTTGCCTTTACTTAGTACCCAGCTAGGGGTCATTTTCATATCGCTCCCATCAGAGGCAACCATTGATTATCCCACGTTAAAAGCCGAATTGCTTGCTGCCAATAACATGACTCCGGACTTTTACCGTGCAATGTTCCGGCACTGTTGAATCCAGCCTAATCAAACATCCGTCAACTTGGATATTCCCTGCAGCGTAATTTTAATTTATGGCTAGACGCGTCCAAAGTTCCCCAGGAATACGATTCTTTGGTTGATTTCGTCCTCAAAGAATAACTCTTGGCGTTACTTCCGTCGGAGATCAAATCCTTTGTTAAAGCCCGGAAGTGCCTGACAATTAAAGAGTGCATCGAGGAAGCGGATGTATATGCGGCTGGTCATAATTGCTATCCAAAAGAAGGGAAGAAAACGGAACAGTACTCTCTAATAGCAAAGGCTCATAAAACCAAATTCGTTCCCTACAACAGGGATAAGTTCATCAAGATGACTGGTCCGTCTAAGCCTAAGCCCTTCTTCCTGGAGACAAACGTGAGTTCAAACCCTTCTCTAATCCCCCTGCTTCGTCGTTCCCCAGGAGAAATATCGTTTGTTACTCCTGTGGAGTAGTGGGTCATGTAATAACTAATTGCCCTAATAATTCTCAATTTAGAGGCGGCCATCCTCACCAGGCGCACAATATAAGTGCCACGCCTGCTCAACCGCCGTTGCACCTAGAAGCACCTGCCCCTTCATTCGAACCGAGTCACGCCGGCCACCTGGTGAACTTTCTGTTTGATAAAAGCACTCCTGGAAGTCTCCAATTCGAAACTGGAGCGGTGAATGGATGCCGGATCTCAACTCTCGTGCGCGACACAGGATGCGCGTGCATCGTGATATCTGACAGATTACTCCCACCTGCAGCCACAGATCACGACAAGTTTACAACAGGGATGATTACCTGGGGCGCGCTAACAGATTTCCCATTGTGAGATGCTAAATCGAGTGCGCCTACTTCACTGACTGGGCCGAGGTAGTCGCATCGCAAATCAAGTTCTGTGCTGCTTTAATTGGCCAAAGTCCATGGGTACCCCCCTTCTGCGCCATGGTTCAACACGTGACCACCCGATCTCAAGCAGTTAAAGAATTGTAAGTGCCCGCACCTCTGAAAAATACCGGCGCTTCAGATTGCTCAAATGTCCTGAAAGGAGACTTTATGAAATATCAGAAATAGTGCGAATCTCTTCGTCACCTATGGATAAAGGCACAAAACAAGACGCGAGAGTTCATTAGGGTGAACAATATAATCTTTTTCATTGTTAAGGATAACCTCCTTTACCGCGTGTGCTCAGCAGACAATAACACAGAGTCCCAAGTATTATATTTCCCCCGCTCCTATGTGAAACTAATCCTTCGAACTGCCCAAAATTGCCTCTTCACGGGTCACTTTAACCACTCTAAAACGGCACAACGGGTCTTTAAATATTTCTATTGGCCAGGTTCATCGGACGAAGTCCTGCGTTAATGTCGTTCATGCGACATCTGCCAGAAGACCGCCATTAGAGGGCGAGTCAAGCCGGCACCTTTACAGAGGGGCCCAATAATCTCTGAACCCTTCTCCCGAGTGGCGATTCATCCACCTTTAAGTGAGAGCCATAGTTATGTTTTAACTCTGGTCAATTTTTCCACTAGATTCCCCGAGGCTGTTCCACTTAAAAAAATTGACAGCATCTCTTGTGCCGAAGCACTCATCACGATTTTCTCCCGTGTTGGGCTGCTGAAAGAGATATTGTCGGATCGTGGCCACCAATTTACGTCTAAGTTGATGGAATATGTGTGCAAGTTGTTCATAATAAAACCCTTATTTACGATTCCGTTCCACCCAGCCGGAAGTGGAATGTGTGAAATGGTAAATTTTTTGTTTTTTTTTTAATTAGGGAGCTATCTGGCGACTGCCGACTAAGGCATAAGTTGCCGTAAACAAACAGCCTAGTTCTAGGCTACTTTAAAAAATTGAACAGGAAACAATAAAAAGAAATAACAATAACAAAGCAATAACAAAAACAATAACAAAAACAACAACAATTAAACCGGGTTAAATGAAAGGGAGAAGGCCGGCCTCCCACAAAAAGTCAATAAGTCCACCAGTCAAAGTACACGCACTCGTCCCGAGTACAAGGGACAGGCGGTAGCCTGTCCCTTGTACCTGTCCCGGTACCGGGACAGGTGTCGTGCGCGAAGATCACCCAGACTGAGACATTCGACAAGAATGTGCCGAACAGTCTGGGGGAGGACGCAGTCGTTGCAATAGGGCGCAGGCGAGCGCTCCATCAAATAGCGATGCGTCACACGAGTGTGGCAGATTCGGAGAAGACAGAAAGCAACCTGAAGCCGCCGCGGCATTGGGGGATAGGTCCATGGGAACAGTTGCGGCGCAATGGCGAGCAACTTTAAGTTCCCTTCGACCATCTCTCATCTTTTTTGCCAAGCAGTCCGAAGAGCTGCCCGTATTCCTGCCATGTAGTCAGTGTGAGGAAGAGCGAAACGCTGGTCCGGTCGCAGAGTCCTCGCGGACTCTTTGGCGCCCTAATCGGCGCGCTCATTCCCCGCAATTCCTACATGTCCAGGAACCCAGCAGAAGATAATCTCGACATCTGCCCGGCTTGCCAAAACCGTGGCGTCACGGATTTCGCGAACCAGGGGATGCGGAGATTCCAATGCCCCGAGAGCACTCAGGGCGCTTTGTGAGTCGCTATAGATCACAATCCGGTCTCCGAACCGGGCACGTCGCGTAATCTCCCATACCGAGTGGTGTATTGCCACCAGCTCGGCCGTGAAGACAGACGCAGAGCCTGGTAGAGCCCCGCTGACTTCAAACAGAGGGGATACGGCGTGGAAGCCGACCCCCTCTTGGAACTTGGAGCCATCCGTATACACTGGCACGGTACCAGCGTGACACGATGTGTGCTCCAAAAAGGTCGAACGCAATACTCCCGGCGCAGTACAAGCTTTGGGAGCAGAGGCGTGGCGACAAATAGCCAAATGTGGTACCCTCTAGGGTGGCTGGCGTCCTGGGCAAAACCAAGGGCGCCACCGGCCCGAGAACTATATCTACCTCTCTGAGGAGTTTCCTGGCCCTAAACCCAAAGGGCTTAGGGTATGACTGGCGTCTCTCGGCGGCATAGGCACCATCGAGAACAGCTGTAGATGCAGTGAGAGCTGTTGGCGACTGAGAGAGGCGCCGGGCTCGCGCGTACAGGCGAGTGATGCACTGCACGCGGCGCAGAGCGAGTGGCATCTCCCCTGCATCGACCAACAGGCTCTCAATGGGGAAAGTGCGGAAGGCACCGGTCGCAAGGCGAAGGCCGGTGTGGTGGATCGAATCCACATTCCGCAATAAACGCTCGGCTACGGATGCATAAAACTCGCATCCGTATTCAAGCTTCGAGCGAACAAAAGATCGATAAAAAAGTAAGGCAGTAGCCCTATCAGCGCCCCAAGCGCTGAACGTCACGAAACGGAGAATGTCTATGGTGCGGGTACAAGAGACCCTAAGGCTGCGAATATGAGCCTCCCAGGTGAGGCGTTGGTCGAATACAAGACCAAGGAAACGGTGCGATTCAACCACATCCAGGCGCACCCCATTAAGAAACAAATCTGGGTCGGGGTGAAGCCGTGGATGGCGGCACAAGTGCACCACCTTGGTCTTGGCCAAAGACAACCAAAACCTGTGCGCTTCGGCATAGCGAGAGACGCGGTTCAATGCCTGTTGGAGTCGACGCTACAGAGTTGGCATCTGGCCCGCGCCAAAAGAGATCGAAAGGTCGTCCACGTAGAGCGTAGCGAGAACATCTTCCGGCAGCACCGAGGTGATGCCATTGATGCTCACGGCAAAGAGTGTGACACTGAGGACACTTCCCTGCGGGACACCCTCTTCCTGCTCCTTTGGGCCGGAGTGGGCTCCCCCCACCCGTACGCGGAATCGAAGATCTCGCAAAAATTGAGATATAAACATTGGAAGGCGTCCCCTCGCCCCCATCGTGTGGAGAGTCTCCACGATACCGTATCGCCATGCGGTATCATAGGCCTTCTCCAGATCAAAAAACACCGTGGCGTAGTGCTGTCTAAGAAGAAAAGCCTCGCAGACGGCATTTTCCAGTCGGAGCAGAGCATTCGAGGTGGAGTGGAACTTACGGAAGCCGCACTGTGCAGAAGACAGATGGCCTTCACTCTCCAGGAAAAAGGCTAATCTAACATTTACCAATTTCTCCATCAACTTGCACACGCAAGAGGTTCGGTCGGAGTAGAGTGATCTCTTCCCGGCTTGCGAAAGGCGAGCACAGTAGCGCTTCGCCAGGAGTCTGGGAGAAGACCTTTCACCCAGATCGTGTTGAAAAAATCTAACAAAAAGGCCATGCCTCGCTCACCCAGGTGTCGAAGCATGGCGTACTGGATATCGTCCGGAACATGGGCGGTGTCCGCGCACAAAGCGAGAGCGGAACGCAACTCACTCACAGTAAACTTGTCGTTGAAGGGTTCTCCGCCTCTGTAGGTAAAGTCCAGCCGGCGGCCTTCCGCGACATCACGACGTGCATTGAATGCTGGCGGAGCAGCATCACGGCTAGAGAATGCGGAAAAAGCGGTCGCTAAGGATTCTGCCACGGACGCGGGGTCCCAGATTGCGGTCCCATTCTCCTGGAGAACGGGAGGGGGGTCCTGCGAGAACTTGCCCCGAATCCTTTTGACTCGCTTCCACACCTCAGCTAAAGGGGTCTTCCCGTTAAGTGAAGACACGTATGCCCGCCAAGAAGAGCGGCGGGCGTGCTTCGAAATATACCAGAACCTAGCTCTAGCCCGACGAAATTCAGCGACAGTGAAATCGTTAGAGCGGCGCTTATAGCGCATGTAGGCATAACGCTTCTGTTTGAGGGCCGTCTCACACTCGGCCGACCACCATGGGAGTGGTTTGGCATGCAAAACGGCCAGACGTCCTAGGAATAGTAGTCAGGCCCACGGTGATGAGGTTGCCGGAAAGAACTCAACGGCCTCATCTACCGACCTAAACTCCTCGACTGAGATAGAGAATTCAGTCATTTCCTGAAATGCAGGCCACCGCGCCCGCGCCAAGCACCACCGAGGTGGTCTCTCAGGCGGCCGTTGCCCTGAAAATGATATTTGAATGGGAAAGTGATCACTACCATGGACGTCTTTGACCACCCCCCAATCAAAATCAGGCTGTGCATCCGAAGAGCACAAAGATAGGTCAAGGCAAGAAAATGAAGCGGTTCTCGGACAGTGATGCGTAAATTCATCCACGTTTAGGACACCCATCTCAAGCTCTTCGATCAGATCGTCAAGGACTTGTCCCCTGGGATTTATGGAGTAATCTCCCCAGAGAGGATGCCTGCCGTTCAGATCTCCAAGTAAGAGATAGGGCCTCGGCAACCGTGCCACGACGCGGCGGAAGTCCCTCGCGTCGAAGTCAGCTGACGGTGGAATGTACGCAGAAATTATAGTATACCTCCTATCCAGGTGCAGCTGCACAGCTACTGCTTGAAAGGATGTATCTAAAAAGAAAGGAAGAACGGAGACATCATGCCGGGTGTAAACCGCGCATCCCCCAGCCCGGCCATCCCGTGGTGGTGGGGTTGCAAGACCCTTATACCCCGGGAGGGCAGGCAGCGGGCACGCGCCTAGCATGGTCTCCTGCAAAAAAATAGCTAACGGGGAGTGGGACGAGACAAGCGTCCGCAGCTCCTCCCAGTTGGCCCGGAGTCCACGGCAATTTCATTGAAGGAATATGCCCTCCAGGCCTAGCTCGGAGGGGACACGGGGGCCCTCCTCGAACTGAAGACCCTCACGGGAATGGCCGTACGCTTCCCGGGGGCAGAACCCCGGGCGCTGTTGGCCGGACAAAGCGCTGAAGGCGCTGTCGCCTTCGAGGACTTATTGGGGGAGGTTGGGCTCGCCATGCGAGTCTTTTTCTCCCTCCGCCTCGAAACCTTAGGCGGGCGTTGCGGCTTCGGAGGCGGGGGGCCCTCTTTTCGAGAAACCGCCGTCTCCGAGCCACTCGCTCCATCTCGGGGCGTGGGCGAAGGGGCCGAAGCTCCTTTGTTGCTGTCCTCCTTTCGGGGTACAGCTTTAGGAACCCCGGAAGATGGCCTAGCGACCATCTTCAGGGGTGTTGCCTCCTGTGAGTCTAACGACTCGGTGGAGGCGCGTGGCCGTTTCGCCTTACGGGAAACGGTCACGCTGGGGGAAGAGGGGGGAGCCCTGGTTTTAGCCGGGGCAGGGTATGAACCCTTTTTGCCGCCAGCTTTACCAGGGGAGCGCCCAGGTTGGGTAGAGCCCGCAAAAGGGCTCCGAATGGGCGCGGAAACAACCGTGCTCGTTGGCCTGGATGGGCCAGGAGCAGAGGGTGCCTTTCTAACTATTGAGGCATATGACGTCCCAGGCAGAGCCGGGCGCGATAGGACCAAGTCCTTTGCCTCGCGGAATGAGAGTCGATCCTGTGCCTGAACGGCCAGGATTTCTTTCTCAAGGAGATATGTACCACATTGCTTCGAAGAAGCAGGGTGCGGCTCTCCGCAATTGACACACTTGGCCACACACGATTTGGACTTATCTTGTGCGACCTTGGAGCAATTTACACATTCTTCTGGTGACCTCGACTTTGCACGTCTACATGAGCGATTAGTATGGCCGAAGCGGTGACAGTAATAGCACCGCCGCGGCAGTGGCACGAATGCCTTCACGCGGTAGGGGTACCAACCGGCACGCACCCACTCAGGGAGCTTGTCACAGTCGAACGTGACGAAGAGTGTAGGGGTGGGTCTCGAGGCCCCTCCCTGTTTTCTCATCACACGTTCGATCTTGACTGCCCCATGGTCGGCCAGCTCTAGGGTGATGTCCTCAATGGAGTAGTCAACGAGTTCCCTCGCATAAACTACTCCTTCCACAAAGTTCATGGTAGAGTGCGGCGTCACACTTACCGAGGTGCCATGAAGTGTCCGAAGAGCCCTTATCTTGGCCGCCTCGGCGGGATTCGCCGCATTTGCCAGAAGGCTCCCGTCCGAGAAACGGGTCACCTTCGGCTCTCTACCAATTGCACTAGCTAATCCTCTCCTCTGATAAATCATGTTGCCCTTGGACAACATGCTGCCATCAGTGGAGCGAACAACGAGGAAGCGTTTGAAGCCAGCGGGCTAGAAAACGCCATGTAACCTCTGAATGAGGGGCCCCGATGTCATCAAGGCTCCGCCCTGTGCACTTTTGGTCTTTGTCATCGTCAGGAGCTCCGTACCCGGGGGGGGCAGAGGGGCCGGAAGTGCCGATCTTGGCTTGGTCGCTTGCCAAAGTGGCAGCAGACCCATCCGTCCCCGTAGCCCCCTTTGATGGAGAGGAGCCCCGAGTCTTTTTGGTCTTTTTCGTCCTTTTCTTTTTTGGACAGGAGGGCGGGGAATGAACCCGCTTCTCACCTCCGCCAGCAGAAGCCCCCATGCCAGATGGGCCGGCCTCAGCCAGGTCCCTCTCCGAAATGGCAAAGTTCCTGGTAGTCGTGGGGGCATCTGTCGGAGGAGATCCCTCCCCTCCTTGTATTGCCTCAGAGCCCTAAGCCGTTTGAGGGGGACCTTGCATAGGGGCGGACTCGGGTTCGGTGCTTAGCGCCGAGCCCGGATTCCCCCCCATGGAAGGCCCTACCCTCTGAGGCTGGGTCTCCTCAAGGACCATGTCTATCACAGGAGGGGCCTCCAGTTGGCCATCCCCTCCCAGGACATCGCAGGTCCCCTTGGTGGCGTCAAGAGTCATTTGTGGGAAGGCACAAGCCTTAACCCCGGCAAGGTTTAATATCCTTGCCAGCAGGTCTTTTGAGGGAAGCGACCGAAGGGGCCTGGCTTCCCTCTCCCCCCTAAGAAGGTTTGCCCTACCGAGCCGCTTACACGATGGGCGGTCGACAATGGGCTGCCTGCTGGCTTTCTTAGCAGTCTCTTTAGAAAGAAAAGGAGGGACTGTCGCTGGAAATAGGGAGGTGCCCGAAAGCACCTCCAGAAAATGGAGTGAGGGGGAGTCCCCTACACCCGTAGGCGTAGGAGAGGAGTAAGCCTCCTCTCCGGTTAAAGAAGTATGGAGGGTCCCCTGCGCAAGCACAAGGGGGGGGGGACCTCCATTTTTTTTGGTGGAGCTGCCCGAGGGCGGCTCCTTTGATGTTCTTGGGGAAGTTGGGGTTTTTTTTTTTTATACTCATCATTGGGCATGGTGACCCTCTATTTACACGGGACGCAACAGCTAACCACCTCTCACAGTTGCCCGCACTGCAAGAGGTGCTTGCAGGCCCGTCAGAGCCAGGCGCCGCCATTTGGGACCACCCCTCCCGCCTGGTGGCCTGGCAGTCCATCGGCATGGCGGCTCCACCTTAGACACGGCGTAAAAAAGATAGATTTTGAAGACGAGAGGAAAAGGGATGTGGGGAAGGTATGGGTGGGGATGAAGCAGGTTGTTAAAAACCAACCACCCCAGACCGGAGCTCAGGGGTTAGGGAACATTGTCCCCTCCCCCCTCAGCCCCGATCCAGGACGGTTGGCCGAGAAGAAGGTCAGCATCTACCCTGTGAAATTAGAGGCTGACTAAAGAAAGTTGTGGGAGAGGTTGTGTGAAAGGAGAGGAAACAAGTGTTTTGAAGGAAGGAAGAGAGGCTAAGCTGGGGCCGGACGGGGTGCAGAGTCCCGTCAGCACGGCGGCCAGGATGGCAAATCGCCGCGCCCCTTACAGGGGTGAAATGGTAAATGGCAGTCTCAAAGCCATTCTGAAGAAATTATGTGCCGAGCAGCCAAGGAAATGGCACATAAATCTTCCGGTAGCTCTATTTGCGTATAGAGAAATTCCCCATCGCACCTTGGATTTCACTCTGTTTGAATTCCTATACGGAAGGAATGTACGAGGCCCCTTGAGCATTTTGAAAGAGTTATTTACAAAGGAAAAACTGGATCAGGAAATCAAATCTTCGTACTCTTATCTACTCCAATTACGACAGAGGTTGGAGAAATGAGCGGGAATAGCGTATCAAAATGTGTATGTTAACCTGGTTTAATATAAGACTTACTTCGAGTACAAATCTTAAGATAGAAAATTTAAGCCTTGTGAGGAAATCTAATCTGACCTACCTACGACACATATCATTTACCTAACACCTCCATAACTGGCGACCCCTCATAAGTCAAATTAAATCTACCATCTACTAACCCGTCTATGATGTATACCATATTCAGATGTTTGGGAGAATCGTTTCCCCTAGTGGTGTAAATGTGTACGTCTGCCTTTTTACACGATGGTAATTCCGTGCTCTCCCTCTCGCTTCTGGTTTCCACTTTCTTTCCTTGTTAAAATCTCTTAAGTCTCCTTTCTTACTAATCTTTACTTCACTTGCCCCTACTTCCTCTACCCATTCTTCACTTTGTGACTCTAAAGTGGAGGCGTCTGAGTTTGACTCCATTTTTTGTTTTTTTCTTCTTATTATTCTTTTCTCTGTTCTCCTGTTTCTTAATCTCCTCAACCGATATACTCCCCTCTTCTTTCTCAGGCTCCTCCTCAACCTCTTCTTTTCCGACAATTTTTATTTTAAGTATGTTCTTTGATGGACGGTTCTCCGGGAACCACAACTTCCCCTTCATACCGTTTTATTCCAGTCAAATGTTGAGTTCCCATATGAGCATACACTATCATGGCCATAATCTCCATAGATTGGTTCTCAGTCACATGACTCACCAACGGTGCAGGGGCTGTCTGTGAGACTGGGGTTACCTGTAGTGCCCCTTTCGTTACCCTTGCTTACCAAAATTCTCTATCCCTTTCTTCTCTGTCCTTACCATCTGTTCTTCAATATAATTTGTCTCTTTGCTGGGCAACTCATTGATTGCTACGTGAAGACTTTGAAAGCTTAGGCATTAATTTATCTTACTCCTGCATTCTTTATACCCATGATCCACTTGATTGCACTTGAGTATTTCTTTTCAGAATTGAAATCCTTTGATTCATGATCATCGATTGCCAAGCGGTTTGAGCAAATCAGGATCTGTACAAATTCTTCTATATCTATCTGCGAGAGAGTTATTCGCAGATTGAATACTAGTAGACCTTGTTGTTTTGCTTTTCTAGCAGTCTCTACATCATTGAACGTGATCTATAATAAGTTATTAAATCTGCCTAAATTTACCACTTCAATCACCTTGGCCCACGATTGCTTCGCATCCACTTCACGTTTGATCTCCTCCGCTGTATTAACCCCTCTTTTGGGTCAATTTGTCTACAGAATACTGCTCTTTGAGCCATGGTCTCAGGTGAGTCACTGGCTCCAGGTCGATGTTTCCCAGTACCTTCCTCGCTTCTTCCCTATTAGTCTTTTTCCAGCCTCGTCTTGATAGCACATTACCACGTCTTCGGAGTACGAGTCTATCAGTCTGATCAGGGCTACATATAATTTCCCATTTTTTTCTTCGTCACTTTTTGTCTTGCGGGCTTTTTCCCACCCCTTACTAGCCGTAAGGGCAGCCTTCTCCACCTTTCCCTATCTATCCTGTCCACCGCAGTTGAAGATGTTTCAAGTGATGGGTGAAGTAGATAGAGGAGGAAAAAGTTAATACTCTCACACTAATTTAAAATGCCCTTCCTTTAAATCCTGCTGGTCTTTAGCACTTCATCGTACCCATCGTGACTTTTAAGTCACTATTACTCTTCCACTTTGGTAAATTCTTATAACTCTTCACTATTATATTTTAGGATTGCACTGAATTTTCCCCTAAAACTTTTACGTTTGGCGAGGTAATTTTCACTTGGCCTGCCACCTTTACCGAGAACTGACTACTCGATGCGGGGAGGAGAACCGGAGATGATGACGACCAAATAATAATAGCTAAGAAAATGATGCATGAGATCCCATCTATAGACACTTTACAATTCCCAACTTATAATCCAGACGCGCACATCTCGGGGAATATGAGTTTCAAATTAAATTGAATTGTTACATTCAGCTTACATGTTTTATATTTACTAGTCTTTCAAAAATAATATAACAATTTTATCTTACAAGTTTCTCTTTTAAAACAATCGAAATATTGATATTTACATATGTATAAATGATATATAAAAAAATGACAATGAAGGTATTTCGGACCCATGTTTTAGAGTTGCCAGAGTATCCTATTTTTTTACTAAGCGCCTCGGAAATACTTGGTCTTTTATCAGATAGTCTATTTATATTGATTAGAACAAAATATACAAGTTCAGTGTCAATTAAAAAAAAAAATATATATATATATATATATATATATATATATATATATATATATAGAAGAAAAGTCGGCGACTCCTTCGGGGAAAGGGCGAATTGTGATAACGTTGGTTGGAATGTCCAACGGATTTAAAATCTTCGAGCGGGCCGTGGGAGACGATGACATCGGCCCCTAGGCAAATACAGTGATAACGGCGTCGGCCGCCTTCTTGCCCAGGTTCAGCTATGCTTTCACAGCTCTATGCGGTGATCTCAGGATCCACTTGGGTACAGAAAGGCACGTGGTCGCCATTTGACCTCATTCTGCTGCACAGCTCTTCATTGTTTTTTGTATATGTGCATGTTATTAACATCAATTGCAAAGATTGCAGAGATCGCACCAGAATAGGAAAAAAACAAAAACCCGTAATTTGTCCGCATTGTTCATTCGGAAAATGATGCAACTAACGGTATTAAATGTCAAGAAACCAGAATCATGAGGCAGGAAAAGAATGCCCAAAGAACATTTGGTAGGGCCATTAGCCAACCTTGCCAACGAGCCATAATAGAGCTTTTCAGGGTCCGGTGAAATCTTTCCACTATTTCATTTGGGGTTGATCGATACGCCGTGGTTCACAGTCAATGGAAGAAAACTAGGGCAGATAATTCCTTGAAAAGTTGAGATTCAAACTGGTTCCTCTGTTAGTACTCACATACAGTGTAACACCAAATCTTTAGATCCAGCCATCTAAGAATGCTAAAGCAACCGTTGCAGTACTGATTACTGGAATCAGTAAGGTTTCAATCAAACTTGTAACTCAGTCTATGCAGGATAAAATTGATGATTGTTAGATGAGCGAGGTTGTCCAGGAAGTGTACACGGAGGTAGTGAACCAACAATATCAATGTGTACGGTTTCGAATCACGATGTGAGAATAATAATGGTCAAGATTGTTGACTTATTGTGACGATTGATCTTAGCTGCTTAACACTGGAGGCATTCTCGTGTCTATGAACGTATGCTCTTATCCATATTAGGCAGGAATTATGTATCTTCCTTTGACCAAACGAAGTGATGCTTTAATTGCAGGATGAATAAACAATGCAGTTGTTTAAAAATTGACATCATGCAGGCTAAAGAAAAAAAACAGTCAAGGAAATAGCATAAAACCGATGGTTTATGCTGCGTAAATAAAATCACATGTCGACCTTCGATCACGTGTCTAAAATGGATCCAAACAAGATGCGGGGCCAAAAGCTCCCTGTAATAAGTGGAAATTGCAGGTTGCCTTTTACTTAACTTTCTGGAGAAAAATGATGAAGAGCGGCACCCACTACGAATTGAGAGCTGTCTGTAACTAGTTTATACGGGGTATCATTAGGTAAAGGGCGAAGTAGTCTGATTGAGTTTGCCAGGACTTTTTTTGTAGCATTAAACGCTTCTCGTGCAACATCTTTCCAGACCAGCTCGCGAGCTTCAGATTGAAGTCGTGTGAGTTCCGTCAAAGGAGCTGCAATTGCAGAAAAATTAGGCATCATCCCCATATAATAGCCTAACATACGTATAAATTGACTTACTATTTTGTAATTCGTCGTTAAGGGCATTTCGTTTATCTCTATAACATTCCTCGTTGGCGAGCATATTGCAATGTTTGTACGGGCGAGGCAGGGTCGCTGGTTCGAACAGGGATTCGACCTTTAAATTACTTATTAGTGATGTCTGAACACTACATCCCATTTTCTTCATACATATTGACGCCAGGATGTTGCGCAATGTTTCTGAGAAATTTCCCGGTTTGCCTATATTAATGACGGGTGCGTACAGTAGAAACGTCAATATTTACAGTGCTAATTCATTTGCGATGGTAAGGTGGGTTTTATCTTCCCCCTCCTTACTTAACTATAGATTGGGCCACGCCTGCATAGAGGTCATTTTCTTTTCTTTCCATTTATTATTTTTCCTCTTTTTCCTTTAGTTCGATTATCTATTTTCTGGTTGGGCACGCAATTGCCATTGTGCGGTTCGGTCCTTTATCTCTGAGGCATTTTTTATGAGTCTCGCTGCAATCTCTACGATCATTGCTTTTTTTGTCCCCATTCAAAGGACCTGGGCTCAGTTTCAGTCTATTTACTTTTCGAGTAAGTATCTATTTTTAACAGTTGAAGCATTTCTGTAGGTTGATATTCTTCCGCCTTTCCATATATTCGGATGAAATACTCATATTGGATAAAGGAAGGCCGTTTTGGCTCGTGTTGGCCATTTCGGATGTTGTTCACATTATTCAAAGAAATGCGGGAGTGAATACAAAATTTGAATATGTCCGCTAACTTTATCCCTTGGTGTTTTTTTCCTTTATTCTTTGTGTAGGAACCGACCTATGTACATGTTTATATTTTTATATATGACGGCTCTGTTCGCTTTTATTGTAAAGGAATTCTGAGTGCGAACTTATATTGATTAAAATTTCGACTCTTTTGATGGTTATAAGTCTTTCCACCTTACTTTTTTCCTTGAAGAGGAGTATATATCCATTAGGAGCGTCAAGGGTGCAAAATAAGATGATGTTGAGTTTATTGTCGACTGTTTCACAAAGTTCGTCTTTTTCCGGTTTGCTTTTTGCCTTTTGCTCTTGAGTTGTGTTTGGAGGCATTCAAACCTGCCTCATTTTCTATAAAGAGCATCCAGAGAGCTGTTTTTTGTTTGTTTCCTCCTCGGATTAGTGTTTGGCTTTCTTTTCCAAAAACATTCGGGAAAAAATTGACAAAAGAATCCTTTTCTGTTAAGAGCCTATGATTCTCTATTTACAGCTTCCCATAGGAGAAACATTCGATTACTACCCTACCTATTTATACCTATTTATAGCAGACGCCTCCAGTAAAATTTGGTGTCATGGTCCAAAGGATCCCCTTCTTCGCCTCTTAACGGGGCTTCCTTCCGAAGTTCACTCTATCCTACATTTACGGGTTTTGAACCTAATGCTGGTCGAATTGTGTTGGTTATTGTGAAAGATAAGTAAAAATTATAGTGTGGAAAAATTAAACCAGTATAATTTTACCCTTTGGAGCCCCTTAAGGAGCACGGTGATCTGATTTTCTGGCCACCGTGATGACAGGACGCAGCGCCCCGTTCGAAAGCAGACACCGTCTTCCTACCTTGCTTGCTCACTTCCATACAACCTCTCCAACAACTTTCTCCAGTCGGCCTCTATTACACAGGGTAGACAGTGACCAGCTTCCTCTCACCAAACCATTCGTGATCGAGACTGCGGGGGGAGGGGAGGAGACAACGTTCCCTCACCCTAGACTCCAGTTTGGGGCGGTGGATTTTTACAACCTGCTTCATCCCCACTCTCACCTCCCTCACATACTCTTTCTTTTCCTTTCACTTTTCTGTGTCACTCTGCAGCGGCAGTCCTTCCTTTTCTTTCATAGGGGAGTGCCAAGAAATCACGCAAGCGTTTCAATATTCATCGGTCCCGCTGAGAGCGGTTCGATAGAGACAAGTGGGGCAAGAAATGGCATGGCCCTTCGGTCCGTGCCCCTAATCTCCTGCACTTATGCATTCTGACTTTACAGGGGGCCGGCGTACATGTCCCTCACGCCTCCCCCTCTCTTATCCGGCGGATGACGGTTCACCGACCCAAAACGAGACGACTAAATGTACCTCGAATGGGATACGTGATGTTTTGGGGAGGGATGGCCACTTGGAAGCCCCCTTGTAATGAAGATGGCCCCTGAGGTGACCCAACGCCAGACAGTAGGATCTTCTATGGGGTCAAACCTTTGCTCGGTACTAAGCCCAGAACACGAGTCCGCCCCTGTGCAAGCTCCTCCTTAGACAGCTCGGGTCCCTGAAGCCCCACAAGGAGATAAGGTATGTCCTCCCCTGGCTGGTTTCCCTGTGACAGCCAAGATCTTCTCCATTTCAGACAAGGATCTTGATGAGGCCGGTCCATCTGGCTTAGGGGCTCCTTCCGCTGCGAAAGAGAAGCGGGTTCATTACCCACCCTCCTTTCCTAAAAAGAAAAGAAACTAAAAAGACTAAGGGCTCTTCTCATTCCGCGGGAGCCACGGGAACGGACGAGGCTCTGCCGTTTTGGTATGCGACCAAGCCAAGATCGGCATGTCTAGCCCCGGTGCTCCCACAGATCGGGAGTCCCAGACAAAGAACAAAAGTGCGCAGAGCGGAACTTCGATTAAGTCGGGGCCCCTCATTCAGAGGTTACTTGGCGTTTTCGAGCCTGCAGGCTTCAAACGCTGGCTCTTAATTCGCTCCACTGATGGTAGTATTTTGGCCAATGGCAACCTGATCCATCAAAGGAGAGCACTAGCTAGCATGATTGGTAGAGACAAAGGCAACCCGTTTCTCCGAGGAGTGACTTGTTTCGAATCCGTCGAATCCCTCTGAGGCGGCCATGATTAGTGCCCTTCGGATACTTAATAGTACGCCGGTGAGTATTACCTCGCACTCTACCATGAACTTCGTGAAAGAAGTAGTTTATGAAAAGGAACTCGTGGACTACTCCATAGATGACATCAACTTAGACTTGGCCGACTATGGAGGGTTCAAGTTCGAACGAGTGATGAGAAAAAAAGGAGGGGCCTCGAGATCCAACATTACGCTATTCTTCACGTACGACAGTGACAAGGTCACTGAATCGCTGCGTGCCGGTTGGTATTGCTACCGCGTGAAAGCACTCGTGCTACTGCCGCAGAGGTACTACTACTACTACCGCTTCGACCATACGAATCGCTCATGTAGACGTGCCAAGTCGGGGTTACCCGAGGTTTGTCTGAGTTGAATTAAGGCCGCAAATGATGAGTCAAAATTGTATGTGCCCAACTGTGTCAATTGTAGAGAACCGTATCCCGCCTCTTCGAAGAAATGTGGTGAGTAACTTCTTGAGAAGGAAATCCTGGCCGTTGAGGCCCTGGATTATCTCTAATTTCACAAGGCTAAGGATTTGCTCCTGGCATACGCGGAGCTGCATGGGAGTCTTATTTCTCAATGTTAAAAAAGTCACCCTCTAATCCTGGCAAATCCCGGCTTATGAACGGTCGTTTCTGTGCCATTCGGAACCTTTCTGCGGATTTTACCAACACCGGGGGCTCTCCTTATAAAACTGGCGGGACAAATGGTTCAGATCCAGCCCCTACTAAAACCACGGTTCCCCCCCTCCCCCTAGCGTAAAGGTTACATGTATGACGAAAGGGCCACGCACCTACACCGAGTCGTTAGAGTCACAGGAAGAAAAACCCTTGAAGTTGGTCGTTAGGACATCTTCAGGGGTTCCTAAAGCTACCACACGAAAGGAGGACAGCACCAAAAGTGCTTCGCCTCCTACGCCCTCACTGAGTACAAGGCTATGGGACTCGAAGGTGGTTGGTCTTTCAAAAGAAAAAACCCGCCTCCAAAGCCACCCTACGTGTCTAAGTTTTCGAGGCAAGGGAGAAAAAAACTCGCATGGCAAACCTAACCTGCCGCAATAAGTAGTCGAAGGCAAAAGCGCCTTAACCGCATTGCCCAGCCAACAGCGCCCGGAATTATGCCTCCGAAAAACGTACGGCCATTCCCGTGATTGGTTTCTCTTTAAAGAGGGCCTCTATATCTCCTCCTAGCTAGGCCTGGATGGCTTATTCCTTCAATGGAATTGCCGCGGACTCCGTGGCAGCTGACAAGAGCTGCGGAGGTTTGTCTCCTCCCGTTTTCCTTAGATATCTTTCCCAGAAAACCAAGCTAGGAGCGTGCCCCAAGCCAACTCAGCTGTGGAATAGGGTTTTTTTGACCCCACAACAATGGGGTGGGGGACATGGAGGAGGATGTGTCATTTACACCCGTCATTGATGGCTCCGTTCTTCTCTTTGCTTTAGATACCTGCTTCAAGGCAGTCGCTGTGCAGCTGCACCTGGGTAAGATGTATCATGTTATTTGTGCGTACATTCCACCGTGAGCCGAATTCGACGCGGGTGGACTTCCGCCGCATCGTGGCACGGTTGCCGAGGCCCTTCCTCTTGTTCGGAGATCTGAACGTTAGATACTACCTCTGGGGAAACTACTAGATCAATCATAGTGGTCATATCTTTGCTGGCTGATCGACGATCTGGAGATAAGTGTCCTGAAAGTGGATAACTGATTTATTTTCAGGTCTCAATCCATCTTTATGCTCTCCGGATGCATAGCCTGATTTTGGATGGGAGATAGTCGATGACCATGGTAGTGATCAATATCCCATTCAAATATCGTTTTCTGGGCCACTGGCGCCTCAAAGCCCACCCCGATTGTTTTTGGTGCGGCCGCGGTGGTCTGCGTTTCAGGAAATGTCTGATTACTCTCTCTCAGTAAAGGAGTTTTAGTAGGTCGGTAAATGAGGCCGTTAAGTTTTTCTCCGGCAACCTCATCGCCTTGGGCCTAGCTGCTATTACTAGAACATTCTGGTCGTTTTTGCACATACACCACTCCCGTGGTGATCAGACGAGTGTGAGACGGCCCTCAAACAGAAGCTTTATGCCTACATGGGCTATAAGCGCCGCCAGAAGGATTTCAGTGTCGGTGAAGTTCGTCGATCTAGGGCTAGGTTCCGGTATGTTTCCAAGCACGCCCGCTGCTCTTCAAGGCGGGCATACTTCTCTTCACTTAACGGGAAGACCCCTCTTGAAGAGGTGTGGAACTAAGTCAAATGGATTCTGGGCAAGTTCTTGCAGGACCACTCACCCGTTCTCCAGGAGAATGGGTCCATAATCTCTGATCTTGCGTCCGTGGCAGAGTCCTTCGCGACCGCTTTATCTGAAGTATCTAGCCGGAATGCTGCTCCGCCAGGATTCACTGCACGTCGCGATGTTGCGTAAGGCCGCCGATTGGACCTTACCTCATGAGCGGATAACCTTTCAACGACAGGTCTACATTGACTGACTTGCTTTCTGCTCTCGTTTCGTGCACGGCCACTAACCCTGCTCCGGACGTATCTAGTACGCCAGGCTTCGACACCTCGGTGAGCAAGGCATGGCCTTTCGGTTAGATTTGTTCAACAGAATCAATGTATTTTCTACTGAGCCTGTTTTTTTTCAAACCGGGGAAAGATAACTCTACCCCGGCCGGTTTCCGCCCAATATCTCTAAACTCCCTCGTGTGCAAGCTGATGGAGAAATTGGTAAATATTAGATTAGCCTTTCTCCTGGAGAGCAGAGGCCACCTGTCTTCTTAACAATGCGGCTTTCGCACGGTCTACTCCTCGTCGAATACTCTGCTTTGACTGGAAAAAGGCCGTCTGAGGGCCTTGTCTTCGTAGACAGCACTACGCCAGGGTGGTTTTCAATGTGGAGAAGGCCTGTGATACCGCATAGTGATACGGTATCTTGGAACTCTCCAATCTATGGGGGTGAGGGCAACGCCTCCCAATCTATATATCTGAATTTTTGTAAGATCGTCGATTCCGCAAACGGATGGGGTGAGCTCTCTCGGGCCCAATGGACAGGAAGAAGGAATCCAGCAAGGAAAGTGTCAAACTCTTCGCCTTGAGCATCAACGGCCTCACCTCAGTGCTGATGCAAGATGTTCTCGCTACGCTCTACGTGGGCAACCTTTCGCTCTCTTTTGGCGTGGCCCAGATGCCAACTCTGGAGCGCCGACACCAAGAGGTATTGAAACGCCTCTCTTGCAATGACGAAACGTACAAGCTTCGGTTTTCCTTGACCATAACTAAGGTTCTGCACCTCTGCCGCCATTCACGGCTCCATCATGACACAGACTTTTTTCTATATGGGGTTCGCCTGAAGTGGTGGACTCGCACCGTTTCATTGGTCTTGTATTTCACCGACGCCTCTGCTGGGAGGCTAATATTCGCAGCTTTATGGTCTCTTCCACCCCCACCGTAATTATTCTTTGTTGCTGCCTTACTTTTTTATCGATCCTTTGTTCGTCCAAAGCTCAACTAAGGATGCGAGTTTTATTCATCTACAGCCGAGCGTGTATTGCGGAAACTGTACTTGATCCACCACACTTACCTTCGCCTGGCGGCCGGTGCATTCCGCACATCACCCATTGAAGGCCTACTTGTCGATGCTGGGGAGATATAACTCGCTCTGTGCTATACACAGTGCATTATTCGCCTGTACGCGCGAGCCCGGCGCCTCATTCAGTCAAAAACAGCTCCCACTGCATCCGCACCTGATCTCGACGGTGCCTATGCCGCCGAAAGATGCCAATCATACTATAACTCCTTTGGGTTTACAGCTATAAAACTCCTTCGAGAGTTCGATATAGCTTTCGGTCAGGTGCTTCCCCTGGTTCTGCGCAGAACAACACGATGGAGGGTACCACCCTTGACTATTTGTTGCCAAGCCTCTGCTCCCAAAGCTTCTACAGCACCGGGATTATTGCTCTCTGCCCTTTTGGAGCACATTCATGACACGCCGCAACCGTGCCAGTGTATACGGATGGCTCAGAGTCCTAAGAGGCGGTCGGTTTACACGCCATATCCCCTCCGTTTGAAGTCAGCGCGGCTCTGCCAGGCGCTGTCTTCATGTCAGAGCTAGTAGCAATACACCGCTCGGTAAGGGAGATAACGTGACTCACAAGCGCCGTGAGTGCTCTGGGGGCATTTGAATTTCAGAATACCCTGGATCGCGATGTCCGTTACGCCACGGATTTTGCGAACCTGGCGGATATCGAGATTATCTTCTGATTGGTTCCTGGACATGTAGGAATTGTAGGGAATGAGCACGACGAAGGGAGTGCCAAAGTGTCCGCGAGGACTGTGCGACCAGACCAGTATTTCACGCTTCATCAAACCAATTACATGGCAGGAATACAGGCAACTCTCTGGGCTGCCTGGTAAAGAAGATAGGATACGGCCTACAGGAACTTTAAGTGTCGTACCATAGCACCGCGACTGTTCCTATGGACCTATCCCCGAATACTGCAACGGTTTTAGGCTGCTTTCTGTCGTCTCCGAATTGGTCACACTCGTGGGACGCACCACCACTTGATGGAACGCTCGCCTGTGCCTTAGTGTGACGACTGCGTTGTCCCTTAAACTGTTCGGCACATTCTTGTTGAATGTCCCAGCCTGGTTGATCTTCGCGCATTTTACCTGTCCCGCTACTGGGACGAGAATGGTTGCTACCGCTTGTCCCTTGTACTTGGGACTGGTTGGTTGACACATACTTGTGCACTATACGACCTTTTGGAGGAGGCTGGCCTTCTCCACTTTATTTGACTTTTTTCTGTAGGTCGCTTCTTCCTGCGCCGGGTGAAGCGGGCCTACCCTCGACGCCAGAGTTCGCTTCCCTCCTGTGGCGTTTTTTATTTATTTTCTTATTTTTATTTGTTCTTGTTTTAGGGGGGTTGTTGCTTAGTCTTTGTCTTTCTTTTAATTTTTGTTATATGTAATCTACACATTGTCATTTGTTTTTTACTCTAGCCTAGTAGTAGGCTCTGTTGTAAGTATGGCGAGACTTTTTCCCTAGTATGCAGTCGCCAGATGGGCTCTCAATTTTTTTTAAAAACCCACCCTTTAAAGTATCTACTTCGTCTACAGAAAACAGGATGTATCTCAATCATTTCAGTGATTCATATATTTATCTCTATTCTGTTGATGCTCGCTTGCATACATGTTGTTATTCTGTTTGAATATATCTCCTTTGACTAGATCCCAAACTATACTCCTATTAACAACTCAAACTTTTTCCATTCCTTAATATATAACACGATCTTTAGTGCGCCCAGCCCCTCTTGCTATTACGGTATAGTGGATACCTGATGTAAGCCCCGCCATGAGACGAGAAGAAGAGTGCCCCTGAGGTCATGAGCCTGAATCATTGAGAGAAACCTGGTGGTGCAGGTCTAATTTGATAGGAGTGCAACGAAGGGCGTACACTAGGAAGGTAATTATGGTCTTATAGGTACACAAGTTGATCTATCTCAGGGGTGGGGAACCTTTGGCACGCGTGCCAAATGTGGCACGCCAACGACTTCTACCGGCACGCGAAGCCAAATGCTTAACTTAAAAAAAATAAATAAATGTATCTCCAATTTATTTTATACAACAACCGCATTGTGTACAACCTGTTATAAATTATGTTATCAGTGAGGCAGCAGCAGAAGTCTCATTGATGGTAAATAAATGAAAAGGTCCACAATTTTTCTTTCTCTAGTTTGGATTTGTTGTTTTCTTCTTGTAATGATAAAGATTCAATTCTGTTTAATATAATATGTATATTTTTAGGTAAAATGACTATCTTTTCCTTGTAATTTTTATGCATCATAAAGGGTTGGGAATGAATAAAAAGAACATCTTTAATTTTATATCCTTTCATTGTGTTTTAGTCAAGTATTGGCACGTGAAAAAATTTTGTAGCAAAGATTTGGCCAATTTTGGCACACCAACTTAAAAAGGTTTCTTACCCCTGATCTATATTCTCTTTCAGGATAAGAGATGGAAGGTTACCCCTACCTACAAAGGAATTCAAGATAGGCAACGAATGTAAAAGAATCTCCAGAAGAACTCTTCAAGGGAAAACAAGACCAGAACGAGAGGCATAATAAGAAAATTGTACTCCGAATTGAAAATTACACTGACAAGAAGGATTGATAAAACAACAGCTGTATTATTATTCAATGACATAGGGAAGTTGTTCTCAAGAAGACAAGAAGTTTGTCTCCACTGATGGGATTGCGACGCCACATCCAATTGGATTGACACCGAAGATGCCCCTTCATTTAATTGCAAACAAATAAAACATGTGCACAAACATCGACTTGTGATATGCTCACACAGCAAAGTGGAGGTCGAAACCGAACTAGAGACTCAGAATGCACAACTAAGGATTAAATATATAATTAAATTCAGCTACTGAACACACGTATTATAAAGTTATGTGCGAAACATCAAAAAGTGTTACTTGAATTGAAAAGAAATGACTCCTGGCATTCAGAATGAGGATCCCGCAAAAATAATTTCATCAACTACAAATGTTTTCACTGTTATGCTCTGGAAGCTCAGGCAACCAAAACATTTCCCAAAAGGAACATAAAGGTATGTTCAGAATACAAACAAGAGGGTCATGTTTAGTAAGATTTCCCAGAGGATATCAACAAATGCGTCAATTGCCAAGACCCACTTAGAGCTATGATAGTAAACTTTCACAAAAAAAGGAATTTGTAAACAAGAAAAAAATAAGTCAAAATTAAGAAAGCAAAAAGAAAAATGAGACATATGCAAGCGTCAAGAATGCTGCTATAAAAGAAGCCAAAGAAACGCAGACATCTAATGTTTTCCTTAACATTAACGAAGATAGACGAGTTGATATACTAACGTGTATCATGTATGAATATCTTCCGAATAAAGCAGAACCCGGTAATATTCGCTGCAACACTTAAAAGTAAAGATACCAATAAATACCAAATGGAACATCAAAATCGCCTGATATCTCAGAACTCACAAAAAGAAAAGAAAATAGGAGCAAAAGTTGAAAACGGCTACACAGGAGGAAACTAGACAGAAACAAAACAAAAACAAAAAATAAAACCTAAGAAAGTAACAACTGAATCTGAAACAGAAGAGGAGAGAGACTTGGTCGTCTACTACATGTGTTCCATGCGGATAGATGGACTGCTCTTAGTTCAGGAAGTATTTCGAAGTAAGGAATCCTAGCAAAGTGATTCCCTCCTGAAGGACCTTGGGGAAAAGAATCTGTGAGTCATATAACGAGAGGAAGAAACAACTAATAAGGTAATTTACCATTTGACAAATTAAATACTTACCTACTAGTATATAATATCTAGTAGTATCTAGTCAAAATGCATTGCTGAATATGACAATAAGCTAATTCTACTTAGATTGAATTCTATTTATATTCTAAAGACTATAGAGACCGATTTTTTTTCATTACTCTAAGCGAGACCAATGACTGGAGACAAGTATCCAAACTGTTGGACAGCAGCAAAGAAATGGTACTAGGCAGATCAAAGTCCACTGATTGGACAGCAAAACCATGCAGAGGGAGCGTGGCGTGCTGACCTATATGGGATTGGAGGGAAGGCGCACCTATGATATACTTGCCCAAGCAATATAGCAGATCCATGTTGACTTGCGCATTGAAAAGAAAGTCCTAATGTCCACAACTCACAACGCGTAAAACGTCTGAACGGCCTTCAGCCAGTTTGAAGATCAAAGGGACTTGTTTCTTGACCTCCCTGTGTACAATCAAGTGGAAGTCGTTACGGATGGAGAAGCCAAAGATAACGAGTTAGAGGTCCTTGGCTGACATGGTAGCAGAAGCAGAGAAGTATAGGACCAAGCTGGAAGGCCACATAAAGTGTGGGATGCAAACGTGGAACCTGCTGAC
This sequence comes from Ceratothoa steindachneri, assembly GCA_963969495.1. Taxonomy (NCBI): domain Eukaryota; kingdom Metazoa; phylum Arthropoda; class Malacostraca; order Isopoda; family Cymothoidae; genus Ceratothoa; species Ceratothoa steindachneri. The sequence continues at coordinate 20,917,359 of OZ018330.1, read as the reverse complement.
TTTCAAAAACTATGAGAAGGCCTTCGATGATCCTATATTCAAAAAGATCTATAGGGCTGTACTTGGCCAATGCTAAAGTCATGTGTAATTTTCAAAATCAGAGCACCGTAACTGTTTACGCTCTCTCGGAAATTTTGATTGTCGGTTAATTTTCCATTGGTGAATTTTCTTGGGTGAATTTTTCCGTTGGTGAATTTACCGCACACCTATAATGCAATTAAGATGGCTCCTACCCTTCTGCGATGCCATTGCATTAGGCTACGCGAATTCAAGAACCTGTATTACTGCGGCCCTCTATGGGGTGACATGGTGGAAGGCATCAGGAAGATATTTGATTGCATTGAAGATATGATGATTGCTTACATGCTTCTTGCTTTCATCTGAGGTGAGAAATTTGAAATTCCACACGAAACAGTATAGTTACCTATTGAATTACTAATTGTCAAGGTGATAAATCTCTATCGTTGCAATTATTATTAGTGCGGTAAATATGTAGATTGGCGGCTCGGCACAAAAGGTGAATTTTTGTGTGTCTATACTTCGTTCACCCCTGCCTGAATATTCATGCGCGTTTGAGTCCTATTCGAAATATACCGGCGCCATTTTTTTGGTAAAAAAAATGCCCGAAACTAAACAAACGGAAAACGCTGTTTACTTACTTTATTGCGGTGGGTATAGTTCTGAAATAGCAATGAGGAAAGCGTGGAATCTTTCTTTACTTCCCGTTTTGGTAAACGGGAATCGCTTGCAGAAAATAGCGGCTGCGAGATAAGCGTCGAACTGGTCGTTTTTTGTTCCGTATTTGGAGATTGAACTTAGCGCATCCTGTCAGACGCATTCAATATTTTGAGGTTATATCTAATGCCCAGCCACAAACCTCGCAATCGATTTTAATTTTAAGTAAATTATGAAAGTCCCAAAAGTTTAAAAATTTATCTCGATCCGAAAATAGAGTTAATAATTCGGCAATAGGCGACGGGCACAATTCACAAACGGATTCCATTTTCAAACTGCGTAAAATGCGTCTGTACTACACTCAAATGGTTAAAAAAAAGTAGTTCCTATAAACGATCTAGTTAAGTAGACTTAAATGTATAAAAAAAGGTAATAAAAATAGTAAAATGGGGAAAAATATATTGACAAATAAAAATTACTCCAAATAAGGATAATAAAAAGATATTAAGTGAAAAACAAAATACAAATTCAAATCAGTCAAATTCGCAAAACGATTAAAGGCGCTGAAATGCTTTGGTTAAATCATTCACCTCTGTAAACATTAGGACATTATTCTATAAACAATTATGATTATATACAGCATCCCCCCCCCAATTAATTGAAACTCAGGATCATCGTAGGGTGGCCACCCCGTTGTGTTTACCCTCACACGATCCTTCCCTTTAAATGTACTCCAAAAACGTGAAACATTTTGGAACACGGACGAAATAGTATAGCCCATCGTTCGAGCCGCTAATCTACATATTTACCATTAGTGTAAAGTGTCGTTATTAATCAGTGACTTTTGATTAAACATAATTTTATCAGCTTTGGATGGGAAAATATTACAGGACCAAGGGCAAGAAGTATGAAAAGAAGAGGAAGGCCCCCTCCACGGTTGAGGTGTTTCCACAGGCTCGCCCCGAGACTGCTCCTACCTTGTCGTTGGAGAGAGGGCTCAGCCTGATCTAATATCTTTCTCAAGTGTGATTGATTGCGCTTGAACGTATTCGTCTGGCCGGTTATAGTGTATGACTAAATGAATGTATGGATGTTACTACGTGTTCTAGGTTTAGGTTCGGATTATTTTTGCAGTCTCGGTGTACCGGTCCTGCCTCACTTAGGTGCGTCGTTCCGTGGCTGAACTGCACTGAGTTGGATGTTGTGGGTGCCCGGATGCCGGCTGACTAGCGCGATAGTTTCTCCGCCCTTGAAGGAAAACTCCCGAATGCAGCCACCCGTTTTTAAAACGACGGTGCTTGTCGAGTAGTGCACACTCCCTTCGAGGGTGCGTATCGGATGACGTGGCTGCGTAGGTGGGATCTGCTCTGCCCGAGACTGCCCCACCCCAGGATTTTGTTCCAGTTCTTCTCGCTTTTTCGCGACATATCCGTTTTCTTCAGAGGTAGATCCGAACCTGAACTACCATCGTTTTTTGGTCCTTAGAACCAAATCCGACATTCCCCTATCAAAACTAAATATTTTGGATGTCAGTGAGGAGTTCGATGAAAGGTGGAGAGAACCGCGCCGCATGTGGTCGGGGAATGTTGGAGCTCTGATAGTGGAGGTCACTTCCCGCCCCTAACAGGATTCCGTACAAGCCCTCAAGACTCTTGCCCGCTCTGAGATTGCTGTCTCACCCCACCCATCCTTTAACACATTGAAGGGCATTATCCGACTAATGGACTAGGGACCTTTATTTTTATTTTATTTATTTATTCCATATTAATCCAATGTACAGTATAAATATATTACATTTTATATCTTAATGACAAGTCACAATAAGTACTTTATACATAGATATATACACACAAAGATTAGTTATGGGCCCAAAATAAGTCAGTGACTTTTAGGGCAGAAACTTAAAACTTAAGACTAACAGCTAAATAAGCATAACATAATCAAGAATAAAAATCCCTTCATGTTTACGAACAGAGAACGCCTTTTTTATGAATAATATAAACAACTTAGTATACATTTAAGAACTTAATCATTGTAGAGATTGCAAATAACGAATAATTATAGTATTTAAATTTAGAGATAAATTAAAAAACGATTTATTTTTAATGATTATTTCAAAAGATCTGTAGTTAACATATTCAACAGTCGTATATAAATCATAACATATTTATAATCTGTAAATCAGAGTAATAGTACACAGTATAATAGTGTACAATAACAAATAAATACACAATAACAAAAACTGTAATATAAATTTAGTACGCCGAAATTATATTGTTTTTAAGAAATTTTTTGAATTGAGCTAAATTGGTTTGGGATTTGATATTGTCGTCTAAGCCATTCCATATTTTGATAGATTTGTACAGAAAGCTACATTGCGATTTTGATTTTGAATACAAGGGTGAAATAAATTTTGTTCTATTGCGGGCTTGGTGATTATGAATATTATCAGCTGTTTGTAACATATTAAATATATAGTTATTATAGGAACAATTTATTGTTTTGTAAAGGAATAAGGATGTTTAAAAAACAAAGAGATCATTTAATTTTAGAATTCTGGATTCTTTAAAATATCGATTAGTGTGCTCTTTGTAGTCGAGTTGATGGATGGCTCGAATCGCATTTTTCTGTAATATGACTAATTTATTGAGATAATTTTGATATTTCCCATACCAACTCTCTATGCCATATGTCAAGTAAGGTTGCACCATTGTCATATATAGAGAGTGGAGAATAGATTTAGGAAGAAACTTATTTAATTTATATAATATTCCAATCGATTTTGATAGTTTTGTTGAGATATGCGTAATATGTTGTTTAAAACTCAGATTTTTGTCAATAAAGATGCCTAGGAATTTGATATGAGTAGTTTCATAAATTATTCCGTCGCCCATTTTAATATGGGGCAATTCAATAGATTTTTTGTTAGAGAAAAGAATATATTTGGTTTTATCTACATTTATTGATAGTTTATTAACATTAAGCCACCTGAAGACATTTTCGAGTTCTTTATTTATTGTAGATGAAATGTGGCTCGGTTTGTCATATGGCAAGGGAGTTGATATGGTACTATCATCCGCGAATAATATAAATTTAAACAGAGAAGAGGATTTAACAATATCATTAATATAGATTAAAAATAATAGTGGCCCTAGCACGGAGCCTTGTGGGACCCCAGTTGTAATATTAAGGTGCGATGAGTTTTGACCATTGACGGAGACAAATTGCTTTTTTTCAGTTAAATATGAGTTAAACCAATTTTGACAGTTGCCTCTAATTCCGTACATAGCTAATTTTGACAGTAAAATATTATGGTTTTTCACAATTGAAAGCTTTTTTAAAATCGAGAAAAAGTGAGAATATAATGTGGCCTTTTCCAATGTTATCATATAAATATTGAAGGTGGTTAATTATCGCGTGAATAGTTGATTTCTGACGTCTAAGAACATATTGGTGTTTATACAACAGTGAATTATATTCCAGAAAATTATAAAGTTTATTGAATGCTATTTATTCAAATATTTGATTGAACATTGAAAGACATGGAATAGGGCGGGAATTGCTGACGTTTGTGAGGTCTCCGGCCTTTGGTAACGGTGTTACCCGAGCAACTTTTAATACACTTGGGAAGATACCTTGCGTAAATGATTTATTAATTATTGGTGCTAAAATTGGAGCAACTATATCAGAGATGTATTTTAAAATTTTAGTGGAGATTGAATTAATACCTGATTTTTATTTTTTAGTGAACTAATGATTTTTTTTATATCGGATACGCTTACAGGATAAAAGAACAAGGAATTTGGTACATTAATATCATTAAAATACGAAAAAAAAGATTTATCGACAATTTTACAGGAGTCTAAGATTTTTTTACCTACGTTGCCCCAAAATTTAGTGAATTGATTCGCTTTTTCCTTATTGTCATCAATTGGTTTGCCGTCAATGATAATTTGTTTAATTTGGTTTGTTCCTTTAGTATTTTCAGGTTTTATCACAGAATTGATTAATTTCCACGTTTGTTTTATATTGTTTTTCGTTTGATTAAATCGTTTATGGTAATAATTTTTCTTGGCTATTTTAATTTGGTTCGTAACTTGATTCCGAAATTTTTTATATGTGTGTTCTGGAATTTGACTAAGCTTATAAAGAGAAAAGTATTTTTACGTTTTTTGATGTTATTTATAATTGCGTTTGTTATCCAAGGTTTTGTTTTGTGTTTATATGATATAGTTTTAGATTTTAGAGGACAATTAAGTTTAAAAGCATCGTCTAGCCGTTAAATTAACTCTTCGGTAGCAGAATCGATGTCATTTATATAGGAAATTTCATATAGATTCTGATTTAGAACATAGTTATAGAGGTTTGCTTAGGTATTTTCGTTAATTGTGGGGTAGGTTATTGTACGGTTTTAATGAACATTATTCGAGTTGAAAAAGGACTTCTGGATCATGAATATAGGAGGATGGTCCGATATGTCACAAAGGAGAATACCGAAAGAGTAATTTTCGGGGTGAACTCTGAAAATATTGTCAATTAGTGTTGCTGAGTTTTGGGTTATTCTTGTCTGTTTTGTTATAATTGGAAGTAAGGAATGAGAATAAAAAGTATTGAGGAAGGACTGAGTTGATGCGTGGTTTTCAAAGTTTAATAGATCAAAATTAAAATCGCCTGTAATTATTATGTCGTCATAGTTTGTAACATTGAAGTAATTGATTAATTCATCCATCTTATCTATAAACATCTCAGGGTCACCAGAAGGAGATCTATATACGGTTCTAATGATTATTGTTTTACCATTTGATTTTACTTCGATAAATAAGTTTCAATATAGTTATAGGAAATACTAATTTCGTCAACCTTTTTGGTAATGAGTCTGTCAGATATATACACGCTTATACCTCCCCCTATCTTGTTTACGTCTCGTAGGGAATGAAAAAAGTTATAGTTTGGGGAAACTGATAAGGTGCTTATTATTATTTGTTAGCCAGCTCTCGGTGAATACCAAAACGGAAAATTTATAATTAAGTGTTGAAAAAAATATTGAAAATTCATCAATGTTTGCGTGCGAAAATCGAATATTAAGATTTAAAATTCACAAGTCTGTTTTTTCAAATGAAAATGTAGTGTTAAATTGATCACAATCATAGTATTGGTTTCTTACGTTATTTTCTTTAAAATTTGGATATAATTCATCAAAATGGTTAATGTCTGGATGGATATTATTGAAGTGATCAAGTTGTTCAAACATAAAGGCAGTTCAATTGGAATTTAAAAATTAAATGTTACAAATTTCAATTACGTATAAATATATCTATAAACAGTTAAAATTCTATTTTATGATAATTTCAATAAGAGAAAAAGGAATAAAGTATGTAATACGATTGAAATAAAAGTAAGTGAATGCTAGGTCAAAGCATGATTTGTTTGTTTTTTTCTCTCATCTAAAGCAGTAATATCGCCGAAGGTATTATTATTGATCGTTCTTGAGATTTTCGCCATTAAAGTCTGCAAGCGTCGAATTGACTTGTTCCGGCAGAAAGTTTTGGAGGGCAGCTCGGGTATTGCTGACTATACGTAGGTCACGGCGACCGGAGGGTAATGGCAGGCAAACGTTGATGGAGCCATCTCTGGTAGTGCAGCCGGAGATCTTTGTGGAGAATTCCTTTTTAGCTTGGCGGAGGACGAAAAAGATTTTGTTGCGATTTGGAGTCAGTTGTTCGTTTACATAGAATGAAGGTTTGAATTCTTTGCATGCTGAGAAGATATCACGCTTCAGATCACTTCTGCGCAACTTCACAATTATGTTTCTTTTGTCGGGACCTTGTACTTTCGGCTTGGGACTTAGACGATAAGCAACAGAGAAGTCGGATTCTTGCATTTGCATGTGACAATTATCTTTAATACGTTTGTGGATGATATTGCTGCAGTTTTCATTTTTGGTGGCTTCAGGTATATTGCCGGAGAATATAATCGTATCTCGTCTTTCATAAGCGTCGAAAGAATCGACCTTTTCTTCCAATTTTTCGATTTTTGATCTCATTTCTTCGTTAGATTTTTCGAGAGAGATGATTTTTTGTTCTTGTTTGGCAGAAGATGATCGAAAAACTTAAAAAGAACGTTCATAATGTCTTTGGCATCACCTGATAGCGTAGATGAGGAAATATGGGTCTGTAGTTTATTAAAATTAACTGGTTCGTTTAATTCTGTTTTTCCTCTTGTAATTGGACTATTATTTTTGTCTGCCTTTCTGAGAGTAGGAGGAGCCATTCTTTCTAAGGATGAATGGAGAAATGTGACCACAGTGCTTATGTGCTATGGGTATTTATTTAATTACTGGGAGGAACAGTAATGTTTAATTGTTAAAATTATTACTTTGAAGGTTGTTAGGTTTTGATGGATAAGTGATTTTTTTTAATTTATTAATTCAAAGAGTGAAGAGATTAGTTAAACAAGATGGATGTGCAGCGCTGCACTTCTAATCACTCAGTTGAGTTTAGGCCTAATGGCTTCCAAGCAGACTCAGTGGGAATATGGGAATTTTTGGCGTATTGCGGTAATATCACTTTGTATGTCAAAATAAATTAACTTACATACGTAGATATATAATTTTTAGTATTCAATGCAGTTAAAATCACGGTAACACCTTAGTTTCGCGTTGCACGATAGGTGGCGCTGTTTATAGGCTACAATTTTGGGCTACAATATATGTCTTATGACGTCAGACGGTAGCGTCAGATGTGAACAATTACGGCGTTTTATTTTTTTGTATATGAGTATATACTGGGGAGCTGCGCCCCCCAGACCCCCCCAATTGATTGAAACTCAGGATTATCGCAAGGTAGTTCCCCTGCAGTGATATCTCCCCAAAGAGCAGTCCCCTTGAATTTACTGGGGGGGGGGGGCGTTCCCCCAACAGCTTTTTACTGGCAGAAAAACCTAACCTAATAACAAACAATTTTTACTTTTATAGGTTTCATGATTAGTTTATGCGCCTCTAAATAATCTAAAAGTTTTTCGCGATCATACAAAGTAAAGCCGAATTCGAATAACAAAGAAGCACATGGAGAGCACGAAAACAAAATAACGAAAGAAAAACATTTGCAAAACGGGTCCTATTTATAAGCTACGATGTTGCCAGGAAGAAGCTGTTATCGTTCGCAGTAAACAAAAAATACGAAAACAAAACAAAAAACAATAAAAGACATCAAGCAACCTTACCTAACTTAGAAAAAAAACTATAAAAGAGCAGAGCGCAGATATTTAGTGAATAATACAGACTAAAAGTTACAAATCCCCAAAACAACAAAAAATATAACGCCGTCATTGGTCACATCTGAAGTTACCGTCTGACGTCATAAGAGATATATTGTAGCCCAAAATTGTAGCCTACAAACAGCGCCACCTATCGTGCGCCCCGAATCTGAAGTATTACCAAAATCACTAGTATTCACTTTTATTCAATAGATAAGCAATATCACTGTTTGTTGATGAAACAAAGATTGATAAAGGAGACCTGGCAGCACAGCTTCACTCTAGCCAGTCAAAGCTGGCCAGTCAAAGCTGGCTAGCCAGCGGAATATTAACATTCATAGTCCACAGCATACCATGCGTGGGATCCGGCTAAGCACAACAACGATGTTCCTAACGTTTGATCGTTGGGATCTCCCAAAGCATATCAAGTCGGGTTACCTCCGGATACCAGTCAAACCCTATATATCTAATCCGAGAGGCAGCCCTAATTGCCATATTTTTGGTCATGTGAGCACTGCTTGCCGCCATTCCCCTATATGCGTGGATTGCGCGCAGGCCTATCATAGTCATTCCTGCGACCATCTTCGCCGCTGTGTTAACTGTGGAGAGTCCCATAGTGCCTCTTCTTCAAAGTGTCGCATATTTCTCTTTGAAAAGGAGGTCTTAGCCCTCCGTGATTCTGCTAAAGTGGATAAGCGGGAGGCCCGTCTACTAGTAGGGAGAAATCCATCTCCCCCAACGTCAGGTTCTACGATGTCCTACGCATGGCAGCGGACTCTCGTCCTGCTCGCTCACGTATCCCTTACACTACCCCATCTCTTCCGGCATTATCTCGGCATGCAGCACCAACACCCTCCGCTGTATAACCCTCTTCTTCTAACCAGACCCAGGTCTGCTCCCTTAGTATACCTTCTTCCTCTCACCCTCTTATTGCCCCCGTGCCGGAAGAGCGTGCTCAAACTCCGAATGCCACTTCAGAGACTCTGGACGCCATTCAAGCACCCTGATCTGATGAGGTCATGACTGGGAACTTCTGGCCCAAGCGTAAGGCCTCTCCCGACTCTTCCCCTCCTTATAGGAACCTAACCTCCAAAAAGGGCGGGCAAGCTACCTCAATAAAAAATTCTTTCTACCTCAGTTGAGGTACACCCTATCCCTTTCTTGTAGGATACTCTCCGAGAAGCCTTTGCTCTTGGATGCTATTCGATGGCTATTGATCTCTTTGTCCAGGAGGAGGGTGTTTCCCAGCGCTATTCTGATAAATAGCCTAGTATGGTCTCAGCTCGAAGGGGTGTCTGGAACCTTTTTTGTAGATGACCTTACTCTTTATTGCTCCGCTTTACGCCCGGCATCCTCAGCCCGGTGCCTCCAGTTGGTGCTTGATACCATCCACAGTCAGGCCATTCATAAAGGGTTCCACGTCTCCACTTCAAAGATGAAAGCACTGCACTTTCACTGGAAGCGGGGGCAGCAAGTTAATACCCCATTCTTCACTTTGAATTTGTGTCAGAGATCCGGTTCCTGGGGATGATCCTAGATCCCAAACTCACCGGATGTCCTTATCTTCGTGAGCTGCGACGGAGATGTCTCTGGAAGATGGACCTACTAAAGATGCTCTCCAACACAGCTTATGAGAAGGGATAGCCTCACATCGTGAAGGCTATCTACTTCTCTTTACAGACGAGCCTAAAACGGAGGATGGCGTAATGGCTGCAGTGGTATCACCGAGATCTATAGTCTCTGAGTCGTTACCACCGGCAGCTTCCATTTTTACCGCCGATTTGTATGCAGTTTTATTATCCTTACGCCTTTTATCTACCTCGCATTTCACTGCTTTTACGCTTTTTATTGATTCGAGAAGCGTATTTTGGTATGGCTAAGCTCTTCCCTCTTTAACTTCTGACCATCCTCTTGTCTCCAAAATACATTCCTGGTTGGTCAAGAACTCTTCCTAGTCATTTCGGAGTCCAGGGTAACCAGCGGGCCGACGAGGCACCTCGAATTGCAGCCACCCGAACACCGACTCTTATTAGGGACTATGATCGGTCACTCGGATTGGGATGGTCGTATCGGTAAGAATTTGCATTCCATTAAGCCCTCAGTTTTACCGTGAGCCAACTGTTATCAACCCCGTCGGAGCTCTAAGGTTGTCCTTTGTCGACTGCGAATCGGACACACACGCTTTACACTTGGGATTTTAATGAGTAGCGATGGGCTCCACATCGCCCACTATGCCCCCTCTGTTCGTGCCCCATATCAGTGCGTCATCTTTTGGTCGACTACCAGCCCCTGTCTGCCCAACGTCTGTAATGATTCCTATCTGTTTTACGTGTCTCCATGTAACGATAGACTGCGCTTCCTCTTAGCATAGGGCCCCTCTTTTATCACTCATTCCCCATCCGATTTTTAATAAAATCTGTTTTATTCTTTCTTATATAGCTTATAAATATGTATATCTTTTTAATTACCCTGAAATGTAAATATTAGTAAACACATGTCATTTGTTTATTGTCCCGGGCCCCGTTTTTGTTTTATAATTCTTTTATTTGCTATTATTTTATCCTTACCACTTTTAGTACTTTAGGGCCTAGTACCATTTTATTTCTTGTTGCTCTATGATCTTTTCCGATATTAGTGGCCTACCCTCTTCCTAGCAGCCTTTGTATGAGTTACCTTACGGCATTCCGAAATTGACGCCTCATGACAAGGCGAGAATAGGTTTACCTATCGCGCTGGCAAAAAGAGCTCATAAAAGAGTGCAATGCAAACGAGCGAAAAGAAAGTGGTGGAATAAAATAATTAACCGATAAAAGACAATAATAAAAAAATAGATTTGGATCCAACGATCCTCGTGAATGAGTGATGTTTAGGCCTCCCACCCGCCCTTTTGGCAAACCATTGAGGGTCAGCTTTAAATCTTTCATTTATTTTTTTCTCTCTTTGATCCTTTTCTCTTTGTTTCCTAATCTCTGCCGTTTTTGACTTCACTCTGGTTCCATCGACTTATTTGAGCCATTGGGCAGAGGGGGAGGGAAAACAAAGGAGAGTTCGGCCTGAAAAGGAGGCCCTTCTGCTCTTATCCATTCCCAGATGAAACGAGAAAGCGGAATCGAAAGGGAGATTTACATCTTCCAGTAAAAAAAATCAGTCTTTTCTTTGAAGATGACTCAAGTCGGTCAAAAGACGCGTCTTGAACGAATAAACAATGCAACTTACTGAACTCCCCAAGTCCCTTTTTTCTTATGATAAAGCAATTCTTAAGAAATTAGAGAAACTACAGGTCAGAATCAATAATGTAACTACTGCTGTCGACTTCAATAAATGTTGCATATGTACAACATAATCTCCTCCCAACAGCAAGTAAATAGTAATTATCTCAAACTATCTTTTTTTTGCTGAAACGTTACGCAGAATTTTTCGAAATTCTATTTTCTATTTCCATGGTCTTGTAAAAACCTTTTAAACCTAACTACCCTTTGAGTTATTATTATATGAGTTGTTTCGGTTACTTATTATTTTATGATATGCTAACTTCCCTTCTTACTCCCTTTGTGAGAACTATCTATGATTCGCATGTTATTAATAGTTATGACCTTATTTCGAAACTTATACCAATTACTTTACTCATGTGAATTTTTATGTATGCTCTTTATTCACTAAGGTTCCAATTGACAGACTTTATAATTTTTATTCGGGAAAAACTTGATTCTGTTAATCTTCCCGTGGCTATTAAAACCTTCGTGGGCCCTATTTTTTTTTATGTACTAATCATCATCATCATCATCCTGATCATCACTAACTCTATAATTTAAGAAGGGGATTTTTTTGAGTATTTAAATAATAATTTCATCTTAGTTTGGTTATGACTTGTTTTTTATCAAAGTTATTTCTAATAATTATTTTATAATATCAAGAAACAAAATGGTGAAATTTTTAAAAGCTAAAGAATTACAAATGGTAAAATTATTATAATTGGCGAAGTTCAGAAAATTCATAAAAATTTAACCATGGCTGCTTTTTTTTAGATTTTAAATTTTAATCTTAGTAGCGATGCACAAGCTTCCCCCGTAAGGGGGGGGGGAGAGTGGCAAAGCCATTGCCTAGTAAATTTAAAAGAATTTCCAACGTATATATATATTTTTTTAATTTTTTTACCTATACGCAATTGTTTATCTCCAGTTTTGTCAAATCTTTATATAGGTTTCTTTTTAGACGAAACTCCTCTCTACCATTTGAGACTTCCATATTGCCTGGTTATGTTATATTGATGATGTATTTGTTTGTTGCACAATTCTAAAGACGTTCCTCTTTTCCTTATGAAACTTAATAGTATTGTTCCTTCACTTAAATTCACTCTTTAAATTAAAATGAATATGTCTCCCGTTTTTAGATTTATTAATCCATAAAACTCTTCAAGGCTTTAAATATTCCATCTATCATAAAACTAACAACTCTTTTTCATATATCTACTCTTTTTTATTCGTCCCCAAATCACAAAGTCAAACATTCATTTATTATTTTATGTATTTTTCTTCCTCGTCGTAAGCGTCGAATTCTTAAATGAAGGATTCTGGAAAATTTTCACAATCGGCCAAAAACTGTTAGCAAATCATTTACTTCAAAACTATCTAAAAATCTCCTAGTTTTATCTTATTCTGAAACTTTTTCTTGTCTTCCTCCACTCCTGAGAGGTATAAACATCTGCCTGGTTTTCAAATATAGCTCAACCATTCATAAATTATTAGTTAAAAACTAATAGCCAAACAGATAAATGAATATGGTTCAGTGTTTTAATTGGTCTAAAGTGGTTATGAGCACTGATAAATCTTTAGTAGTACGATTAAATCACTGTTATAAGATGAGAAAACAACAACGCTTTCTGCATTCGCATAATCGAAAATAATCACAACGTTAATTGGAATTGCGCTAGATCTTTTTTATTGTCAAGAGATTATATTAAAAAAAATTTCAGTGCATTTATAAGTATTTATATCAATTTAATATTTGAAGCGAATTTTTTAAACATGACATTCTAATAAAAAACCTCGATAAAAATCTTATATCTCGTTATTGTCTGTAATGATTTTTATTTTTGCTCGTTCATTTTATCTATTCTCTCTATTTTTCTCTTTTTCGTCACTTGTCTCTATCCTGTTGAGCCGATTTTCTGATAATCATTGACTTCGATTTCTCCTTTTGCTCTTGAACTACTAAATCCTTTTGATTTATTTTTTTTAGAAATTGTAACGTTGTCAACTACAATTATAAAGTAATCATCACGAAACTTTTTGTTCTATCTCTAAATAGGCAGAGGTTTCCTTACGCAAACATCTCACCATCCATCCTTGACCAGGACAAGTCTGACGTCGTCGAAAAAATCCACTGCGGTGGGCATACTGCCTAGTATGTAGATCAAACATTGAAGAAGCTTGAACAGGAGTCAAAGCGCACCATAGAGCCCTCGGGAGGAGAAAAAAAAACATAAAAACGGTCGCGTCTTTTTACTTCACCTAGAGACACGAGATGAAGTAAGATGAAGTAAATGTTTTAGCGAAAACCAGCAAGAAAAAGAGCCGGAAATTCTTGGAAGCCAAGATATCTGACGACGACTACATAAACCGACACATTGTTCTCAATCCCTGTTTAAACTCACTGCTAGAAACCTATTATATTATAACAATTTATATTTTTCACTTGTTATTTATATTTGTCAGCATCAACTAATTTATTCAAGCTTCAATCATCCCAGTACCCTTAATTTTCCCTTAGCAGCTAAACTCCCTTTCATACCCTTGCCTTTTTTGCTTCCTCTAATGAATCACTGATCCCTTTGTAAGAGATGGTCAACTGGCGAATTGTTGTTTACCCTCCGCATAACGGCTATAACAAGAGTCGCAGTATGCCAGTCATATAGACAACCTTCCTGAAATTCCCCCATCAACTTATAAATCATCCCATAACATACTACTACACATACAACACAAAACTCTCAAATTGGCAAAAAATTATAGGCCTTTACGCTATTAAAGCACCTAGGCAAAATTACTCTACCGACGTGCCACATGCACCCGGACTTCGCCAACCATGGAGCGCCACCTCACTGTGACTCTTATTAGCTGCAACAGCTCTGCAGGCTTAAGATTTTTCCCTGCCACTGTCGTCACACTATCCAGAAATTTCTCTCTCTGTCATCTTCTTGCTACCCCCTCCCCCCATCATTCCAATCAACACTACGGCCTCCATCTCATTCATCCTCATCACATGTCCAAGAAATCTCATTTGTCGTATTCTTACTATTGTTGTTGAGCGTATGGTCAACAGACGTGTCTGGAATTTTATGGAGGAGAGTAATTGGATCTCGCCCTACCAGTATCGTTTCAGGAGAGGTTAGTCCACTCAAGCCGGTGTGATCATCGTTCATGAGACATGTCGCATAGGAGAGTTGGTTGGAAACTAGCCAACAACACGGATCCCTCTCATTGCACCAGAAAGCTTCTCTCTCCCTAACTTAAATACCAGAAGGTGTCACATAAAACGCAATAACACAACATCACAACTATTAACACCACGCGCAGGCGTACACTAGGACAGCGTACTGGCACCTACACTATTTATAATATAAACCAATGACATACCACGTTTACTCGAACACTGCACACACACGCACAAACTATTCTATGCCGACGACGAGACTATGCTCGTCCCTGTCTAGGGCAATGACAGGATCGCGGGGCGTGCATAAATGATACTGAACGAGAAGACAAAATATGAGAACAAATGATTTATTGCTATGATCCTCTGAATATACAGAAGACACTCTATGGCGAGCTGGATCCCTACATACACAGCAATCAAATAAACACACAGATCAGAGCTTAGTTAACCAACCCCCACAATACTTACATAGAGACCTCACACGAAATTACTCGAGGTTATATTTGCAAAATACCTACTCTTCGATGCACTCCAGAGCATCTTATAAGCACGAGTTTAAAACACAGACAAATTGCTGCTAGGTTCTTCACTACTAGCGGCTAACTAAAATTATACTTATACAAAACACTAGCACATCCACTCCTCATATACGCTCCAATTACACTAATATCCGCGATTCACACGTGGAAGAGGAAATCAGAACGCATTAAGAACTCTGCTCTGAATCGTGTATGTTGCTTTCCTCGTTACGTACTCTTGTCTAAACTGAAGGAAAATAACAAACTAGCACCCGTCAACACATACACCTATAGCCGTATAAGACGTCAGCTAGGGAAACTCACGAAAGACCACACATGCACTCAAATACATGCGAGATAACACGCAGCGCTGGAACTAAGATAGCCAGCAGCTCTAGACTATCCATGATAACACCAAATCATTATATGAGTTAGCTGCAACATGAGTATTGCATTCTTTATTGGAACTCCATTTTCCCTCCGGCTCCTATCCGCCACCCAGTCTACCACAACACAACTATCACAAACACCCAAACACGTCGCATTGATGTCTAGCCACCGCCTTTCAATTCTTTTTATCTCTTATTAAGTTTTTTTATGTAATTTCATCCCAAACTGCTTAATCTCTGTAGCTGCCACAGTCATCCCTTCAATTTTCTTTCTAATTACAATTCGATTTGATACCAGTCAAAACGAACAAGGAGCTCCCTCTCTGCGCCTGAAAGCTTCACTCTCACTACTTTACCGACAGGTGCTATATAAAATTTAACAACAACATAACATAACATCAATTTTCACCACGTGCCGGCGTATCCCAGGGTAGCGTGCTGGGGTCTACACTATACATAATTACACACAAGGCATCTAACAGCCACTTAAAAACTGAAGATACACATTGTCCTATGGTGTGACGAGACCATTTTCGTCTCCGACCAGGGCACATACACAATAGCACACCGGACACAGATGATACGAAACGAAAAGACAGAGGACGAGGGCAAGGGGCTCATAGCCACGAATCCTCTGAAGACACAGAAGAGATTATACCGCGCATAAGACTACTACATGCACAACATACAAAACTACACACATATCATACCTAAATTACGCGCCCCTCTAGATTTACATGCAAACAAACCAAGAAGATACTTGGGGCCACATTTGCACCTACGTTTGCACCTACAACAAAACATCACACAGGGTAGAGCAAAGTATACAACAAAATTCTACGCAGGTTTTATCTTCACAACCGCAAACTAACTACATCGGCACCTAGACAAAACACTAGTTTGTTTACTCCTAACATACTCACCCATCACACGCACGGCCGGGAGTCACACATAAAACACGAAAGCACTGCGTATTCAGAACTCTGCGCTGAAACGCGTATGTCGTTCTCCTTGATACCCCCTCACGTATACATTACACTAAAATAATCAAATAATACACTCAATGCATACACATTGACCCGTTTAACATGTCAGTTGGGTAAACTCGCAAGAGGCCCGATATGCACCCAAATACACGCTAGACAACACGCTGCGTTAACGTTGCGATACTCAGCAGCCCTAAATTACCCTAAACCAGCATCTATCTTCACATAAATAACAGTAGAATAAGTAGCGCGTTTCCTTTTACTCGCGCTCCATCCCTTCCACCTGACCTCCCGCTACCTCCGTTAAATACTACTATGTAGACAAAAAGACCTCACGACGCATCGTTGTCTAGCCACCGACCTTTAGTTCTTACTATCCCTTCTTAATTTATTTCCTAAACAATTTCTTCTCTCAATCACCACTCTCTTTCTTTTCACAGTATGTACCGTCAAAAGATCAGATCATCTTTGGACACTGAAGAATAAGCTTCTCTCTTCTGATCACCACCTGAATTTCAGGAGGCAAGAAAAGAGAGGCTCTTCAGAAAATATCAAGGAAACCACACAAAATCGGCACCTTTAAAAGAGAACTAACTCTGTCGCTGCCCTCACCACTCTATAGCTTTGCTGATGCCTCCCCCTCCCCCTTAAGCCCACACAGAGAATGATACCCTTTTAGGCTGTTGTATTCACCCTCGATAGCCTAACTACCCCGTCGTGATTTTGACCCGTGAACGAAGGCTCCACAAATACCCCTCGTTACAATTTTACCTTTCTTTTGAAAGGGCATAATTGGAGTTTGGTAGTCTATCCTAATGTGGAACCCAAAGTCTAGAGTTAACTTGGAATGAAACGATATTACAACCGGCTGGGCTGGTAATGATGCTATCCTGTGGCTCCATCCAGGAGCATCGAGGGTCATAAACCAGTCTCTGTGTACGGTGTACATAACTCTGAATAACCAAGCCCGTGAGTGCGCGTCACCCATCTAATGGAGGTCTTGGATTCAGCCTTCATCCATCATTAATTCCGCTATGGTTTTTTATCGTCTATATAACTTGTTGATGCATTCACCATTCATCCAGAGTCGTTCAAAGGAAAATTCAGCGTCGGTACAAGAGCTTTTTAATACGTTTAAAAAATACATTTTTTACTGAACACGTTCCAAGTAAACGCAATGGGTGGTGTAACCACCCTACGTTTACAATACCTGCAAGAAAAAACGATGCACCTTACCAGGCGCCAATTCACGCAAACTCTCCACACCCACAACAGACCTATTAGCAACATACTAAACACACATAAAGATTTGAGCTCGTCTCCAGGTCGTCTACCGATGCCATGAAGATCCACACACAAGCAAAAATCTCACTAGCTGAGAAAAACCACCACACCAAATAGCCAGCCACGATCACAAAACTCTATCAAATACGAATCAGGAGAACCTGTGCTCTTGGAGTGGAATCAATCAGCAAGGACCTCCTCACTCACTTCAGGTATGAGTACTGCGAGGAGGCTATTTGAGACTTATGCTTTAATGGCGCAAATGAATGGGCAGTTATCGCCAAATGATCACATGTCAGGTAGACCGTGTCTGCTCAAAATGTAGTGTAAAAAATCACTTTCACACTTACTCTACCGTACAAAGGAGAACACCGAATATGCAAATTTTGTAAATTTGAGTTATATATTGACTCTTATGGAGTTTAACCCGTAGATTCCATTTCTTGCATTGGTTTACTTCCATCTTTCACTCGTTTTGAGTTAGAAATTGGCCACACACCGAATATACGCGACACTACCATGATTAACATAGAAGAAACACCGAATATGCAAAATGCAGAGATTAAACACTGATTATACTGAATATTCGGTCTGTTTGATTTATACGTAGCACGATGTCTAGACGTAAAACACCGAATATGCAAGCTTTCTATCAATTTATTGCATCTCCTCTCCTGCATTAACCTGGAAATCAATGACACAACAAGAAAAGATCCTTCAAGATAAAGAAAAATCAATGACACAAGTAGTGATCATTCAAGATCATAAAAGGTTCCGATAATCAGGTCGCTGACGCACTCAGTAGGAATGCGTTACCAAATAGTGTAGATTAATTTGTAATTCGTAGGATTAGGATCTCCATGTATGTATATACCGTCTTGTACGACTTAAATTAGATTCTCCTGTAATATAATTAGTTAATGTTTATGTCTGAATTTTGTGGCTCAATGTCTAATTTTTTTCTCGTATGTGTATATATTTGTACCCATTAAATTACGTATGAATTATTTTGTCCCATATGTACTAATTTTATATTATTTCATTGTTCCATGTTTCTTTTATGGTTGAGTTTGTATTAAAGGTTAGTTTCCCCTATAATCAAATGATCAACATAATCATATGTATTGAGGTGCATGAAGGTACGGTCGGTGCAAGAAAGCGAGTTCTTCACAACGGAGCTCTATGGTTGTCCGTTCTCTCTTTTTTTCGAAGTGACAACTCCCTCTGGAATAGAGGGGTGTGATAGAACGGTCTGAGGCCGCTTAAATTCAGCCGCTATCACATGTTGGAAACACATGCTACTCACGTGCATCTGCGAGAGGAAGCAGAGCGCGTTATCGCCCACCATAGCAAATATTTAATCAAGGAGGTTCATTCCCCCGTTTTGCCTCCATACGTCCATCTCGCCAGATTAAGTTAGGCTTATGGGCAGATAAGGTATTTTCCTAGGCGCGACCGTGACATTCCCCCAAAGTCCCCCACTCAATTATCCCCTACGCCATGGAGACGGCTCCGGGTACTTATACAATAGCTTTTCCAAATGGAAGCAGACCCCGATTATCTTCGCGAGGCATCACGCCGATCCAAGCTCCCTTGTGCACCTAGGAACTCTCTACCTCGAGAACCCCCTTGTTGTCCAGAAGAGGACAATATCCCTTGAGTGCCAAGGTTCGTGCCTTCAAGACGCCAAGTCAACAAGGCCCCCCATGTTGTTCAGAAAGAGAACAACGTTAGAACAGCCATTGTTCTTTGAGCCCGTTTGGCAAGAGACGGTTTTCACTTCCCCCTCCCCTGTTGTTCAGAAATAGAACAAGGTTAGAACAGCCATTGTTCTTTAAGCCCGTTCGTCAAGAAACGGTTCTCGTTCCCAAGACATCACGTCAGGATAATTTAATTTCCCCCTTTTTAACGTTCTTCAAGAGAACGTTTGGTTTCAACAATAACCTCCATTGTTCATCAAGAACATCCCCGATTTGCTGTCACAATGATCGCTTGTACTTCCGAGCCCCACTTCATTCTCACTCTTCGAATACAGTCCTTTCCCCTCGCTAAGGACAACCCCCCGAAGAACCCTTCTGCTGGAAATCGCCAGTGGACCGAAGATTCCTTCGCATCGTCTTCCTCTGCACAACAACTGTGTAATTACGTAAGCTGAGCATTACCTTTAATCATCTAACCTTTTTTCAACGCTACCATGTGCTTTAAATTGTTTAGCGAACCATTCCCCCCCTTTAATTTTTATTTGTTTACCTTTTTAAATCTCTCCAAAGCTTAATCCTCGGATTAGTCAGATATTCCCACGACCCTTTCCATTCTCCGTTCATGTAAACATTTTGTTTGTGTGTTGTTGATAGTTTAATTAATAAAACTCTATTTTATTAATGATAGCCATATTATTTATCTTTGTGCTTCGTTCCACTTCTTAAGCCTATTGAAGATAAATAAGCCTCTCCAGGCCCCCCGTCCCCCTTTTTGGACTAACCTCGGTCAATCAGATTCTTACGCACTTGAAATATTAGAATAATTTCCTCAACGAATAGTTATATATGGTATATCGTCGAGAGCCTATTCTTCGACAAATACTTTCCTGACAATCTGAAAATGGCAAAAATGGTTTTCAGCCAAAATCTTGGACAATTACAAAGCTAAATATTTTCCTACTTCATTTCAACGGAGAGGTTTAGGAAAAGCTATTGAAACGCAGATTAGATCAACACCTTGAAGAAAAAAAAATCCTTACAATGCATTTCAATTTGGATTTCGCAAAAATAGAAACATAGAAATGTCACTGTGCCTGAGAATGGAAAAAATAGCTAACCACATTTCCATTTTTTGTGGCGGTAAAATAAGCGAAATATTAGGGGATCTATTAAAATGTATCTTTTTAAGTGCTTTAAAGTGATACCTTGAATTTCACCTGCCCGGTGATGAACGATGCCGGGCACATGAGACCTGATGCAATGTCGTTTGTTCAACTTTGCTACATACTAACCGTAGCAATTTGTCTCGAGACCTTTCAAAAATTTCCTACGCACTCACACACACACACACGCACAGGAAAATGAAGATGTACTCTTTGGTAAAGAACATGATTTATTATACCAACGTTTCAGAACAAACCCTGTTCCATCTTCGGTGGTTACTGACAATAAATAAAAATAATATAACCTGTGAATTAGAGAACATTCAAAACATATCAGCGAAAAAAGGAGTTCAAAGAGAAATAGCAATAACTCAAAGTAAAATAAAATGACTAAAAGCGAACAAAAAAAGAATGTAACTTAACTCAAAGGACACAAACAAATTTTAACTTACAATGATTAGATATTAAAACTATACAAATATAGATAATAGATCGGAATAAAACATTGTTTGACTAGAACTAAGTAATTGAAAACAGGAAATAGCGAACTAGCATTGTAAAAAAACACTAAAAAGAGTACACACATAGAATGGAATAAAAATATTTACACCGCCTGCAATTTAAGTGAAAGTGAGGAAGATCTGAATTGCAATCAAACTATTATAATTAAAAACCTTGACTGTCAGAGTTTAGGAGCAACTAATTGGATGAATAAAACTAGTGACAGAGTTAGTCGTGTTGAGTGGGATATAAAAGAATTGGTTGGTTGCAAGATATTTACTGGGTCCTAATTTCATAGATGAACCGTAGTCCTTTAATTCGGAGTTCAATCTTCTTTATACAAAGTGATTCAACAATTTATAAATGTATGGAGATAGATGCAGTACGAATTACATAAATATTATCTGTATCACTGCAATGACCACTATTTAAAATATGTCACTGTATATGGGAGTGCTCTGGTTTGAAAAGAGATCTACCAGTTCTATATTAAATCCCTAAGTGCTTAGAGATCCTCAGTTGTAGCTTCAAAGTGGTTAAGCCAATGAAACGAGTGTTGCAGGTCGTACACGTAAATAAGTAAACAACCGAAAAATAATGATAAAATTGCATTGGGGAAAATGTCTAGAGAAAAGCGATCTGACGTCTTTGTTAAGCTTAAAAGTCAAGTGTATCCAAAACGGTAATTTAATGTAAACTTTCTGTTTTGAACATGTTTGAATAGTTGGTTTTGTATATACTGATAAATAGTAATTGTAATGAAACGAGTGTTTTAGGTAAACGATCTTGGTCGAAAGAGCACCAATCCGAGTAGATACGCAAGGCCCGATAGATTACGGATATAATGGCAGAGAGTTTGAATTCTAATGCAGTACTGATAAAAAAAAAAAATGAGTACCGAAAAGAGTGGTGTTGTTGGGTTTTCTAAAATTTCAAGTGGAAAACCCAGACACGTTCCGAGTCACCAATACATTATAGAATGAAAATTTGCTATTATGTTCATTATCCATTCACAATGTGATATTGTTG
Organism: Ceratothoa steindachneri; assembly: GCA_963969495.1. NCBI lineage: Eukaryota > Metazoa > Arthropoda > Malacostraca > Isopoda > Cymothoidae > Ceratothoa > Ceratothoa steindachneri. The sequence continues at coordinate 20,895,425 of OZ018330.1, read as the reverse complement.
TGTAGTTCATTTAATATTTAAAAGAATATGAGATCGTTGAATTTGTGTTTAAAAATCAAAAAGTAATCATCTATAAATCTTTTAAAAAATACAGGTTTGAATTCAGAGGGACAATCATCAATCCAGAAATTTTTGTAGAGGCAAAAAAAAAAGAATTGGTAAATGAAGGTCCTAAGGGGAAGCTTATCCCCATATCATCATATTGAAGATAAAGTCCTCCATTAAAAAAAAAACTGTTTTTTTTTACAGTCAATTCCAAATGTTTAGCAAACAATGTTTTGCCCAAACCAAGAACTGTCAAAGTTGATCTAAAAAGTGAAGTAATGATGATAATGTAACTTTCAGCATCGGGTATATTCGTAAACAAACAGTTAACGTCAAAGGTAGTCATGAAACAATTACTTAATTAAAATTGAGAAAGACACTCTAGATATTAAAAACAATCACGTAAAGTTAATTCTTGGTAAGATAATTAATCACAGGAAGCAGATAATTGGCCAAATTATAATTGGGCGTGTATATTGCTGAAAGAATAGGACGAAGAGGTAGTGATGGGTCCAATTATAATTGGGTGTGTATATTGCTGAAAGAATAGGACGAAGAGGTAGTGATGGGTCCAATTATAATTGGGTGTGTATATTGCTGAAAGAATAGGACGAAGAGGTAGTGATTGGTCCAATTATAATTGGGTGTGTATATTGCCGAAAGAATAGGACGAAGAGATAGTGATGGGTTATGTACTTTTGGTGCGTCCCTGATGACATCTCTGGAGCGTCAACTCCAACAGGCATTGAACCTATCTCCCCTTATGTCGAAGCGCACAAGTTCCGGTTTTCTTTGGACAAAACTAAGGTGGTGCACTTCTGCCGCCATCCAGGGCTCCACCACGACCTGGACTTGTTCATAATCTGGGTTCCTCCGGAAGTGGTAGATTCGCACCGAATCTTTAGTCTTGTTTTCGACCAAAGCCTCATCTGAGAGGCTCATATTCGCAGCATTAGAATCTCATGTACCCACGCCTTAGGCATTCATCGTTCTGTGATTTTCAGCACTTGGGGCGCTGAAAGTGCTACAGCCTTACTTTTCTACCGATCCTTTGTTCTTTTGATCGTGTATAGCGGAGAGTGGAATCAAATCACAACACCATTCTCAGCCAGTGCATTATGCACCCGAACGCGCAAGCCAGGCCTTCCACTCAGTCGAAAATGGTTCTCACTGCATCAGCGGCCAATTCCGACGGAGCCTATTCCACCGAGAGGCGCCAATCATACCCTAAGCCCTATTAATACAGGGACTGGAAACTCCTTATAGAGCTCAGTGTAGCTTTCCTGCCAGTAACCCCTCTGGTTTTACCCAGGACGACACTCTAGAGGGTACCACATTTGACTCTTTGTCGGCACGCAAATGCTCCAAAAGATTCACAACACGAGAGTATTTTGCTCCACCATTTTGGAGCACACTTCGTCTCCCGCTGATCCGTGCCAGTGTACAGGACTGCCCAGAGTTCCAGGATGGGGTCGGCTTACACGCCGTATCCCCTCTGTTTGAAGTCATCGAATCTCTTCCAGGCGCTGCTTCTATCTTCACAGCTGAGCTAGTTGCAATAAATCGCTCGGTACGGGAGGCAACGCGTCATGTTCGGTTTGGAGACAGGATTGTAATCTTTAATGACTCAAAAAGCACCCTGAGTGCTTTGGGAGAATTGGAATCTCAAAACCCATGGTTTGCAGTATCTGTAATGCCATATTTGCCGTGATCCGGGTGGATGTCGAGATTATCTTCTGCTGGATTCTTAGACATTACAGGGAATGAGCGCGTCAACGAGGGAGCCAGGAAGTCCGCGAGGACTGGGCGACCATACCAGCGTTTCTTACACAACTACTTGGCACGAATCAGGGCAGCACTGCGGAATAATTGGCAAATAAGATGGAAAACGGTGGAGGAAAACATAAAGTTGAGTGTCATTGCCCCGCGACCCGCGACTGTTCCTATAGCCCTACCCTCTAATTCCGCGACGACTACAGATCGCTTTCTTTCGTCTTCGAATTGTGCTTGCCCGTGGTACGCACCGCCATTTGATGGAGCACACATTGTTGTTAAATGTACAGTCTGGGTGATCTTTGAGCAGGTTACCTGTAACAGTACACGAACAAGTGGGTGTGCCTACCGCTTGCCCCTTGTACTCTTGACGGATTCGTACGCTCAGATCTGTAGACAATCTGACTTTTGCGGGGAGGCTCGCCTTTTTCATTTTATTTAACTGTCTTTTGTGTTGTTGGTCGTATATTCCTGTGCCGGGGGAGGCGCCCCCCCCGACGCTGGAGCGTGTTTCCTTAATTTTGCTTTATTTGTTGAGTTTTTGTTTTGTTATTTTGGGTTCTTGTTCTCGATTTGGTGTTTCTGACTTATTTTTTTATGTTAATGTAGGATAGTCTCAGGGTTGAAATTAATTCCGGTAATTTTTGCTCCTGTAGACAGTTGCCAGACTGGGGCTAAAAAGATTTCCCACACGAGCGACAAAAAGAGAGTATTCTTTCCTTATGCTGGATATACGATAGTAACCATTATGACATAGTAACCTGAATTGCCCCACATGTCCATCTCCTTCTAACTAATGGCTCGTGTTTTAGGCAGTCCTTTTACAACCTTCTGCCAACTATGCCGATCATTAGAAGAAGCATAATTGGTGGAGCTAGGGAAATCAAATTTGAGCATTAGCCCACTGTGGAACCCAGTGTCAGAAGCAACTGGATTGGAACAGAGATGCAACCTTTAGGAAGAACTTGAAGCTCCACGTCTGAGGATCCGGCCAAGACCACAGAGGGGAGTAAAACTCGTCTTTGTTTATGCTAGAAGCAGCTCTGATAACAAAACCCCTGATGGGCCGCCCCCAAGGCTGTGGGTGTTGATTCTGCCACCTCCCATCATCTAGTCCGCCAGATTCTCCCTGCTAGTGGAGCCCACACGGGTTCATCCATCCAATTATTCATATATCTATCAATTATACTTTACTATCTCGTCATCATTTTGATTCCAAACCGTTTGGGATGAGTTCGACTGAGTGTAGTGCCACACACCCTAAATCTAAACACTATACCGTAGTAAAGGATTATTTTTTATCATACTTAGCTGCATAGAAAAGTGGGGATCACTAGGAAACACCTATCCATCAGCACATAATAGTGCACGAAACAAAGAAATTCTCCTTGCGTACAACGCTGGAGAAGGGAGGTGTAGAATCAGGTAGATCCAACGTACCTAAATGCATCAATGGCCTAATGCGTGTTGCCATATTAAGTCTAATCTAGACAAATGGAAAGTACCCTGCGATACTAACAAGGACGTATATAATCTGGTGTTCAACGAAACAAAAACGGATTTGCTGTAAATAGACTTAGAAAGAAGGGTATAACCTGAAATTAAGGTACAAAGGACGATTATTCTCAAGAATCGTGACCTCTACTTCCCGGAAAACGCAAAAGAGGAAATTAAAGATGAGCTCGAATTAAAGCAGCCATACGCGAGGATCAGAAAGGTGACCAAGCTAGGTAGGAACAATAGTGTGTTCAAAATTACTTTCAAGGACTCTTAAATGGCCCTGCAAAGCAATGGAACAGCAACTACTTGGATTTTGCATGAGAATAACACCGGGACAGATGGAGAAATAAGAGTATACCCCAATCTTGTTATGCTAAAAATACAATAAGCGGCGATTTCTGCTCAAGTTGATGGAGAAAGCGTAAGGGTTAGATTAGCTTTTTTTCAGGACAGCGGAGGCATCTGCACAGTGCGGTTTCCGCAAGTTTCACTCCACGCCGGATGCTCTGCTCCGACTGGACGATACCGTCTGCTCGGCCTTCTTTCGTAGACAGCACTACGCCACAGTGTTTTTCGATATGGAGAAGGCCTATGATACCACATGGTGATACGCTATTATGGAGACTCTACACACAATGGGGGCAAGGGGACGCCTCCCGATCTTTATATCTGAATTATTTGCGAGATCGTTGATTCCACGTCAGGGTAGGAAGAGCCCTCAACGGCCTAATGGAGCAGGAAGAGAGGGTCCCGCAGAGAAGTGTCCTCAGTTTTACACTCTTTGCCATGAGCATCAACGGCATCACCTCGGTGCTGCCGGAAAATGTTCTCGCTACGCTCTACGTGGACGACCTTTCGATCTCTTTTATCACGGTGCAGATTCTGTGATTGTCGACTTCAACAGGCATTGAACCGCGTCTCTTGCTATGCCAAAGCGCACAGGCACCGGTTTTCCTTGGCTAAGACTAAGGTGGAGTACTTCTGCCGCCATCCACGGCTCCACCTTGTCCCAGACTTATTTCTAACTGGGGTTCGCCTAGAAGTGGTGGACTCGCACCGTTTCCTTGGTCTTATAATTGACCGACGCCTCACCTGAAGGCTGATTTTCGCAGCCTTATGGTCTCTCATAACCGCGCCATGGATATTCATTGCTCTATGGTGTTCTGCGTCTAGGGCGCTGATAGGGCTACTGCCCTATTTTTTTATCGATAATTTGGTCGTTCTAAGCTCGACTACGGATGCGGGTTTTATGCATCCGCAGCTGAATGGGTATTAAGGAAGGTGGACTCGATCCACCACACCGTCCTTCGCATGGCGACCGTAAACTTCCACACGTTCCCCATTAAGAGCATACTTTTCTATGCTGGGGAGATGCCACTCGCTCTGCACCGTGAACAGTGTATTATTCACCTGTACGCACGAGGCCGGTGCCTTCTTCAGGTGGTCAACAGCTTTCAGTGTATCCACAGCTGATCTCGATGGTGCATATGCAGCCGAGAGACGCCAGTCATACCCTAAGCCATTTGGGTTTAAGGCAAGGAAGCTCTCGGGCCGGTGGCGTCCTGGGCAGAAGCAGGGGCGCTACCGGGGCGTCACATTTGACTATTTGTTGCCACTCCTCTTCTCCTAAAGCTTCTACAGCACCGGGAGTATTGCGTTCGGCCTTTTTGGAGCACACTCTGTGTCACGTTGGAACCGTTCCAGTGTATAGAGATGGATCCAAGTCCCAAGAAGGGGTCGGTTTCCATGCCGTGTCCTCTCTGCTTAAAGTCACCGGGGCTCTGCCAGGCACTGGGTCTGTCTTCACGGCCGAGCTGGTTGCAATACACCACTTGGTACGGGAGATAATGCGACGTGCCCGGCTTAGATACCGGATTATAATTTATTGCGACTCACAAAGCGCCCTGGGTAGAAAGATGTCTGCACTGTGGAGAAGTTCACAGGACTTTAGCAATGAAATGTATTACACTAAAGGAAGCCATAAGGAATAAAAAGGAAAGACTCATGCCAGAAAAAGAAAACAAGAAAACGAAATGTAGACATAACGACCACACTCAATCAAGTCAAGGCTCCGACGGTAATTCTGAATAATCAAAGTACAGTAGAGAGATAACGAGCAATATAGTCATGGCATTCATATTAAATAAGGACAACCCAGGGTGCTTCTCATAGGTGTTCTGTAGAATACTCGAAAGAAAGTAATGAAAGAAAAGCTCTGCTTCCCCGCAAACCCCGCATGCCCTGACCTTCGAAATATTAAAGTCAAAGAAAGAAAACAAGGAAGAGAGACAGGAGACAGAGGAAGCAACATCTCACCAGAAGATATGTCGCTCTGCTAAACAGAAAAACGAAGAAAGAAAAGGAGAGACATACACTACGACAGTGACTAAGAAGCAAGTGACCACCAAAAACACCTCTGTCAACTCCCTGGCACTCAACAAAACACAAGAAGCAGAAGAAATGGAACAGAATACAATGGGGAAATTTAAAACTAAACTTATTCCCAACTTAAAGTAACCCATATCCAGCGGAAAAAAACACGAAGAACATCATAGAGAGAATCAAGAATTACAGCTATAAGTGTACTGGTAATTCTGAGTACCACTCAGATGATTTTGAAACAGAACTGCTGAAAAGCATAATCTTAATACCAAAAGAGTACTTCCAGACGACCAAGGCAGATCGATACATCCATCTGAATAACGGTCAGATACTACCAGTACCAACCAACAATGGAGGCAAAGTCCAAACTGATAAGAATAAAAGGAGAATAATATGCATAAACAAGTGCTAGCATCTTAGGATTAAAGATAACAACCACGGTATACACTGCGCAATCTATGGCACGAGTCGCAAGAGGAAAAATTCTTGGGTCTTTTAAGAATCAGGGAACTCAATACACCAAACAAGAAGAAAATCTATTTGACCTTAATTAGGCCGACGCTACTTTACCCAACGGTACCCATGACCACCTTTTACAATTTTTTATTTTTATTTTTATATCTCATCTGGCGACTGCCTTCTAGGGCATAAGTTTCCGTACTCAAGCTAGCCACCTTTTACAAAACAAAAATGATTGAGCTGCAAACAATTCAAAACAAAGCAGCTAGAATAATCATAAGTGGGAGAAAAAAAACGATGGTGACTTTGGAAAGACAAGATGAGAGGGGAAAACTGAAGCCAATCAACTTGGCACTCCATGAAGGTGCCAAAACCTGTTGCAGAATATGTCTGAAATAATTGAAAAGGAGGCGAAGAGAATTTGGAGGGAAGGAGAACGCTCTCGACAGGAAGCAAAGAAGATAATAAAATAATTATAATAACAAGCTGAAGCTGTGGTACACCTTACAGGAGTATCTTGTGCTTCGCATACTGACCTTCAGTCTGTGGCGTACGTCCTATTCGGCTGCGGTAATGGGTCTATAGTCTAAAAAAATTAAAAGGTTTCCAGTACATAGCCATCCATAACATTATATTTTAGGAATCCAATTTTATTTTACAATCTGAATTTTAGTTTGTGAGTCACCAAGGTATATTTGAAGCTTGTATTAAAGTTTATTGTAAGATTTTCCTTATAATTTGAAAATCGCCGGCAGTGCTGGTTTTTCGTATATTTCAGGGGTTGGTAAGATACGGCCCGTCACCAAAATTGTTCGGCCCTCAGTCCCTAAAGAAAATATAATATCTAACGGGCCCGTCGTGTCTAGAAATAAAAATCTAACTTCTAGATTTATATTTCTAAGCTTTAAGATTATAAAACTAACTTCTAGACTCCTAGAATGTTAAGAGGTGTTCTCGAATATTTGAGAAGAATCAGTTATCAATAATTTACACTTGAGCATTCTGGAATAAATTCCACTGGGAGCGTTAAGATTAAGCTAGTTAATTTCAGAAAACCATTTAAGCTAGATGTGTCGTGACATAACAAGTGAATTATTATATCTTACGAATCTCCTTTGCTAACTTTAAAGTGACTTAAACGATTGTAAGTAAGTCTCAAACGTTATGGTAAGAAATTGACAAATATTTTTTTATTCAAGTTAATAAATGGTTTTAAATGATTTAATTAAATTATCAAACACAAGTCTATTTCTTTAGTATAATTAATTACCAAAATAGTTTCCTATTTTATTTTAAAAAGCAGCGTTTAGCCCATAAAATGAGGCAATTAGGTTCTTAAATATATTGATTTTTGTGAGACAGTGATACAGAATGTGCATCGAATGGGGGCCCCTACATAACCCCCCATAACAAAAAATGAATCTATTATTTTTTTTTTAAATTTGCCATATCAACTAAGAAGGTTTTAATGACTGTTTGTGATTGTTTTGTGACAATGAATCTAACTGCAAATTTATTTTTTAGGAAACCCCCAAATGGCAACAAAATGCAGGAAGGTTGATGCGGAGTGTTGAATTTTTCAAGACACATGGGCAAAAAAGTACTTTTTTATTCAACGCTTCGGTAATCTCATTTGCTTTTTCTTGTCATGGTTGGGTGCCGTAAATAAGAAGTTGAACATCAAGAAGCACTATGAGACTAAACACCTCAAGGTTAGTTAATTTATTGGGCAAACGAGGAAGGACGAAGTTCATAAACTTAAAGTGAGTTTAGAAAGACAAAATTCAATATTCCAAAAACGAAACGTGCAATCAGGAAAAAAGTACACGAACAATCTATAAAGTATAGAAATTGATAGCAGAAAACATGAAATCTTTCACTGAAGGGAAATTTCCGAAAAAAATGCTTGCTTGCTGTAATAGACATTTTATGTCCCGAGCTAAAAACTTTATTTTCGAATATCTGTCTCTGGCCCTGAACAGTTACACGATGAATAGAGGAAATTTCAGCGGATCTGAAAATTAATTTTAAAAATCATTGCAACAATTTAAAGTTCTTCTCAATAGCACTTAGGATGAGAGTACCAATTCTGCCGACACGGCACAACTTGCAGTGTCTGTACGTGGAGTAAACAAAACTTTCGACATTTTTGAGGGAATTTGTCCAACTGGTACCTATAAAAGGAAGTACTAGAGGAGTATACATTCTTGAAGCACTGCTCTAGTGTACTAGAAACATGAATCTGGATCTATTAAAGCTAATATCCGTAACCGATGGAGCTCCGTCTATGGTTAGACAAAATAAAGTTGCCGTGGCTCTGCTTCAGAAACACGCGGAAGGTCCTGAAAGTAAACACGATGTCATGAAAGTGCATTGCATAATCTACCAAGAATCATTGTACTCTAAGACATCAAATTTGAAGGACGTGATAGACCTAGTAGTGAGAGCTGTAAACGTGATTTTGTCCTGGGGATTAAACTACCATCAGTTTTTACAAATTTTAACAGAAGCAGAGAATCAATATAAGGATTTGGTTTACTTCTACGAGGCTCGCTGGCTCAGTCGAGACGCTATGGAAAGAGTATATACACTTCGGGAAGATATAGCTGGATTCCTTGGGAGCCAAAACATGAATCCCACAGAATTTTGCGATCCCAAATGTCTTTTGAGACTGGCATTTCTAATAGATTTAACATTCCATTTAAACAGCCTGATTTTGCATCTTCAGAAAAATAATCAATTAATACATGACATGTAGGGACACATAACCGTATGTGAAACAAAACTAAGATTGTGGGAATGTGAGCTGGAGAAATCAAATTATGCTCATTTTCCTACACTACAGGAGACTAAACCTACAAATGGCAACATACTTGTGACTGTGATGGTTTAAGAACGGAATTTTCCTTTCGGTTCGCTTTCATGCGATTACACAGCCTTACTTAAATTTTAATAAATTTTTTGAATTTCCGAATTGTAATTTATTTTCTTTTAAAACATTATAAAGCATTGGATAATCATATTTATTTTTTCTGAACTAAACTAATTTGTTTTTTCAACTTTAAAGTAATTCTTACAAATTACCTTGATAAAAATTCAAAATATACTTAAGTCATAACCAAACTAAGATGAAATTAGTATTCAAATACTAAAAAAAATCCCGTTCTTAGATTATAGAGTTAGGGATAATGATGATGATGATGATGATGATGCTGATGATTATCGAATGTTTCGGAATTTTTTAAAATAAAAGTAATTACAAATCATGAAGTTCAGAAAATGTATTAAAATTAATGCATAGCAGGTTTTTTTTTATTTTTCGTATATAAAAGCAAATTTAGTTGAGAAAATTACAAATGGTGAAGTTCAGAAATTCTTTTCAGATCGGTGCTGGTTTCCTAAACCTAGGTTTATTAGGTTTTAGGGAATAGTAGCTATTTCCTCGGGCTAAATATTTGATGGAAAATCTATTTTAGAAAGAACTTTGATAAAACCTTCGAATATACGAAATAACACATTTTTATGAACTTTACTATTTGTAATTCTTTTCCATAACACTATATTTTAAGAAGGGTATTTTCTTTTTGGGGGGAGGGGATTGAATAATAATGGATTTTTTTTCTCTTAGTATGGTTAGGACCTAGGTATATTTTAAGTTTTTATCAGTTATTTTTAAGAGTTCCTTTAGAGTTTGAAAAAACAAAATGGTGACGTCAGAAAACATAAATATGATTATCGAGTGTTTGGCATTTTTTAAAACATAAATAATTAAAAATATTGAAAATCAGAAAAGTTATTCGAATTTAGGTATGGCTGCTTTTTTTCTTTTAAATTTTTATATATTCGAAAGTTTTATCGAATTTATTTCTAAAATAGATTTTCCATTTTAATCTTTAGCGGGAGGGAATAGCTACTGGCTCCTAGAAGCGACGAAAGCAAAATGAAATTATTGGAGCAAATTTGTATGGAGAAAAAAAGAATCGTGAGGAATGTTTTTTTCCGTATTTACGAAGAATACCCATAGAAATGTTCTTCTGGCCACTTGGGCTAGAAAATAAGCATCGATGTGAAAAAAATAGACCAAGAGTAAATTGTTAGGAGATATGTACTGGAAACCTTTTTAAATTTCTAGACCAAAAGGGTGTAGGTAGAGTCCATTAAGCAGTAGAGAAGTGTGGTTTTTGGTATAATAAATGGTTCTATCAAAGTTCTTTCAAAATGTTTATTTAGAGATTGAAAAATTAGAGCGCAGGGCTGTTTTTTCGTGTTTATTCCACGCTTTTATTAGTTATCTCTAAGAGTTGCTTTAGGTTCAAAAAACAGGCATTGGATTTATGGATATTTGAATCTTTGATCTAAATAATTTATGAATAAATTTTTTTCACCTTAGAATTTTTATTGCCTGAATTTATATAGGAATAAAAATAAGAGGAAATTATTAATTAAATTTTACAATAAAATTAGGATTACAAAAGAAGTCCAAAAAGAACTTATTCAAAAAGATATTGAAAGTTTTATAATGGGAGGAAATATAGAAAGGGAAGAAAGTAATAAATATATTTGGGAAATTTGACACTATACGAAAGGTAACTGACCAATTCGATCCTGAAATGGAAACCAATAGCCTTACCGTGTCCGTAGACCACAGACCGAACAACTGCCTACGAAGCGCAAGCTCCTCCTATAGTGAGAGGTGGCGAAGACTGTCCTCTTCATGTTAAAACATATCCCAAACAGTCGATAATCCTACTTATTGCAAAGAGTTTCATTTTCTTTAAAGATTTGAATAATTAAAGAAACAAAGAAGATCTTTCTCTTACTTTTAAAAAATCTTTATAAACTAATATTTAGGGTGGATGATCTCAACAAGGTAATTTAGAGAAAGAATAGAGGTATGGAGATAAATAAACATTAACAGCTCTTCCAAGCAACTTTTGAGAATGAAAAAATTAAAAATTACCAGCTATATCAATATTATAATAAATGTATGGAGATAAATAAACATCAGGAGTTCCTTAAAGCAATTATAAGGTATATAATATATATATATATATATATATATATATATATATATATATACATATAGTACAAGAGAAAGAGAAAATGGACGCGAATGAGCAATGAGACAAGAAACAGGGTTTTTTTTAGAGGTAAGAGAAAGGGATATTTGAAGAAGACTAGAATCAAAGAGAGCAAAGGGCGGCACAATGAAGGCAATCCTTTACCGAGAAGACAGGAATAACGCCAGGGGGAAAAGTTTAAAATTCCTGGCTGAGGCTGGAATTGTACTATATTGTAATATAGTCTGCAAAACAAGGTTTCTGCATCTTTCTTTCTGTCTTCAAAATTGTTTTGAAAGGCAGAAAATAAATATGGCGAAAGCGCTGTGGTGATTATCACTCGCAGAACTTGTATTTGCGCTCTCTCTCTCTCTCTCTTTCTCTCTCTCTCTCTCTCTCTATATATATATATATATATATATATATATATATATATATATATATATATATATAAGAGATTATTTCTTCGCATATATGTGTTAAAAGCACATCCTGTAACTATGGATTGTGCAACATGATATGATATTATTAAACCGCTTACACACGAAAATCCACTGGCAGTTATAAACTGGATTAAACAGCATGAATTATTGAGGAGTGTAATGAAGTGCGGAGAATGTAACTCTACAATATACTAAACAGCGTTTTCATCAATACCTGATTAATATTCACATATGGAAATGTCAACAGAAAGTCTTTGCAAAATACAAACAAACCGCTTCGATTCGTAAGGACTAGTTTACTTTCCGATCAAGATTGTTCTTCAGAAATGGATAAAAGTAATATTTTATCGGTGTCAAGATATAAGGTTATTCAGCCTGTAAAATTTCTTAAATCTTTCAGGAGTAACAGAGTATAGATATTTAATTTTTTGTGTGGGAAATTTTCACAAATTACTTCGACAAAAATCCCATTTTGCTTTTTATGATGCAGGACTGATTGTTCAAATTGATGAATCCTGTTTTGCCCATAGGCTAAGTACCATAGAGGACGGGCACCAAATGAGCCCATATAGGTTAGGTTGGTTGTAGATACATGTACACTGCCTTGTTAGGTTAAATGGAGGGAGTAGAATCTTTTAGTGCCATAACCCTATTACACTCAAGGAAAAAAGTGGTCATACCAGTGGCAAGCATAGTCAAATATTTAACGAGATCTCGGTCTTGAGCTTGACATAGTTAATCATTCTGTATGTTGTGTGGAGACACAAACAGGTGTGCAAACACAAACACTTGAAATCTATTGGACAAGGCATAAATCACCTATTAAGGGCGTCGTGCAAAGTTACAAAAGGCGATTTAGACCTTCATATCTTAGAGAATGTATGTGTAGAGAGAGAAATGAACAGGAGACGTTTCACGTATTCTGCGGGGCTATTGACCCCCAATTTAATTAAATTAACGTTTTTTCGTTACAAGTTTGCTTTTTTTTAATCGGTAAATGTTTTTAATAGAAACGCTCTATTATTTTGTCATTTGACTATCCTTGATTGAATGATAGTAAGTATTTGAAGATTTTATTCACAAGCTCAGTAAATGGGTTGCGGTTCTTAAGTTATAATAGGTAGGTAACTAATCTTTATATGGGTCACTGAGGTTACCGATCTTGTATAGTGTTATGGATAATAATTAAAGGAAAAAAGAAATAATAAATTACTAGCAAAACAAGATACTATCAAACACTAACAAATTAACAAAACCTAAAAAGACAAGTACTAACAATTTACTAATAAAATAAGTAATAACAAAGCAACACGAACAAAGAGTAAAAATAACAAAGATGAACAAGCAAACCAATAATCTGGTAGCTATGATCTTTTACTCATGCTACAGCAACTCTCTCACCGACACCTTTTATGTTCTTATAACTTTATTCTCCCTATACAAACTTCTCCAACTCATTCTAACTTAACACAAATGAAATGAAATGAACTCTGACCTCACGCGCTAAACATCATCTAAGAAGGACTTTAGGTAAGTTCCAAAGTTCATATAATAAAAGTTCGCAACCTCAGTTGTCATTCAATCTTTATATATATATATATATATATATATATATATATATAGAGAGAGAGAGAGAGAGAGAGAGAGTGAGAGAGAGAGAGAGAGATATGTGTGTGTATTTGTGTGTGAAAAACATACATAGTATCGCGTGAGTAAGCAATAAATCCCACAAAGACTCCAAGGAAAGTGAAACGAAATTACAAAGTACTTTCGAACTCTATTCCAAATTCATTATCAAAGGAATGACAGAAAACAACAGAAAAATGTAATAATTAAGCATGAGGGGGAAAAGAGAGAATTTAAACCAATCATAAAAGGAATTAGCAGAAAATAGATTAAAAATAGGATGAGCTGAAGTGAATTGAGTTTATTTTGTATTTACTTCACTTCAGTTCATCCTTTTTTTAATTTATTTGCTGTTATTCATTTTATGATTGGTTTATATTTTGGTTTTGAGATTTCTCTCTCCTCACTCTCTTGTTATTTATTACAGATTCTGTTGTGTTTCGTCATTACTTTACATATATATATTACTTAATTTTTCTTTTTTACCTAACGTTTGGTAGGAATTTACCATATATTTCCATCTTACATAGATATCTATCTATCTCAGACACAATAGAATATTAGCCGGTCGCTTCTTTCACAATCGTATTTACCTAATATGCGTGAGGTTTGAAGGAACTGCAAAGACTGCAAATCCTTTGTATTCATACAACGGCTTGTAAGAAATGGCAGGGGGAGGTAGTAGAGAAATATAAGATCATAAACAATGGCAAATGGGCTGAATTTATTGGAAAAAGTAAACAGAGGAAGAATAAAATCGAAATTTCGTTGTCTCCTTTAGAAAAAAATCAAAGTCTCTTTAGCTCGAATAATTCTGTGTTGATATCAAAGTTTTTCGCCGAACTCAGCTACGCCCATGTTCAAATTTATGAAAGGCGAAATCAACCATTCGAGAAATTGTCGGATTTAAGGAATAATTATTGGTTTTATTATGGCTGAGCTTTCCTAATTTCCCCTTTGTCTTCTGCCCTCCAAAATAGTGGAAAGGGAACGAGTAAAAGAATTAAGTGTATTTATTTGAAAATTCGAGCTCAAGTGAGCGAAATTTTCAGTTTCAATCGTAAAAAAATAGAACGAAAAAATCTAAAATATTTTCGCGAAAGTTGGTAGAGAGGAGCCACATTATGAAGATAATTGAGTGTTTTTTTGCGGTAGCAATTAAGGTGAAGCAACAATTAAGTTTTATTATAATTGTCTTTTATGTGATCTGGTATTAAGAAGTGACAAAAAATAGAAAATACGATAACGAAGAAGAAGAAGAGAAAAGGAGATAAGATACATCTTGGGGGTAATAACAGTTAACGCATTTGATCAGAACAGCGCCTCTTTATTGAGGAATAACACCAACGGCCTGATTTGGCGAGAGGAATATTAAGGGGTTGTGACAAGATGATCAAAGGCAATTGCTGGAAATTCACATAAAAATCAGAATGACTTTCTAACGAGCGTAAGTGCAACATGAGCAGCACTTCGTTGGGTATAAAAGGCACTGTTGTGATTGGCTATGTGTGGTATGACTTTTGTAGCTGGAGCTACCAGTGCCCACACCTCAAACAGTGCTCCTTATTCAAGGGAATCCAACCCGATACCTTTGCGTGGAACTCCACCGCTTGTTCTACCCAGCTAAATAGAGTGCCCCCCCCCCCTCTCCCCCGCGCCATGGCACTTAAGTATAAAAAGAGCGGACTTTGAAGCAAAATTCAGCCACGAAATTGGAACAAACAAAAAACCGGTTTTTCAAAAACCGATTATGTTGGGTTTTTTAAAGAGCAGAGCCCCAAAACAGAAATACTCCCCCCACACACACACACACCCACCATCCCTTGGGAAGGAAAAACATTGTGGAAATATTTTTAACCGAAATCTTTTAAACGGAAATTTCTGATTTCCTGCTCATTTTTATGGAAAATTCGATGTTGTGGGAAAGGAGAAAATACTGGGTTCTAGAATATATGACAGCGGAGTTTATTATTATTATTATTATTATTAGAGAAAGTGGAGAAAGAAAAGGCTACGGAATATATGAGACAAAAAAGATAAATAAAGACGAGGATTAGCAAAGGCAAAGAGGGTGTCCAAATTCTCCTCCTTCACCCTCCCGGTTTAAAAAGAAAACGAACGAGAAAATAGAAAAGTATTTAAAAAAGCGTTGTAATTTTCAATGACTAGCAAAGAAGTGTTATTCCAACGAGGAAGGGGGGAGTGATACAGACTAGCATGAAGTGTTAAATAATAATAATGAAACAATATATGAGTAGACTCTTCCCGAAAATTCTGTCAGGATGTTAACGATATTATTGTTGTATTGATCAACTTTTGTATTATTATTATCGTCTACGCGATTCGCTGTTCGAGGTCTTTTTGTCCATTACAATTTTTCTCTTGGAAAGGAAGAAAGGGAGAGTAACCAAGGAGGGCATTTTAGCTGAGTTAGGAGAGTTTAGGGCTTTTGGGATGTTCTATTGAATACAGTCACGTGATTAGGATGAATGAGGAGTGTCTCCCAGGTGTGTCCCAGGCAGTGATGAGGAGGCTTATCGCTGCTATAGAAACAGGATTATTTCACCTTTAGGGCCGATCTTGATGATATAGTAGGGACAGCGTGGGTTGTCAATCCAATCACCTACTTCTCCACCAATTCACAGTGGTCACACCTTGACCATCAGCCTATGCTAGGGTACTTGATCGTAAGCCTTTGCAAAATCCCAAAACAGTTGGTCTACCATCGGAATTCTATCGCATTCGTTAAATGTTGTTCAAAGAAATCGAGAAATGTTGTCAAACTCGGCCGCTTTTGGCGCTACTCACGTTGGGAGGCTTTTAACAAGTTGAAGGTTTTAAAGCGATCCGTAATCACGATTTCCTCTATTACTCTTCCTACAGCAGAAGTGACGACTGTAAATAATTACCCGCAGAATCCTGATCACCCTGTTTTAAATGGGAGTCACGTCGGCCATCTGCCACACCATCTGCTTTTTTCGACATCAGGACATCTACTGAAGATCTCGGAGAGATAAGGGGCTACCTCATCCGTGACCTCCTTCAAGCTACGTGGTCGTAACAGTCCAAAATAGGCAGATGGTAGAGATATAGTTTTTAAAACCACGTTACTACTTCAGCGTCTGTCCCATTCAGTGAACCTTGTGATGATGATAGAAAACGTGGAAATGTTGGGAAGATAGATATCCGCGGATCCTTGTGCGGGCATGTGGGCAAGTAGAGGGATCACCTGCATTATACTAAGCCCATGGGAGAGTTGACATCCCCTTCAAAGCGGGTTGAGTGGAGGACAGGTTGAGAATGTCGTAGAAAGACCCACCGACATATATGTCAATTCTACTCGAGAAGTGTGCACGCTCAAGGTCAAACGAGTGATCTTGACTCAACTTTGGTCACGACAGAGATGAGGATAGAAGTGGGGGAAGTTGTAGTACAGGAATTTAAATACAAACGATAGAGTGCAGTTGGCCGTTATTAAACTAATGAAGGCCTCGGGCTATGAGGCTTATGAAAAAGTAGGAACAAAAATAACCTTTAATATTTACGCGGTATACACAATAAATAATTTCAAATGGAATAATGACAATGTATACTCAATGTTCAAAAATAATCGATCTAGCAAAGTTACTCGGAGCGAACAGGAGCGAACTCTAAGGGAGTGGTCGAGAGGCTATACGAGCCTCTGTACGTACGTACACAAGGATGACTGGCAAGGAAGCCACAGTTGATTCGTCTTAGCCTAGCTTGGGTTCGAGGCTTTGAGAGATAAAACGAGGATCGGATGGTTATTCGAGAGACTTTAACCACAGGAAGCTTAACCTCTAGTAGTAACACTAACTGGAGGGAGTATTCATGCTAAACCAAATGTACCGAAACTAAGAATGGGACAATTGACTGCTGCTCAGATCCTTCGGTAGAATTCTAGACTTCGGGCTCGTAGGGAACTTGACTGCGATCGAGAATGACGTGTTTCGTTGTGAAGGGTAGGCATATACTGTAGATGCCCAATTAAGACCAACAATATATCGGGACTGGCCGGAACCGTTACTGCCTCCGCCAAGAGGGGCACAAGGGAACCTCTTCTCAGACCAACACGGCGCTTGATGGATGGGAAGTACTCCAGCAGGTGGTTCTTGGTAACGCCCCTGGATGGGACAGAGGCGTGCTTTTGAAATTCCAATCTCTCGTTATCGCAGAAAGCAGTCTGATATTCTAACTGTTTCCATGGTCCTCGTCACGTTGACTGACCTCGTGGTTTCGACGGAACACATGGCAGCAAGGAACCTCTATTCTCGACAACTCCTTCATTCGCACTTTTTTAGAAAAAAGTGACAACTGACAACCGCTGAATGGGTAATAGAAGTCTCAAATATTCCCGACCTCAGGGGGGGAAATAGGGGGGGATACCTGACCTTAAAAAGGTGTAACTTTGGTGTCTAGGACATAATTACATACAAAGAGTATCCAGGAACACAAGGAATAAGTGAATTCTACAAAGAACACAAGGGCTACAAGGCCCAACGTTAGTTCAAACGGGGGTCGATCACTTAAGGTCAATAACGGCCTAAAGCTACACAAAAAATATAACACACACAAAAGATTAAAGAAAAGACAATACAAAAAGATACAAAAGGGAAATATAAAATACAGGGAATTAATTGATCCGCACGATACAAAGGGTTACTGTATCGTTCTTGATTTGTAAACAGAGAAACTTATTGTCCGAATATATACATTTTAAACAAGAGGAACAAAATTAAACATAACAGTTACAAGCATTAAATTTATCCTAGATTAGTTTGGGTTGGCTCTAAGGGGTTCCTACTTAGGCTATTCGCAAAACAATTCTCGGATCCTTTTATATAATTTATTTTAAATTGATAATCCTTGAGGTATAAACTTGAGCACATAAGGCGACCATTGTTGCTTTTTACATTTTGCAAATATGCAAGTGGCTTGTGATCCGTCTTTACAAGGAACTCTTTTTTCAATAAATACATTCTAAAATTATGTAGGCCCATATAATAGCCAGAGCCTCTTTTTCGATGAGGGCATAATTTTTCTCGCGCGGGAGAAGCTTACGGTTAGCGTAGGCGACTGGGTAACTATCGCCATAATCGCTATACTGTAGTAAAGCGCAACCTAACCCTTCATCACTGACATCGGTTCTGATACCAAATGTCTTCTTAGGGTTGGGAAGCCGGAGGATAGGGTCGGAACCTAATTTTCCCTTCAGCAGTTTGAAGTGGGAGAGAGCTAATGGGGACAAGACAAGGTGTTCCGAGGACTTCTTTTTCAGCAATTCACACAAAGTGGCCGAGAGAGAGGCGAAATGGGGGAGGAAGGGGCGATAGAAAGAAGCAGATCCCATGAAGGATCTCAGCTGCTTCTTATTGGACGGACGGGGCATTTCCACAATGGCACGGATTTTGTCCTCTTGGAAGGCCAATACGTTGGTTGTTACCGATGTGAAAATCAAGGTGGTTAATCGTACTATAAGAAAAATGACACTTGCTCGGACTGATTGTGAGTCCGTGATGGCACAGGCGACGCAGCAGGGCCTGGAGGACGATCACGTGATAGTCCTACTCGCGAGTTGCAACGTAAATGTTATCTAAATAAAAAGTCACGTTTGCCAACCCGTCTAATATGCTTCGCATCTTGCGGTTGGAATTACTACAGGCCGTCACCAAGCCGAAAGGGTGACGGCGGAACTGCATTAAGCCTTTGTTTGTGAAGAAAGCCATGTATCTCTTTACGCCTTCTTTAAGGGGAATTTGGTAATAAGCCTTACATAGATCCAATTCGGTAACGTAATTAGCCTCTTCAAAGAGATGGAGGTTTTGGTCAATCAAGGAGATAGACTCAGTATCGAACAAGAGGACCGAATTAAGTTTCCGAAAATCGACCCAGAGCCTATATGACCCGTCTGACTTCTTTACCAGAGCCTATATGACCCGTCGGACTTCTTTACCAACACAATAGAGGAACATTAATTAGATTGGGAAGGTTCTATATCACTAACTCTATAATTTAAGAACGGGATTTTTTGAAGTATTTCAATAATAATTTCATCTTAGTTTGGTTATGACTTAAGTATATTTTACATTTTTATCCAAGTAATTTCTAAGAATTTATTTAGAGGTTGAAAAAACAAAATAGTTTAGTTCAGAAAAAATAAATATGATTACCCAGTGCTTTATAATGTTTTAAAAGACAATGAATTACAATTAGTAAAGTTCAGAAAATTTATTAAAATTTAAGTAAGGCTGATTTTTTATTTTATTTATAACTATATTTTAGCAACGTGATTCTTTGAAAGGAGGGGGAAATAGTTTGGAGTTCCTTTTTAAAATTATTATAATTGGCGAAGTTCAGAAAATTTATAAAAAATTTCAGATTTTAAATTTTAATCTTATTAGCAAAGTGCTACTTCCCCCATAGGAGGGGGGGGGAGTGGCGAAGCAATTGCCTGGTCTTTAAATTTAACGATTTAGGAACTTCTGAGTTGAAGACCTCTTTTAAATGGATGGACATGGGGTACGGCTTGGAACGAATAGACTCCAGGGTACGTAAAATAATAGCATGCTCAAACAGCGGCACAACTGGGAATATCCGAAATCACGTCTCTAAAGTGGCTTAGTAACTGCTGCGGCCGACTCTTCTAATCGGTTGGGGGGAGTGGAGGTCACCTTGGGGTTAACGTCTAAGTCAGATGACTGGAATTCGGTAGCGCTGGGCACGATGGGCAAGGAGTACTCCTTGTCCTGTTCATTGCAAGCCACTTACACCACATTTAGCAGATCTAGGAAGTTAATGGGGTCAATCAGGTTGATTGCCACACGGGCGAAGGGTTCAGATGTGACGGGTCCCTTCTGTAGCGGAGTGGGTCTGACGCGTCTTTGTGCGGCTGTCCTTTGACAGATATCACACAAACGGCAATAATTAAGGATGTCATCTGCCGCACCAGGCTAATTAAAATATTTAAAAATTCTCTGAGGCGTTTTATTATGCGTAAGTGACCAGAGAAAAGACTATCATGAGCCTTCTTTAATACGATGGGACCTGCAAACAGGGCATGCATAATGCATGGGTCTCGGAACTATTGCTTTCCAAGCAGGCGCGATACAGAAGGTCGTTGTTCGCGACGTAGGAAATGACTTTATTACCGCGGGTGGATTCCTGAACCTTATTATAAGCTTTGGTACAGAGTGGGAGGAGTGAATCGCAGTCCTTTTGCCTTTAGCGAATTCATTGTTCAGAACACAGCTAAACTCGGAGTCACAGGAGAATTCAAGGGAAGCGGGTGCCTCAGCTTCCTTTTTAGTCTGGGAATGCGGGGGGGTGGGGTGAAGCACAGAGGTGGAAGTAACCCGTGGGCACTGTCCGACCAGAACTGTGATGAACTTTATTGGGGCCGCTACTACTTCAGCCCAGCCGGTATAATACACGCATTCAATAAATCATCTCACGATCGAGAATCGATTTGCACGCCCCAGGTAGTCATGTACTACCGTAAACTTATGGCTTGGAGCGATCTGGGGAGCAGCCCGTCCGAAACCACAATACATGTACACCCTGAATCCCGAATAAGGCTGGAGACCCGGTAGTCGTTTACTGATCCGGTCTTAAACATCAAGCTTCTTGGGGAGCTCTTCTCGAACAGGAAGTTCATCTGAGGGCCGGCGGCAGGAGGAGCAGACGGAGAGGGAGGCGGTTCAACTTGCAACGGTGGTGACGCGGCGGAAGCACAAATTTGGTGCACTTGAGTGACAGAACTAGGACGGAATTGGGAGTTCTGTGGGCAGTTGGTTCTCAAATTTCCTTCAAACCGCAAGAAAAACACACGATGAGCATTCTGAGAAAGTATGACGAAGGGTGATTCGATGAGAATGGCTTGATGTCATGGGGTTCTGATGAATAAAAATTTCTGGGCTTGGAGGGGCCAGTTATTTTGACAAACTTGCTGGGATCACATGGTGTAAATTTTGTTTGTCACTTTTACTTTTTGGGGACGATGGTTTAGCCTTTCTTCCTTCCTTACGGTAGCAATTGTGGCTCGCGGCGAATATATCGGCTTTGATGCATTCCTTAAATGTGTAACACCTCTGGTCCTTCACAAAAGATCGAATCTCTGAAGAAATCGAAGCTATAAGCTGGTCCTTCAGAATGAAGTCGACTAACGCTTCATACTCGTGGGGAACTTTCTAACTACCAAAACCCCCACACCATCTCGTAAAACATCAAAAGAATGCAAACAATTATAATACTAAAAGACCAAACAATTCATACGAAGTATTTTGTCAATTCACAAATAGAAAAAAAATAGACCAAAGAGTCCTTGGCAGATCATATCTAAGCAATCCATGCACAGGGTGGTCTGAAAGTCTTGTTACTCCCTATTGAAAAGTAATAATAACAATAAACGAATAATATTAAACACATGTACTGGTTTTAGAGTATTCACTTCCATTGCTGAGAACTCATGTCGCACATCTTCCATGCTATTTTCAGAATAGAATACACTCGATCATTTGCCCACACCCTTTCAATCAGCCTCTCCCCCATACTGTACGGGCTCGTGTGACCCATCTGAAATAGAAAATGAAAACAATATTAACAGAGAGAGACAAGACTTTCTGTCATCTGAAATAGAAAATTTAAACAATAATTCCAATACTAAATTAAAACAATATTTACAGAGGGTAACGAGACATTCGGACCACCCTGTAGTTGTCAACCTGAATTTAAACTCATCAAATGTGTCATTGCTAATCGTCTAAGATGGCAAACTAGTCCCAACTTTACCACCCTTTGACTAAAAGAGTTTTTTCAACAATCCACCGAGACTGCTTCATCATCAGTTCCCTATCATGACCTTTTCTTTCCCTCTCATCAAATAAGGAAAACAAATATATAGCAAAGATTCATCATTGGAATTCGTGAAATACTTAAATACATACATCATATCCTTTCTAAGCAAACTATTTAAGACTAAAACAAACCATCTTCCAGTCCTTCAAACTATCCACCTATCCTCACCTACTGAATCCTCTGGTAAGCATCGTATCCCTTTGCTGAACCTTTTAAATCATATTTAATTCTTGCTCAATATATAACAAGCCCAAGCTCAAGACTGCAAGACCGAACCCATATTCCAGAATTGGTTTTACAAAAGAACCATATAGGCTTCAAATAGGCTTTTTACTTTTATAAGATACATTCTTCTTTATAAAAACTATCCCTTCCCGTCATCAACTTCTTTAACGAGCTACCATTCAGATAATAAGTCAAAGCCATATTGGCAGTACCCATGTGTATTACCTTACATTTGTCTTGATTAAATTTCATCTGCTACCTATCTGTCCAACCATGGAACTTGTTATAAATCATTATGAAGATTAATATTTCCCATTATTCTTGGCACTGTGGCAATAGTTTATTATCATCAGCAAGCTTCCAAGATCAGTCCTGCAATTCGTTTTCAAGATCATGAACATAAATATAATAACATTGGATTCAAGCCAGATCCAAGGAGCGCTCCACTAAGCACCAGTTTCCACTTAAATTTATGACCATTATAAAGTAGATTTTTTTCCCTTAGCAATTACCTATCCAGCTAGAAAGATTAGCAGAACCGTTTGAGGATGTGTTCGAAATTGTAAAATTGCAAAGAAAAATACAACAATGACGATGAATGTGTGCATTGCAGCGAAAAGAACAGAATGTGATTAATGTGCGTAAGATAAAGTAGATAAAAAGTTAGAAAGCAGGGTGAATAAGAATCCAAGTAGAAAGTAGAAGCTATTTTTTAAATAAATTTAGATCTGTGAAAAACCAACGGAAATAAAGCTAAAGCAACAATAGGTATATAATTTGGAGGGCACTTGCGAGCGATGATGAGCTTTAATTGAAATAATGAGGGTATCTTGATGAACTGTAAAGGAAGGGGAATCTTAAGATTGGAGGCCAAAAATCGGGGGCTTCATCAGAGTCTGAATAATTTATACTTGCAAAAGTCGTTAAGGCATGAGACGTCTTGCAAATGCGAAGATCCACCATAGCTATTCAGGAGGGAAAATAAGAGGCCACATCACTTCAACTGACCTTTCGTGCTAATTAAATACAACAAAATGGATCTTAATCATGAATAGAGTATAAGAGAATGTTGGGTGCAACCTTTTATATTTGTAGACTACCATTTAAGTTCATGTAAAGCAGAAAACTATCATCCTTCGTTAATTTTTTATACCATCGTTATTTCCTGGTCATGGTAAATAATTCAAAATTATTCCCTTATTTTCTTGTATTCATTACATTATGCAACAATGTGTCTTAACTCCTTAACAATCTCCAACTCTCTCGTTTGATTTGAGCGAAGCTGGAATCATCGTCTACGATTGATTACGGTTGAGAAGTGATTATCCGTCCTTAGGAAGTTCATAATACCTTGAAAATATTCATCTCCCTTCACGGTAATGCCACGCTGTAAGTTGGCTAGTGAAAACCCCTACCCTCTCGCGCACATGAAGTTAATATCTGGTATAATCTACTTTAGCTGTAATATGGCGTTATTTATAAGAATGCTTAAGCTTCTGAACGTTTCTGGGGGTAAGTTATTTTACTCTTCTACAGCCTACTTTTCCAATTCAACAATGTTGCGAGTGTCTATCTTGTGCACGCGCTTCTTCGGCTCATTCTACAGATGTTCGATAGAGTTCAAATCTCGCCTTTGAGAATGCAACTTGAGTACAGTAATATGGTGTTGTGGTAGGTATTTCTAAGGTAGATTTGAGGATATTATTGGGATCATTGTCTTTTTGAAAGGTGGAATGTCTTCTAATTCGAATTTACTCGATGATTGGTTCACATTTTCATCAAGTATGCGCTGATCGTTTTCAGAATTTGTTGTCACATCTATCACTTTTAATGCGCCAGTTTCAGCAGCAGCAAAACATAACCGAACCTCTTCCATGTTTGACGATAGGGAAGGTGTTCTTTACTATGAAAGCTTTGCCAGATCCCCACCAAAGGTACCTTTCGTTATTCTGACTATAATATTTATCTAACTTAGTTTAGATTTCTCTATAATGCCCTTTAGCGAATATCAAACGGATCTCTTATCAGTTCACTTCAACAGAGGATTCTTTGTAAGGACACGACCATGAAATCCTTCCTGATGTAAAGAACGTTATGTTGTTGAAACATGTATATTTACGCCGCGTGATGTGAGCCTTTATTTTTTAAATAAACTAAGAAATGTGAAAACCCAACGGAAATAAAGCTTATGAAACAATAAGTATATAAGTTGTCTTTATCAGAGACCGAACTTCTTTAGAGCTTATTTTTTTTGCTGGATCTTCACGAGGACGATTTTCTGTGATGCAATTAAAACTATGCATCCCCAAAATATTCATTACAGGAGAAATTAGAATGTTCACAATGGAAGGTTTTTTTTCTATAGCTCTCACCGCCTGGTGCTGGTTTATTTCATATTCCTAATGTTTAGTGGTCTTTACCTTTGCGTTCTTGAAGATGTTCAATCGGGGAAATCGTGGCAACAAATGACAACGCACGCACGTATATTTGCGACTAACTGATCCTTCTCGAACGCTCAAATTTACTCTAGAATCGTTTCAAAAACGTTATAAAAACTTCCAGACTGACGGTTTATATGAAAATATGCCTCTTTAATTATTAAAACACAAAAGTTTTTTATGTAGCCTGCACTTTTGTACGCGCATATGTAATAATGATGCGTATACGAAACCAGCATTAATTTATTATAATCTCCTGTTCTAAATGATTTAAATATACTAAGGAATTAAAGAAATCTATGCACGAAAAACGCATTCAAACTTAGTGAATATACAAATGGGGCCGAAAATTAGTTTTCGCGTCTGAAGTGGCCTATACTTTTACAGGCATCTGTATATAGAGCATTGGCCAAACATATTAAGCACCCTATAGAATCATTCATATAATGTAATTAAGCATTTGGGTAAATAGATTGAATATATATAAAAATTGAGCAATGCACCATATGAGGGGATCCCCACGAAGGACCAGCGTGAGAGGAAGCCCCCCTCGGAATACCCCTTTCATCCCCTTCGCTCTAAACCACGTGAATTAACTTTTTTCCAACCCCCACCTGGCTGAGGAGATCAAATCCTCCTATTCTTACGTGTTAGACCTTAGGAACCGCTCGGAATAATGCGTCGATATAGCTTACATAAATACGGACCTAAACTTGGAAAAGTATAGGACCTATTTTCACGTTAGGTCAAAAGAAAGGCGATTCAAGCCCAGTGACGAGGTGCTGCTGCTCCTACCCACGGAGAAAAATAAGCTCTTGTCCCAATGGAAGGACCCCTTCCCAATCTTAGATGCACGCGGCCTCGTGGAATACGTAATATAGACCCACTTAGGGAACAAATTGTTTCATGTAAATGTGCTTAAGCGCTACCACCGCCGCGCCCGCATTAATAATATAATTGCCCTTGACGAAGAGGCAGTAATTGAAGCCTCTTATCCCGCTGAGTCTTTTAATTTAATTCAAACCGTATGTGTTGAGTCTGATAACAACCACCCAGGAACCCATTCGCTCTAAACCATACCCCTTGCCAGTTTACTTGCGTCCTACTTTTAACAACGAAGTAGAAAACTTGCTAAAATTAGAGATCATTGAACCTTCCACATCGGATTATTGCTCCCTCATTATTATGGTCTGAAAGTCAGATCAGTCTTTTCGCATGTGCCTAGGCTTTAGAAAACTGTGCGCCGTAAGTTTAGACGCTGAGCCTATCCCTTTGATAGACCAGAGCCTCCATCTATTGAAAGAGGCTAAGTTTATTTCAAAGATAGACTTGTGTAAGGCCTACTACCAAATCCCCCTTAAGGCTAGGGGCTTAAGCATATACACCGCATTTCCCACAGAAAATGCCTTATGCAGTTTAGGCGTCTTTCTTTTGGTTTAGTTACTGCCTGTAGTAACTATAATCGCATGATGCGCCGGATACTGGAAGGGATATACACCGCATTTCCCACAGAAAATGCCTTATGCAGTTTAGGCGTTTGCTTTTGGTTTAGTTACTGCCCGTAGTAACTATAATCGCATGATGCGCCGGATACTGGAAGGGATGAATAACATTCCCTCTTACTTTGATAACGTTTACGTGGCAAACCGCACATGGGACCAACCTCTAATTTCCTTACGCTCCTTCCTCAATAGGCTTCGTGAACGCGGCCTCACTCTTGGCCCCAGCAAGTGCCCTTTTGCTTACGGCACTATTATATACCTTAGTTTCTACATTGGTGAAAATCAAATGGTACCCCAGCAAGAAAAGGTGAAGGCCATCGCCGACATGCCCCTTCCGCGTACGAAAAAACAATTACGCTCTTTTCTCGGATCGACATCCTTTTACAGGCGCTTAGTCCCGAATTTCGCCGCTTCAGCATCCACCCTTAGGTCTCTGCTAAAAAAAAGTTTCCCCAAACCCCCTCATATGGAACCTCAAGGCGACCGCCCACCTCCGTCAGGTGAAAGAAAAACTAACGTCAGCTCCCATACTGCGACTCCAGAGCAGGAGCAAACCGTTCGGAATTCGAACGGATGCCTGTAGTGAAGGAATCGGTTGCGTTTTGCTCCATTATGAAGAA
Source organism: Ceratothoa steindachneri (assembly GCA_963969495.1). Classification (NCBI taxonomy): domain Eukaryota; kingdom Metazoa; phylum Arthropoda; class Malacostraca; order Isopoda; family Cymothoidae; genus Ceratothoa; species Ceratothoa steindachneri. The sequence goes on along the minus strand of OZ018330.1, from coordinate 20,868,478 downwards.
GATGGCAATAGTTATCCCATTGCGTGCGCCAGCCGGATGCTCTCGTCACGCCAAAGGAACAACGCGGTAATATAACTTGAGGCTCTAGCGATCGTGTGGAGCGCATAGAAATTCAAACCATATTGTTAGGTAAAGAGTTCGTGATCGAAACCGATCATCACCCATTGGCTTATTAAAAAAATTGTAAATGCCAGAACTGAAGGATTATTCGTTGGAGTTTATTTCTAATGGAATACCAGTTCCGAATAAGGTACATTAAAGGTACATTAAAGGTACAAAAAGGAACATTAAGTACGAATCCGTTCGAGGATTCTCCCCTTGCAAAGTAAATTGTGTTAAGCCTTCTACTCCTGTGTATAATATCGATTCTGTGTAGTCGCCCCTTTTTAATAATCCTAGAATTCTTTCATAACTGTGTGCATTTATGCTCTTTGGTTTTCCTGTAAAAATCTGGGTTTTTTAACATATTTGTCCTTTGTGTTTTGGGGTTTGTGTTTTTTTCGCGTTGTACTTTTCTTATTTTGTATTGAACAAGGTTCTAATACCCTCTTCATGAATGAATCTTTATTCAAATTGAATTTTCATGTGACTCGCATTCAAATATTTCCTGTATTTTTTAATTTGTTTTCTTTGTTCGCTGGTTAATGATGATACCTTTTCAAATATAGCCTCGTCAGAAATTAAACGGAAGTCATTCTTTCATTTGGTGACCACTGTGTCTACTCAAATTTAAATGCTAGGTGTAATTTTACACCTGAAGACCCAGGTCAAAGTTTTTCCCATACACGACTCCTCCCATGTTTGGGGATGACCTTTTTCCTCCTCTACGTATCAGGAAAATGTCATCTTCGAAAGGAGGCGTGTGAGGGGATGCCCTCGAAGGACCAGCGTGAGAGGAACATCCCCTCGGAATACCACTTTCAGCTCCTTCGCTCTAAGCCAGGTGCTTCTTGCCGTGGGAAGTTTAGAATCTTCGAGAAGGGAGCAGTCCCGCGCTGAATCACCCGACCCAGCTGTATTTGCTTTCAAAAGCTCCTCGCTCCCCTCCCCTCGCGATAACGCCGAGCTCTCGCCTCCATGCTTCCCAGTCATGTCTATTCCTCCGCGAACGCAGCCGTACTAACCCTACCCCCATATCATGAGGCAAACATCGCTGTCCGATCTGACTCGTTATCTAGAAGTAATTTTACATGGACTGACGTCGATAATCCTCTATGGACGGCCATACCCTAGGGCTATCTACCGGACCAGCCACCTGGCTATTTAACTCTGAGTCCGCCATTCCTCGAGGAGATTGAGAGTCTGCCAGTCCCTCCGTTCAGACCGTTTTGTCTGTTCCCCCTCGAAACCCCGCAGCCACTGTTCGAAGCGTACCTCGTCGTTAACATCTCACCAGCAGATCTCCTTACATGGAACTTTGGCCCCTGTTCAGAGAAAAGCTATCGAGACACCTTCCCGGAGAACTGTGTGGCCCCCTTATCTCGGACCACTTCAAGACTCCTGTTCTTTCGCGTCTAAGACTCCCTGCCGAGTCGCAGAACCGTCTCGTGTTTGAGATTCCATCTCTCTGGAGCAGAAAAAATCTCTTTCTTCAACAAGAACTGCTCAAAACGCCCATATACGAGTCCTCTTCGTTAGGACTCCCCGAAGGTATCTTCTCGAAGACCTGTGCCGTTGGTTCTCCCCCCTCCCTCAGATCACCATCACGCTTCAAAAGTTAAAGCGATTTTGTTTTTTTACTCCCCCGATTACACCCATTCAATCTTAACCCGCATCCACTTTTGAATTGACTTCCTGTTCAATTGTAATTAATATCTCTTGTTCGATTCAACGTTTTTTGCTCCTCCCTCTTAACTCTGTCATATCCTAAATTGTTACAATTCAATTAACTATCTTTATCGAGTAATTTGTTCCCCATTTTTTGTATATATATATATATATATATATATATATATATATTGCCCATTTATTATATATATTAATAATTATAGTTGGGGGTCTTGTTCTTTATATATAAATCCCGGTCAACCCTAAATCGCACTCTGTATAAAAATCAAGGCGCCAGTCCACCACTCTTTCAATTGCCTCAAAGCATATCGCAGGCGGCCTCGGGTCGGCTATCTGCCGGTACTTGTTTATGCGCCCTTGCGCCGAGCGAACCTCCACAGGCATACCCCGAAACACCAATTACTATCATATGCCAGTGAAATTGAAAGTGGATGACCTTATCATTCTTCAGAATATCAGCGTTGTTTCTGATGCCAGACGAGATGTGTTCTCCATGATATTTATTAAGTTAATATCTGCCTCAACCGGCGGGCTAAACCACGTGAGAGGATGGTATTTACACTGCATCATCAAGCTAGGCGGAGAAGTTGCCAGGCGGAGGAGATCCTCAACTGATCCAACGGTCAAGTGTAGAGGAGTAAACTTTCAAAATCAGGGGTGGAGCCCCGAAGGCCGACCAGTGGGCTGTGCTCACTAACTCCGGCAGCTCATGTAGCTAATCTAGTGACAAACGTACTGCTCTGCATTCTTTTGGATGACACCGGCGAGGCCAAAGGTGGGATCTTGACGTCTGGGAAACCCAGCATCTCCATACACTTCAGCCCGGCTTGCACCCGGGAGAAGTTCCCTCAAAGCGAGAGCAGAGTCAGTACTATCGGATGACACCGTTTTTACATGCAGCAACTGCAACAGGACCTGCCGTTCAAGGAGCGGGCTGTACAGTAATAGTTGGCGTGGTGCTGCAGTTCAACTACAGACTGACTTCTATCGCTCAATCTCTAGGATCCTTCTGTCTTTGAAGACAATGGAGATTGAGCGATAGAAGTCACTCTGTCGTTGGACTGCAGCACCACGCCAACTATTACTGTACAGCCTGATCCTTGAACGGCAGGTACAAGGAGTTCCCCCCTCCCCCTCAGAAGCCGAACCAACTAGGTACACTTGAATCTCTTTATATTAGATTTCCAAACCCCACTTTAAACTCCGACACAAGCTCATTTTCACTTTTACTACAACTATAATCACCTACGAATTACACACCCCAAATCCACTACTCCCAAAAGCAACCCATATTGTTCAAATATTTCTATTTTCTCCTTTTTTTACAACGAAGACTCCGAAAACTAATTAATCTCAGTTTTTATTTTAAAAACAAAAAAAATATTTCCCCTTCCTTAATAGTTAAAAGCCCTGCATTTTTATAATTTGAATATTACCACCTCTGCTGCTTCCTATTTCCGATATAATTAATTTATAAATATTTGATAACTTATCTAAAAAAGTCTTATGTTTGTATATATTTATATCATATCCTTAAAAATGGGTTCCTACCCGAAACCTCGGTCGGTACCAAGAAGTTATAATATAATAATGAACTTCCTAAACTTATCCTGCTTATTTATCCTAAAGATACGTATACGCCTGGCAACGCGCAACCCCTCTGCTCTTAATAATATATATATATATATATATATATATATATATATATATATATATATATATATATATATATATATATATATATATATATATATAATGGCCCAAAGAAATTAAAACTGGTAACACAACCCGGAAAAACGCTAAGGAAATTAATTACGTGGTCCATTAACGCTTAAGAAAGATCTGTGTTAATGAACAAATACCAGCCGACCTTAGAGACGCTTCCATTGTCACCATTTTTAAGAAAGAGGAAAGATCGGTATGTGGAAACTACCATGGGATCTCACTCCTCTCGTCTCCTGAAAAGATTCTGGTGCGCATTTTAGCAGACCGTTTATCCCCAATTGCCGAAGAACACCGCCCTGAGTTACAATGTGGCTTTAGGGCAGCGCGTGGAACAACAGACATGATATTCACTGCCTGGTCAGATCCAGGTGAAATGCCGCGAGCAAGACCGCCACCTATTTCTAACCTCTCTAGAGCTTGAAAAGCATTTGATTCACTAAACAGTGACGCTCTGTGGAAAATCCTTGAGAGATATGGATGCTGATCCAAATACGTTAGTATCTTGAGACTCCTCTATGATGGCATGTAAGCGTCAGTAGCATACAACGAAATTCATACTGAACCTTTTAACATCTGTATAGGGGTAAAGCAGGGCTGTGTGATAGCACCCAAGCCTGTTTAACATCTATGTGGCTGTGGCCGTCCACCTAGCTCAAAAGGACCTACCACCGTAGGTGGTAGGTCCATTCAACCTTCAGCGCCTGAAGGCTAGAACAAATATTAGTAGTACCAAAGGCAAAGAAGGAATTGATGTTTCTGCCAGGCATGTATGGGGGAGAAATATGTGTGGGCGCGATGCAGTTATCTAGTTGGGTAGTAATGGTACTAAATTGAGAGGTGAAAAGTTTGGTAATGTCAGGAAGATTATCGTCCAATTTAGTGAATCTAAAAAAATAGAATAGTTGTAGGAGGAAGTGTTGTTTAATAGTTTATTAAATGTATTCCATGTGGCCCAGGTATCGAACGAGCTGAATCTGAATTTGTGATGGAAATGAATTATTTTCACTAAATCAATGGATATGAGACTTAAATAGCGGACGTTATATGTTTATATTAATCAGATTCAAAGAGTTAACAAACATTCTAACATCATAGAGTTCAATCATATCGGTTAAAAATGAGGAATTGTCTTTTAATGAAGCTTTATACGAAGTTAATTAATAAAAAGAAACTCCTCCAGCTTTGTGAGTGTGTGGAAGAGGATGAAATCAAGAGTATAAAAAAATAAATTCGGTTCAATGAAAATTATTATATCAGGTCGCAATTCAATTTCAGCTAATTATCTTTGTAAATAACTCTTCGCAATTTTTGTTGAAAGAATATCTATTCAAATGGAAAGACATAATTTCTCTTTTAATTTAGAACATGTAAAATTAAATGTTGTGAGAGGAATGAGAGGGGACTTTCTATTAGTGAATTATTTCATTTTGGAGAACGGAAGCTGGAAAATAAAAGCACTTTTGCCTTAAAGCCCTTTGCAAACATCTCAATGAAGTCAGATATTATGTGGATATAACAGGCAAGGAGGGGTTGAAAGACGTTTTCCTGTTCCAGTGGGAATTCGCTAAAAATTTCCTTCGCTATGTAAGAGTTTTCGATTTTCCTTTGTTAATTTGGGAGATCTCTTCCTTGGGTAGATAATAATATTATTATAATGAGGCAGTTTATAAAGTAGTGTTTTTGTCTTAGCGGACTGGGGAGAGTTTGTTGGTTTAATAAAGGAACTCAAAGAATCTAAATTATTGGTAAATTGCTGGGTCGAAGGTTCAGTTATTATTGTATGCTGAGAAGTGTGCTATGGTGGTAGGGAGACTAATGGAAATATTACCCATATTGAAGTTCAGTAAGCTTTTAGACCTTATTGAGTTATTTATTAGTAGTGAAACCATCCAGATGGTTCGACATTTTCAGCAAAGCATTAAGATCATCGATTGAATTGCCCTTTTTTCAGAATGATAAAGAATAGAGAGAAAACCCAAACTTGTGCAATTATAATTGCACAAATCATCTTTTGAGATGATTTCGTGGAATCATCTTTCGTTTATCTGCTATCATTTTTCGATTAGTAAGATAAGATGAGAATAGTGATCCGTTAACACACTTTTGAATTAGGATTTTTCAATCAGGATACTTATATGTGAACGAAGTCGACACAATTAGAATATATAATATAGTTATCATTTTGAGTCACTCAGAGGTAGTGTGATCAAGATTAGACCATCAGTAACAAGTTTCAAGCTCAATGTATATTACTGGTTTTATATAACGTCAAATAAACTGGACCTGAAAACAAAGGGCCACAATCGAGTACCCCGTTTGTCATCACTTGAGAGCAAATAGTCTGTATAGTCTCTAAGGGCTCCCTGGGAATTTTGAAGTAGTCAGATGTTCTTACCAGTTGTGTACTTATCTATAAAATCATTTATGTTCGTATCTTGACACCTACGCTACTTAATTTTCATAGTTCCTTTTCTTTTTCTTATTTTGCGATTGACAAGGTGGAGATAATAAAGGTTTTGGTTGCGATTCTCTACAGTAATGGTGGCTTTAGAAATGTTATACAATCTATTGCAGTGTGCAAAAAGTTCAGGCAAGCGGATTAAATGCATTGTTTGAATGAGTTTTGGGGGGAATTCAGGATAGCCGAGTGGTTTAAGGCTCTCGCTAGGGTTATACTATCCAGCGACATGGGAAGCGCGTTCGAAACTCGTTTCGCTACTTTTCTTTTTTTATTTTTCTTTGCGCCCCTTTCCTAGTCAAAGTTATCCACAATGGCGCCGCATTCCAGGGAGGCCGGGGAGGGAGAACATTAGTCCTCGAAATAACATTTTCCTGACGCCGTTCTCCTCAATCCTTAAAGTACACTCCGCTTCTAGGAGGAACCCTGTGTAGCGTGCGAGAAGTTCAGGTAAGCTGCTTAAATGCTTTGCTTGAATGAGTCTTTTTTCGAGACTCAGGATGGCAGAGTAGTTTGAAGCTCTCGCTAACCGCTATCCAGCGATGCGGAAAGCGCTTTCGGAGCTCGCTTCGCTACTTTGCTTTCTTTATTTTTCTTTGCGCCTTTCTTATACAAGGCTATCTACAATGGTGCCCAAGACCCGGGAGGCCGGGTAGGGATAACATTAGTCATCGAATAACATTTCCTGACGCCGTTCTCCTCAATCCTCAAAGTATGCTCCGCTTCTAGGAGGGACCCTGTGTAGCGTGCGGGAAGTTCAAGCGAGCTGCTTAAATGCTTTGCTTGAATGTCTTTTTTCAGGACTCAGGATGACCGAGTGGTTTAAGGCTCTCGCTAACTTTAGGCTGTCTAGCGACGTGGGAAGCGCGTTCGAAACTCGTTTCGCTACTGATCTTTCTTTACTTTTCTCTGCGCCCCTTTCCTACACAAATTTAACCACACTATTGCGTTCTCTTATATACATTTCAATCTCAATACTTTGACATAGAACATTAATTGCACTGTTATAATCTTAACGTTCATAGTCCACGACTGCATTTATTTATAATAAAATATGAACTATAAAATTCAATATCTATTTCAAGGAGGTTGTCAAAGTTTAAAAGATCAAAATTGCAAGAGTCTAGAATAAAATTAAACTCTCGCGAACGTTTCTTGGATTATTTAGATTGAAAAGAATTATGTTGTGATCGCTATTCCCAATCGTTTCGCCAACATCTATTTTATCAACTAATTTGTCTTCATTAAACAAAATCAGTTCTAGAATATTCTGTTTGCGTGTCGGTTCATTCACTATTCGATTCAAAATTTGTCGTTTATAAACTTTAAAAGGTTCATTTCATGCATTATCAGACGTTTCTTTTAATAACTCTAAAGGAAAATGGAAGTCACCGAAAATATAACCGTTAATTTTTGTCTAATTAATGTTTTAAAAAATACTATCATGCTTTTCTGTTTACCCTTGTGGTTTATAGACATAACAAACTTTATTTTATTACTATTTATTACGAACTCGTGAACTGAAATTTCTGTCGTAATCCTCCGCAATCCTTAAATTAATTATTTTAGGAAAATCTCGGGATAATTCTAAAAAATTATTTAAAAGAAAATGCTCATGTTTATTACTTAAATTATTTAATTTTTTAAGGAAACTTTACATATCTTAATATTAATATTATTGTATATTTTACTTGAATGATAAAACTTTTGATGAGCCATGAATGGTCATAACTTCAAGGCGATATGGCTTTTGTCACACATGAATGTTATGTTATGTATTCTCACATCGAAAGGAAAACGTTGTGGCAGACCCTTAAAATGTATAGGGAAAGTAGTAAAATTCATGGTGTGATTTTCTTTTGTTGTTGTGAGTAAATTATTCAGTAAAGTGAAAGATGGCAGGAGTGAATGGTCCCATATACATGAGTATATGAAAGAACACCGTGTGATTTACGTGCATGGAAGAAAAACAGAGGAGAATTAGGCTAAAAGAAGATATGACTCTTTTGAGCTAATATAGTAACATATCTCCATGCAAGCATACGTTTCTAATTAGGGTGTGTTAGGAGAGGTGTGGGGTTGAAATGGGTTTGTTCAGAAACTGGTAAAGTAGGTGTAGCGAAAATTTGGCAGGTACATACTAAGCCCAAACAACTAAAGGAAAGGAGTACTTGGATTAGTGAGGTGATGAGTACAGGCAAAGCTTCTATCCATGCCACTCTTGCCAACTCCTCTAAAAACTACAATCGAAGATGTTTTATCGTCTGTAGTTTAAATAACAATAATAATTGAAAAGCGAGATTAAATTTTATGCATATCGATGATAAAACATATTTAAATTAGTTTCAGTATGAAGTTTTCCATACCATCTTCAGCCGTCAACAGCCAAAACTTCATACCGAAACTAGTTCGGGTTCAATAAAGTTTGTGCTCAAAAAAGTGGTTTCATTTACTCGCTATTGGGGGAAAACAGCGTCTTCATATTTAAATTAGGTTCGTAATTTCTGGAAACTCCACAAATGCGATAGGCAAAAAGCGCCAGCTCTGCGAGATGGAAAAGAACCCAGCCCGTTCCGTTGCCAGGGCGACAGGTTTGGTCGTTAGGCGAGTCATTTCCCTGATGACGAGGTATAAAAAGCGTTGAATCTTCCGAATAAAGCGAAATCATAAAAACGTTGAGAGGCAATTAAAAGGGACCATTAGTGCATGCTAATTCTGCATATTTATGTACCTTTTATATATGCTATCAAATCTCTTAGAGGCCATAACGTGATATCATTAATCGAGGGATTTTTTATAGGTTTTATTCAAAGCTAAAACCAACGAGAGCATCTCGCGCAGAAAGTTTGTATGGATAGATCTTTAATAAAAGAGCTGAAGAAAAAGGAAATAAAATATGTGGGTGATAATAACCAAAATCCTCCCACGTGTGTTGGGCTGTGAAGTCACCCAATCCTCCAGATATCAATCGCACACATCGATATATTAATGAAACTTTTAACTAAAATTATAAAATAAGTTTTTCCTACCAACAATGCAGGACTGAGCATATAACAAAAGCACCCTGGATGAGAGAAATGACCGATATGAATGATCCCCACCACAATCTCATAGAAGCCATAAATAACTTTTAGATTTTTCTAAGATACGTAATTATTTAAGGCCAAAATTACGAAATAAAAACACCAAAGTCAATCAGTATTTATATAATATCGATACGTATGGAGTTTGGAGCAGAACTCAACCTCAGCCCACTTTCTTTATACATAAATACGCATTATCTCTCTTCTCAAGACACAATACCCTTCAGACACTGTCGACACACCATACTAAATCACAGCTGACAGACAAGTATATTCCCATTCGCATTCGCACATGCTCCACCACCGAGGAAGGACGTACTTAGTTCACTTCATTAAGCATTCATCGGTGGAAAGACACACGATCAAACATTCACAGTCTTGATCGGCGTCCTAAGTCCTCTCTTGTCACCCAATACCCCAAATAACTTCTCTACGTTTGATTCACCAAATAATAGCTTCACCTCACTTATGTCCAGTCATTCACATCACCAAGCATTCTTCGGTGTAAATAGTCAGAAATATTGACTCTCGCGTTTTAGAGTACGCGAAGCCAAATAACGGAAGCTTAAAAAGGAGGGAGGTTGCACAGAAGAGTTGCACGTTAATAATAGCTCGAAGATTGGGTCTGAGGGACTAGTCCTTCCTCATTAAAGACGGCGTAGAGTCCACAATAATAAACCTTCGACAAACAACTAATACGCAAAATGAACTCAGATCTTGCCTTCGGGTTTAGAATACAGAATCAAGAATTTGACGCGTCGTGTTCGAGTAACGGCTGCCAACAAATACGGAGTTGACTTTTCCCAGTTCTAGGAGAATACACGGAACCTAACAGGTTCTGCAAGAGTTAGCGCGAAACGGAAGTGGACGGGAAGATGGCGGATACTCGCTGTTACTCGGAACACAGCCGGTTACTTACTGCTGTCCAAGCCTGGCGTCAGACGTTTTATATGGGTGAGACGGAGTGGATTTTCCCCGAGCCCGAAGAGGGAGGGTTCCAGTAGACAGACGCCTCGCCAGGTGAGGTGGACTTTTTCCGATTCATGCCATCCCAGGAAGGTGCCCAGTGGGACCCTTCGTGCTCTTAAGCACATCTCTGGCTTCCGCATAGTCTGGCCTCGAGCTCGTCACGGCTTTCGCGATTTTGTGCCTCCGTTATCGTGGATTAAAAAGGGTCGCACTGGTGTGTCTTCTCTCTCTCTCTCTCTCTCTCTCTCTCTCTTACTGACACTCCTCCATCCTAGATGGAACTAAGGAGAGGAAGTGACATCGGAAAATAATTAATAGGGCATTGTACCTTATATTTGCGTGACAATAGCGGTTAAAGTTAAGGAGACGGAACAAATTTTAAAACGGAACAAAAATACAAAATAGTGGAACTAGTGTTTTTTTTTCATTTTTTGTGCCGTGCATATATACAGATATAATACTACATCACGGTTGCAAAAGATACGTTTTGTCAATGAGATACTTAAATGGGGCTCACTTGCCCAAGGGTAATGTCATCCTAAGGTTATACAAAGCTAACAATAAAAATATACAAAAGGAATTCACAATATACAGACAAAGCAAAAATAAAAAAGAAAGATACGCGATCCCGTATTTTACAAACAAAAAATTAATACACAAAAAAATAAATGGCTCAAAATTAGTTTGGAAGAGGGTCGAACGGGTTTCCACTCAAACTATCGGCTATGCTGTTATCGGTACTTTTTATATACAAAATGTGGAATTGAAATTCCTGGAGGAACAAACTCCATCGCATTAAACGACCGTTATTATATTTGATGTTGCGCAAGTAGGATAGGGGTTTATGGTCGGTTTCCACTACGAATTCTTTCTATACTAAATACCTTTAAAACTTTTGGATTACCCAAACTATAGCGAGCTTCTCTCTCCCAACCACCGCATAATTTTTTTCGGGCTTGAGTAATTTTCGGCTGGCAAAAGCGACGGGGAAACTTTCGCCCTTATCTATATACTGGAAGAGGACACATCCTATCCTATCATTACTTTCGTCGTTGCGAATGCCAAACGGTTTGGCCGGGTTAGAGAGACGGAGGATAAGAGCGGATAGCAACTTTCCTTTGAGTTAGTTAAAGCTGTGAGTCGACAATGGCGTCCAATCGAGGCATTCGTGGGTCTTCTTCTTTAATAGCTCGCACAGGTGGGTGGATATAGACGCTAAGTTTGATATGAAGCGACGATAGAACGACGCTGAGCCCATGAAGGATGGCAGTTGCTTTTTGTTACAGGGCAGGGGCATGTCCACAATGGTCCGGATCTTCTCTTTCTGGGGAGCAACCCGGTCATTTTCGATATGGAAACCGAGGTAATCTATATGGCCACGTTTCTCGATTACTTGGTAGGAGCCCTTCCATTGGCTCAACATTTTTTTGTTGTCTGTGGGTAGAAGTAGCAAAACCTCTTCTCCGTGGTTAAATTTCCTTTCCTTAGAAGTGCAATCAAAGTATGTTTTATACTTGTCCAAATTGGTGTCAGCATTCTGATACGCAATTTCGGTGCACTTTTCCAGCCTCTGTCTCAAATCCAGTAGGTATGAGTAAGAGGTCTGCAAGTCTTGATCCAATTTCTGATTGGACTAGAGTTTCTTTAGGATATTCAGGTAGCCTTAACGTTCCATCCATATAAAAGCTTAAATGGGGCGAATCTTAATGTACGATTGGGAATTTCACGGTAGGAAAAGAGAGCTACCGGAAGAAAACGGTGGCATTTAGTGGGTTGATCGGCACAAAACTTTTTAGAAATGTCCCTGAGACTATTTAGCCTACCAGGGCTTAATCATTAGTGATTCATCGATGTACTCTATCAATTCGGAGGTGACTTGGCGACCACGAACTGATAGGATTACTTTGGGTAGGCTCACACGGGCAAAGATGGAAATGACAGCTTCAGCGCAGGAGATACTGTCAATTTTCTTGAGGGACACAGACTCGGGTAACCTGGTGGCAAAATCGACGTGGGGTGCACCGGCACGATTAAATCAATAGCTACTCGGGAGAAGGGTTCAAAGATTAGGGGTCCCTTCTGTAAGGGCGCAGGTTTAACTCGCCCTTTTATTGCCGTCTTTTGGTAAATGTCGCGCGAACGACAATATCGAAGAATTTCGTCGGTCGCGCCAGGCCAATAATTATAGCTGAAACTCCTTTTGGCGGTCTTCGTGTGGCTGAAGCGACCAGCAAACAGAGTATTGTGAGCAGTTTGAAGAATTAGAGGGAAGTGGGAGTGAGGCACATAGAGTGTGCGAGACTCGGTGTCGTTTTCCTCGGTACCACGCCATAGAGCAGGTGGTCCTTGATGAGGAAGGGAATCAGATTATTCCCTCTGATGGTTTAGCGTATTTTGTTCTAGGCCTTTGTACACAGGTGGCGAAGAGATTCGCATTCCCTCTGACTTTTAGCAAAGTCACTGCTGATCGCATTCTGGAATTCGGGGGCACATGGGGGTTCACAGGTGTAGGAGCTTGAATTTTCTTCTTCGCGCGAAAACGTGTATAACGGGTTGAGCCACAGCGGTAAGAGGTACCCGGGGGGACTGACCAATTAGGACCAATTAGGGGGCAACGACTTAAGCCCAACTAGTAAAATAAGCGCACTCAATATAACAAATATCAATGGGGAATTTATTGGCGCGCCCCAAGTAATCATGCACTAAGGCAAACTTATCGTGATGCAAAGCCACAGGGGGGGAGTAGGGCATCGTATAAAACAATGCACGTCAACCTTGTATCAGGGACGAGGGTGGAGATCCGACAAACATTCACTTCTCCAGTTTCGAGTTGGAGGCCCCAGGGGTACTTCTATCAAACAAAAAGTTTACCTGGTGGCTAGCAGTACTCGGCTTGTTTGAAGAAGAGGGAACTTCTTTTCACGACGGTGGCGGCGCAGAAGTGGTGCCCCCTTCACGAATTGGTCCGTGAGGACGAAATTGACCAGACGTCATATTCATGAGGCACTTTGGATTTGTCAATCCAGGGATTAAGTGACGCTGCAGGGAGTAGCCAAACTGACGGAAGATCTGGTTTGGTTGAATGCGACAATTCCTAAATTTAGATCGGTAGAAGTGCGGGGTAATATTATAGGCGGCTAGCAGCTCGGCTTTTAACGAAGAGTAATCAATCGTTGCCTCTGAAGGAAGGGAGAGGAAAATATCCCTGAGTTGAGAACTCAGCAGGGAAAATAATTGTGTTACGCTGTCCGTCTCAATGTCCCAACGATTCATTTCGATATTCTCGAAGTGGGTGAGATAAGACCCGAAGTCTTAGGTTCCACAGGGACCAGGTACCAAAATCCATTCTCTCCCCCCAAACCACATGCATAGGAGCACTTCCAGTAGGTCCAGGAGTGGTGCCGTCTGCATGCCTACGAGATGGAACCGCACCCCTGATCGACCTGGGGGTGCTCGACAACACAACTACATTAACCACTCCAATCACCAATCGAGGAAACAAAACGTACATACGTAAGACACCTTCACGTGCCCCAAGCCCTTTTGGCCTCACAACCATAATCATACTGCACATGCCAGAAGATATCTTTCCAACATTAACACACCACTATAACACCTATCAATCCTCTAGATACTTCCCAAAAGTATTCAAGGCCTCACACATTCTCCTGCACAAACATCACAAAGACACTAAAGAACTATACAACTACTGACCTATTGCTCTCTTAGAGCACTTAGGAGAAATACTCGAACGTATGTTGAGCATTCGCTTCTGAAATTTCCTGGAAGAGGATGAGTGGGTCTCCTCTTTCAAATATTGCTTCATGAGGGGCCGCCTCACCGGCGCCGTAGTCACCATCGTTCACGACATCATACAGAAAGCACGGCAGGCACGGCAGAAAACACTATTTATCAGGAAGACGTCGAGAAGGCATTCATAAAGTGTGACATGAAGGGCTCCGTTGGAAACTCGCCAACAATACGAGAAGTACTCTCTGCACCAGAAGCCTTTTATCGCACTTCGTTACAGAGAGGTGTTATATACGCCCATTTACACCACGCACTTGCGTACCACAAGGCAGCATGTCGAAACCCATGCTCTTCATTATATACACCAATTATTCTCCATATCCAGATGAAAACGGTACACACACGCACTGGCGTATGCGGATGACGAAACTATCTTCGTCTCCGGCCCGCGCCCAAAACTATAGCACACCGGGCACAACGCATACTTAACATGAAGACAGAATACGAGGATACGTGGCTCATAACCACTAATGCTCAGAATACACAGGTGAAAATATATGGTGCGTATGAAAACCACATGCACAACATACAAATATACGAACACACACCCAACATATGATACTTAGTCCCAAAAAGACTCACATATAAACCAGCCAAAAAAGTACTCGGGGCAACATTCGACAAGCACCTACACTTTCAGACACATCAAATAACGTTCAATCCAAAGCCAAATACAAAAACAACATGCTGAGGATATTTCATCTCGGCAGCAAAGAAATGCAGCTACAGCTATACAGGACACTAATAAAATCACTATTAACATAGGCACCAATAACTCTAATGGTCGCAAGCCCCACATAGCGGAGGAGCGAACAACGCATTTAGAACTCCGCTCTGAAGGATGCTTCTCGCTCTCCTCTGTACACGAGAATCTCGACATTACACAACACAAATAAACATACTCCATTGGAAACTTATAACTACACACGCTTGACACGACAACTAAGGAAACTCGAGGGTAGCCTATTATACACACAATTACGCAACATTCAAAGGGCTGCTATGGAAACGCAAGTACCCACCAAGCCTCGACTACCCTTTACCTACACCTATATACGCGTAAGTAACAGCTTCTAGTGACGTTTTCAAGAATCACGTCGCACGTAGCACGCGCACTAGCAAGCGCGCCGATTACCCAGCCCTGTTCCTGCCTTGCCGACTCTTCAGCCCCACCAGTCAATACACCAACACATACCATCAAGGACACGTCGCACCGTGAATAGAAACCTGCCTATTTTTCATCTTATCTCCTTATTGACCGTTGTTTGTTGTAACTTAACTAAAGCAATCCCTCAACTTTTCTTTGTATCTTGCCTTGTCTTGTCTTGTCATACCTTTCATTATACAGTTGATAATGGCGAAAGCCAATACTAATTCTGTTCGTGAATAAATTAAATCCAAATATTGGGTTTTTTATTTCTTACACCATATATATATATATATATATATATATATATATATATATATATATATATATATATATATATATATATATACATATGGCGGCGAAGGAAAATAAGGAAAAAAGCAGGGACAGCAATCAAATGTATTTCCCAAACGTTTCGGACCTTAACCCAGAATCATTTTAAATGTATAAAACAAAATAAAATTATAGGTAAAGTATATAATTAACAGAAAACTAAAAGTAGAATCAAATCAAAGCTAGCTAGTTTCTTTCCCTTGAGGTTTACCTCACAAAATCTATCTTTGAATTCGGCCGAATTCTTCAAATGAGCTTTACTTATTTTGCCCAATGCTCGAGACAATGGTTTGGCTAATACCTTAGCAATCTTATGAAGAGCACAACCCACTCCTGAGGTGCTTTATCTAAGTGAGATGCCTCGCTTATAAGTTTTAGGAATACCCCCCCCCCCCCGCTTATTTTAGTAGGTCTCAGATTCTCTTCAATGAGGTTGACTAGCTTATCACCCCTCTCCGTTTTTCTAAGTATTTTTCTAACTTCCTGAGGTAAACCTCAGGGGAAAGAAACTCAGTAGCTTCGATGTGAAGGCGTTATCCACTAATGTCCCAGGAGTTGGTGCATTGGAGGCAGTGAAAAAAGCAGTTGCCAATATCAATGACTCTGATCTACCAATTAATAAGAGTGATTCTAACAGGTTAATATCCTTATGTGTAAGGTTTGGTACTTTAACCTTTTAGTGGGACGAATATAGGCAGCACAGGGGACTATAGCAATGGGATCACCTCTTAGTGTTTTATAGCATACTTGTGTATGGAAGTTAAAGAGACGGAGAAATTGATGAGACTTAAGGGGAGTGATTCATTTTTGCGGAAATACATAGACGATGTCCTGGCCGTAATTCTAGCGTAATTCCTGGTCCTAATTATTTCGGCAACTGCCGAAAGAAGCGGATAAGGACATCCACAGTAAAATTCCTTTCCTGGAGACGCTGCTCCTTAGGGATGACAATAGCGCTATGTTCTCTGTGTAGAGGAAACCCACGAATAAGGACGATTATATTGATTTTCTCTCTGGACATAAGAAAACGAAGACAGGGGTAGTCATTGGGCTTTATTTAAGGGTTATTCGCCTTTGTAGCGAAAGCCTTTTGAATGATGAATTTGAGTATATTAAGAAAGCCTTCATGAAATTAAAATCTTTAAAGGGTCTTTTAATAAAATTACGCCCAAAGCAATAAAACTAGCGGAGAAAGGTAGGAAGGCGAGGCTCATAGAGGCCACCGAAGGTAATGAGCCTGCCAGGAAGGAATTAGATGGAGTTAGATACCTGTATGTTCAGTACTCTATGGTGGCAGAGAGATTGAGCAGGTTCTTAGGAAGGCAGGTATTTAGGTAGCTAACTCTGCGGGAACCAGAGTTGGTTAATCCGGAAGAGAGATTAAGACTAGGATTAATTAGCATAAGAAGGACATTAGAGCACATAGAACATCAAAAGCAATGGTGGTACATGTTGATGAATACCTTCATTTACCTAATTTGAAAGTAGTTTCTTCGAGCAAAATATAATTTAATCTTAAGAATGAATCCAAAGACCAGAAAAAAGTAATAATGATTCGTTAATGACAACGTTTCAGGCTCCATGCCTATCATCAGGTCTGAAACAGAGATAATTATCCAGACTTTATCTTTTAATTCTAACATATTTCATAGTAGCATAAAGTGAAATTCAAATTAGATAGACAAATCATTATTTAAAGGGGGGCAGAGACTTGGGAAGAAGAAAGGGCAGAGTATGTAACCTACCGGGTTGAACTGTGAGAAAAACTCAACTAAATAAGTTAACAAATAGAGGCAGGAAGAAAGTGTGGTTGGGGAAGTAGTTAAACTAAGAGGAGCGGAACAATACTTGTGTCGTTGTTAAGGGATGGTTTTAGTATTTTAATATACATGGACTCTAAGATACGAAGGGAGATTTCATTATTGCAATGTTCAAGGATTTTAACATTTTCATGAGTGACATCAGTTTTACATTGTGTAATGTGAGATCTAATGGCTTATTTTTCTTTATGGTTCAAAGGTTTGCCAGTTCTATTAGTTCTATTGCTAATACTTAGGTGAGAACACATCCTGGCCTCCAGAGAACGAACGGTGCTGTCTATATATGAGCCTCGATCACAGCGAGGACAAATGAAGTGATATACCAGGCAATCACGCAAGTTCCGAGGCAGTGTTTCCTTTACATTAAATATTGAACCAATTGATAAATTATTGGTGAAAATGATTTTAAGTTGAATATGAGTAAAAAAAATGTTGGAGAAGTTTTAATAATTCTTTGCGGAAGGAACAGTTTAAGGAACCTTAGAATGCAAAAGATACATAAATTGGGTCTTTGTGGACGGTGCTTAATAGTCTATCTATATTAAAATAGTAAATCCTTCCCTTAACAACGACACCACCGTGCTTTCTTCCTGCCTCCATTCCTTATTTATAATTATATCTTTGTCATACCCAGACCTGATGATAGGCATGGAGCCTGAAACGTTGTCATTAAAGAATCATTATTACTTTCTTTCTGGTCCTTGGATTCATTTTGAAAATTAATATATATATATATATATATATATATATATATATATATATATATATATATATATATATATATGAAAAACTCACAAAGTATCAAGGGAGGGTAACAAATGAATGCAATGTCCCGCAGGAAAAAATGAAATGGTGTTTACAAGTACTTTCGAACTTTATTAAAGTTAGGCTATCTCCATTTATTTTAATCTGTTACCCGTTTCGTCTTCTCAGTTTGACCTTACTACCTGCTTCTTGTAATTCTTAATGTGTTTCTTTACCTTCCCCCTTCCGTCTTCCTCATTGGTGATTTCTTGTTTTTAAGGCGGTCTTTTATACTTTTCTTTCGTATATATACCTCTAAAATAATATAATTTCTTGTAGTTATCCTTGATAAGAAACTTAATAAAGTTCGAAAGTACTTGGAAACACCATTTCATTTTTTCCTGCGGGACATTGCATTCATATATATTTATATATATATCAGTCATACCTCGAAGAAAAGAGAAGATAAACGGAATCATTTTTCTTCGGAACGGAAATATTTTTTACCTAATTGCGAAAGAATCCGTGTAAGAGTGATTGATCGAACAAACGCATTTAACACTATTTCTCGTTTGTTCGTTGAAATCCCAATTAATTTCTCTCTCTTTCTTAGTATGTATTTCCCATCGACCTGGCAAAGCAAGCCTTAAAAGATTTTCTATTCGAGATAATTTTTCTCTCCCGTGTAGCTGAGTGGTCTAAGGCATTGCTTTAATTATGATCAGAGCGGTTGCTCGTTGCCTCAATTTGCTTGGTTCGATCCTCACTCCTGCCTGGATTATTTGTGATTAGGAAAAAACATCTTTGGAAGCAAAATTATGTCGTTTATCTTCTCTTTCTTTGTTGTTATTTTCATCATTCTCATAGGTTCATGGAAGGTATACATACAATATATATATATATATATATATATGAAAAACTCACAAAGTGGCCTGTGAGGAAAGCAATAATATGAAAATTAACCCACAGGAAAATGAAAAGATGAATCCAAGCACTTTCGAACTATATTTGCAAGTTTATTTTCCTTGAAAATGAACTTGCAAATATAGTTCGAAAGTGCTTAGATTCATCTTTTCATTTTCTTGTAGGTTAATTTTCATATATATATATATATATATATAAGGGAAAAGGAAATCTGATTCTGAGCGTTTTCGATTTTATTCATGTTTAATAATAATAAGAGGTTCTGTAGAGGTGTAAAACCTTTTTGCTACTGAGTCAATATATTTTGCTACCGAGTCAATATATTTGTATGATCACCGCTTCGACTACACAATAGGAGCGTCTACTAAACATTGATTTTACTGTTTTTAAACTCAACATAATGTTGTTTAGCATCTCTGTTTATTTATTAGTTAATTCCCTATCATACCATTTCTTCCGACTTATTTCCTTACCATATCGTGAAAACCTAAATCTCCTGAGTGTTTACTTTATATATTTCTTTAATTTATTTGTCTTTGATTTTCGACAACAAATCAAATTTTAATATTATACTAAAACATTCAAGTTATGGATTTCAAGCTTTTATTTTCAAAGAAACGCACATTTTAGTGCAAAGTAAAGCTGATATTCCCGAAGTACAACCTGGTCTTCACCAATCGATGTATGCAAGAGAAGCTGATCCCACTTATATATATATATATATATATATATATATATATATATGAAAATTATAAAAGATTCCGAACCCTTTCGTCTTTATTATCGTCTTTGTTATTTTGAATGGTAGCAATACCCTTTTTCGTAATATTTTGAAATATTTGTATAAATTTTATTCACAACTTTAACATCAACTAATGGTCTCTTCGCTTTAAATCTAATCCACATTATTTAATAAAAAACAAAAACAAAAAATATTTACTTAGCTTTCCATAGTCTCGCCCAACCAGGTTCAAGTCAGATAACATATCATTCACTTACTCATAAACCGTTCAATTAAAAGCTTTTGCAGACATAAAATATACACATAAATCACTATTATGAGTACTACTCGCAATTAATTTTCTCGCCTATAAATAATTGGGGTTTTACCTCTTTTGGGGCTATTTTTAATGCAATTTTTCTATTTTCCCGCTCGATGCGCAGGCGGGAAAATAGTTTTAATACAATTTTTTTTCTCAAATTTATTACCACGATTTGTCTAAGTTTGGTTGTTTTTAATATCTTCTAAATTAGTGTTTCCCAAGTGGTGCTCCGTGACCCCAAATCTCCTTCACTTTATAGGCATGGTTTCGTTGTGATATTTTTTTGGTTTTTATCGACTATTTTTAAAATTAATATTATTATTAAATCAAAACAAATTAGAGCATCTTTGTTAGAAATTTAGGTAGAAGACGGTTGTAAAGAAAGTTATAAAGTACTGAAGTTAAATAGCCAAAGTAGCCGGAACGGCACGAAACTCTCCACGCGGTACCTATTCACAGATTGAGATTTTGTAGCCTGTAGATGTAAGATTTTATAGCCTGGCACTCAAATTTGGTGACTTTATTTAAATTTTCTAATTTTAACAATTAGATTGCTAAAGCTTTAATCAATTCACAATGTTAATAAAATTTTTATATTTATTCCTAAAATTCTGCAAGAAATTATTATCTTTTTCAATGTCATTATCAACGGTTCCAAATTGAATTACAAAGATTAGATTGAGCGTCTTGTTAAATTTGCTCGCAACTTTCTTCCTTACATTTTAAAGTACGTTTTTTGAATAGACGTTTGATACTTGTATTTTTTCAATTAAACCCTATTTATCTAGGTTACCTTTTAATAAATAGTGACATTTTGTGCATTTTTGTGATCGATACTTATTGTAAGATAAGCTTTGATACTCACGTGTATATCGGAGACGTATTTATATTCTATGGATGCCTAGTTCAACCTTCATATTTGTTTTTTTGCAGCGCCATTCCTGACGCCAGAAATTTATAGTAAACATTGAAGACACTAGTAAGTAACTAGGGACATTTTTCACCCTTTTAAAATAGGTAATATGTTGAAACTTAAGAAAATAGACATTCTTTCTAAGGTAAATGTGTCGAGAAAAGACGCTAGCGTTTCGCACTCCGCGAACATCATCAGAACAATTGTCTCCAACGATGCTTACAGAGGGTGAAACGTTAGTAGAATAAATTTCTCCACCAACAAGTTTGAATTAAAAATAAAGGAATAATATCAATTTGTTAACTAAAATTTAGCATCAAAACGTATTCATACTCTTTAAAATTTAATAACTAATATTCAATAATATAAGTTTTCAGATAATAACAGAACCCAAAAGTTTGTTATAGTTTAAGCCTAGGTTCAAATGAAATTCTTCAGGTGTTTATTTTTTTTTATATTTTTAACAGCGACCATCTAACAACTGACAGCAAAGGCATAAGTCACCGCGAGTAAAATTTCAGCCTAGTACTACTACTTTAAAATTTACAAGAATCAAACCAAACAAAGAAAACCAAACCAACAAACAGCAAAAAAATAAGAAACAGAACAAACACAAGAAGAAGGAAGCACGTTCCGGTGTCGGGAGATGGCCTACCTTCCCCCTACGCAGGAGCTTACGAAAAAATCCAAAGTGAGTAGAATAAATGAGGAGGCCAGCCTCCTCTAAAAAGTCAAGTGCTGAACAAGTCTGTGTACACGAACCCGTCTCAACTAAAATGGACAAGCGGTACCGACCCCGCGTGTCCCGATACCAGGACAGCTAAGGTGCGTGAAGATCACTCAGACCTGGTTATTCAACAGGAATGTGACGAACAGTTTGGGGGCCAATGCGGTCGTCGCAACAGAGTGCAGGCGAGCGCCCCATCAAATGTCGGTGCGTCCTGCGAGTGTGCCCAATTCGAATAAGAAAGAAAGAGACCTAAAGCCGCCACGGCATTTTGGAGTAGGGCCATGGGAACAGTCGCGACGAAATGGCATCCAACTTTAAGTTCTCTTCGCCCGTCTCCACTTCTTTGGCAAGTAGCTCAGAGGGTTGCTATGATTCTTGCCATGTAGTCGGTGTGAGAAAGAGCTAAACGCTGGTCTCGTCGCTCAGTCCTCGCAGACTCTTCAGCACCCTCATCGGTACGATCATTTACCGCAAATACCACATGTTGAAGAACACATAAGGTCCTTTATGAGCCGTCTCTAGAACACGATCAGGTATCTGACCTATGCAAAGGCGTTTACTTGCACACCGTGGTGTGTAATGCAACAAACTCACCCGTGAAGACAAGCACAGCGCCTAAAAGATCACGGCCGACTTCAAGCAGAGTGGATACGGCGTGGAAACTCATCCCTTTCTCGAACTTGGAGCTATCCATGTAGATTGGCAGGGATACAGAGTAACACTAACTGGGCTACAAAAAGGTCGAACTCAATATGTACTTTCGGTGTTATGAAAGCTTTCGAAGCAAATTTGTGTCAACAAATAGTCAAAGGTGTTACCCTACAGAGCACTTTGTGAGTCCATAAACATCACAATCCCGTCTCCGAACCGAGCTCGTCAAGTTATCTCCCGCTCGGCTGCGATAACAGAGTAGAGTGGGTCATACTTTGGGGCAACCATATATTTTCATTAAATCCTTTAATGATATGTGCTTAAATGATAGATTTTCCGGTGTAGATTTTGAAAAAGAATTTTATTTTGTTATACACTTGCTCCTACCTACATCAATTTCCATTTAAATAAAAATTATTTTTTCCCTTTAGTCACGAGCTTATGTAAACTATTTATATTTAATCTAAGTACACACAAGCACAAACTAACTTTAAATTTACATGTTTATTGAGTGAGAAAAGTGTATGCACAGCTCCATATTTAGCTGCATGGGTCCCTTTGGGTCATATTCAAAAGTTAAACTTCACCGGAGCACACAAATCTCGCCTTGACTCATTCCTGGACATGAGACGTCTACTTGTCTTTTGTGCCCTGATTCCCCCATCCCTCTTTCCAAGTGAGATATCCTTTGAAAAAGCCTCAGTCACCATTCTTGCAACCCTTCCCAATGTTCTGTGTGTAACAAGGCCAGTCAGGTACTTTCATAGGAGAGTCAATGAAGTTTTTCAATTCAGAATTACTTAAAGAGCAAGTGAGAGGTGGCTGGGAGACATCCTCTGACCAATTGATCTGATCTCCAATCCTGGTAGCATCACAATTGATGCCTGGTGTCCTTCTAAGCCTTACAAAGGAGTCTCCTAGTCGAGTATCTTGGTTCCCTTCTCCCCGGATGGTCTGGATTCTTTTCACCCCTTCAGTTCTTCCCACCTGATATTCAGAGCATAGGAGGGTTCGGGGATGGCTTCACTGTATGCATACCAAGCTGATCTCTTAACAGTTGGCAAAATAATATCCAACACATCCTTCCTCTAAGACTTAAAGCAGTGAAGTTGATAAAGAATGCGCCTAGGTCCTTCGGTCTAAGAGTGCCTAATCTTAACTTTAAACCAGCATGGGTAATATATACCAATGATGAACTCAACAATCAGTCATAGATTTTTAAAGGCTTTTCCTTTGAGCTCATGCTTTCACACCCACAGCCGAAGAAGTCTGTTAGCTGTGGTCAGCCAGCGGCTGTGGTTTACTGGTCTTATTTCCAATAAAGAAAGCCCTGTAGGAAGCACTCCATCTCTGATTGCCGATACAATTCTATAGCCGTAGTATTGATCAGTGGAAAGATCTTGCACCACTTCCTGAGGTATCTTGGTAAGGGGAGGACCTAAAGATATTTGAGTCAAATTTGGGTTGATATCCAAGCATGTAACAGAGTCAAGGAGCTTTCCTATTGGTCCGGATTATCTGTTGTCAGATAGTATTTGGCCATCCAGGTTGATAATTAGATGACGGAGAGGAAGTTCCCCAGTGTGCAAGTTACAGATCAACCAAACAAGCTTTCTGCCTAAATGGAGCTCCATTTTTCGCATTACTTCAGCATTTACACCTGTATTTACATTCGTGGAGTCTCCTTCAATGACTAATAAGCATTTATCCAAACCCCTTTCCCTCAGCCATGCTAACATAGCCTTAGCAATCTTCTCTGTATGTGATTCTTCTTTTGTAGCCCTTTCTGGGACAAAGTGAAAGAGGTAATTGCTCCCAGGCTCATTGATAACAGTGTAATGCTTCTCTTTTGATTTTGCTGGAAACAATTTCTTTTTCACTTCTCTCTGCCTTCATCATAAAATTTGTCACATCAATTCGTCCATCAAAGAGAACACAAGAAATTGCCCCATCCTTCCTTAAGTTTTCCTTAAACTTATGTTCAAAAACTGTCATTAGCTTTTCCTGTGCTCTCTTAACTTTATTTTTATCAATTACTTCACTTGTATCTTCCTCAGTAATGAATCCAGCATCTATTAAAGCTGATGTTGCTATAGCTGCAGTTGGTTTCAATCCCACACCATACCTTATACTAGCAAGAGCAATATTTGGCTTCACCTTCTGCCAAAAAATGCTTGATTTCTTTTCTTGATGTTTTTCCTGCTAAAACAGCGCTTTCCTCCTTACCTTTTCTCTTTCTTCTGCTATCCTTTCTTTTTCTTTTCTTTCTGAAGCTCTTAATTGTCTATTATGCTATGGAATACCAGGACCTCCAATTTTAAAGGTACTTTTACTTCCAAACTTCTCCCTTTGTCCTTTAATAAAAGCCAGATACCCAGTCTCACAGCCATTGAAACCTACTTCCCCACAACAGGAAATTTGACATTTCCATGTCAATTTATCAAATAACTTATCTAGTTTTGCAATGAACCTTTATTTTACTTTAATTTTTCCTTTACCAAGGCAAACTTTTACTGCCTCCTTCCACATCTCCTTAAGCTTTGGTATTATTGTGACCTTTTGATTTACAACAGGTGGTTGGAAGAGAGAATTAGCTTTGGTCCACTGATTAATCAAGCCCTGATACATGTCCTTTACCAGCTGGTCTACTTCATAATTTCCCCGGTCATCTTCACTTTGCTCCCTTAGGTAGATGCCGTACCTCAAATATCTCTTATTGTTGGTAACTCAGACGTCATCAGCTCTTGCCCAGTCACAACAAAATTATTCAGATGAGAATTGATTTGGACCTTGTCTTGATTTTCGCCATTGTCACACTAATCGCAGGTATATCGGCAAATGAAATGATGGCACTTAGATTAAGAAATAATCTCTACCAAATAATTATATGTTATTCTAAAATGATGCACAGCCTTTACTAGCATTCAAATAAAATGTAAATGCTCTATAAACAGTTACTAGTTATAACAGTTAACATAACTGGCAACACTACTGGAATATTGCTTTCCACTGAGTAATGAGTACTGGCTACTTGCAATTTTGGAGTTAGACCAAACTAAATTAAGGGTCATTTTTAACAGGCTTCCTACTTCTCATGTCTCTCTAATACATTTTTTTAGACCAATATCTTTCAGACTACATAAATGTATTGATGATAGAAAACGGTAAATTTGATCATTATGGGTAACTGAAATAATGATAAAATATAGTAAATGACCCAGAACTAACAATATTTGAACTTCAAAATGATGTAGGTTAGATCAACCCGTTCTTGGAGCCATCCGTATACACTGGCACGGTTCCAGCGTGATATGAAATGTGCTCGACGTGCATGTTATCTCCCGTACATACCAGTGCATTGCAAACAACTTGGCCGCGGAGACAGAAAATTCACCTGGCAGAGCCTACTGAATTGAAGCAGAAGGGATAGGGCGGGAAATCTGACCGCCTCCTCTTACATGGAGCCATCCTTGTATACTGGCACGGATCCAGGTGACGCAAAATGTGTTCCTAAAAGCTCAAAAGCAATTGTCCATGCACTTTGGAAGCTTTAGGAGCAGAGGCGTTGGCAGAACTATAGCCGCATGAGAGCTACACCGACCACTCGGAGTTTCTTAGCACTAAATCTAGAGGGTTAAGGTACTACTGAGCGTCTCTGGACAAACTAGGCACTGTCAATACCAGCCGAGGAGGCAGCAAGAGCTATGGCGACGAAACATCGTCCTAATCAGGGGCAGTGCCTTTCTTTGAATAGTTCTCCTCTTCTCGAGTCAGTGGCCATCAGTGACATCGAAACATATCGAAACCTAACCCTAGCTCGACAAAATTTACCGAAGGTGAAATTGTTCTGAAGACGTTTATAGTCCATGTAGGCGAATCGCCTCTTACAGTATACCTCTTCTCCAGGTGTAGCTGCACTACCAAAGCATGAAATAATGTATTTATAGCAAATAGAAGAACGAAAACATGACTGCAGAGGTTTAGCGATCATTCTCCTGCACGATCCTTATGCTCTGATGCTGAGTTCGCAAAACCCTCATACCCTGGAGGAGGTGGGTGTGAGCACACGCCTAGCATTGTTTCCTGCCAAAAGATAGCTAACGGGGAATGGAAAGAAACGAGTTTCCGCAGCTACTTCCAGTTGGTTCGGAGTCCGCGGCAATTCTATTGAAGGAATATAACCTCCAGGCCTAGCTCGGAGGAGATGTGGGGTCCCTTTCCGAAGAGAAGACCTTCACGGGGATGGCAGTATGCTTCCCGGATGCAGAACTGCGGGTGTTGTTGGTCGAATAAGGACCCGAAGGTGCTATTGCCTTCGAGGACCTATCGGGTGAGGTTGGGCTTAATGTGCGACTCTCTTTTCACTCCGCCTCGAAACTTTAAGTGGATTGGGTGGCTTTAGAGGCGAGGGGTTTCTCTTTTGTAGGGTCCTCCATCTTTGAATAGCCAGATCCAGTCTTGGGTGGATACGAGGAACCCAAGCATCTCGGCTGTTGTCATCCTTTCAAGGAAAAGCTTTCGAAACCACGGAAGATAGCTTCATTAATACTTTCATCGGGTTTGCCTCCTGCAAGTCTTACGAATCGGCTGGAGGCGTGCGGCCATTTCGCCTTACACAAAACGGTCACGCTGGTGGAGAGGGATGGAGGAAGTTCTTGGTTTTAGCCAAGGCTAGGTTTGAATCCTTTGTGCCGCTATGTATAACAATGGAGTGTCCGAGATTGTTTTGAATGGGCGCAGAAATCACCGTTCTTATATACCTGCAGAGGCCATTAAGAGTTCTTGCATTTTTAAAAAAATGAAGTATAAGACGTCCCAGGGAGTGCTGGGCACGCTAGGAGCATGTCCTTAGCCTTGCGAAGGGAAAGACGACCCTGAGCCTGAACTGCCATTAATCCATTTTGCAGGAGATATGTGCCACAGTGCTTCTGCGAGACAGGGTGCGGCTCTCCGCAATCGACACACTTGGCAAGACATGATAAGGACTTATCGTGTGTGGCCTTAGAGCAACTTACACAGAGTTCAGGTAAAGGCACACTTTGTACGTCTACAGAATGGATTTGTACGGCCGAAGTGGTTGCAGTAGTATCCTCTCCGCAGCAATGGTATGAATTCCTTCCCGCGGTAGACCTACTGAGGTTTACCGAACGTGACGAAGACTGTATGCGTAGGTCAGGAGACCCCTCCTAGTTTTCTCATAAAACGTTTGACTTTAACCGTTCGCTAGTCAACCAGCTTTTTGGCGATTTCATATAAAGAGTAGTCCACGAGTTCTCTCTCATAAACGACTTCTTTCACAATGTCAATGGTGGTGTGCGGAGTACCAGTCACCGGCGAGCTATGGCATATCCGAAGGTCACTAATCGTTGCCACCTTGGAAGGGTCTGCCATATTCACCACAAGGTTCTTCTCCGAGAAACGGGTCACCTTGGGCTATCTACCAATCAAACTAGCTCATGCTCTCATCTGACGGAGAATATGACCTTTGGTCAACATGCTGCCATTTTTCAGCGAATAACTAGAAAATAATTTAATCCATTTGGCTCATAAACGCAAGGTATTCTCTGAAGTAGGGACCCGACGTAGTCAAGACTCCGTTTAGCTCACCTGTGAATTTAGTCTTTGTTTGGGCCTCCCCACCTGAGGGAGCCTTGGGACCAGACGTGCCGGTCTTAGCCTGATCGCTTCCCGAAGCGGGAGCCGACCTTTCCATCCCTGAAGCATCCGTAAAGAGAGAGAAACAACTAGTCTTAGATTTCTTCTTCTTCTTCTTGCATTTCTTCATAAGAGAGGAAGTCACGTAATGGACCCGCTTCTTTCCACCACTGGGAGGGGAACCAAGGCATCATAAAGTCCTGGCCTCAGCAATGTCATTCTCCAAGCTGGTGAAGGACCTCGTTGTCAAGGGGCACCACTCTAGGGATGAATTACCTCCTATCCTTGTGAGTCATCATGATCCAATCGGCCTGATGAGGACCTTGCACAGAGCGGAATCAGTTTCGTTGTCTGACAACGGGTCATGGTTCACCTCCATGGAAGACCATGCCATCTGAGGCGGGGTCAATCTCCACCTCAAAAGAGCCTCCAACCAGCCTCCCTTTCCACGATAACAGGTGCGCCTACCGGGGACACAAATAGCCTATAGCCGTCATGAATTTCCCTGGAGCTGGCATGGCATCCTGAGTTGGGAAGAGAAGTGGAGCGGGCAAGCCTGCTCCCATTAACGTGGCAATCCTTAGATTGACGAGGTGTCTTAGTAATACCAAGGGGATGACGGCAACTCTTACCCATCTAAAGAAGTTAATATGGTTCACCTACCCGCATCGGGGGGTCTCTAACAAAGTCAGAGAGTGCTCTGCAGAGCATTGTTCTTGGCGCCCCTGGAAAAGCAAAGGAGACCCACCGTAAGTGGAGAGTCGCTTATAAGTAACTCTCCGGAAGGAAGTAACAGGGAAACCCCGTAACCTTTCACGATTGGAGAAGAGGAAGCGCCCTCTCCACTTAGAATATATTTGGGAGACCCGTTGTGTGAAACAAAGGGTTAAGGTTCACCTCCATGGAAGACCATGCCATCTGAGGCGGGGTCAACACCAGGACAATCTCCACCTCAGAAGAGGCTCCAACCGGTCTCCTTTCCCTTTATTTCAGGTGCTCCGACCGGGGACACAAATAGACTATAGCCGTCATGAATGTCACCGGAGCTGGCATGGCATCCCGCGTTGGGAAGAGAAGAGGAGCGGGCAAGCCGGCTCCCATTAACGTGGCAATCCTTAGATTGACGAGGTGTCTTAGTAATACCAAGGGGATGACGGCAACTCTTACCCATCTAAAGAAGTTAATATGGTTCACCTACCCGCATCGGGGGGTCTCTAACAAAGTCAGAGAGTGCTCTGCAGAGCATTGTTCTTGGCGCCCCTGGAAAAGCAAAGGAGACCCACCGTAAGTGGAGAGTCGCTTATAAGTAACTCTCCGGAAGGAAGTAACAGGGAAACCCCGTAACCTTTCACGATTGGAGAAGAGGAAGCGCCCTCTCCACTTAGAATATATTTGGGAGACCCGTTGTGTGAAACAAAGGGTTAAGGTTCACCTCCATGGAAGACCATGCCATCTGAGGCGGGGTCAACACCAGGACAATCTCCACCTCAGAAGAGGCTCCAACCGGTCTCCTTTCCCTTTATTTCAGGTGCTCCGACCGGGGACACAAATAGACTATAGCCGTCATGAATGTCACCGGAGCTGGCATGGCATCCCGCGTTGGGAAGAGAAGAGGAGCGGGCAAGCCGGCTCCCATTAACGTGGCAATCCTTAGATTGACGAGGTGTCTTAGTAATACCAAGGGGATGACGGCAACTCTTACCCATCTAAAGAAGTTAATATGGTTCACCTACCCGCATCGGGGGGTCTCTAACAAAGTCAGAGAGTGCTCTGCAGAGCATTGTTCTTGGCGCCCCTGGAAAAGCAAAGGAGACCCACCGTAAGTGGAGAGTCGCTTATAAGTAACTCTCCGGAAGGAAGTAACAGGGAAACCCCGTAACCTTTCACGATTGGAGAAGAGGAAGCGCCCTCTCCACTTAGAATATATTTGGGAGACCCGTTGTGTGAAACAAAGGGTTAAGGTTCACCTCCATGGAAGACCATGCCATCTGAGGCGGGGTCAACACCAGGACAATCTCCACCTCAGAAGAGGCTCCAACCGGTCTCCTTTCCCTTTATTTCAGGTGCTCCGACCGGGGACACAAATAGACTATAGCCGTCATGAATGTCACCGGAGCTGGCATGGCATCCCGCGTTGGGAAGAGAAGAGGAGCGGGCAAGCCGGCTCCCATTAACGTGGCAAACCTTAGATCGACGAGGTGTCTTAGCAATACCCAGGGGATGACGGCAACTCGTACCCATCTAAAGAGGTTAATATGGTTCACCTGCCCGCATCGAGGGGTGTCTAACAAAGGCAGAGAGTGCTCTGCAGAGCATTGTTCTTGGTGGCCCTGGAAAAGCAAAGGAGACATGCCGTAAGTGGAGAGTCGCTAATAAGTAACTCTTCGAAAGGAAGTAACAGGGTAACCCCGAACCTTTCGCGATTAGAGAAGAGGAAGCGCCCTCTCCACTTAGAATATCTTTGGAAGACCTCTAAATATGCATGTGGGGGGGGACGCTAGAGGACTAGGGTTGACTGAAGACATCTTTGCACAAAAGGGTGTAATTTACCGAGAAGTGCTAGCGAGTGGTTTAAAACCTTCACTTTAATGGGTCTTTTTAGTTTCAGGATGGCTCAGTCGATAGGATGCCAACCATCAGTGTCCCGACGATGCAGGAAGCTGTTCGCAATTCTACTACGCTATTTTCGTTCATTATTTTGTCTTCTCCTCTTTCCCTAAACATCTTTATCCAAAATGGTACCCAGACTCTGGAGGGTGAGTATTACTCCTTAGATGAGGTTTCCAAGAAACCTTCGTCGTCTTTATTTCTTCAAAATACGCTCCGCTTCTAGGTTGGGGGAGTTGTAAAGTGTTGCTCATGTCAGCGCTTGGCTCTTTTCCCCGTTGTACCCATAGCTACCACCCCTAAAGCAACCTCGTTGTAGAACGCCTACATCGGACAGACAAAGCAAGCTTAGGCTCAGCAGATCCAAATATCATCTTGGTGGATAAGCTACCTTTGAATCTTCTGTATAGCTGTTCATCCTCAAAAGAGGATCTGGTTTGCTCTGCAGCGGAACTTGTCAATGGTACTCAGCTACGTCTCCTGTTCATTTATTTTCTCTTGCTTACCCCACCCTACCTTCTTATCTCAATCCTGCTTCTTACGAACGCAATTCGGTCCGAATGATGAACAAAATTATGGCTAACTCCCCCGAAATGTCTACTAACCAGAACTCTTGCTTGCCACAAGAAAAATCAACTTGTTCCCATGATTTTTTCCATCGCGACTCTGCTCACTGCTTATGACAACCCGTTTCTGATGGACCCTTTCTCGTTATCTCTAGGAAGCCGAAAGTAGTCTTTGTACTGCAGCTTTGCAAAAAGCAGAATACTGTTTATTTTGATTCCTTGAAACACGTCTTTATAGATACTGTTCAACTTGAACAGCTGCTTCCTTCTCCTTTCACTATAAACTAATGGTTCAGTGATTCCATATACTCGCATCCCAAATCCTCCGCCAATAATTATCAATTTCCCAACATTTTTTACTTCATGGCCCACTTTTAACCCATAATTTTTATGTGGCCAATGAAATTATTATAGTGGAAAAAGGTTGCTTCTGTTTCATATAGCATATATCCAATAAAGTTACGACCATGTATATTTATTGGACATACAATTTCAAGAGCATCTAAAATATTTTCATCTCCAAAGAAACGACTATTTATTATTAATATTTATTCTCACAATTTTTCTTATATATGGCACAAAAAAAAACATTCACAAACAAAAAAATAAGACTTGAAACAATTCTTTAGCTTCCAAATATAAAACGAGTTTCAAAAGTTGAACAAATATAATGAAAAAAATGGTTTCAATTACATTAATTCAATGAAATCCTTGTCCCCGAAGCATCTTTGCAAGTTTTTCTATATCAGGGTCCATGATTGTCAAAGACAGAGGATGATCTCCTCTGTTATTATATATAAGCTGTTTCTAGCTTTTGAAAATAGTTAAGACGCTCTGCTAAATCCTAATTATACGAGGTAAGTTGTTAGAAAGTAATCATATAGAATTTAACTTTCTCCCAAAACAATGGGAAATTAATTGTAGTTTCGTTACTTGTTCACAAGTTCTGGAGTCCATGTTTAAAATTAGCGCTAGCAGTTTGATTACACTGTAACTCACTCAAGCTTTCTTGCAGTATGATCTCATATCGGCTGCATTTGTCTCAAATGGGTCTACCACCCAACTCGGAATTTCCATTTCTAATAGATCTTTGGAACTTATATCCATATCATTTTTCATTTTTTCAAATAATGGATGTAAATTAAATTATTATGCAGCTCCCTACGAGAGCCAAGATTTGGAAAATGTAGCAATTCCTTACGCTTCTTATTAATCCTAAACGAGAAAATCACTGATTGCTTCTTTGCGATTTAAATATTAGCATTTTTCCGTGTCTGAAAGATAGAAATTTTTTGTATTTAGCAGCTATGATTACATTTCAAATCCGAAAAAAATTTAACATTCCGCCATAGTTCAACAAAACGACCCACCCATACAATTTCCTTTATAAAGCCATCTAATCGCTGTACGCAAAATAGATTTTAAACTCTTTAATTATCACCACAAAGTTGATGGAAAATACGATCTTGGAGTGGATTTGCCTCGATACGGTTGATAACCTTTATTATAATTCCAAGAACATTTTTCAAAACCCCACCATTTTATTATATATAAATGGTGTCGATGAACCACACATTGTATGCAAAACACATTAGAGACAATCTCTTTTAAATATGCTATAAAGCCCCTGTATCTACCTATCATAGCAGCAGCACCATCATTTTCACATGCTATGATGTTACCTAAAGCCCCCCCAAAATTTTGGGAAGTAGTCTGATACTTCTTTAAAATTATTGCTCCTTTAGTATCTGTCACAAAATTACAGGCAAAAATAATTTCCTCTCTGAGTTCACTTTTATCATCCAAATACCTAACATACACAAAAATAATGGCTTTATTATTAGATAAAAAGGTTTCATAAATTTTCAATGCATAATTTCTTTCTTGTAAAAGTGCAACAGGTCGATTTTCAATAACTCCTGATATTTTATCAATGCGTCTTGATAGTGTATTGTTTCTCAAACTAATACAACCAGTAATTAGAATGCGGAATCAAATCTTCTTAAATAGAATGGGGTTTTTCAGTTTTCGGCCTTAGTTTCATTTTTTTTTAAGATCCAATTAAACTTAGGTCTTTTTTATCCTGACATTTACTGAATAATGAAATAAGAGTGCTTCTTCCTTGGAACTCATCACATAGTTTTTGTGAAATGCCCTAATAATTTGTCTTTCTTATCCTTGTGCTTACTTTCCAGATTATATTTAAGCTTACTTGAACACATACTATCTTTAGAAATTTCTGCCATACATAAGAGAGACATTGTTTTTGTAACATTGTTTGGAGACTGTCGAGAGAATAGTGTAATTGCACCAGAAAAGTGCCTAGCAGGAGGAATAGGAAGAATTTTAACAAATGTCCCTGCGTATATATATATATATATATATATATATATATATATATATATATATATATATATATATATATATATATGTGTGTGTGTGTGTGTGTAAACTGGTCAAGCAATTAAGCGGGAAGCCAAGAATTCAGATAGCAGTAAAATTTGGTGACATTGTAATAAAAACGAATATTTCGTGTCTGGGAATGGAATTAGGCCAAGACAGCTGTCTGCTTATCAGGAATGACAAATTATATATTCGCCGGCAGTAATAGGCACCACACCTATTGCGCCCAAAACCTTTATTCTCGTCATCCTAATCGAAATCAGATTCTAAGTTTATTAAACAGCTGGCATCGAAAATGGCAGAGATCGACTTCGTGAGAGTATCTTTTGGACACCTGCACTCGGTGTCTAAGCCTTCCGTGCCCCGAGACCTGCAGAATGGAACGCATGTTTGAGTCTAAATAGACTGCGTTCGCAAACGACTCGAAGCGTTATATGCTGTCCCTATTTCGGAGATTGAGCGTTGCAGAAAGGTATTCAAGCTGGAATACCTGATGGAAGAATGGACACAGTCTCAAAAGTCAGAATAAAACCAAGGAAATTGACTACGTTACGCAATTATCACGTGTCAGATAATCAGCGTCTCGCAAGGACACAGGATGGGTGGTTGCAGTTTGCCATGTGAAAACCTGCATCAGGAGAAACTGCGACCTCTGGCAACGCGCAAGACAACTCAGCGAAAACCGGGGAAGAAAACGAGTACCTGGAGATGGTCACGCGCTCCGGAAGAAGGGTCTCGTTTGGCAGGGAAAATATATATTATTTTTATTGAGCATTGCATAAACATAAATAGATCGCCACGCATGTATGTCATAAGAGCCATACATACATATACAAGCCTTGCTGATCCACCTTATTTCTTTTACCAACATTGCAATTTGTATGTTAAAAGAGGCATAAATATACATACATGCCACGTTGAACCATTTTGCCTTGTGACTTTAAGCGATGTAATAATTATAGCCACAATTTAACGATATTTCTTGTATTTCCTTGGGAGAGGGCAGGTTGTACAGGCCCTCCCTGGGCACAGTTGTATCCGTGTATAAGTGATGTAGAAATTCCATTGCTTTGTGCGTATGTAAAAAATGTACATGCTTGGCCAGTTAAAATGTGCAATTCTCTTTCTAACTCTGCTACTGGTGGGAGAGTTCTGTGGAGAGCATGACCCTGGCAATAAAATTGCACCAGCAAAGTGCCTCGCGGAAATAGGAAGAATTTTAACAAATGTCTACGTGTATACATATATATATATATATATATATATATATATATATATATATATATATATTATGATAGAACGGTCTGAGGCCGCTTTAATTCAGCCTCTATCACATGTTAACCATGCTTACCCACGTGCATCCTGCCTTGGAGAGGAAGCAGAAGCGCGTTATCTCCCATCATAGCCTATGTTTAATCGAGGAGGTTCACTCCCCCGTTTCGCCTCCATACGTCGATCTTGCCAGATTGAATTAGGTTTATGGGCAGATAAGGTATTTTCCCAGGCGCCACCAGGACAACCCCCCGAAGTCCCCCACTCAACTATCCCCTACGCCATGGAGATGGCTCCGGCTATTTATACGATAGCTTTTCCCAATTGAAGCAGATCCAGATTATCTTCGCGGGGCATCAAGCCAATCCGGTCTCCCTTGTGCACCTAGGAACTCTGCCCAGAAACCCCTTATTGGCCAGAAGAGGACAATATCCCTTGAGTGCCAAGGTTCGTGCCCTTCGAGACGCCAAGTGAACAAGACCCCCCTGTTGTTCAGAAAGAGAACAACGTTAAAACAGCCATTGTTCTTTGAGCCCGTTTGACAAGAAACGGTTCTCACCCCCCCCCCCCCCCCCTGTTGTTCAGAAAGAGAACAACGCGTTAGAATAGCCATTGTTGTTCAAGCCCGTTCGTCAAGAAACGGTTCTCGTTCCCAAGATATCACGTCCGGATAATTTAATTCCCCCCTTTTTAACGTTCTTCAAGAGAACGCTTGTCCGAGCACCACTTCGCTCTCACTCCTCGAAGACAGTCCTTTCCCCTCGTTAAGGACAACCCCCCCGAAGAACCTTTCTGCTGGAAATCGCCAGTTGGACCGAAGATTCCTTCGCATCGTCTTCCTCTGCACAACAACTTTGTAATTACGTAAGCTGAGCATTACCTTTAATCATTTAACCTTTGGTCAACGCAACCCTGTGCTTTAAATGGTTTAGCGAACCATTCCCCCCCCCCTTTTTTTGTTTGTTTATCGTTTTGAATCTCTCCAAATCTTAATCCTCAGATTAGTCAGATATTCCCACGACCATTTAATTTCCCGTTTATGTAAACATTTTTTTGTGTGTTGTTGATAGTTTAATTAATAAAACTATTTTATTAATGGTAGCCATATTATTTATCCTTGTGCTCCGTTCCACTTCTTAAGAATATTGAAGATAAATAAGCCTCTCCAGGCCCCCTCCCCCTTTTTTGAACTAACCTTGGTCAATCAGATTACCACGCACTCGAAATATAGAAATTCACTTAACGAATAGTTATACGAGTATATGGTATATCGTCGAGAGCCTATTCTACGACATATATATATATATATATATATATATATATATATATATATATATATATATATATATATATATATATATACTATTTAAATTTGGTATCAAGTGTGTAAGGTTTAACGCTATATCTTTGCAAACACTGGTCTCAGTCGAGTGAAGCATAGTGTTATTCGTTATAAGAATAGAGTATAGTAGTTCCCTTTTGTTTTAACGATTGCTATCTTTTTTTGAAACTTAAGAAGCTGGAGTAGCTCAAGGAACTGTTATAATAATTTGTTTGTTTTTTTGTGTTATTTTAGTCATTGTTTATCTAGGTCGAGAAACAAATCACGAATAGGTCAGTGCCCATATTTAGGTAGGTCAATTCTCTAGAAGGCATAATTCGTATTGCAAATATGACTCAGTTTGAAATCTTCAAAGCACAAGGAGAATCCTTGGGACTTTCCGAAAGAAAATTGATTGAGTACGTTCAAGAGGAGCAACGAACAGAAAGAGAAAAGTTGAAAGAAGAAAGGCAAAGAGAAGGAGAAATCCAACGAGAAGAAAGAGAAAGAGAAATCCAACGAGAAGAAAGAGAAAGAGAGGAACGGAAAAGACAATATGAGCTTCACCATGAGCTTGAAATGGCTCGCGTACATGCTGAAACCCAATTGGTAAGTTCACGTTCCGAAGCCCCGCCCAATCTCCCACTTAAGCTCCGCAATTTCAGGGATGGAGAGGATTTCGGAGCATTTTTAGCACACTTCGAAAAGATCCTCGAAATCAATAACCTGGATTTGGAGGCTGAAGGTGTAGTAAGATTACTTCCGCTTTTAAATTGTAAAATGCGCGACATTTTCATATCTTTACCATCTGAATGTACAATTGACTACAGCACCTTAAAAGCTGAGTTATTTGCCGCTCATAATATGACTCTCGATTTCTACCGACAAGAATTTCGAGAAGGTCGTATTGAACCCAGAAAGACGTACCGTCAATTCGGATACATTCTTCAGAGGAATTTTAAATTCTGGTTATAATCCTCAAAGGTTGATCCTAACTACGAGTCCTTAACAGACTTCGTGTTGCGGGATCAATTTTTGGCGTCTCTCCCGACGGAGATCCGCGCGTTCGTCAAGGATCGTCAGGGCCAGACCTTTAAAGAGTGTACCGAAGAAGCGGATGTCTATGCCGCAAGCCATAATTTATACTCCAAGGAGAATCGAAATTCTCACCAATCCCCCTACCAGGAAAGAAGGAAGGATTCGCCCCCCTTCCCAGGAGAGCCGACGAAGTTTCGGGGCCACTAAAACCCCAAAACTTCTTCCCGCCAAACCAACGACGGGACATCAAACGTCCCATTAAGATTTCTCCACCATCACTCTTCCCGAAGCGACCAATCATATGCTTCACCTTCGGTGTAGAAAACCACATGAGCTGGAATTGCCCCCAAAATTCTAGGCTTAAAAGTGGACCAGCCCACCAAGTTCACTAGATTAATGCCACCCCAGCTCCCCCGGTGGTGCAGACCTAAGCAGAAACTTCTCCCCCTCCGTCAGGCCACCAGGTAAATTTTATTTTTGATAAAAGTTCCCCGGGAACTTTGAAATTTGAGGAAGGCAACGTGAACGGCTGCCGTGTATCTACTCTCGTCAGGGACACAGGGTGCAAGTGTTTTATCGTGTCCGACGAGCTCCTCCCCCCAGTGGACCCTAACCACGAAAAATTTGTGGTGGTACATGACTACCTTGGGCGGGCGAAGCGATTCCCCGTCGTTAGATGTTACCTGCAGTGTCAGTATTATGATGGCTGGGCTGAAGTCATTTCAGCACCCATAAAATTTTGTTCCGTACTTATAGGACAGAGCCCTCAAGTAAGCTCCGACCCTGTGTCCCAGACCGCCCTTCCTCGAGACCAAGCTAAGAAGGAAGCCCAGGAGCCCTTCCCCCTTAGAACACCGATACTGTCCGAATTCTCGGAGATCCTTAAATAGGATTTTAGGTCCGAAGATCAGAAATTTAAGCCCGGTGATGAAGTACTCCTGCTCCTTCCCACAACGAGTAATAAATTACTCAGCCAATGGAAAGGTCCGTACTCGGTCCGCGAGGTACGAGGACCGGTAGATTACCTCATTGGTACCCCAGCAGGCGACAAGCTCTACCACGTCAACTTGTTGAAAAAGTACCACCGACGCGCCCATGGAGATTCGTTCGTAGCACTGGACGAAACATCGGCGCTTGAAGAGGATTACCCCGCGGAGTCCCTTAATGTCATACAGACAGTGTGCATCCAATCTGATGCCGATTACCCTCTTTCTTCCCTGCCAGGCGAGTCTTTTGAACCCTCTGACCTGGATATCGACGCGCAGCTGACACCACATCAAAAGAGTCAGCTACAAGAATTATTATGTCAGTTCGACGACGTTATTTCAGAGAAGCCTGGATGTGCTACTAGTTTCGAGCATGATATTAAATTAACGACCTTAGAACCTGTCCGTTCAATACCCTATCCCATGCCGATTCATTTACGCCAAGCTTTTAACGCCGAAGTCGATAATTTGATTAGTTTAGATATAATAAAATCTTCCACCTCTAGTTATTGTTCCCCAATCGTCATGGTCAAGAAACCTGATGGCTCTTATCGGATGTGCATCGACTTCCGGAAGTTAAATTCGGTAACTGTGTTCGACGCCGAGCTCATCCCGTTGGTAGATCAAAACCTCCACCTTTTTGAAGACGCCAAGTTCATCTCAGAACTTGATTTGTGCAAGGCGTATTAACAAATTCCCCTCCGGCCCGATGTGAAAGCGTATACCGCCTTTGCAACTGAGAAAGGCTTAATGCAATTTATGCGCCTTCCTTTTGGTCTCGTGACCGCTTGTAGTAACTATAACCGTCTCATGAGAAGGTTGTTAGATGGACTTCCGAATGTCTCCTTTTACTTCGATAACGTCTACGTCGCTACTCGTGAATGGAGTCATCATTTAACCACCCTATTAGCTCTCTTCGAGCGACTGCGCGAAAATGGCCTCACCATTGGCCGCAGCAAATGCCATTTTGCATACGAAACCATAAAATACTTGGGTTTCAAAATAAGACAAGGCCAGTTAGGTCCACAGGAGGACAAGATTAAGGCAATCGCTGCCATGCCCCTCCCGAATACTAAGAAGCAATTAAGATCATTCCTAGGATCAGTTTCTTACTATAGGCGATTTATCCCGAATTTCGCTGCAATTTCAGCGCCCCTCAGCACCCTTTTAAAAAAGAATTTCCCCGATCGACTACGTTGGAATGATGTCGCTGTTTCTCATTTTAACCAGCTCAAGAGTAAGCTCATTTCTGCCCCCATTTTGAAGTTGCCCAACGCGGAAAAATCCTTTGGGATTAAGACCGACGCGAGCAACGAGGGCATTGGAGGTGTACTCCTTCAATATGAGGATGACGGAACGAGTCATCCAGTTGCATATGCTAGTCGCCAGTATTACCCTGCGAAAAGAGATATGCCACTATAGAGAAGGAAGCTCTAGCTATTATTTGGGTCATTACAAGTTTAAGATGTATTTGATAGAAAAATAATTTCAGATATGAACTGACCACCACCCGTTGGCCTATATTCGGAGTGTAAGACACTCCAACGGCCGAATTATGCGCTGGAGTCTACCCTTGCAAGAGTACCAATTTAAGATGAATTACATAAAAGGTTCCGATAATCAGGTCGCTGACGCACTCAGTAGGAATGCGTTACCAAATAGTGTAGATTAATTTGTAATTCGTAGGATTAGGATCTCCATGTATGTATATACCGTCTTGTACGACTTAAATTAGATTCTCCTGTAATATAATTAGTTAATGTATATGTCTGAATTTTGTGGCTCAATGTCTTCTTCTTTTTTTCGTATGTGTATATATTTGTACCCGTAAATTTACGTATAAATTCTTTAGTCCCATATATACTAATTTTATATTATTTCATTGTTCCATGTCTCTTTTATGGTTAAGTTTGTATTAAAGGTTAGTTTGCCCTATAATCAAAGGATCAGCATAATCATATGTATTGAGGTAATACTAGCTAGGTGCATGAAGGTACGGTCGGTGCAAGAAAGTGAGTTCTCCAAAACGGAGCTCTATGGTTGTCCCTTCTCTCATTTTTTCGAAGTAAAAACATCCCCTGGAATGGAGGGGTGTGATAGAACGGTCTGAGGCCGCTTTAATTCAGGCTCTATCAAATGTTAACCATGCTTGATCACATGCTTACCCACGTGCATCCTGCCTGCGAGAGTAAGCAGAAGCGCGTTATCTCCTATCATAGCCAATGTTTAATCAAGGAGGTTCACTCACCCGTTTTGCCTCCATACGTCGATTTGGCCAGATTGAATTAGGTTTATGGGCAGATAAGATATTTTCCCAGGCGCGACCGGGACAATCTCCCGAAGTCCCCCACTCAACTATCCCCTACGCCATGGAGATGGCTCTGGCTATTTATACGATAGCTTTTCCCAATTGAAGCAGATCCAGATTATCTTCGCGGGGCATCAAGCCGATTCGGTCTCTCTTGTTCACCTAGGAACTCTGCCCAGAAACCCCTTATTGTCAAGATGAGGATAATATCCCTTGAGTGCCAAGGTTCGTGCCCTTCGTGACGCCAAGTCAACAAGGCCCCCTTGTTGTTCAGGAAGAGAACAACGTTAGAACAGCCATTGTTCTTTGAGCCCGTTTAACAAAAAACGGTTCTCCCCCCCCCCCTCACCTGTTGTTCAGAAAGAGAACAACGTTAGAACAGCCATTATTCTTCAAGCCCATTCGTCAAGAAACGGTTCTCGTTCCCAAGACATCACGTCCGGATAATTTAATTCCCCCCTTTTTAACGTTCTTTAAGAAAACATTTGTCCGAACCCCACTTCGCTCTCACTCCTCGAAGACAGTCCTCTCCCCTCGTTAAGGACAACCCCCCGAAGAACCCTTCTGCTGGAAATCGCCAGTTGGACCGAAGATTCCTTCGCATCGTCTTCCTCTGCACAGCGACTTTGTAATTACGTAAGCTGAGCATTACCTTTAATCATTTAACCTTTTGTCAACGCAACTCTGTGCTTTAAATGGTTTAGCGAACCATTTCCCCCCCCCCCCTTTTCTTGTTTGTTTACCGTTTTAAATCTCTCCAAATCTTAATCCTCAGATTAGTCAGATATTCCCACGACCCTTTCATTCCCCGTTTATGTAAACATTTTTTTGTGTGTTGTTGATAGTTTAATTAATAAAACTATTTTATTAATGGTAGCCATATTATTTATCCTTGTGCTCCGTTCCACTTCTTAAGCATATTGAAGATAAAAAAAGCCTCTCCAGCCCCCCATCCTTTTTTAACTAACCTCGGTCAATCAGATTACCACGCACTCGAAATATAGAAATTCCCTTAACGAATAGTTATATATGGTATATCTTCGAGAGCCTATTCTACGACATATATATATATATATATATATATATATATATATATATATATATATATAAATATAAATATATATTTATATATATATATATATATATATATATATATATATATATATATATATATATATATATATATATATATATATATATATATATATATATATATATATTTATATTTGTAAACTGGTCAAAGAAGTAAGAGAGAAACGAGAATTCAGATAGCAGTAAAAATTAGCGACAGTGTAATAAAAACGAACATTTTGCGTCTGGGAATGGAATTATGCCGAGACAGCTGTCTGTGTCTCAGAAATGACAAAAATATATCGAAAAAGTTAAAAATTGTAGGAGCCATTAATCGATGCCTTTCGGGGACCATAGAATGAGAAAATCTTGCCGAATGGGCGGAGCTTAAAACATTATAATCCTAGAGGCCCCGCCTCCTGTACTATTCATAGGGAAAAAATGGTGAATTTGTCTCACTTGGGTAGACATACGATTGATAGTAAATAACTAATTACGATTCTTTTACCGTAGCGAAGCCCCCCCTTTTTCCCACGTGTCTTGTTCACGTAACACACGCTTTCCTGACCGGGAATGTAATATTCCCTGACCGTAATCAGGTAAACGCGAGCCGCCCTTTTGCTTTGCTTGTTTTGTTTGTAGCAATTAAACATTTATTTTTTTAGGTGATTCCTCTCAGTTTTTTTCTCGATCACAAGCCTAAGGTAAGCCCCTAACTCACAATATGCGTGACATTAATTCCCTTCCCTCTATATTCCGGGTGATCGCTTCATTTCAACACACAAACAGGTGACACTTGGCCTCCTCAAACAACCCCCACCTTCAAACAGGTGACGTCTTTCTCCCTATAACTCTATAGAGCCAGATGATAAAACTCGTTTGAGTATTGTCGACATGGTTTCTTCTTCTCAGCACAGGGAGAATTTGTCAAGAAAACAATGAATTGATTACTACCCAATATTAAAATAAATATATAGTTATTTTCTTCAAGATAAATAAAATACATATTATATATTAATAAGCCATTAATAATATTCTATAGATATATCCGCTTCTAAGCATATTTTAAAGGGTGTGGAGTAAAGGTTTGCAGAGTAACCATTTAAGTTAACATAAAAATCAATTAATTACGAGGATATGAACAAAAATGAAATTCAGCGGCTCGAGAATTTGTAGTCCTCCTTTCAAAAGGCACGGGGAACATAGACCTCAGCCTCGACGCTTAACTCGGTAAGCTTGATAATCGGAAGACAACAGAAACGCAAAGAAGACTTTTGAGTCGACGCTTAACTCGGTAATTGGAGGGCAACAAAGGCGATTAGGAAGCCTTAAGGTTGTTAATGTGCTAATAGTTGAAGAGATTTTGATATTAGAAGATGAAGATAGCTAAAAAAAGGTGAAGGAGAGAGTTTTGTCCTAGTGATGAGGGCATCACTTTCGTTTTAAGTGGGTTTTACATATTTTTACTGAGTGTTGTTATCTTAACATGTCGTTGTTTTTTATGTTGTTTTTTATCTATTTTCATGTTCTTCTTTGTTCTGTATCTATATTTTGATGTTCTTATTGTTAGTGCTGTTTTCCTAGCCTTCAAGCCTTTGTTAGCAATAACTTTGGAGGTATCCCCTTAGAATAATATTATTTCCCCACCTCACTTCCTAAGATATTACTTCTGGAGAGAAAGCGAGCCGTTACTCTACCCCCCTCCCTTCCGACCTCACCCTTTTTGGACTCGCCGACGAGTCTTCGCGAAATTCCTACCGATGTATGATGCTTAAATTAGGGCTACCTCCCGGCCGTCTCAATCTCCCCCCCCCCCCCTCCCTCGGGTCGGGAGATTACTTTGTAGGATTCGCCGTGAACCGCTTCTATGGCTCCCGCCACTGGTCGCCCGTCTGGCCCGCTGATCCCTGCCTTTGACATTTCACTACAAGGAGACACTCGAGTTGTCACGGCCAATAACGAAGGTTTCCGAAGGTCTCAATCTCTCTCCCAGTTTTGGAGAACTCCGGGTATGTATGCACCCACTCCAGGATTGCAGACAAATTTGGTTAGACGAGACTTCCACGAAAAGAGTGCCAATCAAAGAGCTCTCTCTCTCCCAAGAAGTGTGAGTGACGGTCACAAGCCACAGAAGAGCTGGATATCACACCCGTATCTTCGGGTCAGGGAGAAGAGTCTCGTGAGGCAACGTCACCCTTTCTCATCCGCCTTCGGATCAAGGATTGGAGAAGCCGTCTCCTGAAGTTCTTCTGGTGACCTCGTAAGGAAAAGAGGCCCATTAGCTCGCTCAAGCATAGTGTCGAGAAGTCATCACCCCCCCCCCCCTCCTCTCCCTTCGAAGTTCGTTTGGTGACCTCCTGAGGACAACAGGTCCGCATCTCGCAAAAATACAAGTTCGAGAAAGTAGCCCCACCCGCTACAATTTTGTGGCTATCGCCCGTGAGTAATCAAGGTCACCAAAACCTCCCCCAAGTTTGCCTCTTCTTACTTTCGAGGTTCAAAGGAACTAAATCACTCACTACCCTAAATCTCCCGTTATAAACATTCAATAACGCAAGTTATCAAATTAGTATTCGGAGCTTAAGTCCGTCTTATTTATGTACCTATATATATCCATATTTATTGTTGTGCCTTTTATTTAGTGTGTATTAAAAATCTATTTTTGACATTGTGTTTGTTATATTCCGTGGTCATGCAGCGGCCGCTATCTATTCAAATGGCACTCTTAGAACAATAGCAGTTGTCGCCTTGCTAGGCCTACCTTAGAGACTGTGTACGCATATTCCCGTACACTTGGCCATAATTGGACAATCAGGTTTGGTAATTTTCCTTGTTTTCACGTTGTTTCTATTTAGCAGCTTTTCTTTTAATTGTTTGTTTCTATGGGTTTTCTTCTTCCTTCATTCCGCCCTTGTATAGGTTATGTTGGGTGTGTTGACTGTTCTGTATGTTGGTTTTGTGCTCCTCAGATCAGATCATAATGCTAGGGAATCTTTTGCTGCGGGTAACAATTTCCCGCAGTCTGGCAGAGGTGTTTATTGTGCCTCCTGTTCTTTCCAGTTTCGAAATGATATTATGGGTCAATGTTGCCCAAACCTTTTTGCCAGTTTCTCAATCGCAACGTTGGTGGGCTTCAAACGCTGTTTTATATGCAGCCCTCTTTGCTTTCAATGGTCATGTCTTCTGATCTTGCTATGATAAGGTAATCGGATTTCTGCACTCGATGGATTTTCTCATAGATGATTTTTTGACCGCTTGAGTCACTACGGCATGGTATATGAGGTTAGAATGGATTTACATCAGGTATATTTTACTAACGTTGGCCTAGCTAAGATCTCTCAATCCGTATAGTTTTGAGAGTTCCCTCTTTTTCAGAGGACGGAGATTCTTAGGCCCATTGCTGTGCCTTCTGCAGAATAGTCATATCTCCTCCTGCCTGTT
This sequence comes from Ceratothoa steindachneri, assembly GCA_963969495.1. Taxonomy (NCBI): domain Eukaryota; kingdom Metazoa; phylum Arthropoda; class Malacostraca; order Isopoda; family Cymothoidae; genus Ceratothoa; species Ceratothoa steindachneri. Next base: position 20,823,672 of record OZ018330.1, on the reverse strand, counting down.
ACCACGGCCCACGTAGACCAGTCGCTCAACTGGATAACCCTGAATTTATCCCTGTTCGTTCGGATCTTCCATCTTCTCTCATATTGCTTGATGTTCTAGATTTCCGCTCTATTTAAGCTGCCTGTGCCCTTGCACTCTTCTTCGTGCATGGAACGTTTTGTGTGTTATCTTCGAATTGCAGATTACACACACATTCTGGCTTTTGGAGTCAGCCCTCTAAGTTTTCGGATATTCCTCCAAAACATTTGAGATTAGCTGGATGGTAGTCTGAGGGTATCTCTTTGTAAAGTTCCCAGCTAGCTTGCGCGCATAACCTTTCATAAGTGGGACAGGCTCGTGACCACGGGTCCTGGTTCGTTTGCAGATGTTAAAGGGGAATTTCGTTAAGAACATATCCAGTTTAGTTACCGAACATATGTGCTGAACATACATATGTTTGGAAGATCAGAAATTCTGGTCCGATCCTCTAGAACAGAGTTTTTCAACCTTTTTTTTATCTCACGGCACATCAAGCCAGGAAGTAATATGGTCTAGGCACACCACCTCTATTTAAGAATATATTTTATCATATAATAATAAATGTTCATAAGTTAGGCATTATTAATTTATGAATTTAGTGGCCAAACGTATTATAGTACGAAGATGAGTAAAAATTAAAAGCCTTATCATACTTAGCTAAAAATAGGAATGAGAAATTTGTCCTTGTCGTTGCTTCATAATTTCCCTTATCTGAGGTCGAATGGTGGATAGGCATGGCCGCATGTCCTCCTCCAGTGTCTGAAGCTGCGACCTGTTTTTATTTTTTACTCTGTTGATTGCAGAGAATCCAGCCTCAAACAGATATAAAGTTGTCAAAGGAAGAAGCGATTCATTTGCTTTCTTTGTAATTGCGGGGTATTCGTCTTGAATAGACAACAAAAAGCAGTCATATTTGTGGATTCATGCTTTAGTTTCAGTCCTCTGTCGTTCCTCATTTCCGTTAGCTCATCCTCTTCGGTATCACTTAACTCTGCTGACTCGCAATCACTTGCTACATACGGATTTCACAGCCAGTCCAAGGACGGTGTTTCAAGTAATGGAAAATACTTTGCAACGTTCTTACTCAGAAAATATGACTGAATATCTATTTCAAAAATTGCAACTAAAACAAGGTAAACACTAAGTGCATTAACATGAAAATAAAAAATATTTTAAAGAAATTAACAATAAGCAGTCACTACACTAAAAGAATAAAAAATAATAGTGCAACTTACCTAGCAGGAAATCAAATACAGTAAATTTAAAAAAGTATAAATACGAGGGGCGGTCAATAAGTTTTGCGAATCGGTAGGGCAAAACAGAGGAAGGTGGATGGCTGTTTTGGGGGGGTGTTAGGACAAGTTATGACAAGTCAGGATCTGCAGCCGCACGCTCCTGCTTCGTCTATTTAAGAAGCAGTAGCTGATCGCAGATCATCAGTCACAATTTTTTCAACAATGGAGAAGGTTGAGCACCGCGCAGTGATCAAATTTTCGACCAAGGAAGGCAAGAATGCAAAAGAGATCCATGAACTCATAGTTGCAGTGTACACCGATACCGCCCCTTCCTATGCAGCCATTGCTCGCTGTAATAGGAAGTTCCGCCATGGTCGTGAGTCCCTTGAAGATGACCCCTGTCCAGGACGCCCGTCAGACATGACCAACGAGGACAATGTGGCCCGTGTGGAGAGGATCATCCTCGAAAATCGACGGGTGAAGGTCAAAGAAATCGAGCGAGAACTTGGAATATCATATGAAAGTGTTATCAACATCATTAACGACAATTTGGCCATGACCAAAGTCCACAAGGCCAGAGTTGCACAAGCTGCCCTGCGCGAGTGCGGATTCGAGGAGCTCAACCATCCCCCCTACAGTCCAGATCTGGCCCCTAGCGACTACTTTAAATTCCTCCAGTTCAAGGCTGCACTGCTTGGACGCCGGTTAGGGGATGATGAAGATGTCCAGCTCGCCGTCCAGGAGTGGATTGAACAGCAGTCGGGAGATTTCTGGTTTTCGGGAATTCAAAACCTCAGGGACAAGTGGCGCAAGTGCATTGAAGTCGAGGATAGTTATATTGAAAAATAATAAAACACTTTTCCTCATATCTCGTTTCCTTATATCCGAATTGCAAAACTTATTGACCACCCCTTGTAAATATAGAATGCAGTAAAGAAAAAAAAATCATACTGCATTCCACCCAAAAATGCAGAAAAAGTTTTAAGACTTAAACAGCCAAAAAATTAAGAAAAGAAAAACATTCAGTGTGCAAGAAAAAATAAAGCACTTAATTTCTAAATCTAAATAGCATTAAACAAACCTATCAGTTATTTAATTAACAAGGAATAAACACAATAATGAAAAACAGAAATATAATTTGGCGAACACAAATATTTAAGGATTAAACTTCTTAAATTTCTTATTTTTTAAGCAATTATAAATCAATTGTAAACATCAGCTTTAATAACATACCATCCTTAAATCTCCCGTAGCACACTTGCTTTGAGAATTAATCTGCTTAAATTTCTCAAACTTAATAAAAAATTATATATCAAATCTAAATACCAAACTTATCAATCTTAATATGCCTAAAGACAAAGAAAATTAAAATAATGGATTAACATATTGAAAGAGAGAAAGCGAATTTATTGATATTAGTAACAATCTGGCAACTATAGCTGTGATAGGATACTCTGTTACGGTAGGACAGTTTATTGTATCACAAGTACGAAAATTTTATCATACATTCGTACAGTACCGAAATTTGTTCATTGCTCTTTCTTGTTTGAGGGAGAATTAACTTTCCTCAAATCTCCCGCGGCACACTGGTTGGGAATCGCTGCTCTAGAACCTGTCTTTTCGAGTAGTTGTGCCAGGTTTCTTCTCCTTTGGTCGATGTTTCAGTAAGCAGAGACTCTGCATCTGGCGTTTAGGTCACTGCATAGCAACGACGGTCTCGCGTGCCGAAATAGGGTAAGGAAGTTGTTAATCTGCAGATAGGAGCGGCAGAGCGGCTAATACGTCACTGTCACAGTTAAGCCTCCAACCAGGGTCGACATTTCAACAGCCACAAATAATTCTGCTAAGTCTGGTAGCTTTTTAAAGTGTATGTTTTTACTGATCGCGATGTCTGCGCCATCGTATATTTCGTGAGTGTATTCTTTGTTAATGGTAATAGTTTGGTACTTTGATTTGTTAGGTGTTTGTGTTTATGACGTGTTCTGAGATGAAGATTATGTTGGAATGTACTGTTGGGAAAAGGTTTCCATATGCAGTAGATTTTCCCTTCCGTCCAACCACGTTCAGTATTAAAATTTTATGCGTGTTGTTCTTGTTCTCCATGATTTTGTTTCTTGTTTTTTGTTAGTGTATGTGTGTATGTTTGTTCCGTCCTTGTTACTCTTTTTGCGAGCTTTCCCGTTCCGGATTTTCTAAAAGTCTGAGGCACATGTGGTGACGCAGGAGTTCCTGTATCGTTGTATCTTCTCTGAGTGTGGGACATCTTCCATTTCTGATTCTTGTAGTGGGGATTCGAAGACCCTTTGAAATTTTGGGGGCATACTCCCTGGTACACCTTATCCATTTGGGGGTTCTCAGGCAACGGTACCCGTTCTGAGGGGTAAATTTTAAGTTAAATCTCTTCTCCATCATAAGGCTCTCCTCTCTTCTCTTATATTTCCCGAAGCCTCCTGCCTCCACACCAGGGTCCCTTCTGGTAGACCTTTGAGTCCTGGCGTGACCTCCAGGGTTGTCTCTTTTTTGGCTGGGACTGAGGTTGTGGTTGACTCTTATGTCGGTTTAGGTTGAAATTTTTGCAGGACGTCTCCCGATGAAGAGGGGTGTCCGGAAACCACATTTCTGACATACCTTTCTTCTTCTACATCTGATTTAGTTCTTTGGCAAAAATACTCGGGTAGGTCAGGTTTCTCACGTGTGCATACAGGATGCGCGTGAGAATCTGTATGGAATTCTCGTTTTACAGCTTCATATAAGTTTTTGATGGGGTTAGAGAACTATGGCTGGGGCGGCTCTTGATGCCTAAGCGTAAGAGGTGCTTGCCTACTCAGCTTCTTCAGCTTTAGTTCCCACTACTTTCCTTTCAGGATTTCCTTCATTTGAGGGAGGACATGGCCATTGGGCCGTGGTTTAGCCCGCAGTTTGGGAACTTATCGGCTTGGGAAGTGCATTCGCGCCACCCGTACCTTTTACCGCTGCATTTGGAACAGAGTATTTCCTCTTCCTTGCAGTCCTTTGTTTAGTGCTGTTCCAATTTGAAGGATCGAAAGTAGACTTAAATGGGAGGAATTCCTCCCGTTCTATCTGCTCTCCTCTAACCTTTCCAATGAAAAGGAGCAATCCGTTTTCCCTCACTTTCTGTCGTATTTTCGTCTCGCCGAAGATAATTTTAAAGACGTGTTGATATTCGGTGTTGTCCCCTTATTTCGGGACTTGACCAACTACACGACATTTGACCAGAGATTGTTCCCGGCTATCTCTTCGGCGATTTTTTCTTTGGAGTGCTGTTCTATCTAGGGGTCAAGCCTCCGACATACAATACCCCTGTGCGCTCTTATCTGTAGTTGAAGTGTTGGTTAGGATTATCTCCTTCAGCGCATGCGTCCCTTTCTCATTGGTTGTGGTAACAACATCCTTCTCTCTTTCGCATATGGTTACATATCCTACCGGCGTATCGAGAAGTCGCAAAAGAGCTACATTAAATTTGCTGAACAAAGTTTCAAAAGCTGCGCCTCTTTCCGACAGCTTCTGCTTACCTAGGGTCCTTAGTGGAACTTTTGTGGGGGAGTAGGGCAACATAATTCTCAGGTTGCAGCCTCTCTGCAAGGAGGGATGCAATTTTGTCTCCTTATCGAAGAAAGATTTTTCTAATTTCCCAGGAAATTTCTTGAAATTTTATGATTAGTGCATTTATGTTAAAATTGTTTATATATTTTTTATAGGGTTGGAAGGGTCCTCCTCCCGTTTCCACGCCGCCAATATGCATAGGGAAATTTCTTGAGGATAAGTTTATGATGGATGGATGAGATGAATGGGGGGTGGGGATCCTCTCGTTGGGGAATGATGACGGATTATTGACTCCGCCTGCCTTCGAAGGTGTTTTAATTCCGACTTCTTCTTTTGATCGCATCCGTAACGTCACTGTGTGTCCCCGGGCGCAAATCAGAGAAGCGTCGAGGGCGGCTGCAAAAGGGATAAAGGTGAAGCTCTTCTATCGGTTGAGGGTAGTGAGAGGTGAGCTCTGCGCCAAGATCAGTACTTAGCAAACTAGGGAGTGGTGGAAGAAGGGCTGGGCAGGGAAGGGGGAGCGCTTCTTTTATATTTACTTATTTTTGTAGTATTCATTGTGTTTTGTGTGGTTGTTTTTATAAATAAAGAATTTGTTTGTACAAAAAGAGCTGAATCCATCCGTAAGCCTTTCTTTGAGCTGGTTTTAATCGATGAAGGGGCCAGAAACCTGGGAAAGGCACAAGGAGTCTGATTTTCAGTATCCACTGCGTTGTCCGTTGGCACAGGCAATTGCTGGTTCAAAATAACATAAGTGTCGTTTGGCCGCAGGTGCTGGGCTCTATGTAGATGGGCTACAGACATCTCCGTATAAGGGTTAAACTATGCGGACCTTAAAAGACGTATCCTGGTAGGTCTACATCCCTTACCTCGTCCCTTTTTAGTTCAAGTTCGGTCTCGTGTACCGAACGCCGACTGCGGAGTTCCACATCTTCTTAGCAACAAAAAAGTGTAGACAGGAGGGGATGGGTTGTTAGCTGCTAATATTCCGCAAACCAGGGCTAGTCCAAAAGGAACTGACCTCCCCGTGACTAGCTACAAGCCCGGGTCTGAACCCAGAGGGAGAAACTCTATCTAGTCGGACCAAATGTTTTGTGGGAAAGGAAGATTGGTGTAAGAGAACCTGGAAAATTAGCTGGAAGAGGAAGGAGGAAAGGAGGCTAAGCTGGGGCCAGATGGGGCACTGAGTCCCGTCAGCACGGATATCGTGTACCTTATGGGATTCTTCAATGTTTGCGGTGCGTCATGTATGGGTGCGGACCATCAGTTTCATGTCTTAAGTTTCTAGCGGGTTGAGGTCTGGCGACTCAGATGGCCATTTAAAAATGTTTATTTTAGCTTCCTTCGATCTCTGTTTGGAATCGTTATCATGATGCGAGTAAATGACCCAATTTCTTCCTCGTCAAGCTTAAGAGCATCATTCTTCAGATAAGCTTGAAAAATCTTTCTATAGTATTATTTATTGATCGGCCCGTTGGTTGATGAAGTGTGCCAATGACTGTTACAAAGAAACTGCCCTGGAACATAATGGATCCATCTCTTTACTTTACTAGGGGAATAGGTTTTGGGGGAGGGGAGAACCAGCTAACCACTTTTACGCCAAACATACATGAAATCTGCCTCCAAATAATCATTGACGTACTTCAGGCTTGCTTACAAGTTAACGTTTTGGAATAAAGGTACCTTTCCGCTTCATGCAAAATAGTGGATACATTGTCCAAACCAACATTGACGTCTTCCTCTCCTAACTGATCGTTCATCTCCCTTCTAGAAATTATTTGAATTATTTTTAACTTATCTTAGGATCCTCCAAACCATGCGGGGGGAATTTTCTGAGGACCACCCGAACAACTTAAATTTGCAGTTGTCCCCACTTCCTTATCCTTTCTTTTTGCTGACTGCACTATAGATTTAGGGGCATTTAGATCTTCAGAAATCTTCTAGTAGCTCATCTTAGGTTTGGAATTCCTAATTATTCTTGATTCGATATCGGAATACAGTTCACTCTGTTTCGCCATGATGGTTGCTTGTAAAATGTAGAATAAGATTCGAGTTTGCGATGACGAAAGAAAAGATTTGTTACAACCTTCTAGACTATTCCTGTCTAGTCTAAATTATAAAAAGGGCACTGAAAATAATTGTATTGCTTTAAAACTGTTATAACTTTAACAAAATATATTTAACATATGGATATTTAAATTTTATGGAATTAATACTTTTTGGTTACGAATATTTGTAAAAAGTGTTATTACTTTTGTAGGGGGGGACTAGGAGTGTATTCCTCTCAATATCTCTAAATCTTGTTAACCTGAAATGAACGTTTCCTGAACTACAGCACATTGAAAGATTATGGTATTAGGTAGTGCTATGAATACTTTATGGAAGAAGTTTATGAGGGGTGATAAAGTTATTTCAAATCTAAGCAGTGCACTTCTAACTATATAACTTGAAGACGCACCAGGGAGGTCTCAGATAGGAGTTCTCTCGAGGTCGACATTTCCTCTCCAAGTGGGTGAATCTACAGATACCTTAGTCTCAGAGAAAGAGAGAGAAAGATTCACGCAGACAGATAGGCCTAAAGGAGTATCTAGCGGAGCAACAGACCTTCAACCGACGCTTTCGGTAAACTTCTGGGCGATAACGAAGCGAGACGAATCAAACTGGAGCCCAGAACCCAAATCAGCGAGAGGGCGCTAAGCCTTTGCCCGCCGTGACTTGAATCGGAGTTGGACACACTTCTGACGGCAAACAAAATCGCTTCCGGGGAGGTCGTATATATGTATTTCCCAGCGCGGAAACGAGCAAATTAGTATTCAACCAGGAGGCAGTCACTGCTCACGCAGTATCCAAACAGTAATCACACGGATTCATTGGAACCAGCCAAAGGACAGAACGCGCCACTTCACAAGAGACTTTCTAGTACGCTAAAGACTCGCAGACAAGAAACCAGTTGTTCAGAACTACGGCAGTCAAGGACGTAAGGTCATATTCTGGAATACCGCGCTTGGCTCCGTGCCCTGCAAGGATACTCCATCGAACAACCAGTTGAGGCCACCTCCACATCTTAGAAAATCGTAAGCCTATTACATTTATCTCTATCACCGTCGAAGAGGCGTGACGCTTTCCGACTACGAAGCTTCACCTCGCCATTTCCTCCTGTTTTCTTTCTGGTAAATATTGTCCCAATCATAGTTCGTGCCGAAGCATCCATTGTAAATTAATTTCCTTTTGATGAACGATTAGTTTTCCCATACCGTACAAATTTTTGTTAAATTTTGTTATTTGTTTCTATAATATTAAAGATTATTTTTGTTTCTTTTGTTTAAAGTTTCATTCCTAAAGATAAAATATAAGAGTTTGGAACATTTTTTGTGAATTTATAGTTGTCAAACAACAATCGTGGCATTTGCATATATAAGATTCTATCTAGTTACATTGAGCTAGTTTAGTGAATTAATAGGAAGGTGGGTAGGTAAAGTCATCCGTGGTATGGCCAGGACGGGTCCTTCGACCTGATAGCAAAACCAACATAAAGATCGGAATGACAATCACTGGTGATCCCCGTTTGTTTGTTTGTTTTTTGGGGGGTGATGTGCAAGGAAGTATTTGTATCTCATAACACGAGCCAGCGATCAAAACAGGAACATTCGGGACCGCAGGGGAAAGGAAACCCGTTTCGCTTCAAAGGTATGTGGATAGGAGGGCCCATAGGCACAATTCCTTGGAAGGAAACGAAGAGTATGTGTTGTATCGTGAAAGGTGAGGGAAAATAGAGCAGTGTTGTGTTTGGCTATGTGCGTGAGAGTAGGTTTAAGATCTAACTTACCCAAGGTGGTAATCACAGGGCGTCCGCCAACCAGTGAGCAGAGATGCCCACATGCGCTGTTTACGTCCACTCTCGCTTGCAATTGAGCCTGGCACCGATAGTCATTAGGCTAGTGATTTAGTTGAACAGTTTCTAATATTCATTAGGCTAATGATTTAGTTGAACAGTTTCTAATATTCATTAGGCTAGTGATTTAGGTGAACAGTTTCTAATATTTATTTGGCTAGTGATTTAGTTGAACAGTTTCTAAAATTCATTAGGCTAGTGATTTAGTTTAACAGTTTCTAATATTCATTAGGCTAATGATTTAGTTGAACAGTTTCTAATATTCATTAGTCTAGTGATTTAGTTGAACAGTTTCTAATATTCATTAAGCTAATGATTTAGTTGAACAATTTCTTATATACATTAGGCTAATGATTTAGTTGAACAGTTTCTAATATTCATTAGGCTAGTGATTTAGTTTAACAGTTTCTAATATTCATTAGGCTAATTGTTTAGTTGAACAGTTTCTAATATTAATCAGGATAATTATTTAGTTGAACAATTTCTAATATTCACTAGGCTAATGATTTAGTTGAACAGCTTCTAATATTCATTAGGCTAGTGATTTAGTTAAACAGTTTATAATATTCATTAAGCTAGTCATTTAGTTGAACAGTTTCTAATATTCATTAGTCTAGTGATTTAGTTGAACAGTTTATAATATTCATTAGGCTAGTGATTGAGTTGAACAGTTTCAAATATTCATTAGGCTAATGATTTAGTTGAACAGTTTCTGATATTCATTAGGTTAATGATTTAGTGTAACAGTTTCTAATATTCATTAGGCTGGTGATTTAGGTGAACAGTTTCTAAAATTCATTAGCCTAATGATTAAGGGGAACAGTTTCTAATATTTATTAGGACAATGATTTAGTGGAACAGTTTCTAATATTCATTAGGCTAATGATTTAAGTTGAACAGTTTCTAATATTCATTAATCTAGTGATTTAGTTGAACAGTTTGTAATATTCAGTAGGCTTGTGATTTAGTTGAGGAGTTTCTAATATTCATTAGGCTAGTGATTTAGTTGAACAGTTTCTAATATTCATTAGTCTAGTAATTTAGTTAAACAGTTTGTAAAATATTAATTAGGCTAATGATTTAGTTGAACAGCTTCTAATATTCATTAGGCTAGTGATTTAGTTGAACAGTTTCTAATATTCATTAGGGTACTGATTTAGTTGAACAGTTTCTAGTATTCATTAGGCTAGTGATTTAGTTGAACAGTTTCTAATATTCATTAGTCTAGTGATTTAGTTGAACAGTTCTAATATTCATTAGGCTAGTGATTTAGTTGAACAGTTTCTAATATCCATTAGGCTAGTGATTTAGTTGAACAGTTTCTAATATTCATTAGTCTAGTGATTTAGTTGAACAGTTTCTAATATTCATTAGGCTAATGATTTAGTTGAAAAGCTTCTAATATTCATTAGGCTAGTGATTGAGGTGAACAGTTTCTAATATTTATTAGGATAGTGATTCAGTTGAACAGTTACTAATATTCATTAGGCTAGTGATTTAGTTCAACAGTTTCTAATATTCATTAGGCTAATGATTTAGTGGAACAGTTTCTAATATTCATTAGGCTAATGATTTAGTTGAACAGTTTCTAATATTCATTAATCTAGTGATTTAGTTGAACAGTTTGTAATATTCAGTAGGCTTGTGATTTAGTTGAACAGTTTCTAATATTCATTAGGCTAGTGATTTAGTTGAACAGTTTCTAATATTCATTAGTCTAGTGATTTAGTTGAACAGTTCTAATATTCATTAGGCTAGTGATTTAGTTGAACAGTTTCTAATATCCATTAGGCTAGTGATTTAGTTAAACAGTTTCTAATATTCATTAGTCTAGTGATTTAGTTGAACAGTTTCTAATATTCATTAGGCTAATGATTCAGTTGAAAAGCTTCTAATATTCATTAGGCTAGTGATTGAGGTGAACAGTTTCTAATATTTATTAGGCTAGTGATTCAGTTGAACAGTTACTAATATTCATTAGGCTAGTGATTTAGTTCAACAGTTTCTAATATTCATTAGGCTGAATGATTTAGTTGAACAGTTTCTAATATTCATTAGGCTAGTGATTTATTTGAACAGTTTCTAATATTCAATGGGCTAATGATTAAGTTGAACAGTTTCTAATATTAATTAGGCTAATGATTTAGTTGAACAGTTTCTAATATTCATTAGGATAGTGATTTAGTTGAACAGTTTCTAATATTCATTAAACTAGTGATTTAGTTTAACAGTTTATAATATTCATTAGTTTAGTGATTTAGTTGAACAGTTTCTAATATTCATTAGGCTAATGATTTAATTGAACAGTTTCTAATATTCATTAGTCTTGTGATTTAGTTGAAGAGTTTCTAATATTCATTAGGCTTGTGATTTTGTTTAACAGTTTCTAACATTCATTAGTCTAGTGATTTAGTTAAACAGTTTCTAATATTCATTAGGCTAGTGATTTAATTGAACAGTTTCTAATATTCATTAGTCTTTTGATTTAGTTGAAGAGTTTCTAATATTCATTAGGCTAGTGATTTTGTTTAACAGTTTTCTAATATCCATTAGGCTAATGATTTAGTTAAACAGTTTCTAACATTCATTAGTCTAGTGATTTAGTTGAACAGTTTCTAATATTCATTAGGCTAGTGATTTAGTTCAACAGTTTCTAATATTCATTAGGCTAGTGATTTAGTTGAACAGTTTCTAATATTCATTAGGCTAGTGATTTAGTTAAACAGTTTCTAATATTCATTAGGCTTGTGATTTAGTTGAACAGTTTATAATATTCATTAGGCCAGTGATTTAGTTGAACAGTTTCTAAAATTCATTGGGTTAATGATTTAGTTGAACAGTTTCTAATATTCATTAGACTAGTGATTTAGTTAAACAGTTTCTAATATTCATTAGGCTAGTGATTTAGTTGAACAGCGTCTAATATTCATTAGGCTAGTGATTTAGTTTAACAGTTTCTAATATTCATTAGTCTAGTGATTTAGTTGAAGTTTCTAATATTCATTAGGCTAGTGATTTAGTTGAACATTTTCTAATATTCATTAGTCTAGTGATTTAGTTGAACAGTTTCTAATATTCATTAGGCTAGTGATTTAGTTGAACAGTTTCTAATATTCCTTGGGCTAGTGATTTAGTTGAACAGTTTCTAATATTCATTAGGGTAGTGATTTAGTTTAACAGTTTCTAATATTCATTAGGCTTGTGATTTAGTTGAACAGTTTATAATATTCATTAGGCCAGTGATTTAGTTGAACAGTTTCTAAAATTCATTGGGCTAATGATTTAGTTGAACAGTTTCTAATATTCATTAGACTAGTGATTTAGTTGAACAGTTTCTAATATTCATTAGGCTAGTGATTTAGTTGAACAGCTTCTAATATTCATTAGGCTAGTGATTTAGTTGAAGTTTCTAATATTCATTAGGCAAGTGATTTAGTTGAACAGTTTCTAATATTCATTAGGTTAGTGATTTAGTTGAACAGTTTCTAATATTCATTAGGCTAGTGATTTAGTTGAAGTTTCTAATATTTATTAGGCAAGTGATTTAGTTGAACAGTTTCTAATATTCATTAGGCTAGTGATTTAGTTGAACAGTTTCTAATATTCATTAGTCTAGTTATTTATTTGAAGTTTCTAATATTCATTAGGCAAGTGATTTAGTTGAACAGTTTCTAATATTCATTAGGCTAGTGATTTAGTTGAACAGTTTCTAATATTTCTTTAGATTTAAGATCCGTTTGTTGTTTGTGCCAATACACAATTCCTGGCAGGAGAAGCAGCGACTAATGGAAATCGAACTCATTATCCGCTGCAAACCAATTGAAAAAAGCAAACTTTAAACTTTTGCATTCAATTTTATGAAAGTGTGGGTGAATAATCAAATTTTCCATTACATCTAGCATCTAATACAAAAAAGAAAAATTGGAAGATGCAGTAAACAAGATAATCGAAGTTACTTCCATTACCCCAAATATTGAAAACGTTTACAGCTCAAAATGGCGCTGCACTCTAGTTATTATAATAAACTTTCATTTTCTTTAAAAAACTCCGTCAAATAATAGGATAAATGTTGATTTCTTTTTTATTCTATTTATTTTTTAGGACTCTGCAAAAGTATTTTCCTTCTATTAGGCCCATAATTTAGCAAGAGGTTAAGAAATCCTTTTCTCACCCAAATTTTGGTTTCATCGGAAATGTCACTGTTAAATTGGAAATTGATCAGAATTGAAACCCATAAATTTTGGTACCATGCTATATCCTCGTCACGCCATAATGATTCAATATAATGTCACTTCTTCACTATCAAAGCAAATATTAATGGAAAAAGAGGAAAAATAATAATCAATAGAATATGGTAATTGTAGGAAGTAAAATAAAACCTCTTGCTAGTAGTCAGGGCCGGCAAACCTAGCACCCAGATTCAAGGTCATCAAGCCATAGGATTATTTTGCGAAATATGCTGTTCACCCACTTCACCATTGGACGAAGCAGGCATTTAATCGCTTTCTAAGACGACCTGCTACAATTGCCCTGTTTGCTTACTTACATAAATCCCCACCACAGAGATTGAGGTCGTGTTCCAGAGTTGATAAGGTGATCGATGTCGCTATATTTCATGAGGATTCGAACGTTTATTTTCTCGCGTCGATCATTTTTCCCCAAGAAGCATTTCCCATATGAATCATTTTTTCATATGGGTGATTTTTCCACATGCTTATTTACCCACGGGTGAATCCCAACAAGGATCATATTCTCATAAGGATGATTCCTCACAGAAGTAATTTTCCTGCATGGGTCATTTTCCAAATGAGTGATTCCCAACATGGGTCATTTTCCAGTGGATGATACCCCATATGGGCAATTTTTCAACATTGACCACTTTCCTACATGGGTAATTTCACAAAGGCTCATTTTCTTTATTCACTTAGAGAAGACTTCGCTATTTTATGTAACCGGAAAAGTAGCCATAATGACTTCTGGTACGTATCGTAAAAGGTGAGTAAGGTGAGTACGAACTTTGGAGGCCAAGCTCATCCAATACGCAAAGGTCGTAATGAGGGGATGGCTGTCTCATGGTGTAGTAGTTTGGTTGTCCGCCTCCCCTCCCCTATGTCTAATCTCTTTCTTCTTTTGCAGAATGTGTGTGGGTGTGGATCGTGTGATCACCGTCTTTGCTTTGTGTGGGGGGACTCGATGGATCTCTATCGTGCTCCCCCATTCATCTCCTGTTTTCTTTTTAGGCGGATTCTTTCAGCAAATATTTTTCTTTAGAAAGTGTAGGTAAAAGTTTGGAAGTAAAGTTTGTGACTGAGGAAGGAAGAGCCGCCTAGACGGAAGATAGGTGAGTGAAGATTGTGTGAGAGTGGATATGGTTGAATGAGTTAGGAGTAAAGATGTTTGAGTGTGGCAGTGAATAGGTGACTGAATGTGCCTTCTTTTTTCCAGTTTCGTGGTACCGATTGTCGTCGACATCTGGCTTTCGAAGACGGCTGAAGCCAATCTTAACTCTCGTGTGGCAGTAAAGGGACGCATCGATTGGGGCCTGAGCCCTCGCACTTTCCGCTCTGACTGGAGCCACCACTTCCTCATCCTTGAGTGCGAATCATTCGCCTTGGCTGAAGTTGAACTTCCAGTCCCTTAAGAAAAGGGAACCTCTCTTCCCTCAAGAAAGCGGGCCCGCCTCCCTTTCCCTCCCCCCCCTCCCATACCGGTAATAGTGCTCCCAGAGCTGAAGAAAGTTGAACAGACTCACATGGTGGCACTGGGCAATCTGGTTGTGAAGCCCTAAACATTTCCTTATTTGCGTGTGTGTGGCCAGGGTAAAGTTGTAAGGCCCACTATATATATATATATATATATATATATATATATATATATATATATATATATATATAAATATCTTTGGTTGTGGTTAAGATAGTTAATATTTTGGAAATTGGGTAAATTTACATTTTTGTTTTCTGGGGTTGTGGTTGATTTCTTTTTTTGTGTGTAAATTAAATTTAGAAAATACTCTCTCTCCTCAATACCCTCTTCTTGAACCACCGAGCGGACCTTGTCAGGGCGGCGGGAACTTTTGGCTAGGGACTCGCGATCCCGCCGCTACATATTTTTGGCGCCCGAATAGGGACTGCCCGGTGGTTTGAGGAAGGAGAGGAGTGAGAGCCTGTGTCTTTTGTCCCTAATGGAGGAGGAACAGATTGGGACCATGGAGTTGGAGATGAGAAGACTAAATGAGTTAGTGCGGCAGAAAGACAGAGAAAATGCGCATTTGAGAGAAGAGAATGATAGTTTGAAAAGGAAAATGAGGGAGATGGAAGTGAGAATGGAAGAGAGGATTAAAGACAGTGAGGTGCGAATGGAGGAAAGATTGATGCGAATGCTGAATGAGAAAATGGTAGAATCAGGTGCAATTGGTGGGGGTGTGGCCTCGACTCCACTTGGAATTGACATGACTGATAAAAAGGGATTGACAGGCATAAAGGAACCCCTGCAAATGACTAGGCATCGAAAAAAGAAGACCCCAAAGACTAGATGCCCAGACCGACAGGAAAGGACCCGACTGGCTAGTATTGACTCCTTATATTTCAGCTCGAATGAAGGCATGAGTGAAAGTGGGAGAGAAGTGAGTGATAGTGAAAGTGATGCTGAGGTTCATCGGAGTATACTGATCAGAGAAGTGCCAAAGTTAAGTAAGTTTAGAGTGGAAGGAGCAAAAGATGTGAAAGTGTTTTTGAAAGAGTATGAAAATTATTGTAAGGAAAAATTTGGAGAGAATAATAGGTTTTGGGTGAAAGAGTTGTGCGAGTTTCTGGATGGGCGTATGAAGGATTTTTACCGGACAATTATGAGTGTGGGTGAGCCTAAGTGGGAGGTTATGAAAGAGAGAATAATAGAGCACTGTAAGCGGATGAAGACAAGTGTGAAATATAAGAAAACAAATGGGTTTGAGGAAGCAAGAATGGGGAAGAATGAGGATGTGAATTCTTATGCGCATCGCTTAGAGTCCTTGGCACGAATGAGATTTGGAGATGACGGAATAAATGGGAATAAGGAGCTGATGAAGAAGTTTTTAAATACGGTTCCGAATGAAGTGAGTGAGTATGTGACGTATAAGAGGAAAGAGAAGATGAAATGGGCTGGTGAAAGATTGCTATGGAAGGATGTACTGGAGATGTTAGAGGACCGTGAATTTGAGGATTACGGAAGGGAGGAGGCCTCGATTCACACTGTGCGCAACTCAAGTATCAGTAAGTTGCCCCAGTTCCGGTCATATCGGGACGCATTGACAGAGAACCCGATCGAAGTGATGTCTAGATTTTTGGAAAATTATTACAGCGGGCAGGATGAACAACAGAGTGTGTATGTTGGCCGCCAACCGAGAGGGAGTAAAAGTAGGAGTGACAGTCGGAACGGGTGGAATAGGGTTCAGAATGGTCGAAATAGTGGTCGCACAAATGGTAGGAATGACAGTAGATCTAGAGTAAATGAGCCTAGGTGTCTGAGGTGCAAGAAAGTTGGGCATATGAGGGTTGACTGTCGCTGGTCACAAGGAAGTTGCTTTGGCTGTGGACAAATGGGGCACATGATAAAAGATTGTAGTCGTGCGAGGGAAAGAGCGTGTTATGGATGTGGAAGGATGGGCCACTTAGTACGAGATTGCAGGGAAGGTGGTCGAGTAAATATGAGTGGACCTGGAGTGTGTGGTAATTGTGGGCAGATAGGGCATTATGCCAGGATGTGTGCCAGTCCAAGGGCTACCTGTGGTAAATGCGGAATGGTAGGTCATGCAACAAGGTTGTGTAGGACCGGAGAAAGATGCATGAATGAAAGAATGGATGGGAATGATGCAAGTAATCGAGAGGATACGACTCAGGGAAACTAAGGAATGAGAGGGTTCCTTCTGGGGAATTCTCTAGAGTGCAAGTGATGAATGTGAGAGAAGGATTGTCAAATCGTGGAGTGAATTGGGGTCAGAGAGTGAATAGGTATATGTGTGTTAAAATTAAGTGTGGAGAACGAGAAGTTAGTGCATTGATTGATACAGGATGTAAGGTGAATGTGGTGTACTATGAAGCATTTGTAGGAATGAAAGTAAGTGAAGTTAAGGATCGTGGATATCATTTGACTGGATTAGGTGAACAGGATGTGCCGATTGTTGCAAGGTTTAGAGAGAGTGTTTTGATTGCTGGTGTCCGGATGAATGAAGATGAATTTTGTGTTGTAGAAGGTGCAAACAAGAAGTATGACATGCTATTAGGTTATAAGTTTTTGAAAGCGAATGGTATTGTGATTCACCCTGATTTAGAGATGATTGAATGTAAGAAGGATGGAAGTATGAAGTTTCAATGGTATGTGAATCCAGATGGAAGTGTGAGAGTAAACATCATGAAAGGTCTGGAGGTATATGCGATTGAGAGTGTGCCTGTCAAGCAGAATGAAACATTGAGTGTAAGGATTGGATGGAATTCGGGTGTCGAGATAAATGAGAATGATGGGAATATTTATGTCTTGGATGGTAGTGCTGCGAACTATCGATTAAGGCGAGTGGTGCATGTGTTTGATGGTATAATTGATATGAAAGATCCGCGTGTCTGCATGCAAGTTTGGCCTGATCTGCGAAGGAAGAGTCTTAGAGGAGTGCAAGTGGGAGATAAATTGGGTGCGTTAAATACAGTGGTGAATATGGAGAATGATATGCATGTGGTGAACGCAAATATGTTTTCCGTGAGTGTAACGTCGAATGTTTGGAAGTATGAAGATTTGATTGAGCAAGTGAAATTGGAAGAAAAGTTGAGTGAATGTGAGAAGCAAAAAGTTTACAGGATGTTGTGGAATAGGAGAGGTGCTTTGAGTCAAGGGGATGAGGACTTTGGCAACGCTCGCTTTCCTGAGTTCAAAATAATTTTGAGCGACGATATGCCAATATATCAAAGGCCTCGTCATTTCCCTGCCCCTGTGGCTCAAGAGATTGAGGAACAGTGTGAGGAATTAGAGAGAATTGGCGTGATTGACCCGAGTGTGAGTGCCTGGAATAGTCCGATTGTACCTGTACGAAAGCCAAATGGACGTTTGCGACTGTGTATTGACTATAGAAGAGTGAATGAACGAACGTTGAAAGACAAGTTTCCTATGAGTGTTGTGTCTGAATGTGTGTACAGTATGTATGGAATGAAAGTGTTTTCTAAGATGGATCTGGTACGTGGATACTACCAGATGCCTGTGGCTGAAGAGAGTAGACCTATTACGGCGTTCTCTACCTCAAAGCGCCATAATCAGTTCAGAAACCTGAGCTTTGGGTTGGCGAACGCCCCAGCTGCTTTTCAGCGTGCTATGAATGTAGAGTTGAGTGGTTTTCCGTGTAAGAATGTACGAGTGTTTTTGGATGATATTTTGGTGATGAGTGAGAACATGGAAGAACATATGACCTTGGTGAATGATGTTTTAAAATAGTTGGAAGAGGTTGGTGTGAAAGTGAAGTTGTCTAAATGTGTGTGGTTTGCTAGTGAAGTTGAGTTTTTAGGACATAAGGTGAGTGCGGTTGGATTGCGTAAATCGGAGAAGTTCGTGGGAAAGGTTAGGAATTTCCCTAAGCCTACCACAGTGAGAGAGTTGCGTAGATTTCTTGGTTTAGTTGAGTTTGGAAGAAAGTTTATGAAAGATTGTTCAGGTGTAATGAAACCGTTGAGTGTATGGACTGGGAAAAAGAAGAGTGCTGTGATTAAGTGGAATGACTCTATGAATGCAGCGTTTGAAAAGTTAAAAGCGGAAGTTGCAAAAGATGTGGAACTTGCGTATCCAGCATATGGAACAAATGCAGGAATGCTTGAAGTGTATACGGATGCAAGTGGTCATTCGATGGGTGGATGTTTGATGCAAGATCAAGTTGTGAATGGAGTTGAAAGAAAGCGAGTAATTGCGTATGTTTCCAAGGCGTTTAGTGTGGCAGAGCGTGCATATTCAACGATTGAAAGAGAGCTGGCTGCGTTAAGATTCTGTCTCAAGTCGTTACGACCATTTCTGTATGGAGTACGGTTTGTAGTGAGAACAGATCACCAGCCACTAGTGTATTTGCAGCGTATGAGGTTAGTTGATAGTAGGCTTGCAAGGACGATAGAGGATTTGAGTGATTTTGATTTTTTGGTTGAGTATTTGCCAGGTGAAAGGAATGTGATTGCTGATTTGATGTCACGTTTGCCTTGTAGTTTGAATGAGAGTGAGGTTGTAAGCATAAATCCTGAGTATTTGCCAGCAGGTGTAGTTGTTGGAAGAAAATGTAAGGGTGGAGGTGATTCTATGTTCGAAAGTGTGTTGTATGGTTTACGAGACTTGGTGAAAGATGGATTGCTTGAAAAGGTGCCAGAAAGTGTGAATGCATTACGAAAGGTGGTTATGGAAGAAGCGTGTAAGAGACCAGAGAAATTGGGAATGGAAAATTCAAGTAGGTTAAGAAAAGAGTTAAGAAGTATTGTATGCCAGGAGTGATGATGTTTCAGGAAGTGTTAGCGATAGTGAGTACGCTGTTTTGTGTGAGAGTATATGTGCATTATGGTGTGGAGAAGCCAGTGATGTATCGTGGTAAAGGTGTAGACCGAGTGAATGGGTGTGAGTTGCATCTGCAATGTTTGAGTGGTGTGCATTATAATTGGCTGATTGAGAAGAAGAATTATGTAAGAAGAGAGATTGACTACGTTTGCGAAGGAATTGTTCCTGTTAGTGAAGATGAAGGTTTGGATGCTGCAGAAGTGTTTGTGGAACAGACCGAAGTGTTGAATATAATGTGTGAACATGGACTTGAAGAGAGAGTGCAAGTTACCTTGACTATGAATGGGAAGAGCTATTGTGGCATGATTGACACAGGTGCGCAAATTTCCTTGGTGAATGCAAAAGTTGTGCGTGATGTTGATAATATGAGTTGGAATGTTTCTAGAAAAGGTGTGACAGTTTCAATAAGTGGACTCGGAAGTGGACGTATTATGGCATGGGAGGAAGTGAGTTTGTCTGTAAGCATGGGGAAGTTGAATGATATATTGCATGAATTCGTTGTGCTAAGCGAGAATGAGTTACCTTATTGTTTTCTGTTTGGGATTGATTCTCTGCGTAAGAATAGGATTTCTGTGGATTTATGTAATGAATGTTTAGTGAAAGATGGTGTAACAGTTGGGAAGTTGCAGAGTGAGCTTGTAGGCTCAACTGGATTTGTAGGAGTGGCAGGTGTTGATTTGAGGGAAGAGCTGTTGACTGCTGAAGATATAGAGAGCATGCAAGAGTCATGTCCGATGGTGCGTGAATTGAAAGATAGCGTGATGACCAGTGTTCCTGTGAATGAATTGAGTTGCATATTAAGAGAGTTTAGAAGGTTTGCTGGAAAGTTTGTAGTGTGCAAGGGTTTAGTGTATTTTGTGCAATGTATAGATGATGAGGATGTATATATTCCGGTGTTTTCCGTGTGTGGCACGATTGGAATGGTGAAGATTGTGCATGATAGGTTTGGACATATGGGTAAGAATAAATTGTGGGAATGTATGAAAGGATGTATATTTAGTCCCTTTTTGAGAAAGATTTGCGTGGATGTAGCGACTACGTGTGAAGTATGCCAGAAGAGAAAGTATCAGAGAGTGTATGCCGCCCCACCTGTATTAAAGTTGAGTGTGAATGAACCCTTTGAAATGGTAGCGATTGATTGCGTGTCTTTTCCGAGGACTGCAAGAGGGTATGCTGCACCTGTGACAAATAAATCTTCATTGACTGTTGCTAGAGAAGTGAGTGAGAGAATGTTGCCCATGTGCATGTGTAAGCCAGTGCGAATGTTGAGTGACAATGGACCTGAGTTTGTAGGACGTGCTTTTGAGGAGATGTTGAGTGAATGGGGAATAGATCATGTGCGAACAACGCCGTATATGCCTAGTGCGAATGGTTTGGCTGAAAGAACGATAAGAACTTTGAGTGAGATGTTACGATTGATGGTGAAAGATGGGAAAGAATGGGATGAATGTTTGGGAAGAGTGCTTTGGGCGTATAACATGACAGTGCATAAGGCGATTGGAATATCACCATGTAAGTATTTGATGAACTTTGAACGAATGATTAGGCCACATATGGGACTTAGTGAGAAGGATCGTGAGTTGTGAAGAAAAGGGAATGAAAGGTTTGAGAGTTAATCTGTGGGTGATAAAGTACTAAAGGAGATTAAGACAAAAGGTAGACTGAATGTGGATAAGTTGAAAGAGAAATTTGAAGGTCCGTTTGTAGTAAGAAAGGTTTGGTCAAATGGGGTAAGTTATGTGATAGTTCGTGAAAGAGAAGATGGAAGTTTGGATGAACGTAGAGCGCATCAAGGTCAGTTGCGAAAGTGGCGTGAACCTCCTCAATATTTGGTGCAACATCCGGTGATTGAATATCTATCTGAAAGAATGGAAGACTGTGAAATGGTGGATGATATAGCTAGTGCTTTAGAGGGAAAGCAGTTAGTGTTAGTTGAACATCGAAGGGGAAAGCGTAAGAGTAAACAGTTGAGAAAGGATGAATGGATGGAACAGTTTGGCGAGAGTGATGTGAGAGAGTTTTCTGGGTTTGTGCAAGATCGAGATGGAGTATATGATAGAACATACAGTATTTGTAAGTTTCCGTTGAATGAGTCTGCGTCTATGCTAGAGAGTATAAATGGGATAAGTGCGAAATTGGAACAAGAGTCGATAAATGCTATGAAAGAATGGGAAGGTTTGATGGATGTAGTAGAGAGGTTAGTGGAGGATTTGAGTGGGATTGGTCAGGGAATGTCGGATGTGTGTGTGGATGAAGTACATAGAGAAGGAGCCATGTACAGACATGAGGAGACATTACGACAGATGATAGAGACAGTTAATGGACCTGTGACTAGGAGGAGAGGCAGAGTGAAAGAGTATGACTGGGTGATGTCGAAAGCATTGTGAATGAATGAAGATGGGGATTGAGACATGGTGAGGTGAGGCGAATTTAGCTGGGAGGGATGTAGTAGTTTGGTTGTCCGCCTCCCCTCCCCTATGTCTAATCTTTTTCTTCTTTTGCAGAATGTGTGTGGGTGTGGATCGTGTGATCACCGTCTTTACTTTGTGTGGGGGGGGACTCGATGGATCTCTATTGTGCTCCCCCATTCATCTCCTGTTTTCTTTTTAGGCGGATTCTTTCAGCATATATTTTTCTTTAGAAAGTGTAGGTAAAAGTTTGAAAGGAAAGTTTGTGACTGAGGAAGGAAGAGCCGCCTAGACGGAAGATAGGTGAGTGAAGATTGTGTGAGAGTGGATATGGTTGAATGAGTTAGGAGTAAAGATGTTTGAGTGTGGCAGTGAATAGGTGACTGAATGTGCCTTCTTTTTTCCAGTTTCGTGGTACCGATTGTCGTCGACATCTGGCTTTCGAAGACGGCTGAAGCCAATCTTAACTCTCGTGTGGCAGTAAAGGGACGCATCGATTGGGGCCTAAGCCCTCGCACTTTCCCCTCTGACTGGAGCCACCACTTCCTCATCCTTGAGTGCGAATCATTCGCCTTGGCTGAAGTTGAACTTTCAGTCCCTTAAGAAAAGGGAACCTCTCTTCCCTCAAGAAAGCGGGCCCGCCTCCATTTCCCTCCCCCCCCTCCCATACCGGTAATAGTGCTCCCAGAGCTGAAGAAAGTTGAACAGACTCACATGGTGGCACTGGGCAATCTGGTTGTGAAGCCCTAAACATTTCCTTATTTGCGTGTGTGTGGCCAGGGTAAAGTTGTAAGGCCCACTATATATATATATATATATATATATATATATATATATATATATATATATATATATATATATATATATATATATATATCTTTGGTTGTGGTTAAGATAGTTAATATTTTGGAAATTGGGTAAATTTACATTTTTGTGTTTTCTGGAGTTGTGGTTGATTTCTTTTTTTGTGTGTAAATTAAATTTAGAAAATACTCTCTCTCCTCAATACTCTCTTCTTGAACCACCGAGCGGACCTTGTCAGGGCGGCGGGAACTTTTGGCTAGGGACTCGCGATCCCGCCGCTACAATGGGATTATTGGCCTTGATGTGCGCCAACACTAATATGTGGGGAAGCTGTTTGTGAAGATGACGGCATTGTGGTACATTGATGAGTTTGCCTCATAACTGAGCTATGTAGGTTGTAGGCGGATCTTTAATTTCAGAGCAGGATCTGAATCAGTGAGTGTTGTTGGGGAGAATCTGAAGAGGTGAGAGCTGTTGGAGGAATATGAAGAGGTGAATGAGAACTGCGTGGGAGAATCTGAAGAGCTTAGATCTTTCGCAGCGTATCTGAAGAGCTTAGATCTTTCGCAGCGTATCTGAAGAGATGCGTAGTCTGGGGGAGAATCTTAAGAGGTGAATGCTGTTGCAGAGAATCTGAATAGGTGAGTGTTTTGGCAGAAAATCTGAAAAGGTGAGTGCTTTGGCAGAGAATCTGAAAAGGTGAGTGGTTTTGATGAGAATCTAAGGAGATGACTGTTTGAGGGAAGTATCTGGCATTTAGGAAAATAGTTTCCAAGAAGAAACAATTATGGAATCATAGACTGGCAAGAGATTGGGATTACGTAACATCGCATAGTATTTCGGAATTTTAAAATTATGAATTACCAATAATATTTTTATGTTTATTTTGTTCTCTACAATTTTATTTTATTTTTAATTGGGCCTTTTTAACTCTTTTAAAAATAAATCTGCCCTCTCTGTGATTTACTAGGCTAAAATTGTTAAACCTTTATACTCGAAGAAAAGTATCTCTTGCAACTATTTTCTCGAAAACATTGAGAATTTAATTTCAAATCCGATAGTGCTTTTCCAATATTATCTTTATCGTAGTCAAGAAGTTCAAAAACGTTAAACTATTTCATATTTTAGAATAAAATTTATTTCCGATGAAAAAAAAATGCTCACAACTGAGACGCCAATAAACAAGTCAGACGATTGGGTAATTATTTAAGTTGGCGCGTAAAAATTGGCAACAATTTCTGGACATTTTGCCGAACCGAATGCTAATAGTTTCCAGGAACTCCTCCAACGGTTGTATTGAGTTTTGGGAGAGATCCAGCACATCGTATATCTCCCAGTTTTGTCTTGTTTGTGCTTTTGGTAGACATTTTGAGAATATTTCTTGAACTCAGTCTGGTTCTTGATGGTGACGGGTGTTGCTCCCTGTCTCGACTAGATCAGTGCTTTTCACTTGTAACTTTTGAAGAGATATTTATTCTATGTTGGTATCAAGTGGAATTGTTTTCAGGTGATGATTTGGACTCAGAGATTAAAAGGTATGCACTGTTTTATGTATATTTTGTAGGTGATGGTTTCCTCATTAGGTGGAAATGAAATTCTTTGTAGAATTTACGAGCATTATGTTCTTGATGTCGGGTAGACCTTTATTGGCAGACACTCCAGATATGGAGGACCCTGAGGCTAATACTCACCCCGAACTCTCAAGTGTGGCTTCAAGTAGTTTTTAGCTTAGAACAGCGACCACATCCCGGGCAACCATCTCGGCTGATGGGCTAAACCATGTGAGGGGGCACCACAACTCCAAACTGAGGTGTTGAGCAGTTCCAGTGCTACTAAGTAAAGTCTAGAGGAATTATGAGACGTATGGGATGCTAAACATCCACTGGTGCGTAAATGTGACGGCAAGATGGGTGATTTACCTTAGGGCGAGCCAGGCATCAAAAGTGGTTATCGTCCTATCACCGTAGAAGAGGATTGTAGCCTTCACTACGTACTAATCTTAGTTTAACCAAGGATTTGTCAAGAATGAATAATAACAACAACGGCGTCAATGAGTGCAAAGATCAACAGAGAACTGCTGACGCGACCGGTCAGGAAGCTCGTGAACGGCAGGCGAACCCTGTCCTGCATAGATTGATTGTCTGCAAACAAAGAAAGAAATGGAGGATTGTAACATGGAATGTGAAAACAATGTATCAAGCAGGAAAAATGGCAAATGTACATCAAGATATGAAGAGACTTAATACAAGTATCCTAGGAATCAGTGAAGTAAAATCAACGGGGAGTGGAGAAGTGAAATATGAAAAATTCAAGTTTATTTATTCTAGAGGAGAAAGATATGAGAGAGGTGTCGGAATGATGTTGTCTAAAGAACGGCTGGTAGTTTCAAAGGGTACTGGGTTATATCAGAGAGAATACTAGTAAAACTATACGAAACCCCTATAGATACTAATGTTATACAAGTAATGCCTCAACTACAGAAACTGAGGTGGAAGAAATAGAACAATTTTATGAAAATGTTGATATGGTTCTGAGACAATGCAAGAGTCATGAAGTTAATATAGTTATGGGTTATCTCAATGCTAAAGTTGAAAAAGGAAGAGTAGGTCAGGTGGTGAGACCATTTGGATTGGAAGAAAGGAATGACAGAGGCGACAGATTTGTGGAGTGGTGTTTGGAAGACATGCAAGTTGTGAGGAACACGTGGCTAAGACACCATAAGCGACATTTATGGACTTGGAAATTACCTGGAGAGGTAGTACGAAAGCAGATTGATTACATCGCAGTAAATGAACGCTTCTGAAATGCAGGTACACATGTAAAAGCTTTTCTCGGCGTGGATGTGAATAATGATCACGTACCAGTAGTGATCAATATTATGCTAAAGCTCAAATAATTGAGAAAGCCAAAGTTTAGTCCAAAGGAGAATATTGATTTATTATGAAAATATGAAGTCTTAACTAAAAGATATAGAGTAGAAGTCCAAAACAGATACGCGTTATTAGAAGAGGATGCAGCTAGGGGCAGTGCTGAGGAGCAGTGGAATATTCTAGCAGAAGCTCTGCTGAAGGGCGTGCGAGAAGTTATTCTAGATGTCACAGCCAAACGGTTGTCAACAAGTTGCAAACCGTTTGGCTGTAGGAAGGACTTCGAAAGTGATCCGAAGCTAAAATGACTCCGCTCACAAAGTACATTTTGGTGGATACGGTGTATATGGCCGTCAAGGAGAAGGGTAGCAAGAGCTTGAGGTGCGTGGAAAGGCATTTGTTCACCGACCGTGTACGAGAACAACGTCGGGAGCACTTTTATCGCTTTCTTAACGACTTTAACAGTCATAGAAATCGAGTTGTCTTTTTTCTGATAAAAAAGCCTTACGGTCAATCCAGTGATCAACAAGCTGAACGACTGCGCGGTAAGCTTCGGTCAGGAAGTCTCCGAAGCTGGACTTTGCGGTTTTCTCCGTTTCTGGGCCTCTCCGCAACTCTAGGGACGGTAATCCGGTTGACGTTGTGCCGCTTGGCGATGTCGGACTTGTTGTGCTCAGCGCGCAAGAGAGCAGAAATCTCGATTCTTTTCACTTCCATCTCGAAGCACAGAAAGGAAAAGTCTTTTTAATGACACATGCTGGAAAAGTAGAACTTTAAGTGTATTTGACGGAACTTTTTCTATCACACACTTAAGCATTTCTAAATATAAAAAACAAGGGTAACATAACTTTTGAAAAAACAGTAAGGATGAGAAAAGGATATACTGATGGTAAATGAAGATGTATTTCTTGGATTGGCCGACTATAGTTTCCTTGAGTGTTGGGATGGGTCGTATGCCCTTTGAGTAAACGTTAAAGATACCTAAAACCTTGAGAGAGGGAAGAGGGCAGTTGGAAGCCCCACCTGAGGTGGAGATGGTCCTGGAGGTGACCCAACCACAGGTGGCAGGATATTTTATGAGGGAAAACCTTGGCCCGATGACGTTCACCGAACCCAAGTCCACCCACCCGCAAGCTCCTCTCTTCAGACCACTCGCACCCTCGATGATTCACAAGAAGAGGAGGGAGCTTCTTTTCCGACTGTTTCCCCCTAGACAGACAATCCCGGACTGTTGGCCCCTTTCGAGGGGTGAAAAGGAGCAGGTATATTAAATCAACTTCCATTCTAATAAGAAAGGCACGAAGAAGAAATCTAAAACTAAGGGTTCCCCGTAAGACTCACAGGAGGCAACCCTCCTAAAGGTGCTCGTGAAGCCGTCTTCTGTAGTTCCTAAGGCTATCTATGGAGAAGAGAATAACACCAAAAGTGCTTTGGCTCCCACCGAAGGTTATACTAAGCGATTTGGACCCACGGAACACTCCCTTTCCCCCACTTCTCCGAAGCCAACCAATGGTTACGAGGTGGAGGGAAGAAAAGACTTGAATGAAGAGCCCAACCTCCCCTGATAATTCCTTAAAGATTACCTCACATTTAGCGCCTTGATCAGCCAACATTGCCTGGAGTTCTTCCTCTGTGAGGTGTACGGCCATCTCTTCAAAGAGATCCCCCGCATCAGCTCCGAGCTGAGCTTGCATGCGTATTCCTTCAATAGAATCGCCGTCGACTCCGGGATATCGTTACTCTTTAGCTATTTTTTTCAGGAGAACATGCTAGGCGTATGGTCTCTGCTCAACCTCCTGGACTAAAAGGGTTTTGCGACCTCATTAACACGGGATCAGGGCCGGTAGGAAGAAGCGCGATTTACACCTGGCGTGATGTTTCGTTCTTCTAATCGTTATAACTTCCTCATTTTATGCTGTGGCAGTACACAGTTATGCTTGGATAGTAGGTTTACTTTAATTTCTGCATACATTCCACCGTCAGCCGATTTCAACGCGAAAGATCTCAGCGTCGTCATTGCGCGGTTACCGAGCTCTTTTTCGGTAGATATGCCCTTAGAGCCTTGAAAGCGAGTCAAAAGCATATGGGGGAAGTTCTCGCACGATCACACTCATCCTCTTATCGAGGTAAACGGGGCCGTAATCTCGGATCAGGTGTCCGAGTGTCTCGCCACAGTTTTCTCCACATTCTCTAGCCGTGATGCTACTCCGCTGGCAATCAATGCACGTCGTGGTGTCGCTGACTGGACTTTAACCTCAGAGACGCGAACACTTCACTGACAAGTTTACGTTGAATGAGATGTGTTCCTCTCTCGCTTCATGCACGGATACCGCCCCTGATCCAGATGATATCCCGTATGCCACGCCTCGACACCTAGTAGCGCAAGGCATGGCATGTATGCTAAATGTGTTCAACAGAATCTAGACAGAGACTACTATCCCAAACTCCTGATGAATGGCTACTGAACCCAAATGTGGAGATAGCACTCTATCTAAGGCGGTTTATCCACTCTCTCTAACCTCGAGCCTGTGCAATTTGTTGGAGAAACTGGAAAATGTTAATAACCATTTTTTTCTGGAAAGCGGATGCCACCTGTCGTCTGCACAGTGCGACTTCTGTAAGTTCCGCTGCACGTCAGATGCTCTGCTTTAACATGAAAATATTATCTTCAAGGGCTTCCTTCATAGCCAGTACTACTCCACGGTGTTTTTCGATCTGGAGAAGGCCTATGATACCGCATTTCGATGGGATATCATGGAGACTCCACACGATGGGGGCGAGTGGGAGAGGGGACGCGTCCCAATCTTAATTTCTGAATTTTGGGGAGATCGTCGATTCCGCGTACGGATGGGGGAGCCTTCTCTGGCCCAAAGGAGCAGGGAGAGGGCTTCCCGCAGTGCTACACTGATCATCAACGGCATCAGCTCGGTGAAGCCGTAAGATTTTCTCGGTATGCTGTACTTCGATTTCTTTTGGTGCGGCACAGATGCCAACTCTAGAACGTCGATTCCAACAAGCATTGAAACGCATCTTTTGCTATAGTGAAGCGCAAAAGTTTCGGTTTAATTTGGTCAAGACTAAAATGGTACATTTCTACCGTCATGTTCTATTTCCTTGGTCTTCTTTTCGACCCACGCCTCACCTGGAAGACCATGGATATTCTTCGTTCCATGACATACAGCACTTGGGGTACTGATTGGTCTCCTACTTTACTTTTATACTGATCTTTTGTTTGCTTGGTGTTTAAATTTCCGATTAAACATAAATCAACTAGCAAAACTAACACAAAAATGAAAACGAGCGCACAAAACAACTACATATGGGTAATCCCACGAACTAATCACACATCTACAAGCACTACAGTTGCAATGTCATTATGAACTTAGGACCCTATCTTGCACTCAATGACTACAGTACACTACAAGAAACAAAGCCCCATAGAATCCGTTTATGGTACCCATAAAATACCTTCGCTTTATGCATTTTTCCCGTAACCCACATAAAATATAGTATCACACTATACTGAGATATTCTAAAAAAAGCTATTCATCCCGTGGACAGTCCTACACCTACAAAACAACCTAACAGTATATAAACACAACAAGCCTTTCAATTTCTTGGTCTAACTTATTTCTTAAAGCTCATTATTTTGGATTCCAACTCCCCTATGAAACGAAACATCCATCTCATGTTATTCACCCGTCGCTGTGGAAAGGCTTACTATGCTTTGGGCTGCGGCGGGTGCACATTTGTTTTGGCGATAGACATCATGAATAGGTAGTTTTGAGCGAAACATTAGTGATGTGAGAGAGATTGAGTTATACAAATTGAAATGAGGTTATCTTCAGTGAAACAACATACAACATAACATAATTACACGGATGACAAAAGCCACAAGGGCCTATCAAAGGTCATCCGCCTCCGTCAAAACCCGCCCACAAAAAGCACCATCACCAGGGGAAGACAAAATCAAAGTCCCCCACAATATAATATAACGGATGACAAAAGCCACAAGGGCTCATCATAGGTCATCCGAGTCAAGCGGCCACTTTTTCAAGGCACCCAAACTCCCAGGAAAACTACATCCAGAGGATTGCATCCAGAAACAAGGGTATCACCAATCAAGGCTTGTCAAGAACTAAATCATGCAGCTATAGATATATACAAACAATATTAATATATACAAAACTTAGGAACCATCACAACCTTCCCTTCCCATAAACTCATCCAACCTACTCTTAAATACATTTAGATTTGGACTACCTACTACCCTCTGCGGCAATTTGTTCCAGAAGTCTACCACTCTATTGGTGAAAAAATATTTTCTTAAATCCAACCTACACCCTTGCTTTTTAATTTTCAAGTGGTGACCTCTAGTCCGATTTCCATCATCTAACTCAAAAAACTTGCTAACATCCAATTTATCTATCCCGGAAAAAATTTTAAACAGCGCAATCATATCCCCTCTCACACACCTCCTTTCGAACGAGAACATATTTAATACCCTCAGTCTATCTTCATATTCAAGGTGCCTCAGGGAAGGAATAATCTTTGTTGCCCTCCGTTGCACTGACTCAAGAAGGTTAATATCGTGTCTAAAATGTGGGGACCATGCCTGTATACAGTACTCTAGATGTGGCCTAACATAAGAGTTATAGAGTTTAAGAATAACCTCCTTACTTTTGTAACTGACATTTCTCTTAATAAAACCCAGCACTCTATTTGCCCTATTTCTTGCTTCAATACACTGCTTAGAAAACCTTAATGACTTATCTATTACTACTCCTAGATCTTTCTCATCCTCTACTGAGCTCAGCCAATGCCCATCCATTTCATAGTTAAATTCTCTATTATCTTTTCCCATGTTAATAACTTTGCACTTATCAAGGTTGAAAGTCATTTGCCACTTATGTGCCCAGGATAACAATTTATTTAAGTCCCCCTGCACTTTAAAATTATCATCAATATCTTTAACTACAGCTGCTAATTTGGTATCATCCGCAAAAATTGACACTTTATTATTAACTGCCTCCCCAAGATCGTTTATATAGATGACAAATAATAATGGACCGAGAACTGATCCCTGAGGAACCCCACTGATAACATCCCTCCACTCTGACTTTACACCATTTAGCACTACCCTTTGCTTCCTGTCTTTCAGCCACTCAGCTATCCAATTTGAAACACCCCCACATATCCCAATCATTTTTAATTTATGAACTAGTCTCCTGTGTGGTACCTTATCAAATGCTTTACTAAAATCTAAGTAAATTATATCTACATTCTCTCCCTTATCTACTTGATCTGTTACAAACTCCAGAAAGTCTAGTAAGTTAGTCAAACATGATCTACCTGATCTAAACCCATGCTGAGCATCGCTGATTAACCCCTCCCTCTCTAGATGTTGGCAAATCCCTTTTTTAACTATTTTCTCAAGAATTTTACAGACTACAGGAGTTAGGCTAACCGGTCTAAAGTTATTTGGATCCTCTTTACTACCCTTCTTGAAAATGGGGACTACATTCGCTCTCTTCCAATCATCGGGTATTTCTCCATATTCCAATGACCTAGTATATAACTTGTCCAGAGCTATTGAGATACTTTCTACCCCTTCTTTAAGTATCCTAGAATGAATATTATCAGGGCCGGAGGCCTTGGTAGTATCTAAATCACCTATTAGTCCTTTTATCATCCTCCGATCCACACAAATGTTAGTAAACACCTCTTTTCCTGACCTATGAGTACTATACATAGGACTATTTAGTTTCTCTTTTGTAAATACTGATGCAAAATGACCATTTAGTACCTCAACTATTTCCTCATCAGTTTCTCTCACAAACCCTTCATATTTGATAGGTCCTATTTTAACTCTGCCACACTTGTTATTAATTTTATAGTAACTAAAGAACTTTCTAGGATCTTTGTTGCTATCCTGAGCTAATTTAATTTCTGACACCCTTTTGTTCTTCTTTATAATCTTATTTAACTCATTCCTAGCCATTCTATAATCACTTAAATTTTGAATATTATTTTCTACCTGTAATTTTTTATATGCCCTTTTCTTCTCTGAAATTTTTCTAGCTATCTCCTGATTCCACCATAATGGTTTCCTACTTTTGTTCCTAATGGCCTTCATTGGGATACATTGTTCTTGGACTACATTTATTATATGCTTGAAAGTATCCCACATCCCATAAGCATTTTTACCTCTGAATTCTATATCCCAGTCTACCAAATTTAGCAAGCTTCGAAGTTTTACATAATCTCCCTTATGAAAATTTGGAACTTTTTCAGCATTCTCAGTTATTTTACCCTTCTCAATTCCCAAGTTAAAACGAACTATCTGATGGTCACTATTTCCCAATGCTTCCCCAACAGTCAATTCTTGAACTAAATGATCACTGTTAGAAAGTACTAAATCTAATATATTGTCCCCCCTCGTTGAATCGTTAACAAATTGATTCAAAAAATTATCCTCAAAGCATTCTATGAACCTGCCACTTGTTCTATCCCTACCTATCATATTTTCCCAGTCCACAGAGTTTAAGTTGAAGTCCCCAATAATAACTGCATCTGTTTCACATCCCTTACTTATTTCCCTTATCATTAGTTCATCTATATCATCAGTCTGCCCAGGTGGCCTGTAAAAAGCTCCCAAATGCACCATTCTATTTTTACTGAACCTAATATCTATCCAAAGTGACTCAACTCCATCCTGCTTTATTGAAGTATTTAAACTTGAAACAATGTTGTTTTTTATATAGATAATTATTCCTCCACCAATCCTACCTGTCCTTTGACTAATGTACATATTATAGCCCTGAAAATCAAATTCACTTATAGTGTCACTAAATTCTATTTCATTAACCCATGATTCAGTAACGCATAATATATCTATATCCTCATTGCTAATATAACTAAATAGCTCATCCTTCTTGTTTCTAAGACTACGAGCATTTGTATAGAAACAATTTAACCCCCCTATCCCTGAAGCACCTCTTGAAACTTGAATGACCTCACCTCTATCGCCTTGGAACCTATTTCTGTTATCTGCCAAGTCCATTCTACTTTCAGTACTATAATGTCCTCTCATAATTCCCTGACCACTATTAGTATCTAGTTTCCCGCCCGCAAAGACCTAATAACACGATCATACTCCTCCCACAACACATCTACCCCCCTCCTACTCAAATGCAGTCCATCCATCGCATACATTTCTTTCATTCCAACAAACCTATCCCACACATCCACAAACATGACACCTTCCATCTCACACATCCTCCTCACATAATCATTCAGCCCAATTGCACGAGACATCCATTCTACCCCAACATCCATTCTTGGAAGCACACCTGTCACAACACCTTTCATTCTACTTTCTTTCACCTTTTCAATCAACCTCTTGTACCTCTCACGTAACTCACATGCACCCACTTTCTTCACATCATTCACTCCTACATGTGTAATCACAACCGCATCCCTTGCACAGCCAGACACCAGTTCCTCATACCTATCAGACAGATCTCTCACTCCAGCACCCGGCAAACACACCCTCAAACCATTCAATCTACTTGCATTCAACTTCCTATCTAAATATCTAACTCGCGAATCACCCATCACAAGCACTTCAGTCAGACTCCTATTCCTAACCCCCACAGACCTAACTCCATCCCCACTCCTATTCTCATTCAAACTACCAGTCACTCGAACTCCACCCCCACCCCCATCAGTCATATCACTTCCAGTTACTTCCTCTCTTAGGGCACTGAATCTATTAGTCAAGCTAATAGGATCTGTGTCCCTCTGACTCACACACCTATTCTCCCCCTGGCTAACCACCTCAAAAGAGGCAACCCTATTCTCACAAAGAACAGGAGAAGCCTCCCTAGCTTCATGTTTCCTAACCACTCTCCACTGTCCCCCATCCTCACTAGGCCTATTTCTAACTAATCTAAGGGGGCTAACTTCACTATCACTAGAACTATCACATCCTACCTCCTCCACTGGCCCTCTACCTTCACCTGAAACATCTAACTGGCCTACCTCACCACCTAACCTATTCCCAGCTCTAGGCCTAACCTGAGGTATATTAAACGATCATAAATGAACACAGTTCATTTTAAGCGAAATATTAGCAGTATGAATTAGATTAAGCGATACAAATTGAACTAAGGTAATTTTTAACATTACATTAAAAAGATGGGGCATATTGAGCTATATGAATTGAACAAAGCTTATTTTGAGCAAAACTTTAGCACCGTGAGACAGATTGAGTGGTCAAAATTGAATAATGGTCATTTTTTTAGCCGAGTATTAACAGCGGAAGGGAGGGTGAGAGATATAGTAATACAAACGGAACAAAGGTGAGTTTGAGCAAATTATTAACAGCCTGAGGAAGATTGAGAGAGAAAAATTAAATTAAGGTGATTTTCACCGAAATATTAATAATATTTGATAGATTGAGCCATATATATTGAACTAAGCTCATATTGGGCGAAACCCAGAGCAGTGTGAGTAAATTGAGCGATACAAATTAAATTAAGCTTATTTTCACAGAATCACTAACTTCGTGAAGAAGAAGATTCAGCGATACTAACTGAACACAAGTCATTTTGAGTAAAACATTAGCAGCGTAATCCAAATTGAACAAGGATGATTTTAAGCAAATTAGTAACAGCCTGAGGAAGATTGAGTGATAGAAATTGAACTAAGGTCATTTTCAGCGACATATTAACATGTCGCAGATTTAGCAATATAAATTGAACAAAGGTCATTTTGAGCGAAGCAGCAGCGTGAAAAAAATGAGCTAAATAAATTAAACAAAGATAATGTTGAGCGAAACATCAACAGCCAAAGGCAGAGTAAGTGAAATTTCAGAACATTATGAGTGAAAATCGGTCTTGCCAAATTAAGAATTCAAAGAACAAAATCATTAAATCTAAGATTTACTTTTTAAGTTAAAACAAAATATAACGTGGCAGATATAGGTGCGGTTAAAATATATCCATTTTGTGTTACTTTGTTTTTGCCACGTTTCGAAAAAATTATGTATAGGATGAGTTATAGTAAAATGTTAATTAATATGTTGCAGCTGCGAGCAGACACTATGAATAAATGTAACAAGGTCATCGGGAGTCGCTTCGTTTGCCAAAAAATTGTTTAACTCAAAATGATCAGAAACTTCGCTCAAATACTATTCGCTTTTAATATTTCTTTTGCCATATTCATCCCTCTCTCGCTAACTCAACAGCCTATCTCTTCTGTTTTTGCCTTACTTCCCTCCTTCTCATCCGGGCAAAAACCAATTTAATAGTACACAGAATAGTACTATGATCAGATAGTTACTCGTACCACTCAATTTTGTCGCAACAAACACCTTGCCTAAAATAAATAAATCATCCTCATACACTCGCCACATGTTAGTTTCCTCGATAAGAAAACCTGCCACTCTACATTTTTAATCTACACATTTATCCAAAACCCAAGTTATTACATCTTTCATCCTGCCACATCATCCTCAATGTATTCATCCTATAATCATCGATCAATACCCGTCTTAAACTCCATGGCATCTTTTCAGAATATCTTTCTTAGCCTGACCACCATAATTGCAGTGTATTTTCATAAAAAACAGTCACAGTTTTACCCACATAATCCTCGCTATCACACATTACATGATTCTCCGCCCCCCTTCACTCGATCGCACTCCGTCCCTACATGCGAAACGAGCTTCTCATTTCCCTTCAAGTTTTCCTCACATAAAGCTAACAACCGCAATTTCCTTCTTCTAAGCATATTCACTTCGTCAATCCTCTCTCCCTCCTCACATACAATATACACATTTCATACACCCACTCGATTTATTGAATTCGTTTTTAGTAATACATATAATGGACACATTTCTATATATGTATATGTAGGTTCTATATGGTCAGTATATTTTTCTCGAATATTATAGATTTGGTCGTTATGATATTTTAGGATTGGTGGTATCTTCTTGCCATGGGGAAAATTGAAAAAGTTTTTTTTATTTTCCTTCGATAAATATGCAAATCCCCGCAAATGGAGCCCACACTCGAGAAGATAGATCGGGTTAGGGAATAGGGAGTGGGGGCATTTATGCCCGCTCCACAGTGACTCGTTTGACTCCCTTTTCGACTACTCCAAGTATGGACCTGCCACAGCTTTTCACTTCTACTTTGCCACTTCTTTCAAATTTTTCATGAACTGAGTGGATAAGAAGCTGAATTTTCACGCTTGGATACCGAGTTCAATCCCCTGCGATGGGGATATAGGAAACGTCCGAGCTCGCAGGAGGCAGCCGTCAGTCAGGCGGTACGTCGCTTCTGGGCATACGCGTAGAGTTCCAACCACGAACGTTGGAATACACAGTGATGATTACAAAACTGTTGTCTATTACATTCGAGCTTCCTTCACGCAAACGACACATCACTCTTCTGTCTTCGGAGTCCAACAAAGGGGTTTTTCATATCCACACTTCCCTGATGCGGAACTGGTGGAGTTTGGTTGGTCCACAGAGGGTTTCCTGGTCGTTAGTTGGGTCCAAAACACTGTACTAGGGCTCTTTCTGTACCTCCTTCTAAAATGAGGACCCACCCACCCATGGTGCTCACAAGCTGCTCGTTCTGATCTTGATGCGAATTTCATTATCTAGTTAGGAGAGTCCATTCATGATTAAAAAGGGACATGTGAGACACTTAACTAAGACATATTCACAAACTCTTTCCAAATAATTTTTACCCACAATAATCACGTTAGTTTTCTTTTTTTTCTGAATAAAAATCAATTTTCCAACTCCATCTAAATTTAGCTCCTCAGACGCTTGAGGTCGTCATTTTGGTAGACTAATCAAGCAACTACAAATACGACGCCCCCTAGTTCTTTCTATTATTCTCAACCGATGATCAACTGAGGGGGTTAAATAAATGAATTAACCCTCGTGTATGGTAGATAATTCCCTCTTCCACATTGTTAAAGAAAATGAATATTTTATCCGGATCCGCATCTGCATCTGCTCTAAAATTCAATTTCCTCGTCCTTGGTTTACACGTCTTCGATGGGTCGAAAGTAGCCGCCAGGGAATCTGGGAGATTTTTTTTTCTTTTAGTCTCTCTTCCGGCGGTCACTAACAAGGGCACATCGACCGAAATTGTTAACAAGCCTATTTTTATACTAATCTAAGAATAAAAATAAAACAAGAAAACAAAATAAGAAAATAAAAAACTAAGGAATAGCCAGGCGCCGGAGGAGGGGCGGTCTTCCCTCAGGGGACCAAGCATGCAACTAACAACAAATAAGCATCAACCAAAAAAGTTAAATACTATAGAGGAACCCAGCCACGTCTCAAATATCAGCCTCTCATTCAGGAGTGCACGAATATGTCCCGAGTTCAAAGGATAAGGGGTCGCTAATAAGCCTAAAAACAACAAACTCACTCGATCCGCTAATGGAATCAGTAGCTCGAGAATCTCGGAGATTGTTTATCATGATTGATCGCTTCATGGTAGTGAGATTCATAACAAGATCTCTTGGAAATGGAAATGTTTAATCTTCTATTGATTCATTTCATCAAATATTATTAATTCATTTGCGTGAGCTAATAATAATTAGACGAATATGCATGAAGTAATCAAAATATCTAGCGCTCAAATAATGCCGCTCGTAAAAATTAATCGTAAGAAGCGAAAAATGGCTCAATCGGACCAGAGCTGCAATGAAATTCCCTTGCAGGTGTGTGCCTCCACCAATGTATGGTAGGTCACCAGTTATAGGGGTTTCGGCTGATGATCGTATTAATTTGATAGAGTAGGTAAAGGCAGCCTTCCTGTTTGGTATTTCTCCAAAGTGTTCTTTTGACTAATGCACTTGTAGGCTGGGTTCGAATCGTAACCTGGTTGCTGCTTGGCAGAAGGAATGACAAAAGAAAAAAAGGCGGTTTTGCAGGTTTTAATCTGAGCTTAGAGATACCTCAGTTCGGGCAAGTGAAATTGTTGAGTTTTCCGTGGTTCGTTTGTGTGCTCAAGTCTTTGGCTGACTATCAGTGTTTCTTTTAAGTCTCCTTCTGTGTCAGGTTGTTGTGACTATGGACGGATGGATTGAGGGGGAGGTATTGTCTGGCTCTAGGCCAATGTCAATTCTAATACTGGTAATCTAATGGATCCAATGAGAATAATTTGGATACTGCTCATGGTGTATGTTTCTGCCCGCTTATTTATACTAACGCCAATTAAGGGGGCGTGAGTTCACTTTCTCTAATCTGAACGCGGGGCGGAGCTTATCGGATCAAAGAGTATGTGCGTGTCTTCTCTACTAAGACTGCTCGCCGGAGCTTGTTTAGTCAAAGGATTGTGTGCATCAAGATAGTAGCTGAATTTGGGAACCTAACTATGCTTTATAAACCAACATTTGTAGCAGGATTGATTTTGTGTTTCCACGTGTTTATGTAAACTTTCGAGGGTCAGATCAGATTCCGTTCTATGTGTACACATGTTTTCACCGTCTTTATTATCTATGTGGCCAGACCTTCATCTGGCATCTCTTTCCTAATGTATGTATGTTTGTACATTCGCGCGAGAGCACAATGGTTTCGCTTGTCTTATTACAAAATATTCTGCTTTACATTGATACATAGATTATTAAATCATAATTTTTCATTATTTACAAGTATTTGTTTTGTCTTACATTTTGAATTCATTATTACAGGTTGATATATTATTTCCATGTTCGATTTATGTACCTGTTGCAAGCCTTTATAGGATTCATATGATACTCATTTGCGAGGCTTAATTGATGAACCGATTCTGCCTTACAATGCACTTTTGTCTTACTATTTACATAGACGAAAGTTATATATTAGTATTTTACAAAGGTGATATATATTATTAACATAAAAATTTATTCATATTTATGGAGACTACTACTCACTTTTAGATTATTTGTGTGTGTTAAGGGTTAGTGAGTGAGTAATCCCAGTCCCACTTCCTTGGCATATATTATAATTCCGCACCAAGGTAAAGTGGGGTGAAGTGTAGCCAATACACCTACCGAAGCCACTTCCGGTGAATAAGAATAACACTGGTGCTTCCCTTTTGATCAAAATTAAAATAATGATCCCCTGAGTGTGTTCTCACTCAGTAAAAGCCAGTCATGGGTGGACTTATATAATTATAAGAATTAAGCCGAGTGGATTGCTTTTCAATTGCCAAAGGATCGTCCAAAATAGTTAAAACAGAGATACAAAAATAAACTTTAATATACATAAATTGGAAATATGAAATAGCATATATATGTATAAATAGGATTGATCTTAGCCCTGAATTGGTAAGTCTATATAATGTCGTGGGGATTAATTACA
The DNA here is from genome assembly GCA_963969495.1 of Ceratothoa steindachneri. Lineage (NCBI taxonomy): Eukaryota > Metazoa > Arthropoda > Malacostraca > Isopoda > Cymothoidae > Ceratothoa > Ceratothoa steindachneri. Next base: position 20,784,964 of record OZ018330.1, on the reverse strand, counting down.
CTTGAAATCTACTTACTAGGATGCTTGCGTCTTAATTGCACCCGACAGAATGAATTGAATAATATCACGGAATTAAGCACTGAATTAATCACTTGTAATACTCGAGGTTATGAGCTCGGGATGGAAATTCTAGTTAACGATTAAACTCATGAAGTTAGGGGAGGGAATAATTCGTTTGAACGATACCTTTGAGTTCGTAAGTATTTGGAGAATGACGGTGAATGTCTTCTTCTTCTGACGATGTTCGCACTTAGCCCGGTCGTCCGAGGTTACCGAATGTGGAGTTAATCCTAGACCGGTGTCCTGATATAATGATCGTAGGCCGGATCGCGAAGGCGAGTCAAACTGTGACTCAAATCGGAATTCTTCTCCTCGAAGTGTCCATTCTGATTATTGGCACCTGGAGTGGGTAGCCAAAGATGATTACCTAGCTACGTCTAGGGTAATCCACAGAGGGAGGTCCTGTGTAACCTCTGACTCAGAAAGGGGGGGGCGTCTGCGAGAAGTTTAGCACCTACAAGTACCGTAACGGCAACGACAAATTCCCCGAAGTTTCTTCCTTGCAACGGGTGAACTGTTTCCTTTGTGGGACTAGCTCCACACACAACGTAGGTCCAAGATTTTCTGCCCGACTCCAGGGAGAATTTCATCTTTTATTTCCCTCAAGAGATAAAATCGAGAGAGAGCACTATATTCTCATAAAATTCTTATCGTCGCGCGAAAAGAACTTTCGTCTGCCGCCGTGCACATGCCGATATTCACACCTCGGCGCCATCCGAGCTTTCCTCGACTCAAATCGCAGTTTATGATGGCACGAATAAACTCGGGCCTTCGTCGGGTAGCAGGTGTCTTTTGAGGCAGACATTTTCTTGTGTGACCTGCCGCGAATTTGGTTATCTCAAAGGCGCGAAAAGGGGTGAAGAGGATTCGATGCGAAAAGGCAAAGTTGGGATATGGAGGGGGGGTGGGGAGCACGCAGCTGTCTCGGTGTATTTATGAATGTACTAATGCATGAGAGTATTTAGACTTTTACATCGTGTGCATAATTATTTTCGTGCCCATCGCAAGACTTCATGGGATTTATATGACACTCATTTATGAGGCTTCATTGTTGATCTTAATCCACCTTGCAATGGAAGCTACAGTTTCACTACTGTGCTCCCAAGCACCTCATGATTCAATATGCTAATTGTATGTTTTACAGAACATATGAGAATCAATAAGAGTAGAATAACAAGGTCTACCGAGCAGAATATCGCGTGCACTCACTTATTCTGATTTATGACTTTAGAACTTTAAAACTTCAAAGATTCATGGACTAACCTTCGAAGGACCTTGAAAATTCCATCATTGGAAAGAGGATGTAAACATAAGAGTTTCAAATTTTATTAGAATCGGCCGAATAGTTAGGATGTTATTGCCAAAACAAAATAATTCCCGGGCTAACCTTGGAAGGACTTTGGCGATTGTATCATTCGAAGAGAATGTAAAACAACATAGAGGATTCAAATTTAGTTAGAATCGGCCGAATATTTATGATAATATTGCCAAAACAAAATAATTCACGGGCTAACCTTGGAAGGACTTTGGCAATTATATCATTCGAAAGAGAATGTAAGACAACATAAAGGATTCAAATTTAGTTAGAATCGGCCGAATAATTACAATGTTATTACCAAAATAAAACATTCCAAGTCTAACCTTGAGAGGACCTTGACAATTATATCATTCGAAAGAGAATGTAAAACTACATAATGGTTTCAAACTTCATTATAATTGGTCAAATAGTTACGATGTTATTACAAAAACAATAAGAAGTAAAACGGGGAACGATCGACCCACATATTAAGATGCAGACTCGCTCGCGCCTAGACACACACGCGACTAATTTTTAAGAAAAATTAAAATATTAACAACATTTTGTGCCTGGTAGCACTCATCAAGTTAACAGGTATGAAAAGTGTTTTTGTGAGACTGAAATTTAATTTATTTATATGATAAAAATTTATAAGAAACTAAGAACAAATTTTACCTAGAAGTTTGTGAACAACGGGAAAGGTTTTCCCAAGGTGTTTTTTAAAGGTAACTATAAAGAGATTTAAGAAATTCATGACGATATTTTAAAGGTAAAAAACTTAACTAATGGTTGTACCACCCTGACGGGGTAGAATTGTAATTGTCGTTCAATATTTCTTAATTAATTTAGAGTCTTTGTTGCCATTCGCTATTGTCGGCTTCATTTGTTCCTGTCCCACTTGTGTGCTCAAGGGACACACTTAGGTCAGGCACGATTGGCAGCTCGATACGGGTAGATCGGTTGTGTCGCCCAAATTGCAAGGTGGACACGTGCACCTGAAACCCGAAGACTGATGCAGGAGATATGAAAACGACGTTTTATACTTCGCGTCATGAAGAAGATGAAACAGAGAACAATTACGTCGAAAAAAAATCAAGGAAAAACCTCGCCAGGCACCGGAGAGAAAAACGATAAGCCGAACATTTTCACGCGATTGGGAGACGGCGGGTTACATTCACTAAAGATCCGTCATTCTTTTATTTTTAGAACCAGTTGCATTGTTAAATAGAGTCATCTAAAAATAAATTAAATATGAATGCGTTGATTTCATTTCTACGTCCTATTATGCCATGTGATTTTAATTTATTATAGACAAAAAAAAACCAGTGCCCCCTCTTACTAGATTAAAACAAACAAGAAACGAAACAAAACCCACTTATCTTGTCTATCATTAAATAAAAACCTAGACTTCGTTATTCAAAAGGCTTCTTGATTAAACCTTGGGGGTAGGGTGAAGATTGTCGTTCAGTCGATGAGCGTCGCGGTTCTGATAGTGGTGAGCACTCGATGACACAGATTCGAATCCACTCCTTTATTTCACCTTCATATAGCGGTTAAAAAAGACTTCCCTAATTTTCCGTTTCTAAATTTCCCATTTTCTTTACTAAGTTTATAAGGGTTACATAATATATTCCTCAGCGTTTTACTTGGTTGTGATATAAATTTTCCTTTCCTTAAGTTATTAACAACATCCTTTGTTTATTACGCGTCATGTGATTTTCCCTTATTATAAACAAAAAAGCCTGTGCACCCTGCTACTAGAAAAACAATTGCCTCTCACTAGATAAAAACCTACTCATGGGTATTCAAAAGGCTTCTTGAATCAACCTTTGTGAGATTCAACATGATGTTCAGTCGATGACCGTCATGAATCCGATAGCGATGAGCGCTTGATAACACAGGTTCCAATCCACTCTTTGCTAAGATTGGTCATCACCTAAGAAAGTCATCCAGCCCTCAATGCTTTGGGGAAAAATTGCCTAAAGTATGCAGGATATGTGACAAGGAAACTATGTCTGAATAATAATAATAAAAATAATAATAATAATAAGTCTTTTGTAATGCGCTCTTCAAGGCCTGAGGCCTTCCCAGAGCGCACGTTGTGCTGAGATGAGAATGGAAATTCAAGATGGGGAGAAGGCAATACTGAAAAGATGCGTCTTCAGGAGACGCTTAAATGGGGTAAGAGAGGGAGAAGACCTGATTTCAGCAGGAAGCGCATTCCACAACTTAGGGGCGCAGATTGAGAAGGAGCAGTCCCCCATTGAGCAGAGGGATGAACGAGGAATATTTAAAAGAGGTACATGTGATGACCGAAGGGTCCGAGGGACATGGCGTGGCGAGAGGGCAGAAGAGAGGTAAGACGGGGCCTTGTTGTTTAGGGCCTTAAATGTGAAGAGAAGTATCTTGAAGTGAGTACAGGATCTGACAGGGAGCCAGTGCAGTTCATGCAGCAAGGGTTTTGAGGGAGAGAAGCGAGGGAGACGGAGGAGAAGCCGGGTGGCATAGTTCTGTACAAGTTGAAGGGGGCGGTGAGAGGAGGATGGCAGATTCACAACCAGAGAGTTACAGTAGTCAAGGCGTGAGGTGATGAAGGCATGAACAGCAGTCTCAAGACTTTGGCGATCAAAGTGAGAGCGAATGCGAGAGAAGTTACGAAGGAAAGATAGAGAGGATTTGCTGACATTGCAGATATGAGGCTTAAAGGCGAGATGCTCATCAAAAACAACACCCAGATTCCTAACGCAGTCAGAGAAAATGATAGTATTACCGCCCAGAGTAATCGAGGGAAAGAGAGATTTAGATTTTTGACAAGAGCAGGGGTGCCGACGAGAAGGACCTCAGTTTTGGAGTGATTAAGCCTGAGGAAGTTGGTAGAGAGCCAGTCAGAAATGGAGGAGTAGGCAGCCAGGAGGTCAGTGATAGAGTAGGCAAGAGACGTGGGGGATGAGGAAACGAAAATTTGAGTGTCATCAGCATAGAGGTGGAAGGATAGACCGAGATTATGGAGAAGGGAACTAAGAGGGAGAAGGTAGATATGAAATAGTAGAGGACCAAGGACAGAGCCTTGTGGCACTCCAAAGCGAATGGGGGTAGAGTCGGATGAAACGTCGTCTATCACAACGGATTGGGTACGAGACAAGAGGTAAGAGCGGAACCAGTCAAGCACGGTGCCCGATATGCCGAGAAAAGAGTGAAGACGATCAAGTAGGACGGTATGGTCAATAGTATTGAAGGCAGAGGAGAGGTCGAGTAGAACCAGGATGGAGGCACAACCCCTGTCCGCGGCTCTTCGTAAGCAATCGGACACATTGAGAAGGGCGGTTTCTGTGGAGTGACCTGGTTTGAAACCAGATTGATAGGTTTCATAATGTTACAGGCCACCATGTGACTTTTGATGCGTGAATCAACCACTCTCTCCAGAACCTTAGAGAGGAAAGGAAGTTGCGAAATCGGGCGATAATTGGAAGGGTCATTGGGGTTCAGTTGAGGCTTTTTAAGAATCGGACGGATGTGGGCAAGTTTGAAGGAAGAGGGAACAATACCAGTTGCAAGTGAAGTGTTGAACAGGTGAAGAAGCGTTGGGAGGATAGCAGGCAGAATGACCAATATACTGGATTGGCAATTTCTTAAGTTGACCATGGAAAATTGGTTTAGTGAGGGATAAGAAGACTAAAGAGAAGAGTCCATCAAATGGTGTTCAATCACCAAGAGGTAAAAGTGTGTCAATTAAGTACAGGGACGTCAAAGGGTGTCTACCAAGCATCAAACATCAAAAAGTATCTATCAAGCACCAGATATCAAAGTGCGTCCATTGAACCCCAGAAGTTCAGGTGACTCACCAACTACCAGGAAGTAAAATTGTCTCCATCAATGACCACGACAGGAAAAGCTGATCATCAAAAAAAAGAATATCCTGCAAACGTAGGATGTCAAAATGTCTCCATTGATCACAATACAATCACAGAGCATCCAACAAGTACCAGAGAGTCATACGGTATACATCAAACACCAGAACATTCAAAGGGATTCATTTAGATCCAGGACGTCTATAAGAATGCATCAGTACGTAAAAAAACGTTCGTCACCACCAGGAAGTAAAAGCTCGCCATTACGGCATCAAAAAGTCCATGTAAGCATGGCAAAGAATACCTGTTAATCAAGCATCAGAGTGGGTGTTAAAAATATACATCAAATACTAGCATGTTTACAAGAGTTCAGTAAGATCCATGAAGCCAAAAGGTATCGAACAAGTACCAAGATTTAAATAGTGTCCTTAAAACCACAGAACATCAAACACCACGACCTCAAAGGTCGTCAATTATCATTAAGACGTCCATCAAGCACTTAGATGGCATAGTCTGTCCATCAAGGGTAATAAAACCAAAGGGTTTACTTCACGCACCAAGACGTCTGGGAAACAACAAATCACCGAAACTTCATAGGTCTTTCATCAAGCACTATTAACTCAATGGCTGTCAATCCAAAGGCAGGGTGGAATGGAGCATCATTCAAAAGTAAGGACGTCATCCTAGCTTCTTTTCTCGTATACAGATAATTCATGTTTGTACTCATTTTTACCTTCACCACAACATTTTTAGTCTTCTGTTTATTCTTACATTTCTTACTTCATATCTCAGTCCGTCCTTCATCACCATTCACTCCTTCAATCACACTATCCTTTTATCGTGCGTTGAATTCCTTAAATACGAGGAGCGGTCAATAGGTTTTGCGAATCGGTAGGGCAAAACAGAGGAAGGAGGGTGACTGTTTGTGGTGGTGTTAGGACAAGTTATGACAAGTCAGGACCTGCAGCCGCACGCTCCTGCCTCATCTATTTAAGAAGCAGTAGCTGATCGCAGATCGTCAGTCACAAATATTTCAACAATGGACAAGGTTGAGCACCGCGCAGTGATCAAATTTTTGACCAAGGAAGGCAAGAATGCAAAAGAGATCCATGAACGCATGGTTGCAGTGTACACCGACACCGCCCCTTCCTATGCAACCATCGCTCGCTGGAATAGGGAGTTTCGCCATGGTCGTGAGTCGCTTTAAAATGACCCCCGTCCAAGACGCCTGTCAGACGTGACCAACGAGAACGATGTAGCCCGCGTGGAGAGGATGATCTTCGAAAATCGACGAGTAAAGGTCGAAGAAATCGAGCGAGAACTTGGAATATCACATGGAAGTGTTATCAACATCATCCACGACAATTTGGCCATGACCAAGGTCTCTGCCCGTCGGGTCCCTAGAAACCTCACACTCCATGATCGACTTCAATGTTGTCAAAGTCCACAAGGCCAGAGTTGCACAAGCTGCCCTGAGCGAGTGCGAATTCGAGGAGCTCAACCATCCTCCCTAAAGTCCAGATCTGGCCCCTAGCGACTACTTTAAATTCCGCCAGCTCAAGGCTGAACTGCGTGGACGCCGGTTTGTGGACGATGAAGATGTCCAGCTCGCCGTCCAGGAGTGGATTGAACAGCATTCGGGAGATTTCTTGTGGTCGGGAATTCGAAGCCTCAGGGACGAGTGGCGCAAGTGCATTGAAGTCGAGGGTAGTTATTTTGAAAAATAATAAAACACTTTTCCTCATATCTCGTTTCCTTATATCCGAATTGCAAAACTTATTGACTGTCCCTCGTAGATGTTTCGTCGTGGTCGAATTCATTCTATCTCCTTTTTTTCGCCTACCCTTCTCTTTCATTCTAATGTCATCCATCAGTCTATTTTTCTCCTCTATCCCCAATGTTTTGTACAATTCTGCCATCTTACCATCCATTCCTTTGTAATTCTTACAAATCAGTCTTCCATCTTTCTTCGCACTCGTTCCGTTATATCCTTAAATTTTCTTTCCAATCATATAATATAATCTCTCATAGCTTTCACAGTATCCCTTAACACCTGCCATCACTCTTCTTTCTTTCTCAGCTCCATCATCTGCTTCACCACTTCCTCTCGCAGCTCGTGCTTTCATACCATTATTGTTTAAAGGGCAGGAAATATAAAACACGAAACTTATTCTGTCCTTGGTTCGACTTCTGGTGCCAAGGAATATGTGACAGAATTCGATTTCGAGACGATTGACTCAATTTTTACATTGGGTCGATAAATCTGAAGATTTGCATCGTACAATTTAGGGTAATTTAATATTCAAAAAATAAAACAGCTTTTTCTAACTACCCTTTATTAAGCCAATAAGTTACCAAACCATTCAACATATAAAAATTAAATATTAAAAAAAAAGAGTACCAAAGTACAGTGGAGGGAAGTTGCTGATGGACAATCGATTTTCTACCCCCGAATTCCCCGAATTTCTTTTTGCCCAATTAGTATTAGGTGTAGCTGATTTCTTTTCTACCCAATTAATGAAAGGGAGGATGACCGATGTTAAAATCTTTTTCCTGAATCTTTAATTGTTTCTAAAAGTATTAAAAGAAGCGTTTCGAATTGACTCCCATGTTGGAGGGAACCTAACTTAGGAATTATAAAAGAAGGTGGCAAAAAATATGAAAATGAAACCAATAAACCGTCTTCCAAGTAAATTCATTTGGACTTGAAACTAAGAAACAAAGCCAAACTGTGAAATCCTTGCCAGGTAATGTTATGTGGAGAAGCTCGTTAAGCACCTCATCAAGACGGATGAAGTTCGCTTTGTTAATTTAAAGAGAAAACTGACGAGGACATTTCCTGCAAAGTGACTTTAAGGAGAGATCTTTAAAGAAGGTGAGAAAGATGGAGGAAAGTAGTGTGCGCAAGAAGATCCTTCTGAGAGCAGTTGAGCAAGGAGGGCATATAATCCAGCAGATGTGAGCGTGGTAGGGGCAATTTAAAATGTGTAGAGAGTATATAATACAAATAAAAATAATTAATGATTTTGACAACTAATAGAAAAGTGACGACAGGATAAAATCCAAGCTGTTAAGGCCCTTTTACCAGCCTGATTCTTTTTTCTGCCCTCTCCTTTCTGGCCTGAGTAGATTAAAGAGGAGACAACTTGGGCCGCCCCAAGAAGCTCATCTTCACACGGTGAAGATGTTATTCGTTCGCATGAAGGCTATCTCGGAGGATAATAAAAGAGTGTATTTATTTCTTTAGATATATTCCTCAAATTTGGGTCACTTTATCTTCATGATATCTTCTGTGTATTTGCCTCGACGAACTCAGGCGACCTCAGAACTGGCCAGAGGACTTCTTTATTTTCCTGGCCCTCAGCTCGTCATTCATGTTGCAGCTGGATTTGATGGTCTCTCGTTCTTTCGCACCCTACACAATAAAGTTGAGAGGGTTGTGGTCGGGCGAGTTAGGAAGCCTAATTTCAGGTGCTGTCTAATCAAGGAAATTATCAGACAGTCAAGCTTGTGTCTTCCGGCAAGTATGGTATGGTGCAGAGTCTTGCTGCCACACGTAAGACCTCTGAATGGCTACCTGGCTGATCCAAGGATTACCATCTCGCTCAGAATGTGGCCGTAAGTGTTCAGTCTGAGACCCTCAGGTAAAAAGTAGGGTTGCATGACATCATATTCACTGCTGACGACACAGAAGACCATGATTATGTCTATGATAATGTCCTTGAGTGCGACAGCGAGCTACCCGTTGTTCTAGAAATTAATCTTTTTCTGGGCTGAGATTTATCTCGTCGAAGAAGAACTACTGCATGTCTGGCTCCAACTGGTGTTTCAACTTGTTCATCAGTTAATTACTGTACTTGAGTCACTTTTCCTGTATCGCCTCGGACAGAAATTGTGCCTTGCATGAAAACTAGCGAATATCCTCATGCACCACCAGCCTGGAGAGCTTTTCACCCACACCTTTCACTCTGGGATAATTGGTGATGGTCTTCTGGATTTCAGCGAAGATTTCCGGAGTTCTGATAAGGTCAGGTCATCAACCATGAGTTTTTCTCCTTGGTGTCGTCTCGTAGTTGAATCCTGAATATTTTTAGATCTTTTCAGCTCTTTTCCACAATCCTTTTACTGATGTTGAAGAAAATTGAAATCTTTGTTTGTCCTTCTGGCGCGGATTAAAAGAAATCCATGCTTCTTCCACAAATTAGGGGATTCAAAGTTTTTCATAGTGAATTGTTCTTCAAAACAGTAAAAGCAAAATTTTTTATTATTTTTTAAGGAAGAAAAAGACCGACAACGAAGTTAAAAACATATGCGTAAAATTAGCCGTTCAAAATTGCAAACGAATACTGTCCGCATCCTGTACTAGCTTATATTTAGGGTTGCTTTTATAACAAGCTGAGTCAGTGGCTAAAATTAGTGTGCCTTTTAGTGGTATTTGATGTATTTACATGAACTCAGTCATTACATCTTATCATCTGTGTGCCTATGATCCCTTGGGTTCACGCACACTAAACAGAAAAACAAACAAACTTCTTAACATCTGTTTGTTGGATACACATTCCAGAATTATGGTTCGCTCAAACTATGAAATTACAAAGATATTATTAAATAACGGTAAATCGAAGGTATTTGGTCCATCATATAGCGAATATAAAGAGGAATCAAGGGGGCAAACGGGGTTTCTGCTAGAGAAATAATGACACACTTTTCTTGCTTTTGAAAGACATTTGCTGCTATATCAATTCAACTTCATATTTTATCAAGTTATTGGCTTTTAATTCTGCTATCCTGATGACATCGAGTTTATTTATGTTTGCTATTTATTAGATATAAATGGACATCACTCAAGGTACTTAATCTTTACCGGCTTATTTATTGGTTTGCCTATGGCAATGACAGAGTGCGAGGTTGCTGATATTCACGTCTCCACTTTCTTCATATCTTTCTTCAAAATCTTCACTGATGAGATGCCTTCGATGATTTATTCAGCTTTATTTCGTTAGTTATAATTTTTAATAAAGGAAAAAAAATGATATTATTGTAAAACATTTTCGCTTTTAAAATTTTTCAGTAAACTTGAGACGCCATTTTTGGTGGCCACTAGTGGCACTAAGCACTATGTCAATAGGTTCTAGTTAATTTTTTTTTTTATTAACTTTCGAAACTAACGACGGAATTGACTGCTGGGAGTGAATTTGTGGAAAGTTGAATTGATTTTCATCACTCTTGAAGGTTGCAAGGAAACCTTCTCTCTTCGCGTGTGCTTTACTGCAGTAAAAAATTTATTTAACTACATTGATTACATATGCGAGATATTATGTATGATCCAATAAAATATTGAAGTATTCACACGATTTAAAATTGCACAGAATTAATTCTATCATTGTACTCGATTTATTTGCTTCACTTTAGACACTATGAAAACATTAATTATTCCTGAATTGAAAATTATGCGCTTCACAGAATGTTAAAAATAATTGTAGAGGAATTGCAACATGAAGCCTCCCGGAGGGCCAGGCGGATATATACCTTAAAGTCCCCCCCCCTCCCCCTTGTGGAGAAAACCGAGAAGCGAGCACCATGAGGAGACTCGTGGGAACGGTAGCCGGCAAATAACTGTAACTACCTACCCTGTTTGATCTCTACGCCGCATAGGTAGTTCGAGCGACCATCTGTGTTAAAGCAACCATCAAAGGCCCTTAAATGACGCTGTAAAGATCCAATTACCTACGAGATCCGTAGGAGTGTGGCGGTTGAGGGTCTCGCTAATTAACAAGCCGACTTGGGCACCTCAGTGCCAACCTCTGCACTTCTCACTCTCCCAGACGCGAACTCACCATTGGTGCTCCCCCCTGCGGTCCGCCCCTTCCTTCTTAGATGGGGCGGTGGTCCGCCTATAAATAAACCCCTGAAGGAAAGAGAAAAGATTATTATTCGGTGAGAACGACTTAGGATCAGTTCGCGAAGATCGATCCTCCAGTCAGTCAAGATTATTCGAGGAGAGACGATAAAGGAACAGATTGAGAAGATCGATCCTTCCCTCCTAGGGCCGAATTAGCATAAATCGTCAAGTTTTGTATCGGTGCCATACCGAAGAATCTTTTACAGACTTAGAAGAAGTCTGACTGGAGAAAAGAAAACCCACTCACACTCGAGTGACTCTCACAGCTCAAGCTCTATAAGAGTGAGTGGAGAAGAACCAAGTTCCAACGAGGTTCCATTCGTTAATTACGGTAAAAATCCCCCCGTATACCCCAAAACTAGCTGGGCACCCGGCGTTAAAGAATAAGACCCCAAGAGGCTTCAAGATTATTCAGAAGAAGACTCTTAGAGCGAAGAGCACCGTAACTCTCTCCGTCTTCTTAACGTAACCGGAGGCAAATTTGCAATAAGAAGTTGACATCGCCCAACCTCGCTTCCTCCATCCCATCTCGACGAAATTCTAACATCGGCCACTCCAAATCTCCGAAGCGCGAGATGGGCACTCCAACGACATCCGGTAATCCCTGATCCCGTCGGTTATGTAAGTTAGAAAGAACATTTATATTCAAATTGCGATAGTATGAGTTTAGTACGTTTCGCGATTTAATGGAGGTAGAAATAATTGTGTGTGAACCCCTGTCATATTTGTTAGCAGAAGAGAGTACTTTAATTTAATGTTTAACGCTGATCTAAAATGGTCGCGATAAAAATACTAATCGGCAATTGGTGTGTTTATGTGTAGCCTATTTGTTTATTTTTGTCATTGAAGATATTGTAATAGGCCCCGATGCCCACCGGGTTGGTCTCGGTTAGCGTAGGAAGAGGATATAAATGTGTTTACTGTTAACGGACTGTCGTAGATTGACCGGTGGTATATATTTATATATATATATATTATATATATATATATATATATATATATATATACGTATACTATATCTATCCCATCATGGAAGGTCAAGGTCAGAGGCGTAACCTTCGCTCGTCTCTGTTCGAGCCAGACGAGGGAGAAGCTAAGTAGTGGGGGAATGGAGATTCTGGACGCGTGCGTGGAATTAAACAGCTACAGGAGCGAGTGCGGTTGGCCGTTAGGATAATGATGAATACTTAGCGGCTCTGGATATAGAAAGTTGCAGTTCAAAAATATACTTTACTAATTAGAAAACACAATATACAAATAAAATGAGATTGGATACGCAATGAAAATGGATACTCGTATTTAAAGTTCTCAGATTAAGGGTTTCGGGGAAGTGAATAGACTCAGTTGGCAGTCAGCGAGCGGCTGCTGATGAGCGAATGTACGAACAAACAATTCACGAGATGAATTGATACAGATCTACGATTTAAGTCGTCGCTAGCCTAGCTTTGGGGTTTGAAGCCTATGGAAGACGACGGGGAAGGGGGGTGGGAGTTGCACGGGTTGGTCGCAATCGATGCTTTTATTTTTGAGAATTGAGATTCGAGGGAGTATTCGCGCCAGATGAGAACCGAGCCGATTCCAGAAATAGCCAATTGACTTGGGCTATCTTCCTTTGCAGTGAATTCTTGCTTTCGCGCTCGAGAGAGGAGACAGACGGAGCCGAATCGAGAAATAGTTGTGTCTCGTTTTAAAAGGCGGGCCTATACTGAATTTTCACGGCCTGTGACTGAGGTAAAATATGGCCCAACCGGAAGTGAATTGCCTCAGGCTCTGGAAGAGCTTCTTCTTAATCAGACACAACGCCGGGGGAGGGTGAATCCTCGCGGGGTTTTCGATATCGCTTGGTGAGGCAGTGGCGTCTTCTCCGCGCTCTCGACGGTCCATGCTTCTGTTTTATCACCGAAAGTAGCTCAATTCTCTCACGGACTGGCTCGGCGTTCCTCTACCTCGTGGGGCTTCTCGTTCCTCGCGACGATTTTACTCTCTCTTTCTGACACGGACGAAAGCTGGTGGAGACTATAGCTAAAGATTAACCATCGGTATGAAAAATAGCCGGAAAATGGCTTGTGAGGAAAGTAGCGAATAAAGGGTAAGAAATGCAACGATAAGAAATAAAACGAGTATTCTCAAACTAGTCTGAAACTACCACGAGTACTGGAACCGTGCGAGCTTACTACACCTCATTGGTCTAAGTGTAATACTCGCCTGGGGGCAGTCCTCGCATGGGTTATCTAGATAAATATGTTTGATTGGTGATTTTTGAAGCAAAATATTCATGGCACAAATATCAAGCAGTGGTTAGTTTAAACATATTCACACCTTGATTCTAGCTATCAACCACAACCGCTGCAGTATTACACGTTTAAAGTGAAAAAGTGTTACGGTTTTTTTTTTTAGAAAAATTAAAATCATTATAAATGAGAGTTAATAAATTCATTTTTAGCGCATTTGTCGCAGAGAAAGTCCTCATTTGAGGAGTCTCAAATTTATGGCTGAATTGAGGATGCTTGGGAGGTCAATAGGACGTAATTGATCAGTGTTAGTCTTTATCGAAGGATAAATGGAATGAAAGCTGCTGAACGCTATTTCAAGAAGAGAGTTTGGCATAAGGATCGATTTGTAGACATTAGCGTTGGAATTAGCAGCAACTAACCTATCTTAACCTGGTTAGGTTGAGTTAAGTTAGGTTAGGTTAGATGTTAATTCTTCGCACATTCAATGTGTGACTGAATGTGTAAAGATTAACCTTACTGGGTGGTGGTGAATCTATAATATAAAGATAAACACGGAAAGATTAAGAATGAGAACAATGCTAATGGACAATTTGAGATGGATGTTGTGGGTGAGAAAAGTATGAAGAAGAAGAAAAGAATGAGTAAGAGGTAATTTAGGTGAAAGATGTGAACTTGGTTGTGAGTAATAATAATCTGAGGTGGTCTGTAAATGTAAATAGAATCGGTAAGAACAGTCGTTATTTTGGAATCTGTCCCTTTTATATCTGTGTAAGAGATCCTCCGATCGGCTAATGAAATTAACACAAAGATCAGAGTGCCAATCGCTCGTAAGTCCTTAGACCCCCATGATCCCAAGCCTCAGATGGGGATAGTCCTGTGTTGCGTCCCAATCTCAAGCCTCGTTCAGAAACTCCTTCGGGACCCGGAGGGAGGCGCCCTTTATACTTCAAGGGTGGGTGGATTTGGGTACCCTCTCTAACAGGTCCTGCCGAGATGAGTTGCAATGTTGTTTGTGTGGAGATGAAGGGAGGAAGAGAGAGCCGTGTTGTGATAAGTGATGTATGTGTGTGTGTGTGAGTGATGACGTATAGAAGATTGCTGCTCTCGCCAGCAGACTTAGTACTTCCGCCAAAATGTGGACAGTCCTCCTGCAAGTTTTAGAGGGGAGGGAGAGTTCAGTTCTTGAGTTCTAGGAGAGGATGTTCAAGTTATTCAAATTATTAAATCCTTTTTAAAGTCATGTATACATAAACTACACGATGACATAAAATTTAGGTAGCCCTGACAAGGATGACTTAATTTACATGGTTGTGATAACTCCATTTGAATCACTTCAAATTATCGATTCTCCCAAACAACAATTCATATATTACTTTCTATTTTTAACATAAATACGGATTGTTTTTCATTTCCCATTTCTTATGGAACAAGTAATCTCTACATTTTAACGTAGTCCATGTTTGGTTGCAATGTTAACTAGTGCTAGTGTATGTAGAGACTTCTTACAATATCCGTCGTTAATAGATGCATCTTCCCACCGCCCAATGTTAACATATTGCTTGCCTCTGGACATAGGAAGCAGCAAATTAAATTCGCCCTTCCCTTTCTTCTCCTCCCTAACAAACGCCTGCGAAACTCCCGACAATGCTGAGACGAATATTTGCTTCCACACGGTAGACCAAATGTTGCTTTAGTGTCTATAAACTAAAGTAAATTTTTATGCGTGTTTCGTTTGCACGAACTTGTTCCGAAGTGATATAGCTACTATCTTGGACCCATCATATAAGTGTGACGATGCTCACTAAGGTAGTTTTTGGTATCCTAATCTTTAGTTGATTACGAGGGTCGTTCCGAAAGTAATACCTCCTATTTTCTAACTTAAAACGTTGAAGAGTTACAAAGATGGGAGTGGCATCATTGAAACGAGCAGACATTTTGGCATCAAAATTTATTTTTCCACGTAGTCACTACCGATGCCAATGCATTTCCACCAACAATGAGCAAGGGCCTGAATGCCGAGCTGGTAAAAGTCCGGGCCTACCGAGGCGGTCCATTTCTTCACGACGTCGATTACAGCGTCGTTGTCTGGAAACCCGCCCCGCGTAATCCGTCCTCCAGAGGCCTGAAAAAGTGGAAGTTAGAGGGTGCCAAATTTTAGCTATACGGAGGGCTGGGTGTGCGGTAGCACCGTCCAGCCGAACTTTGTCACACATTCCGTGGTCTTTAAAATTGTGTGTGACCTGACGCTATCGTGTTGCAAACAAAATTTTTCTTTCTTCTCTGATCTTTTACGGGTAATCCGGGCCTTCAACTTGATCAATGTTTCAACGCAAAGGTCAGAGTTGACAGTTGTCCCTGGTTCCAAGAAATCCAAGAGGATGACTCCCTTTCTTTCCAAGAATACGGTGCACATCACTTTGCCTGCGCCTTGAACTTCTTCTTCGTTAGATTATTAGATTATTAAATTGCAATTTAACAATATTTACAAGTATTTGTTTTGTCTTAAATTAATTAATTGTTACAAGATGGCATATTATTTCAATGTTCGATTTGTGTGCCCAATTTCAAGATTACATTGGGACAACAGGGTGCTCAGTTGTGAGGTTCTTTGTGGCTCTACTCCACCTTGCAATTGGGCGCTACAAGGTGTCCATAAATCACCAGTATATTAAAGGCCTTCTATCAGGTTTAGTGATATCATAGTGAGTTCATCATGCACCCAGTGATAAAATGGTGTCCCTCATCCACCAAGAGGTCAAGCGCCGTCTGTCAAATGGTATCAATTAAACCCCATGATGTTAAAATGTGTCCATCCAGCATCAGGACATAAATACCTGCAAATCAATCACCAAGCAATCAAAATGCATCTATTAAGCACAGTGCATTCTGAAAGTGTCCATCAGGCATAAGAACTCAAAGGCTGTCCATCCATCACCTGGAGATCAAAACCCCTCTTTCCAATGATATCAATCAAGCCGCATCATATTAAAGATTGCCAATCAAAAACAATAGAATGGCATGGTGCCAATCAAGCAGTAGAACATCAAATTGCATCCATCAATCATCATGTTGTCACTGGGCTTCGATCAAGCCGTAGCAAGTAAACGGGCGTCCACTATGCACCATGAGGACAAACGTTGTCCATCATACACAGTGTGCCAAAGAAATGTCAAAGAAGATTAATCATACCCTATAACATCAAAAAGTGTCGCTCCAGCACCAGGAGGTCAAAGGTTATCCATCAAGCACTAGGACATCGAATGGCATTAGAAATGTATCCGAACGTCAAAGGTCATCCATCAAGACTCTCACTAAACGGATCCTCGTCATCTCAAAGGACCCTGTTGCAGTTTTTAATTGGTTTACGATTATTTACATCCCTATTAATCGCTTTGGCTCTTGTCCTCCCTCCCCATAACTTCCACGCTAGTTCATTTTCAGAACTCCTTTTGTCTGTTCTTATTTTGCAAATGATAAGGCAATGATAATAAAGGTATCGGTTTCAAGTCTCGATTCTATCGTCGTTTTCCGAAAGGTGATATATAGTCTTACGCACTTTGAATTTTCACTATTTATCCACAGCACCTGGATTATCTACTAGTAGGAGACTTTTGTTATTTCTATTGAAAAACGAATGGAGTATAATAGCTGAGCATTTTAACATTTAACACTTTAATGGGACTTTCGCAGGGGCGCAAAAGATCTTAATTAAAAGTTTTCAAGTTTGGAATCAGATAATATTTCTCGTTAAGATGTTTAGAAATATTTAGTTTGAATCGAATTATATTATCATCTCTATTCCCAAGTGATTCGCCATCGTTTATATTTTCAACCTTTTTTTCTACATTTGTCAAAATTAAATATAAGATATTCTGTTAGCTGTCGACTCGTTAACCTTTAATAAACGAAGATATTTTAAAATTCTAAAAGCCGTTTTCCTTCTCCGTTGTTTCATTAAAGAAATCGACGTTCGAAAAATTTAAGTCACCGTATATGGCAGATACTTATCATCTAATTAAAACTTAAAGATTTACAAAAAATATAGGAACAAAGACGACTTTTTTGAAAGAAATTGCCGCGGTTGTTTTAAGCCAGTTTTTAAGCCGATTTGGCTAAAAATGTCAAATTTGAATTGGTAACAGCTAACTCTTTTTTTAGCTTTCCTTTTACGATAAATTAAATTCTTCACATTATATGAGACTGACGTTACATGAAACTATCTAAACGTACCAAAAGAATGTTTGTCCCTCTGAATTTTATTAGAAGTTAATAAAATTACATACACTTTTCAGGTGTGAAACAAGTTTTAAACCTGTCTTTTCAATTAAAAACGTTCGAGAACGTGTTATGCCTTGTGGCGTTCATCGTGGGAATTAATCTGATTTTCTCGTATTTTAATATGTGCTTATACTTTTCTAGTGGCTAAGACGAAAGATTAATGTGAAATCTAAGAATTAATTAAAATCTAACAGCATTCTACCTTTAACATGCCTAAAATTAAACAATATAAGTAAAAATTGGACCATCGTACGTAGACTAGGCATTGATTCTAAATTTAAAGATCATATTAAAATAGCCTATTAAACTCACATGGTTTTATCTTTCTTGAAATCCATTAGGCCACTCTATGAGGTTAGAAAATCTCGATTGTTTAGTAACTTAAACCGGTAAAGGTTAAGAGTGATGTCCTTCGCCGATCGGAATCTCTTATTTCATCATTTCTTTCTTTTTCGACGCCACCCTGCGAATGGTTGTAGCATGGGTTCTTTTCAGTCACTTTCTTCTTGTGGCTTTTGTTGTAGCTCAATTTATTATTAGTTACTGAAAATTCTTGTAAAGTTTTTGTTCTTTTACAGATTGGAAAACCTGAGACATACACATGGATAGGTTTGTGACAAGAAGCGGGGATAGTAGCAGGAGTTTTTCTAGCGACAGTGCGGCCAGTAGTAGCTTCAGGAGCAGCACTCCTATGCTAAGTGGAGCAGTGACAGGGATAGCCACATGCTTTTTTCTGTTCATGAGACTCTGACCGTTGGGGATGGCGACCTGCCCATGGTCACATCCGTCCACCACAACCTCATCCCCAAGGCCCTGGAAAGCATTGCCCCTGACAAGGTGGAAGGAATCAAGGACACAATCACCAGGAAGCTAAAGGCCGTCATCAAGCCCAGGGAGGAGGAGTGGAAGCAGCGTCAGCATGGCTAGACAGAAGTGCAGGAACTCCAGGACTTAGACGCCCACCTCTTCAACAAGTTGTATGCTAAAGGCCCGGCCAACCAGCAGCAGGATGTGAGGAAGGCCCTGAGGAAGTCTATGGAGGAGTGGGTGCCGTCTGAAGGCGAGCTGGCCTGGTCCCTTTCCCCTACCAGCACAAGGAGGTGTGGGTGGACTTATTCATTAACTACAATACCCCCTTCAGCAGTTCTGCAGCTGTGGAGAGGCTATTCAGCACGGCCGGGGACGTTCTCAGGGCAAAAAGGTCGTCCCTGAATGAGGTCAACTTTAAGAAGTTTGTGTTCCTTAAAGTGAACTTGGACCTCCTGGAGGAGAAGATGGGCCAGGGGGCTATGGAGGACAAGGAGGATGACCTGTCGATATTAGTTTAGGCTGTGCTTTAACTAAAAAAATAAGAAATATGCGTTTTTCTGCCTTAGAAAATCATGTTTCTCTTATGGCGCTAAAGTTTACTTTGTAATTTAGTGGAGTCACACGGGGGGGGGGGGGAAAGTCGCATTCATAAGTCGCACTGGGGAGGGGAGTGCTAAAAGTAGAGTCGCAAAGTCGCAGTCGCACCAGATCCAGCGGCAAAGTCGCACCTGAAAATATTAGAGCCGCGCCCATCTATGCTATTTTAGCACTTTCTATCGACGTCGTTGTAACGGTAATAATATCAAATCATCGATCACAACTAAGTCGTTCATTTGATTGATCTTGTTTCTCAAATTGTGTGCGTTTGTGTAAAATATAATGAAATTTTCTTGTTAGATTTCTAACACTTTGATTATCTGTATACTGATTAATTTTTTATGAATAGCCCACCTTATGTGCTCGTCGATCTTTAATGCTGTCATGTAGGAAAATCCTTAAAAAAAAGATTTAAAAGTCGTTTCAATCACGCTGAGCCTACCCCGTTCAGGTGCATCCCGTCTCTCCTGAATATGTCATTGCACTCGTAAAAACTCGTCCCACAGCTTGATCAATTGCATCCATTCTTCCTGAGAGAGAACGATAAGAGAGTGGTTAATGTATGAAGCTCTTCCATAGAAAATATTCGCGGCCCCTTTTCTAGGAAGAAAATGCTAGCTATTTTACTCCAGCTTTCTCATCAGTTAGCGGTACCTCTGCGGGGCTTCATCGAACTTCGTAGATAAGCCATTATTAATGTCTACATGTTTAATAAAACGGTTTCTAGTGTAGATACTTTCGTAAATTCGTAAATTGAATCGATAAAATCCACAAATTTGCTTCCCAGATAGCACGATCTCCCCTGTTACTTTTGTTTCCTTCAGCAGAATTCTTCTACTTGGTCGAAAGTAATAGACTCCCCTACAAGACAAATCTTGAAATCCTCCTCCTTCTGGTTAGAACCTAAATCTGAAAACTTGTTCGTCATTATTATTGGCAATCTCAATATGGCTGTATCGGTACAGCTGCCCTGCAAACCAGAGTGAAGGCGCCATATTTGGTTGCCGAGGGGCTGACTAGGTGGCTCTCTTGTTAGACCAGATCATCCGCGGTTGATGTTCCTCGGTCACGATCGCTGCCGCGGTGAAATGCTCACCTTGCTACCTGGGTGAGGAACTGTTTTCGTTAATCCCCCACGTCGAAGCTAACCCTTGCAACTCCTGTCGGAAGGAAAGAATTTTAGAATCTAACTATTCGCATCATAGACCCTCTGCATCATAGTCCTATCAGCCGATCCATCAAAATGAGCCAGCAAGAAACAACCACTAGACATGCGACAAGTTCGTTTCTGCAGGAACATTCTTCCTGCGGAATAAGCTCTATTCCTGATTGTTGCTGAAGATTCGAGGTCTTATTCAATGACACTGAGTTTGCCAAGACTGGAAAACATCGTGAATTGGAACCTGCGAGATCAAGAAGATCAAGAGACATCCCAGTGCCCCGTTGTTCCGATCATGAGTTTCACCGACCTTTTGCAAGTAACAGCCGAGAGGCAAGGTACGTCTATTCTACTCTTTTGCCTCCGGTGCTCTTGTCTCCAGTAAAAGTGATATCTATGCGCTCCGTGCTGAAGCGGTTGGAAAAGCTTCTATCTTTTTAGCATCTATCTGGCGACTTCCTCAAAGGCCATAACTCGTTGAGGAAAGACTACAAAGAGGGTGTAGATACAAGGTAGGCTTCAGCGTAAGGTTAAGACATGGTTCTCAGACTCCAATAAAGAGAAGAAACTTCTGACAATGGAGGCCTTCAAAAGTGCTGTTAAGTTTACATCTTCAAATGGGAAAGTAAAGCAATTAATATGATCTATACTACGACATACCATTTCCAGAGTATCCTACCGGAATAACTTAATTAGTTTAATGCTCTCTTGTATAGGCTTGACTACACCCTTGTCCAAAGGTATAAAACACCCCTCACAGATTTATATTTTTAACATACTCGTATATTATAAAACATTTTAGAATTTATTATATTATTGAAAAATATGTATGAAAATTTATATTTAGCTGTTTAAATATTTTGTTAATATGTTTGAAGTACTTATTATAATATTTTACTATAAGGTGTGTAATTAATAAAACGATGTTTTCTATAATCAGAATTTAACCAATATTTCTTAGGTTTCAGCATAAAGTTAGGAATATTTTGTATTCAATATCGTTCTAAATAAGTAATGTGACTAAAACTAAAGAAGTTACAGATGTAAAGTGAGCACAAATCCAACTTTTCCATAGTCAACGGTTATCACAAGAAGAATTTGATAAAAAGTACATGTTCAAGATATGGTGTCCAAACCACTATATAACGATAAAAAGAGACCGAAAATCTTTATGCCAAGAGAGGGGAATTACAGAAAATGTCTTGCAACTCATAGAGAAGACAGATTTATCATTGACTTTACTATAGAATCGCAAAAAACATCTCCTGAACTTGGTAGTGAATTTAATGTAGCTTCAATTTAAAAAATACCACTTGAAACAGTTAGAAGAGATATAACAATCAAGGGCTAAAAAGATGAACGGCGAAAAAGAAGACATGGATATCTGAAGTCAGCAGAAAAATATGTCTTGAGTTGTCCGAAAATCATAAAAACTGGAGACATGAACAATGGCCTAAGATTATTTGGTCAGATGGAAGTAATTATCAAGTATGTTTATAATGCCTTTTGTATTGTTATTTTACAGGAAATTTATGTAATTCCATTTAAATATATTTTTTTAGAAAATTATTTAATAATTTAACTTTGTAAAAATTTTTCAAATTTTCAGCACTTCTGGAGCTACCTTTATAGATAGAGTTGAAGAAGTATTTCGCCCTGCTTGTTTGTTAAGAAGTGTGAAGCATGGAGGTATTTCATTCATAGTATGGGTCTTTATCTCTTCATCAGGGCCAGGAGAGATGATTTTATGCCAAGAAACAATGTAATTCACAACTTATACTACAATGTTGTCACAAGTTTTATAGCCATGAATCCAACAATTTCACCTCACAACACCAAGAAATGAAGTTATATTTCGTCAGAATAATGCCAAATGGCATACATCCAGCTACACTAAGAATTGTTTTGGAGAAAAGAGAATCACCACAATGAAGTGGTTACCAAAGAGCACAAACTTGAATCCAATAGAACACTTATGGGGTGTGTTAGCTAAAGCAATAAGAAGTACCACAAACACACATAAAACAGAATTTAGAAAAAATCACAAGCTAAGTTTAGAAAGATACTGTCAGGAAATTTGTTGGAATCAGCGCCACGAAGAATTATAGCTGTAATTGAAGAAAAAGAGGTCCAACTAAGTATTAAAATAATTAAAAATAAATAAATATATATAATAAACATAATATATGATTACAAAAGTGCAAAGTTATGAATTATCTCAACATTCTCTTTAGAGTCAGCTGGGTGATGATCATTGGGGAGTGAAGCCAGAATTCCAGGAGCAGCTGAAGGGCTTCGCATCATTGATATATGGCCAAGCATGCGATAAATTCATCAAAGTAGTCAGGAATAAAATGCGCGAAGATTTGTGTTCGAGAGGATGAGACTATCCGCAGTAAGTCTATCCGCACCCCTGTCAAAATGGACTCATTCCCCATATCCCCCCGCATACAGTGGGGGACATATTAGAGGCTTATTAGTAGCGCGCAGCTGAAACAATTTTCTTGAAGACAAAGCCTTGTGAGAAAGGCCAGGGCAGGAAGAAGAAATAGGGATGGTAATGAGGGCAGTCTGGTCTGCAAACTCTGTTTACGTAATTTTACTTAAATTAGTTAAGCCCAGAATTTGTGTAAGGTAGATAGATGAAGTGAACAACTTGGGTCTCTATAGCCCAAGGAAGACGCGCAACTCTCCCATGCTTTCCTTCGTATCTTGCGAAATTCGGTCTCCTTTGCTCGAGGCTTCTGCAGGAAGCAAACCCCAATCCTTAGATGGGGCGCCCTGGTGGTCTTGAATGGACCTCTGCGTCTTCAAAGGAGACGCAGATTTTGCTTTTTAAAAAATAGAAGAAAACCAAGGAGGGCATTTGGGGTGAGGTTAAGAAAAGTGATTTCGTGGGACATAGCCCGAGAAAGCAAAGAAGAGACTCATGGAGGTACTTGGGAGTGCGCCCAACTCTCCTATACCTGGCAGAAATCCTTCTTCGTAAACAATCAACTCACAGTTGCTAATTGGCGCTCTTCTGTAATGGGTGCAAAAGTTTCCTTCTTATTCCAAGGTCTTTCATTTTCCTCAAGTTTTCTTTCATTGAGAGGAGTCACTTCTTCCCTCCCAGCCCATCTGAAGGAAAGGAAGAAGACCCAGTCTCGTCTAAATTAGGAATCTCGAGACACTTTCACAACTTTCTCGATTCCACTCCACTCCCCAATCTTGTTTTCTGGAGCGAATTCCTTTGCTGCAAACTCCGATGTCGTCGTCTTCGGGGAGAAATTTCATCGTGGACCGAGGGGGCGATTCCCTCGCTGGGTGTCCAAGGCCATTCATCATCTGCTCACAGGGAGCCCCTGGCCACATTTCGAACGTCTGGCCGGACGTAAGCACCGCCCTTGATAACAACGAGGTTAAGCCACATCAAGTGTGGTTAATCGCTGGATGGAACCCCGATGCGGGGCACCATCAAGGTGGCTCTGTAAATGAGACCCTTGGTTCGGATCCCGCGTTAAACTTCATGGCTCGACTAAAAAATAAAAGGCCTCAAAAGGAATGAAATCGGTGGTAAAAACAAACCAACATGATTTTAAATTTGGAAGACGGCAGAAATCATCTTTCAAAGGAGGATAAAAATGGACAAAAATCAGATGTCGGGAAAATCTGCTATGAAAAATTGTTCACATTTAAATGATTAGGGCCATATTTAAATATCACAAATTAGCTTAGTTTTTCGGAATTATCATCATTAATATTATTCTTAGTCTTATTATTCTTATTCTTATTATTTGAGGTGGTAGGGGATCTGCGTGTTCTTTCCTAAAGCCATAATTCCTCGCTTTTGGGCAATAACAGGAATCAAGCGCCAAAAACCCCTTGGCGGATTGCCGCCTCATAGAGGCGAAAAGCGATTACTTTTAGATGCAGTTGGGTTTTATTGCTAAACCCAAACTTGACCTCGTTGGTTTTCACCTCTTAATTTAAATTAAGCACTATCTTGGAGACTTCAGTTCTTCGCCCAAATGTTCTTGCTCACATTATTATGTTTAGATTGAGATTTAAGGAGGATATTTAAAACCTGTGTCTGACTTTTCCCCATCGGCGAGAGCACAGGAATTATGAACGCAGTGAAAAACTTTGTGCATTTATCAAATGCGCGGACATTATGAGAGCAAGACTCAGCCAAATCTGTTTCATTTGTCTAACCTTTTCAGTCTCTAAGGAGGGAGAGAGGGCGCTACTACCCAAGGAATTGTGTTTTTTTTAAAGTGTCCGAAATCAACTGGAGTATCTCTTTTGGGAAGACCCTAAGGAAATGAGACGCGGATCCTAGAAAAATCGTTAATAAAGAGCCTCGTTTCCGAAGTGACTGGCTTCCATCTTCCGTCCGCACAAAATGATATTAATTAATGGATATAAAGAGGGATAGAGATCTTAACCGTTGGGCTTCCCCACCCACTCACACAGGGTAAGGTTGGCATAAGGGCGACCTTGGTTTCACCCCTACTCGGTATTCTCCCTCTTTTTTCCGGGTAGAAGTGGTCATCTGGTAAAAGAAGTCGGAATCCCAAGGATGAGGAGAGGTCAGGTAGCTGAGTGAAAGATGTTGAAATGAGAAAAAGATATTGAGGAGGAATTTGATCTCAGCTGATCCACCTCTGCTAGGAGATTAAAGAATAGAATGAGATAATACTATCTGTGGGCCTACTAGTTAACGTAGGAGCCATAAGATCATCTGAGTGTAAAGTAGTGAGGTTGGTGTGAGTGATAGGGAGTAGAGGGTAAATTGAGTAAAGGGGTGAAGTGGCAAGAAAGTACTAGCTTTGCAAACGGATGCTAGGTGCCTGGAGATCAAGCTAAGCGCTGTTCATATAACTTTGATATTTTGTTCGTATTATTAACCTTCAAACCGTTGTTTTTAAGTTTATTAATGCTCCTGGATATCCTCTTTGTATTCCTTTAATATTTTTCATCTAATTCGTGGTGTAAGTATTTCGATATTAATTCTACCTGTATTGTTAGATGTTCAGTCCTTTCAGTCCTTCATCGAGCTCCTCGAGTTTAACATCTTCTAGCAGTGGTGGAATGTAATTGTCTAGTATCACCCTATATTTATGCCAATTTGTCCTCTAATAACTTTTCCTCGGGATTGCGGGGATTTGAATTGGATTTCTATTGAGTCAAAGAGATTCCTATCTGGTCGCTGCATAGGATTATTTCTGGTTTCATTAAGTAATTGAAAGGGATGTTGAAATTAGCTAGGCATATATCTGGATTAGTGAATGAACGTCCTGTGATGAAGTTGTGGTTCTGTGATTGAATATTAGTAATTACATGTGATCATGCAAATCCTGGCGCTTGGCTGGTTGGTGCCCAGGAGCGATTATTATCGCACCAATTTTCTTTTCCACCTCCACCGCGAGTTACGATTCTTCCAAGTTTCTCGGTTCACGATATTTAATGTTCTTCTTTATCGCGATAGCTGCTCCATCATATCATTCTTGCATGCGATTTTTTCACTATGACCTCATGGTCCCATAAGTTCATATGTTCTCTTTCTGTATTCATACCCTGTTCCGAAATTCTAATAAGATCAGGGTCGATCTCTCTGAAAATCTTTCTATAGGTTGTTCTTTTATGCTTCCAGTTTTTCGTATTAAGGCTAAAGGATTTCAATTTATTTTTATACAAATTCATTGTCTAATACCTATATGTGTCTTCCTGTTGTTTCTTTTTTAGCATGCAGCCTGGTCATCAGGTTTGTTGCGCCTCCCTTTTCCTCTTCTACATCTTTCGTTCGCTTGGTGCTTGGTAATTTGCTCGTTTTTTCCGTTTGAGTTTCTCTTTTATTGGTTTTGGTGGTCACTTCCTCTGTTTTTGCTGTGCTGGATTCTACAAAACCTTGATCCTCTGAGAAATCCTATTCTTCTGTTTAATCTGAGTTCATGTGTGTATATGTTAGCTTCCTGTTTCGTGCCATATCTCATTAGCGTTCTTTAATGGCATATTTTGAAAACTCGTGTTGAATCAGGAGCTTTTAGGCATCTAGACATTGGAAATCCGCTTTCTTCAAGTGTAGAATTCAGTAGTGCTTCATAGCATCCTGTGGTCATGAGGTTAGCCAAGTGAATGTGAATTATGCACGTTAATATCTTGGCGTTTGATTCTCTTGCATTATGCTAAATTCTTCCTTTTGCTTGTTGATTAGGTTCCCCATGTTGTTTTAACCTGCGTAAGAGATGGTTTTAGTCCTTTTCTTTTTCTTATCTTGCTTTGAAATTATACTCTTTCTTATTTGGCAACTAAGTGCTATAGTACGATGGGGTTCATAGAAGTTTCACCATTTCTTCATTCTATTGTGCGCATTCGGAACACGCAAATTTGTTTTTGTCTGGGAAATTCGTTGCAGTGTTTGGATTCCATCTTATAACAGATGAAACATATCGATATATTATGAAATTCTTTTCTTTGTGTTCTTCGAGGATATGCTCATGTTATAGGTGAGGATGCCCTCGCATGCAGCCTTGCAGACTTTTTGGTTGTCTTGAAGATGATTTTAAACACCTAAATGTGTTCATTAAATACCTTTTTTACTCGGACCTATCTTTTTTACGATTATATTTCATTCTTAATTTCATGTGTTGTCTTCTCCAACCATGATTCTACTTTGCGGTAGATAATTTTTCTATTTGCAGCGACTTGTGGAGAAGTTTTTCTTCCAGTCAAATTATTCTGTGTTTTTGTTCCCTATTTGGATAGAATCCCGTCAACGTCTCGCTCTTTGGCGGAAAACGCGATTTATATTTGTTGTACATCAAAGATTCTGATTAATGCCAGTTGTAGCTCGACGAAGTTTACTTACCACGGTTTGTGCTTCGGTGAAAGTGAATGTTCCAGTAGTGCCCTTAGAGGGACTCTCTTCCCGATTCCCTCTATCTCTTCTCTTAGTGACTAGGTTGTGGACGTGATGTTTCCTTTTTTATGCTCTACTGGGGATCCCTCGCAGTTTTTTTTTCTTTTCTTTTCTCAGTTAGCTGTTTTTAGTTTCTGTAATTGTTAATGTGGTGTATGATCGTATGTAATTCAGATGACTTTTAATATCGATGTGACCTCTTTCTCCGATCGATATGAGCCCCGTCATTCAGTTCTACCAAAATGATAAAGGGAAAAAATGATGGATGAAGCCATGTGAGTCCTTTCGATTGAGGACTATAGGCAGACTTGACGATGTTTGGTGACCTTATCAACGGCCACCTGCCGGGATGCCGCCTCCTCGATGTTTTGGTTATCAGAGTTGTTTTCAAAGTACACCGAGACATTCTGATATCCCTCTGTGGTCCTGATCAAACCCACAGTGTGTGGTGGGTTTTAGTACTTCTCAAGGATTTCATCTCAGTCCCTTGCCAGCACCTTCTGATAGTAGGTTCCAAAGCGGGCTATCCCTCAGACTTACCTTCCCTGGTGCTTTCAAATATGCCTACTCCAGTTGATATAAAGTTAAATTGAGGTTCGGAGGAGAACCTGGTCACGGAGACATCGCAACAACAAGACGGTAGACCTTGTGTTTTATAGGCGGTCTTGAGTTCCTCTTTATTCCTTAATTAAAAATAATGACAACCCCCTTTAAAAAGCACCAAACGCCTGTAAACTTCCTTCCAGCTGCAGATATGACTTTCGTGCTTTCCTCCTTCCATAAAATGTTCTCTGGTAATAAATGACAGACAAGTATATTCGCAAATTATCGGCCGTCTTCTTTTTTAGCCGCTGTAAATTCGCTGTAAATATAATGAAAGTCATTAGCAGGTGTGAAAATTATTTATAGCTCAGATGATCAGATAGATTTAAAAAAGAAAATCATAGGGTTGATTAGGATACGTACGCTACCAGATAATATAATCATTCTAATAATTTCTTGCATTCTAGGGACTTTGTTAGATTGGAGAGAATAGGAATAAAGATTTGGCCTGGAAGAAAAGCTAATCTCTGTAAAGTTTAAGTTATAGTAGATAGATAAGTTTGTATATTTTTAGCGTTCAAACCGTTGGAGTAGTTATTTGCTACTCTATAATATGTGAAATGTTAATTGTTGCTTATTATGTAGGCTTAATTGTTGATTCTCGTTAAAGAAGGTCAAGTTTGGTGGCCAATCCCTTAAGAAGACTAATGCGTTGGTATCGGTAGAGAGGTATTAGGTTATGTTTGGAGTTCCCTCCGAGGACTAAATCAAGAGTAAACTACCTCATTTGGTGGTAATCTTTTTCTGTTTTTTGCCTCGTTTGTTCTCCTCCTTAGACTTTCTTTGAGGTAGTAGTTAATGTAATCTCTTACCTTATAATGATGGGAGATCGGCGAAAATAATCAACACAGATGAGCAATTATATGCCGAGTCGAGAATACGCAAGTCCACAACCGACCGCACAACCAGTTAATGAGGCAAACACAACACATCCCACAACCTACCAACCTCATTTTACGAACACAATTTTACGAATGCGATCCCACCCCCGCACTTACGATGAAAACAAAAGGAAACAAAAAAATATAACTACCGAAAATTCTAGAAACTACTACACGCCCTCATGATGGGTATCTCTGTTCTTCTGCTGACCTGTGTTCTTCAGGCACAAGAAGTTCATCAGCTCCAACTGTACAATGGGCGTCTTACACCTCCTTTTCATCATCACTTACACCCTCACAATCCTGAATCTGTTCCTCAGGCTCAACTACAGGGTGAATATCCAGTATGTGACGAGGGATACCATCAACCACTATATTATTTTTCGACTTTATGCTCGTTACCTTTCCTTTCTTGCACTTCGATGTGCATTTTTCATCTGGAGGTTTTACCTATATCCCCTCCCCTATCTTTACCGTTGTTGGTTCCTCTTATGTTTCTCCCGAGTCTGTATTCAGAAGCCCTCTCCACTCGTAAAAAAAACACAGCCAACTACGGAATAGAGATAGGATCTATACCATTTATTGGAGTAGCATTGTACCAGTATGTTGCTTCCTGAGGAGAAATGTTGCCTCTTTCAGCCATCCTCTTATTAGTGCGATGGTGCCTTTCTATAATTCCATTTCCACTCGGTCTGTATGCTGCTCTGAAAAGTTGCTTGACCATCCACTTACTCAATACACATCCAACAATTTCGGAATAAAAAGTCAGAGCATTATCCACTAACACCTCCTGCACTGTACCCCTCTCCAAAAACACTTCGTCAAGTATTTTAGCAATTAACTCCGCTTTCTCACTATTCAACTCTCTCTAGATGTCATATCTCCCAGGGTCACAACTATAATTAACAAATAAGGAATTTGATGGTTATGGATAATATCAATCGCCAATCTTCTCCAAATTTCGGAAAATCAAGCTTCTCACCCTCATGAATGCGGTGAGCAGGGTAAATAGATTGACACTGCTCGCACGAATGCACAATCTTTTTCACTGCAGCTCTAGTTACATTAGGAGAGACTTTCCATACCAAAAACAATGTGCGATCAACTCCCATATAGTGCATGTCATGCAATGTCTTCATATCAACATCTGCTGCAGCACCTATCTCACAATTTTCTTCAAAATTTTCCTTAGCGTTAGCCGACCATCCTTTGTGAACTCTTGTAAGAGCATTCGCTTTCTTTTTAGTTGTAGAAACCAATGTGGCTGAAACAGTCAAACTAAATTCCCCAATAAAGGTTTTCAAAATACTCGAACGTCTTTTCGCTATCATCTCAGCAGCACATTTAGTCCGTACTCACTTTTCTTCAGACAGAACTGTACTTAACCAACTTCCCACTGTTTCTGAATCTGTAATTATCTCAATTTCAGACAGCCCCCACTTTATTGCCATATTTACTCCTTTCATGGCAGCCGCTAACTCGGCTACATTAATATGATTGAAATCATTTTGTTTCCTCAACCACACCGCATTTTCCACAATATTTCCATCAATCTCTACTGCAGCTCCCATTGCAATACTGCTTGCATCGTACCAAACTCTTCTCTTATCAATTCGAGGAAAATACCACTTTCCCTTAACAGGATCATCCCGTCTCACTCTCAACAACACCACCCAGAACATATCAACTGTCTTAATACCCACAAAATCCTCCCATCCTGATCCTCCAGCTGGCCTCTTAAGGTAACTACATGCCACCCTTAACCAACCAGCTACTGGATAGTGGCCTGTTAACTTTCCACACACTGAAAATAATTCCCTTCGGCTAAGATGGGTTTATATTTCCACGTTGAACTCTTTCCTGTATGTGATTCTTGTACGCTCATGATGTTATTATCATTCCTAACACCTTTCTTTCAGTGTGCTCTGCCTGTCCCTTTCGCCGCCAAATTTAAGGCGTACAAGAAGTTTACCATGTCGCTCGTAGTCATTAATCTTCTTTATCTCGTTCACAGTCATCCTCTCTTGCATCTCATGTGTCTTTAAATGCGAAACATTTATCTGGCTCACATTATCCACGAATTGGATGTATAGGTTGCCTTCGGTGTTCGGTTGCTGGATTTCACTCGTGATTACAGAGTATAGCGTTAAACTTAGACAGTCTCCTTAAGGGAGACCGGCTTCTACTTTGAAAATAGATCTTAATAATTACTCATTGCAATCTAAGCATCTCTCTCCGTGACGTCATAAAGACTCCACCCACCCAAAATACACACACGCAAACAGGAAATAATACAGAGAACAACACAAATACGCAAAGACATCCATCTCATAACATCTACGCCATATTTTTTTAACATATACGTCTCCATATTTCACTCATCTAATCCTGAATATAATTGATATTATTTTACTCGTTTTCCACTCAACCTGTCTATGTGTCAGACCGCATAAGATGATCCTCCATTCACACTGTGTTACATCCAGACTCAGCAGCTACGAGTACTTTGCTACTAAAGATGTCTGTGTATGTTGTCAGCAATCTAATCCAGTGTATTCATCTGCGCTTGATTTATTCGACCATTTTCGTCCACTACTTCATATTCATCAAATCAATCGCATTAAATTTATCTTTAATGACTTAAACCCTACCAGCTCAACAACTACAAGTGTGGAAAATAATTATTTAAAAATCTCCAGTTATCGATTTAGCGATTTAATCATTGTTGAAAAATTAAAAAACGAAGTTATGAATCAGTTTTTCATCGTATGAAGACTCTCCGACTTTCATAGTACATTTGGAGACAGGTTTACTCAATATTGCATTCTAAGATGGTGAATAATTGTGAAAAAGTAGAAACACATCGTTTTATTTTATACAAAACCCATGTTATTTCGCCTTCTCTCCTGATATTCCCACTATCTCAATGATACGATGAAAACCAAGAGTGAAGAGGCGATTATGAAAGAAGTTTCTCTTAAATTTAATAGAATGTCATGAGCTATTTTGTAGACAAATTAAAAAGTTGTCAGTAGATAAATTATTATTTTAACTTTATAAGAGAGATAAAACTCGTATTTTTACATCTTTTTTTCTTCATATTAAAGAGATAGAATATTATAAATGAAAAATAAATGATAGACTTAAAGAGGTGATAATAATTCACAAAGATGCGGGTTATATTATCCAAATTTTTAAATGGCATGTAATCTCCTTTGGAAAGTTATGATTCGATAACTCCAAAACTTCGACTCTTCGTTTTAAAAGTTTTCTCTAAATCTTTTCCCTCTCACCTTTTTACTCCAACGTATTCCTCGCCTCTGAAACCCATAAATATTACAAGGATATGGTTATCAGCTTCCTCCTCAAACTCAACAGCTCCAAATAGACATTTCATAGTATCGTAGGTGATTTTATCCGCCTTTTGAAGATTAATGGCTCATCCTTTAGCAAGAAGTATCTACTTTACCGCACTCTTTGTCTGGATAAGTATCGATTAAGATTTGGGACTCTTAGAGCAGAATGAATTTCCATACGCATTTGCACCGTATATATCTTTGATCTCATCGTTAAAATCACCTAGGAATTCTCTAATTCTAAGTTGCAGATAGACTTCCCTAGCAATAAAGATAGCACGGTCTGTTGCGCTAAGTACATATGTACGTATTGTCAACTGCATCCAAGATGTTGACATTGTAATCGGCGTTTGTGATTAGCTGTATTACATCATAATGATCGTATTCGAACTGCGAATCCTCTGAGCGAACTTTCCCCACATACTGCAAAGGAAGAGATAAAGAAGAAAATATAAGTATTTGATGCCCTTTTTGATTATTATTATTATTTATCAATTTGAAAGAATATTTTCTGTTAGAGTAATTATCAGTTTTACAAGTTATAGCAATAATAATCTTGTTTTGGGGGATGGAGGCGGAGGTATACAACGGATACTTTTGAAATCGCATTTTTAATGTAATATATTAAATAATTAAAATCAATGGAGGAATTTAATAGCAGTACAAAATTGTACTAGATTAAATGGAATTATGGACACACTCGCACCTGTATCTATTAGAAATTCACTTCTCCTCTCATTAAGTTTGGCAGCGAGAGTGATTAGAGTGGGCACACCGGTCGTCGCATTTAGTGCGGTCTGCCGTTCTCATTTTCCGAGGGGGCTGGGAAAGATGGCTTATGGCCCCCTTAGGAACCTTATTTTTTTCCTGTGGCCCATAATCATTATTTTCAGTAGGTAATATGCAGTTTAACTCTACTTTAAAGAATAAAAGATATTAAAACAGCTATTTGTATTAATGTACAATTATATTTGTCACATATATAGGACTATCAACATCGCGAAAATTAAACAGTGGTTAACAAAAATGTAATACTCTTTTAAAATAAATAATTAGTCTTACAAAAAATAAAATCCTTTAGCAAAATTAAATAAATATTTTATCAACTCTTTATTCATTCAATGCAATTCTTGTGCTTCATTCAGTTTCACAAGTCTTTCAATATTAGGGTCTATAGTTGTTAGAGACAGACGAAGATCACCTCTTCTTACTATTTCTAAGCGGCTGCGAGCTTTTGATAGGAGGTGTGACACTTTACTATAACCCGATTCAACCAGATAAGAAGTAGGAGAAGCAATAAAATATAATTTTACTTCGTCCCAAAGCAAAGGGTATTTTATAACAATTTCATGACTTGTCCATAAGTTCCTGACACTATGCTTAAATCTAGCATGAGAAGTTTGATCACTCTGTAACTCAATGAGGCTTTCTTGTAATCTGATATCAACATCAGCTGCATTAATTCCAAATGGGTCTACCACCCAACCTGGAATGTCCAGTTGTAGAAGATTTATGAACCTAACTTCCATATCACTATGCAATTTCTCCAAATGATCAATGTATACTAAAATATCATCTTATTTCAGCTCACTCTCAATAGTGCGAAGGGTTGGAAACTGTATCAACTCTTTTCGCCCCATATTTGTCATAAACAGCTTAATTTTCCCCATAAATGCACAAATAGACTCTTTGCAAGTTAAAATATTTGCATTTTTACCTTGTAGCTGTTATTTTAAGATATTTAGCTTTTCAAATATATCTGTAAGGTAGAATATGTCACATTTGGTAGCAATGATTCTGCTTACCATCCAGAAATAAAACAACACTATCCCAAAGTGCAATGAAGCGATTCAGAAAATTGCCCTCAGAAGGCCATCGCACCTCTGTATGCAAAAGTAGGCGCTCAAACCTTTCTTTATTGGTAGCACAGAGTTGTCGGAAAAGACGCTCTTGAAGTGGATTTGACTTGATAAGGTTGACTGTCTTGATTACACTATCAAGTGAATCTTTCAGACGTCCTGCTAGTTTTTTGCAATCAGATGTTGACGGTGGACAACACGGTGTATGCAAAAAACTTTAGGTCCACCCTCTTTTAAATATGCAATAAATCCATAATATCTACC
The DNA here is from genome assembly GCA_963969495.1 of Ceratothoa steindachneri. NCBI lineage: Eukaryota > Metazoa > Arthropoda > Malacostraca > Isopoda > Cymothoidae > Ceratothoa > Ceratothoa steindachneri. The sequence goes on along the minus strand of OZ018330.1, from coordinate 20,750,915 downwards.
TACCATAGCATAGGCGCCATCAGTTGCACAAGCCATAATATTCTCAAGTGGAAAATCATTTTCTTTGAAATAGGTCACTACTTCTTTGAAAATTGTTTCACCTTTATTATCTGTCACAAGGCTGCGGGAAAAGGCATTTCTTCTCTGAGTTGATCTTTATCAAAAACCTAACATACGCCATGAGAAGGGCTTCGTTATCACGTAATAGCGTTTTATCAATTCGTAATGCAAAGGTCTTTACTTGTAAATGTTTAACGAGTTTTTCCTCTACATCCTTTGCCATTTCGTCAATACGTCTTGATACTGTATTGTTGCTCAGCGTAATGACTTCAGTGATTTTTTGGTGATTTTGTTGCATGACAGTTGAAATAACCACATATAATGAAGGCAAAATCAATTTTTCGCCAATAGTATAAGGTTTTTCTGATTTTGTTATTATCTTGGAAATCTCATATGATGCAATTAAACTTTTGTCTAGTGTGGCCGCTGTTTTGCTAAATAAATCTTTAATAGTGCTCCTTGCTTGGAAATCATCTTGCAGCTTTTTAAAGTTTTGTGTTTTTTGTCCTTGTGCTTATTCTCCAAATGTATTTTAAGCTTACTTGGTCGCATTAATCATTAGAAAGTGTAGCCATACATAAAAGACACAATTGCTGTGTTATATTGCCTGGTGAATGTATAAAACCATAAGCTAAATACTCACTAGAGTATTGTCTACATTTTTTTCTCCGTCGCCGTAGCCATGGGTAATCTATGCAGAAGAAATTTAATATATTAATGATATATATATTACATTTTAGAGCCGAAGCTCACTGCAACAGAATGAAAGGCGCTTATCTCAGCGGTGAAAAAGGAAGAGTATTTCTGAAAAAGACCCAGAAACAACATCCATTCCCTCAAAGGGGTAGATCTGCATTAATTTTAGTAATATATTATATATACATATATATTACTCAAATTAATGCAGATACAAAACGATAAGTACAATCATCAGAATCTAAGATTAAATGCTAATCTCGTAAATAATCCCTAAGTGAAACCGAAGTGAAAAAATGATTTGGTGTAGGCCTAGCAATGGCACACTTTACTTACAAACAAAAATGCTCAGTTATTTACTTATAAAAGTCTTATATTATTGTGCTTGTGGCAATCTATTATAATTTTAAAAACTAGTCAAATTACTACAACTTCGCAGTATTATGGTAAACAAATAAAAGCTACTTACATACTATAACGCCGAACCACTTGATAAACAGACTGTGAAGATTTAAAGTTCCATCTGAAGTATTTTCATCAAGCCAACAACGGTGCCAGGCGCATAACGATCAAGCGCACAATGGAGTGCGCCGCAGAATAAGCTTGTAAGATGCAACATATATTTGTTTACAGATAAATGTAAATCCTATTATGCCAATAAAATATTTAAATAAGGGAAAATATATGTATTAATATTTTTAAAATGTAATTCAACTGCATAAATTAAAATTAGGAACTGCCCTAACTATAATTCAGGTTTCAATAGGTTGAGTCCTGTTGCCCCCTTCATGGATCTGTGGCCCCTCTTAAGCTTAAAAATTTCCTGTGGCCCCCTTCAGATGTGCCATGGCCCCCGGTTGTGAAACCCTAGTCTAGACGATTGTTACATCTGAATGTTTTCACTACGCTTTGGCAATCTGCACCACGGTTTACAATACTTAGCATTTGACCCATAGTATACGTGTGAACGGCACACCACAGGTTTTTGGTTATGATGGAAGGGTCGTAATCCTAACGGTACAGCTTTTGTATTATTATTATTATTATTATTATTATTATTTAGGTACGGCAATAAATTCGATCGATTACCACCGGGATACGTGCCGATGAGCACTGAACACGCACTACTCGTATACTGCACATTATTCACTGGATTGGGTTCACTGTTATTTACATTAGAGCACTGTGCCTTGTAAAATGGCATTAACTCGTCAGCCAGTTTCCCTAATTAGGCGAGAGTCAAGTCCTTCTGCGTGACGATGATGGCCGCGATGTTCGGAGGTAAGGACTGATTTAACTTGTGCCTCACAAGGTCCTCACCCACTCCAACTTGCAGAGCTGTCCTCCGTAGCACTTCGAGATTTATTCATGGTCGTCCGCTGAGTGGGGCTAATGCTATCAACTTCTCGAAGAGTTCAGGCTTCGTCCTCTCAAAACGTCCTATGACCTCTGCTCGTAGGAGAGAGTAGTTCTGCGATGAAAGGACCGCAGCCGGAAGACGATCGACTGTCTCGGGAGTTAAAGCAGCAAGGTTATGGTAAATTTTTGTATCCTTCCGCAGTATCTTCGAAATGTTGAACTGTGCTACCACTATCTTAAACCATCTCCTTGCAGCCGCTTCATTCAAGACAAGAAGTTGATGATGATCGAGTTTGTCAGCTCCACTTCTTGGTGTGGAAAATAAGTAGCTTGTTGCCCGCTTTGTGAATCCATTTTGGTGGTATGATCACGATACTTGTTCGACGAAATGGGCTACCAGTTATGGGAGTGAGAAGGGTATTTCTTTTGTAGTTTCGTAGGCTAGGGGTTTAGGTGATCGTAGCTTCCTCTAAAGTTAGGGGAAATTTAGAGCTGAATTCAACTTCTTTATTCGGCGGGGGCGTGGACTGGTCTTCAAGTAATGTACAAGAAATAACTGCCTTTAGGACATTAGACAAAATAAGAGATGAAGTATAGGTAGAATTAGAGAGAGAATAGCAAGAGAGTAAAGTGGTTAAAGGGTGAGCTTAAAGAATAGATGATGTGTAGGAGACAGAATAAAAAGATCCCTGGTGAAATGGTAGCTCTGTCAATGTGTAGTTTTGTGTGTTTTTGGGGTTGTTTTGCATTGTTTTAATAAACTATAAATTATAAATCCATAGTTTATATAATTAAATTAAACATGGTTAATTTAATTATTATTTCCATCCTATTGATCGATTAATTGATTGATCTTAGGCATTGAAGCCTTTATTTTTGGCGGGGGTTTTTATTCCCGCTGTGACTTTTGTAGAAAATTTTTGAAAAAGTTTTTCGTTAACATTTAGGAATGGATTTTAAAAGTGAATGTGAATTTACTTCTAGCTTGCGTTTTGCAAGTGGTTTTTAATTGAGTTTTTATATGCTAAAGGAACCTGCGCATTACTTTGTATGTTTTGTCAGTTCTGTCAAGTGTATTTTGGTATCACGTCATTGTCTGTCTGTAGCTTGCTACTTTTGAATGGTCTTTTTTTGTCGGTCTACTTCGATTTCTAAGTGTGTACGAAAGAATTCAGGGTTCAAGCGGGCGCCCATGGCTTGCCATATCCTCTTAGCTCTCTCGTGGAGCGCCACGTTGATCGGAGATAATCCAACCGAGTCATGGAGATCCCTCTGTCGTTTACGTTCTCTTCTTCGGGTGTTTGTGATAAGTAAAACCGCTTTGTTCTGGATGACTTGAAGTTTCGCAATGTGGGTCTTGGCGCTCGCGTTCAACGGCACCGGGGGGTATAAGAGTCTCGGGCGAATGCACGCATTGGATATCTTGAGTTTATTTGAGCGAGTTAGGTCAATGAACCTATAAATCTCCCTCAAATATCTCTTGCTATTCGCGACTGTCCTCCCAATATGACTCTTGTATCCCCCTGTGGTGATTTTGAGCCCCGGAACCGTCCCTTCCGAGCAGTAGGGGATTCTCTCTCCCTCTACCCGTATATCGTTGAAGGTCTTGCGAAACATGGGAATTATTTTGAACTTTTGGGCATTGGTTGATATCTTTCATTTCCTCTCGTAAGAGTTGATGTTAGATATTTCCCTAGCCGTGTTTCTCGCCATAAATTCCCTGTGAACGTAAGCGGCTGTACAAATTTGTGATATATCGTCAGCGAACTGGACGTATATCGTACCTTCGGAGAGAGGTTGTGGTAGGTCACGTGTATAGATGTTATATAACAGGGGACTGAGACAGCCCCCTTGCGGGACCCCTGATTCGAGCTCGAATTCGGGGCCTTTGTGTTCTTTGATTTATATATACGCTATCCTCTCCATTATGTAATCGCATAGAATCCCTTCAAGAATGGGGTCGAGGCCTACTTGCAAGATCTTAAATTGCAAGCCTCTCTTCCAAACCTTTTCAAAAGCTTTTTTAACATCGCGGAGCACCAGGTCGGCATGCCTTTTGCTTGCCTTGATGTTTGCAAGTTTGTCCGTAATAACGGCTAGTGCCGTGTCAGTCCCTCTTTTCTTTCTGAAGCCGTGTTGTTGCTCGTTATGCAGGTTGGCTTCGTCCAGAAAAGAGTTGACCCTATTTGCCAATATCTTCTCGAAGACTTTGCCAGCAAATTCTCAGAGAGATATCGGCCGGAAGTTTGCAGGGCAGTCCGGGGGATTTTCCGATTTGGGAAGGAAGATCATCTTGGCCACTTTCCACTGATCGGGAATAGCCCGTGTTCAGAGCGGCATTCATGATGTTAAGAAGCCCACTCAGAACATTAGGTGGGGCCTTGATAAAATTCTCCCTGGTCAGCCCCGGGGTACCCGGTGCTCTTTGACGAAAGGATTTTAGTGCAACGGAGAGCTCTTGGGCAGTTATTCTACTCCCATACCCCTCCATCACTCTTTCCTGCGACACACAATGATGAGGGGAGGTAAGGGAGTGACAAAATGCAGCTTTATATATACTTTTCCTACTAAAAATTAAGTTATACAAAAATTAACCAATCAGCGTTAAGCAGATTTTTACGGACAAATTTATGTTTAATTTATTCTCACACACATAGACGTTACGTTAACTGATTCGCCAGTACCAAATTGACCAATTAGCTTTAGGCAGATTTTAAGGAAGAGTTTACGTTAATATATTCTTTCACACATAATCGTTTAACAAAATTGAACAATCAGCGTTACATTAGCTGATCGGTAGGAATTGCTGAGGAAATTCATCTGAAATCCACCAAAATTTTCATCTGAAATTCATCTGAAAATTGCATCCGAAATTCATTTTTTGTTTTTCTTAGTAAAGGACTGTGAGCACCGCTGACCAAAGATAACAGCTTAACGGAGAGTCTAACGGTGAAATTTTATATACACTTAAGAAGGAGATAATACAACAATTTTAATCGAAGAGTTAATAATTAAATGAGGGCTTAAACGTTACAGAAATGATCACTCACATTCATTGAGAAATTGCAATGCAGACAATATTCAACCCGATTAAATTTTTCATAAGATACACAAAATGTTTAGCAATTTCTTACATAGCTATTAAATCCTAGGTAATACTTCAGATTCGGGACGCACGGTAGATGGCGCTGTTAGTCGGCTACAATTTTGGGCTACAGCATATCTCTTATGACGTCAGACGGTAGCGTCAGATGTGACCAATCACGGCGTTATATTTTTTTGTTGTTTTGGGGATTTGTAACTTTTAGTCTATTATTTACTAAATATCTGCGCTCTGCTCGTTTATAGTTTTTTCTAAGTTAGGTAAGGTTTCTTGATGTCTTTTATTGTTTTTTGTTTTATTTTCGTATTTTTTGTTTGCTGCGAACGATAAGATGCTTCTTACTGGCAACATCGTAGCTTATAAATAGGACCCGTTTTGCAAATGTTTTTCTTTCGTTTTTGTGTTTTCGTGCTCTCCTTGTGCTTCTTTGTTATTCGAATTCGGCTTTAGTTTGTATAATCGCAAAAAACTTTTAGATTATCTAAAGGCCCATAAACTAATCAAGAAACCTATAGAGGTAAGAATTGTTTGTTATTAAGTTAGGTTTTTCTGCCAGTAAAAAGCTGTTGGGGGAGAGAACCTAGTAAATTCGAGGGGACTGCTCGTGGGGGAGATATCACCTTAGGGGGACCACCGCGCGATGATCCTGAGTTTCAATCAATGAGGGGGGTCTGGGGGACGCAGCCCCCCAGTATATACTCATATACCAAAAAATATAACTCCGTGATTGTTCACATCTGACGCTACCGTCTGACGTCATAAGAGATATATTGTAGCCCAAAATTTTAGCCGACTAACAGCGCCATCTACCGTGCGACCCGAATCTGAAGTGTTACCAAATCCTATAATTGTTATACAATAATACCAGGATTAATACACAAATTTTACTCAATCAAAACGAGGAATAACTCGCTTCTCTTTTGGCCTAATATAAGTGTTACCCTTGCTCTTGTTTATCCGTCCCAAAACATATCCCTTTTTTTGTCAATCAAACTTGATTTAGAATAGATAAACTGAACTAAGAGAGAAATTATTTATCTATACACTCTTATATGAATGTTTAAATTTATTAACCAGCTTTGACTATATTTTATTCTTTGGTATTGGGTTAAAATTTACTTGATCATTTCCAGATTTTACTCAATCAAAACATGGATTGACTCACTTCTCTTTTTGGACGTACCTCTTTAAGCAGCCTTTTACATTTTGTTGATTTTAGTTGATTTATATTATATAAATTGAGGTAATAAGATTGAAAATAATTTCTATAGTCTTTTATACGAATTTTTATTTACATTAACTTAATATTACATAATTCTAGCGTTTCGTTACATTTAGAATTCATTTTAAAGGTGTTTTGTTTAATTGAAAAAGATTTATTGTAAGAAAAAGATTTAAGTAAGATGAGAAAAGTTTGACATATTTTTTCTGACATTTACATTAGGAATTATTGCAAGATATTTACATATTACTTTGTTGGTGTTTCTCTGTTTAATTTAGATTAATAATAGTTTCGGTCAGGTAGGGTAATAACTAATAACAGAAGCCGATTCACTTCATATCCCAAGAACAAGCTACAAAACAATCGCCGCACCAATATAGACAGAAGAAATTAAACAAAAATGCTAAAAATTACATCATGTTCAAGGAAATCTGTCTACACGGAAACAACAGAAAAAGGTACGTACGACTGAGAAACATACATACATGAGTAAACGAACTTATTTTAACCTACATACGACTTGGAATGACTTCATTGAAAGGATGGACATAGATAGAAATCCCAGAAGATTCTGGAAACAACTTAGAAAATTAAAAAGTTCCAAACCCGAAGAAAAGGTGCATTTAAGGGGAGGAGGAACTACAATAGACGACGAGAAAGAGATCTAAAACCGCTTCAAAAATCACTGGTCAAGAATCTTCTCCATTACCAGGGAGGAGAACCACAATTACGAGGTAACTTTTGAACAAAAGATAAAACAACGACTAGAGGAAATGGAACCCGAACTCCGTCCTCACTCGCTGGTAGACGAAACCAGGGCACAAGAAAACGAGAGAAGATCCTTTACAGTAGAAGAACTTAAGACAGTCCTTTCATCATTCAAACAGTAAAGCCCAGGAATAAGTGAAATCACCAAACACCACTTAACAAACGCCCCAGGCAACATTTTGACATCATTACTCAAAATCTTCAATGCATGCCTAAACACAGGGCACTTTTCAGCAGCGTTGAAGACAGCGAAAATTATATTTCTACCAAAACCTAGCAAACCTAAAGTGCACATCGAAAGCTACCAACCGACCTTGCAATTAGTTTTTATTGGTAAACTGCTCTAAAAACTCATCAACGATAGGATTAGAAATTTCTTGGAAGATAATGAATTGCAGAATTACATCCAACATGGATTCCGAAAACATCGCGGTACCGAGACAGCACTGGCACTCATCACTGAAAAACTTGTCATATAAATTGCAAGAGGCAACAGAGTGGATTTAACGCTCCGCGATGTAGCCAAAGCATTTGACAAAGTATGGATGCCTGGACTGAAATTGAAAATAGCTTACCTCTGACTGAATTCAAACCCCACGCGAATCCTCTGCAGTTATCTTACAAAAAGCAAAGCAAGAATTTCTACAAATTGTTTCACCGGCGAAGCCTTCACCTTAAATGCAGTGGTCCCTCAGGGAGGGTGTCTCAGCCCCACGCTCTACACCGTGTATACAAGAGACCTCCTTCACCCCACGGATTACTGCGCAATATACGACTATATACAATTGGCAGATGATATCTCTCAAACCATTACGAGCGAACGACAGAACCCAAGAGATATCGCGCAGAGAACTGCTTGCTAAATCCAAAATATCAACGATTTCGAAAAAGCCAATAAAATTAGAACAAACACGGACAAGTTCCGCACGATTCCAATGAACAGATATAAAGTCCACCGAGTCACCGCGAACAACATCAAATATCCTTACAATGCCGAAGGCAAAGTCCTCGGCTTGAAGATCACAAGAAGAAAATACAGCTCACACGTAAATGAAAAAATCAACTATGCAAAGACCGTCGTATTATCCTTGTACAGGTTCTAAAACCTCTGCAAATAATAAAAGAAAATTATACTTAGCACGAGTACGCCCAATTATGACCTATCCGATTATTCCACTACAAACCTTGGCAAAGAAAAATATCATGTAAATGCAAAGGGTCCAAAACAAAGCGATCCGCTTCATTGCGCGATCCAGAAGGTTGGAAGGAATGCTATCAAGAGTTCTGCATCAAAGATCAAATCTAAAACCTATAAACATCTTTATGGACGACGCGCCAACAGAATATGACAAAATATATGAAAAAACTTTCCAGACGAAATACTTGAAAAATCCAGCTTACGGAAAGAGAATACCGAACATTGAACTTTAAGCAGCAATTCAAAATAGTAGAAAGAAGGTTCAAAACGAAATATTACCACTTTACAGCTAAGACTCAAACAAGAAGTGACATCAAGAACAATACAAACAATAAATATAAAAGAATAAATAAGATGCAAATAAATATAAAAGCTATCGAAGAAGGAAATAAAAAGGCATAAGAGCACATGAGTGCTCCAATAGCCACATCCATAAAAAAATTACAAAGCTCACAAGAGAAAAGAGAACATTATGGAAAAAAGGCTCGAATGGTAAACTAAAAGAAACCTAATAAAAACAAATGAAAAATAATCTTAAGAAAGAACAAAAAAACTCGAAGACAAAGGCTCCTATGCTGTAAATAAAATAATATAACCAAAAAATCAAACACAAGGTTGTGAAGCGAAAGCGTTAGCCAGGCATCCTGGCACAAATCACCATCGCCCTCATTAAAAATGATTTATCACAATCTAAACCTCTCCTCATTCATATCATCAACACCACTCATCCCACACTTACACAATCTTGTTTACCTTTTTCTATCTCTCTCCCACACTTTTCCCTCTTATTTTATCCCTATCCCTAAATTTGAGAAGCGATCATTTTCGCTCAGCCAAAATTCGCATGAGCTCTCCTCGTTTATTTAAGGAATATTGGCTCTAGGCTTCAAGCGACTGTTGTAGATTTTGCAGTTTCAATTACTTACTTACTTGCCTGTTTGCGCGCTTGCCAAGATTCCACCAGGTTAGGATCCAAATTCGGGCTTTTAAAGGCCAAACGTCCTATGGACAAAATCGTCATTAATCATGGACCGAATTTCGTCGTCAACATGGACAGAATTTCGTCGTCAACATGGACAGAATTTCGTCGTGAATACAGATCCTTTTGAGAACCCATTGCGAAGGAGATCATAATACCTCCGAGGACAAGCGCTATTTTGAGAGCACTTCAGATTCGCTTTCAACGAATGTTTTATTTAAGGTTTGACGTGGTAACCGATTATTAAATTTGAGACAACGGCAAACTGCTCAGATTTGAGTTACTTTTGAGCTATATTCGATTCTATAATGTGGTTTCACCACCACAAATTCACCTCAGATTAAAAAGAATGATTAGCATAGGATTCCTTAACAAATACTTTTATTCAACTCATAGATCTTATAAAAAAACACTTCTGATATTCATTCAAAGCTATAAAGTTACATTCAAAATACAAATTGATCATTTTTATCCACTCTATATTGAATATCGTTCTTCGAATTGACTTTTTTGAAAGAGATTCAGTACCCTTTTACTGAATTGCGAATATCTATCAAATGCTTATTAAATTGCTTATTTTAGTTTGTATGCAAAATATATAGTTTGTAAGATAGGATGTTTTTATTCAGTGATTTAAAAGAGTGTATACCTATCATTTATTCACTCTATAATGAATCAACGATTGTTACGGTTGTATTGATCCTCGAGTCTGGTAGCATCATTTGGGGGGGGGGGGGAAATCCATTACTTCAATCTGTAAAATAGATTGCTAAAAGATCAGATTTTGAAAGTTTTCTGGCAGGATTTTATAGTTATCCTCTGAACAATCCCGTGCGCAAAGAATTCAAGACAAAACATGTAAATGCAAAAGTTATAAGTGAGATTTAGTAGATTGATCTCACTGTGTTGCAGAAGTTTCAAAGTTTGAATTATGGTGTACGCTATATACTGTTTGTAATTGAGGTATATTCTAGAAATCTATGGTTACTTCTTTTAAATAAGAAGACGAATCAGGAGGTTTCAAAAGGTATAAGATATTTCACGAAGCAAACCGGATGGATTCCAGGTTATACCGACGTGTTCCATGATTTGGCAAACGCGTATAATAATTCTAGACATGGGGTGATTGGTAACACACCGTTTAAATTTATAAATAATGTTGCTATACCAAATCAGAGAAATGGAGATAAAAATTTTTCTTTATATCTAAAATGACTCATTATGTTTGGATCTCACGCGTTTCTAGCAATTTAAAAAAACGATATGGGGCAAGGTGGAGTGAAGAAATCTATAAGATATAGAGAATTTTAAAAGTTTTAGGCCTATATTATATTTAAGATACGAGAGGCAGTCAATAGTTTTTGCAATTCGGATATAAGGAAACGAGATATGAGGAAAAGTGTTTTATTATTTTTCAATATAACTACCCTTGACTCCAATGCACTTGCGCCACTTGTTCCTAAGGCTTTGAATTCCCGACAACCAGAAATCTCCCGACTGCTGTTCAATCCACTCCTGGACTGCGAGTTGGACATCTTCATCGTCCCAAAACCGGCGTCCACGCAGTGCAGCCTTGAGCTGGCGGAATAAAAAGTAGTCGCTAGGGACCATATCTGGACTGTAAAGGAGATGGTTGAGCTCCTCGAATCGGCACTCGCACAGGGCAGCTTGTGCAACTCTGGCCTTGTGGACTGGGGCATTGTCGTGAAGGAGCAGGACACCACGTGTAAACTTGCCACACCGCTTCTGACGGATGCACTTCTTCAACCTAACCAGTTCCTCGGCGTAATATTGGCCTGTGATGGTCCTTCCACGAGGCGCATAGTCCACCATCAACACTCCCTCAGAATCCCAGAAGATGGTGGCAATGATCTTCCCGGCTGAGGGTTCGGTCAGGAAATTGATGGGGGTCGGAGAGCCCCTGTGCTTCAAGGCCATGCTTTCGAGCTTGGTCTCGGGATCCCAGTGATGGACCCACGTTTCACCACCTGTCCCTATGCGTGACTCGAATCCCACCGGGTCTTGGTTGTACAGGAGCAGCAGCTCCTCCGATCTTTGATGACGTTGAAGTCGATCATGGGGCGTGAGGTTTCTAGGGACACAACGGGCAGAGACCTTGGTCATGGCCAAATTGTCGTGGATGATGTTCATAACACTTCCATGTGATATTCCAAGTTCTCGCTCGATTTCTTCGACCTTCACTCGTCGATTTTCGAGGATCATCCTCGCCACACGGGCCGCATTGTCCTCGTTGGTCACGTCTGACGGGAGTCCTGGACGGAGGTCATCTTCAAGGAACTCACGACCATGATGGAACTCCCTATTCCAGCGAGCAATGGTTTCATAGGAAGGGGCAGTGTCGGTGTACACTGCAACTATGCTTTCATGGATCTCTTTTGTATTCTTGCCTTCCTTGGTCAAAGATTTAATCACTGCGCGGTGCTCAACCTTCTCCATTGTTGAAAGATTTGTGACTGACGATCTTCGATCAGCTACTGCTTCTTAAATAGATGAGGCAGGAACGTGCGGCTGCAGGTCCTGACTTGCCATAACTTGTCCTAACACCACCACAAACAGCCATCCCCATTCCTTTGTTTTGCCCTACCTATTGGCAAAACTTATTGTCCACCCCTCGTATAAATGAAAACCTATTGAAGTAGGGATTTATGAAAAATAACTACAAAAAATACAGTTTGATTCTCGTAAGAAATATGTAGTGGAGAGGTTAGCTAAAGGGTATGGCCATGGAAAAAACAAGTTGTGCTTGTAAAGTAGAGAGACTACGCTGAGTCGTTTAACTCCTACATCATGGTATGTTACATCACCCATCTTCACTCGTGAAATTATATATACAGGGTGCAGTGGTTAATTTGTCGCCGTTGACAATTCTAAATTCCACGTATGCGTGTTATCTGATGTCGGTTCTCTCTTAGTCCTATCATAGCAGATTCAGTTATGATGCCAGATTGCCCGAGAGATTTATTCTTGAAGTCGTGGATGGTTACTTTAACTTCTTGCTAGGTAGTGCCACGTTGCTTTCATCAAACGAATCATTTGTAGGTGTGTTCTAGTTATTTCTATGTTACATCACCCATCTTCACTCGTGAAATTATATATACAGGGTGCAGTGGTTAATTTGTCGCCGTTGACAATTCTAAATTCCACGTATGCGTGTTATCTGATGTCGGTTCTCTCTTAGTCCTATCATAGCAGATTCAGTTATGATGCCAGATTGCCCGAGAGATTTATTCTTGAAGTCGTGGATGGTTACTTTAACTTCTTGCTAGGTAGTGCCACGTTGCTTTCATCAAACGAATCATTTGTAGGTGTGTTCTAGTTATTTCTATGTTCTCCTTAAGGGAATCGATGATTTTAGTAATCGAAATCGATATCGAAATCTTTGTTTTACGTTTCGCTAATGCAGAATACTTTTTCCAGTAACCTCTTTCGCTCTCTTCTCCCTCTTAAACCATTTATCCTTGTTCGTTCCTTAACTTAATCTTCTATTTCGGTGGATTACCTTTCATATTGAATACCTTTATCGAGAATTTTTTAGCCATGTTTCTACGTCGATTCTTTCTATTGCTTCGTTCCACGTTTCTTATCGTTGTTCCATAATTATTCGGAGAAGGTCTCTTCTATTGTTCCTTAACCTATGACCCATGACTACATGAAGGAGTTGATAAGGTTTTACCAAAATTAGAATTTTATCTCATTTTAGGGAGGTTAGAAGATATCCAAGCCTAATTTATGGAAACCACAATGCAAACAGATTTTTTTTTGTTTATGTTCCCAAAATGAGAACGTTGGCAGGTGCAGGTACCTATTACTGAATGAAAATTAAACAATGCATATAAATGAATCCTCTTCATCTAAAGGTAACTACATGTCATCTGACGTGGTGTGACATTATATTATATCAAAACCATATTATATCTATGGGGAAGGGACTAATAACTTAAAGGCAAGCCGACAAATGGGCGGAACGCCACGAGTTTCGACGCGCGGAGCAGCGAGAATAGAGTGCAAAACGAGGTCAGGTAAAATTTGGGCAATGGCACAGCTCAAGGTTATTTAAAGAGGCATGTACAAAAATATAATTTTATTTACATAAAATAAGAGAATCAATGGGCAAAATTATATTGGTAAATGAGGGGGAGAATTGCAAAGTTATGCATCAGACACTGAAGTTAGAAGTTAATGCGTTACAAAAGGAAACTATTCCAATAGGGAGGATTAACTCAAATGGGTTGCTGAAGAGGGGGAGGGGTTGGTTTACGGAAGATTCCGGGTGAGACGTCAGGATAAGGTTTCACAGATGTCTTCTGCAGGCATTAAACGTGAGGGCGAGGGCACTTGGAGCTTCTGAGCGGGGAGTTGACGTGATGACGGTTCTCCAAGGGGGGGGGGGTAACGTCCGGTCCAGGGGAGAGTATTTCGGCCACCGGAAGACGAGGAGGGAGCGAGGAGGGCTTCGACAGGAGTGATGAGTAGAGTCGGAAAAATCGCCCGGCGGCCATCGTCAAAATGGAAATACCTCATTGGCTGGGCTAATTCCAACGACACGAAAAGTTTAGCCGTCACTTTGCTTCGTTGTTAAGCCCCTGACTTGGAACTAAGGGGAAAGCATCTTGGATCCTGGCGGGACTCCTCAACTCTGTATCTCCCGCCTGAAAGACGAGTGCTATATATCCGAGGCTTCCCCCGCAGGGGTGGGGAAAACATGGGTTGTTTGGCCAGCGCTACTCTCGAATGGCCTCGAACCTTCACGCCCAGGCGATTCTAACCCGTGAAAAAGTGGTCCGGGGTGGACGCAGTTTGAGGCTACCGCTTGTGGATGGGGGGAGTGAGGCTTACCAATTTAAGCCTAACCAAATTCTAGAATTTTCTTTAACGCATGGATGTCACTTCCGTGCTGGAAGAGAAATTCTACGTGGAATTCCCCCACAACACCCTTAACCAACCAGCTACTGGATAGTGGCTTGTTAGCTTTCCACATACTGAAAATAATTCCCTTCGACTAAGACGGGTTAAGTCTTCCAGAACGGACAATTCGTTTTCAGTTTCAACCCCAATGCAGCACCGCCATCTAAAGACTCAGGAGCTTTGGTAACTAGCCCATAGTCGCGTAAATGCTTTATAAGTTCACCCGAAATTACTTTGCTCTCAGTGAGTAGAATATCCTCAATATACGACTTAGTTTCATCACCAATCCGTTTGTTTTTAACCAAAACAGTTGTTAAAATCTTTGCCATTATCATTGGTGGTGAACTCAATCCAAAACCTAGTCCTGTCAGAGAATACGTTTTACCTTTATAATTCACCAATCAATACTTCCAAAGCTCTTTCGCTACTTTAATTTGTAAATAGGCTGGTTTTAAATCAACAATGGTTCCAGCCTCTGTTTGCCTCCATTCTCGAAGGGTTTCATTACTTACATCAGTTATTTCGTCCCCTGTATGACAACTCATGTGTATTTAGTTCTCTAAAATTCAACACGGGTCTCTTTTTATTCTGTGTAGGCTGTTCAACAGCTATAAAGGGTGTGATACCCGTTTTCACGTTTTCTTTCCAAGGTACTAGAATACCTTTTATAATCCAACGTTCAACCTCTTCTTCAAAACCCTGTTTCTTGTCACACTATAAACTCTTCTCATAGCAATTTATTTCATTAGTGAGAACTGATGGACAAGACTTCCAGCACCATTCCACTTTCTAATATTGTCCATCAAATATATGATTAAAGTAATCCTCTTTAATTACTTTAATAAATTGGATGTCTTGATAGTGAACGAGCACAGATTTTTTTTCTAGCAAGGTCAATTAGAAGAGTCTATGAGAGTTACACATCTTAATGATGTTAGGCTTCATTTCTTATTCGTGGCTTGGTGAATTCGATTTACAGCAAAATAGTTGCTACTGACAGTGACTGCGCTTCTGTCATTCCATTTAAGACACAGGACTCTTTCATCACATCAAGAATCATTGACTCCTCTTTCTTTCTTTAGAATTTCTTTGCTTGACGTAAAAGGGCAGTGACCTGTTCGATTTTCTCTCATCGTTCCACAAGCGAGGATGTTTTTCTAGCAAGGTCGATTAGAACAGTTTGTGAGAGTCTGCGCGGATGATTGGTTCAGTCATGGTATTTGCAAAATGAGAACCAAGAGAAATCTGTCTGCTTGGATCCTTTCCACAATAGTTTTCAAAATTATATGGGAAGCCATTTGAGCTGCAAAGCATTCAAAGCTTATAGTCAAACCTTACTGGCTTGTTCTTGATGAACTGATTGGCACTGTGAAGCCCTCTCTATGTCACCATCGACTCATCTATACTAAAGGTTTGGTGAAAAATCCAGAAATGCTGACATTATTATTATCAGCAATATGAAGATATTTCTTTATTGCTTTAAATTGCTTTCTACTCATGTTTTGAATAAATAGGTGCTTCTAAATCCTCGCTGGTTCACCAGTAGTCGTATTCTGCTGGAAAACAATGGTATCCACTTTTTAGTAGCAGTCCCAATAAGTGAGCCATCTCATCTTCATTTATATACGTGAAAGCTCTGGTTATTTTTGTTTGGTCTAGTCTAGTTTTGTCTCGTCTAGTTGTTTTTGCTCGACAATAAATGAAACTATTTAGGGTGAGAAAAATGGAGAAAGCCTCCTCACCACTGCGGACTGTAACGCAACTTTGTTTTTGCAGAACCTTATGTGGGCCTAAAAAAAAATTTTGTTTTTACTTACATCGTTTTTCACCTTTATAAGTGGTAATGCTGCAATCGGAACTTCCTTTTTCTGCGTTTATTTACACTTCACTTGCAAATTCTTCCGGTATGTGATCATCATCAAGAGTATTATTACCACCTTCTTTATCACCGGCAATATTCGCATCCCCATTGGCTGGAAGAAGGAGACAAGATCTATATCGCCATTGGTTTTCTCAATTTATTGCACTTCCTCGGAACAGATGTCGAGTTCGATGTGCTGACGAACTTTAAGGAAAAATAAAATGCATTGTAGTTGAACCAGCTAAATAATTAATATACATAATTATTTTTATTTATTTGCAATTTTTTTCTTCCGTATTGTTTTGGTTTCTGATAGTATGATATCACATCAGGGTAATTTGAATACAATTATTTAATAATATAAAAATTATTCAATATTTATATATAATATAATGTATATAATTAAATATTATATATAAATAAATATAATAATATGATATATAATAATTAATGTCAAATATTATATGATATAAAACATGTTAACAATAAAAAGACACTGTTCAACTGTTGTGAGTTTTTAGACGTAACTATTTTTGGTTATCAGTCTGTTTTTAGTCACAGGTCTGATTAGTATTCTTTCGTATGTATCGGCTCTTACAACGTTGCGAACGTAGGCGTGCAGTATGCACGTCAGCATATTGACGTTCATGGGTACCGTTGATCTGAAGTTGGGTGTTTGCAAGAGTGGCCTTTGCGACGGAGATGTAGGATTGATTTCTTTGTCAAGGTTTTTAGCGTTTTATTGTTCCTTTCTTTTCAAGATCGGCTTCCTTACTGGACACCGCTGCAGTTCAAGGACTTTTTCACAGGCTCGCGCTAGTGCGTAACTTATGTCCTTCAAAGAAACATTATGAACAAACCTATTTTTTTCGGGCAATCGGCTGTGGCATGACTCTGCATTTGTAGCAATTGAGCACACGTAAATGTTGATATACTTCTAGTATTTAATGTTCTACCAGAGTATTTGTATGCAAAAAGAGACATATTTCTTTTTCTTTTATCTTCCTAGACATGGCGGTGGTTTTGCGAATAAGTTAAAAACATGTGTGTAGATTTTAAACTTAATTGCTTTTATCTTTAGCTAAGGTTGTTTTGTTTTTTATTTTAGTATTAGTACCTCATTTGAGTGCTCACCGTTCGATCTTTCGACAATTCGATAGAAGTTCTTGTTAGCTAATTACTTTTGAGTGTCTGTGAGCCATGGGGAGATAAGAACGTCTCAAAGTCTGCAACTTTGCTCCAAAGTACTGCGTAGTCATTTACGGTATCGAAGATTTTGAAGAGTGAAATTTCTAAATCAGAAAAGATCAGGTTTGCAAGTTTACCCGGGCTATTCTTTTGTGGCCTGGAAGTCGACGCAAAGAAGAGAAAGGCGTTTTGAGATATTGAGGGAGTCCATGTTGGTAGAATTTGTGAGCTAAGACGCCCCCTCGTTGCTTGGATGGCAGTGAAGAGAGAAGATACGTTGTTAAAATCAATGTCCTTCCTTTGGGAGGACATATATTTGTATCTTTTTTTAAGTTCGCCCCTGTGAGGGCGTCTTTTTTTTTTACCCTGTTAGTGTGGAGGAAATTGAAAAAAGTAGAAGGAAAGAAATGGATTGAATAGATATTGTTTGGGACTTCTTTTATTTTTTTGTAAACTTTAAATGAGGTAAATCCATAATGCGGTAACAATTTCTTTGTAGCAGGAATTATCGATTAAGCCGAAGCTTTACTTGAGTAACTCGCATGTAAAGGATTGACTGACCAAAAGGAGTTGTGCTGGCTGGGGCCGATTCCATTCGATGAAATTGATGAAGTAAGTATAAGTATTTAATAAATGAGGAAGGCCCTAAAATAGTGGAGATATTAAGAAGAAATTCTTATATCTGCATATGCTTGGATATGCGCCAGGATATCCGGCTCTTGTTTTTTTTGTTTTTTAATGTATTCATGTAATGTCAGGAGGACTAAATATGTTTTTCCTTTGTTTAAATGTGTTATAATATGTTTGTTTCTTTATTTTATTTGTGTTTTATTTCTTTTTGTCTCAATTCCAGTTATTTATTTTACATTTTGAGGGAGGTCCGGTTCGGTGCCGTTGGTTATGTGATTAAATGCCTGTTTAAAGCAATGGGCAACTTTGGCTCTGGATGAAAGTGTCTCCTCGTATGGGGCGTTCTCTGGATCCTTGAAACTATGATCTTGGTAATCCGGAAATATCACCACATATGTTTTATTTACGAATCCTTGGATTATTTCCTGTTGGTTCCCCTTCTTCGGGTAGTTATGCTTCCTAGTCGTATAGACCTTTAGGTTAATAATCTCGGCTGTGATTTTCATTTTCTTATTCTTGCTTCTCTTTATTTCTAATTCCCATCGTTATAATTGTCTTCTGTGGAGGCCATGACTTACACTTCCGAGTCGCTAGCTTCGCATTAGGTTTGTTGACTGTTTGTTCTTCTGTCTCATTTTGTTCCTTGTTTTCTCCTGCCTTGGCTCCGTTGTTGCTGACGGGGTTGTCACTCCCTCCTCATCGGCGTAAATTTCTTTTTTCCTGCTTTTGTCTTTTGGAATTTTGTTTTTCTCTTCTTGCTTTTAATTGCACTTCTTTTTCTTTTTCTTTATCTCTCTAGGCATCGTTTTTTTCGCTGCCTCTTTGTCTTCATCTTGTTTAGTTTGCTGAATTTGAATGCTCATTCGCTCACTGGAGGAGGGAATTTCTTGAAACCGTATCGTTTTCGCTAGTTCGGTTTTCTGTAGAAGGTTGTTTTATTCTGTGGCAAATCAACCGGGCTTGGCGAAGTTGCCAAGTGAGCATTGATTAAGTATGACATCACTTCCAAGCCAGGGTTGGTTGCTGTTATTATTGTGGGTTTGGGGCATCTCGCGTGACATCGTTATGGGTACCGCTGCATTTCACGTATGCTTTTGTCATTATGGGTGGAATAGAACCAATGCTGCCCTTTTTGCCCGTATTTGGGGTATGTCGGCGTCTTATTGGGTCACTCCTGCGTACTAGTTCTTCGAGCGCATTGCATCTATCTTTTGCGTTTGTTTGCTTGTATAAACTAATCGTACTCAAGTTGTTGTGTGGTACTTTTCAGGGTAAAAGCCAGGACTCCGCTCTGTCTCGCATTTCTCTTTCGGCAAATTTACCGTAATGACATACGCTGCGAAACTTCACAACTTCGTCAACTTCTTCCCATTCTTGTTGCGACTTCACTTCGAACTTAATTTCTTCGTTAGTGTGTCTTCCGATGAGGGGGTCAAGTTGGTGATAAACGATGGCTTTTTGTTATCTGATATTGCAAGGAATTAGAGGTTCGAGTCATATATCTCTCATTTGTTTTACCGCTCGCTCCGTTGTTAAGTCTGTTTCGGTCGCCTTCATTTTGGCATATAGCTACGTAGCCTCTTGTGGTGTTGTGTAGCCTGCAGATGGCTACATTTAGCTCAATATTTAAAAGTTGCACCATTTAGGGGGAGTAGGGGGGCTAGGGTACCTACTTTTCTGAGCTTGAACGGGAGCCTCTTGTGCTCATCCCTTTACATCCTTGTATGTCCAGTGAGGGAGGGGGGCGGAAGACTCACCCTGTGCTAAATTTTCACATGATCAAGTAAAGGCATGTGTATATCCATCCTTTTTCGCCCGCGTGTGGGATCGAAAATGGGAAATGGTTTGTGGATTTTTTGGCTGTTATAAGTATGACTTTAGCCTGTGTAATGAATCTTTAATGTGATTTTGGGGAGGTAAAAGTGAAGTGTGAGAGAAGATAAATAAAGAAGGCAACCCAAAATTGCTTCCTCTACCGATTGGAATGTCAGAGCAGCAAAACTATTAAGGGATCAAACTCAAATCCTCAATATTCATGATATTCCTCATATCAATAAACAATGTACAGCTCCAGAGGAAGGTATCGCACTGAAGATAAAGTCTTGGAGTTAGAGATAACTTAACTTGGACTACAAAAAGCACAAAGACATTATAATAAATAAAGCAACTTCAATGCTGAAGCTAATATACCCCTTAAGAGGTTAACATAGGAAAAATAATATAAAAATCTTAATGACGCTAAAGAGCAACTTGTCTACCCTATAATATGACAAAATAGCCCATCAAAATAAAAGAAACTCTAATTACAAAGAATATAACAAACACTAGATTATAACAAACACTAAAAAAAGAGAAATCAGAATACAGAGATTTAAATGAAGAAGTAAAATCTGAACCTCTCAATATCAATATATGTAGAGAATATAGGTATGTAGTTAGAAAGATGGACACCATTCACATAACATTCTTTTAAATCACCATCATTATAACTGATAGCCATTTGAACACTCAATATCCCTCACAGTTGAGAATTGAGGAACTCCTGTTATTTACATGATAAAAGAAGAAAAGTAAAACACAAAATTAATCAAATAAAAGAAAGCTACAGACAGAGCGCAAAGCCGAAACGGAACCAAACGCTGATGAAGACTAATACCACTAATAAAGACCATATCGAGGAGCCACACTTATGGCACTAACCAAAAAGGCACTCAAATAGTATTAACCGAACACAGTCAACCGAATTCCAAACGCTGAAAATGCAAAGTCTTCAAAGTAATGGTGTCAATAAAAGTAAAAAGTGCTAAATAAAAGGTGCAGTAAAAGCACTCAAAATTTTAGTAAAAGGTTAAGTGATTGATATAAAAGAGCAACGTGTCAAAAATAAAAGTCAGTGCAGCTGAAGCCAAGCGTAAATGTAGAAGGATTAATAATAGTACAAAGCGCTAAGTGATGAAAAACTGGCAGAAAGGCAGAATACGATGCCTTTAAAATATGAATAACATAAAGAGGCAAACTAACATACACAACAAATGATAAATACTCACACTATTGTCAACCGGCTCAGGCACAAAAAATACCCACAGCGGCATGAAAGCGGCGCTCCCGCCATCTATAAGAAGCTGTGCGAACTATGCATAAAAAGAGCAAAAATCGAAGAATAGAATGGATGAAGAAGTTTTATGCGTGTTCGCCCCGAGGTGGCTTTTCTGACCAGCCCTACCAGGGGTAGGGGTGGGGCCTAGCTTTCGAGGTCTCTATCTCTCTTACTCTCTCTCTCTCTCTCCCCAAAATGTCATCATTTTTCTTGGGCTGAAAATGAAAGCGAATCGCTTCCGAAACCAGCCTTCTGCATATAGTTTTCCCCAGGAACTGAGTTTCGTTCTCTCAATTAGATGTCCAAGATTGCGAATGACGATGAGAAGATCCTGAAAGTAGTAAAAGAAAAGTAGTGAAGTTTGGAAAAATCTACTGAAGGAATGCACTAGGCAGTACTAGTGATCAAAAGAGATGGGGTGTCAATAAAACCAATGTGCGAAAATTCGACGAAGGAATAAATGAATTTTAAGGATAAAATATTTAAAACGTTTTACTTTTGTTCAAACTTTTATGGTTAGTGAGTAAAGTTTGTATTAATTCAGTAATAAAGTGAATTATCGCAATATTGCTTACCATTGCTTTTAAGTAGAAACGGGCAATCGAGAAAACAGCTGCCGGAGAAAGAGTTCGAGAGTTTATTACTGCAGTTTTCGAGGAGTTAAGAGAGAAACGAGAGAAATTCTTGCTCTAAGAAATTGCACTAGGCAGAACGGAGGAAATATGGCGAGATTGGGAGAAAAGGTTCAATAAATTTGAAATGTATTATATTTCTCTTTGTTATTCCTTATAATCAACTCTTGCTATATGTATATATATATATATATATATATATATATATATATATATATCTTGCTGTATATCTATATATCTTGCTATATATCTATATATTCATTCATTTGATCATATTTTGCCCCGTCATAAACTCGTATTGCAATTTGCTCTGTTGTAACTCGATTTTCGACTTTGTTTAAAGTCGTTAATTTTTTATCATCTTCGGGTGGAGAAGGAAGAGCCCCACTTATAACTGTACTGGCACACTAAGAAAGATCTCAAAAAGTTTGAATGATTGCAAAAACGGCACCTGCCCAACAATTACTTGTAAAAGCTAATGCCTAGCTACGAGATATATTAATGTGACAACCTAAAGTTTTTTGTGCAAATACAGGATAAGTTTGGAAGCTTTTCTCTTTATCTTTTAGCTGTACTTTCTTTTGCTAAAGATTTATTACACTTATTTTTTTATCTATAGAGAGATTTAAGCGTGTGATAGAATAAGTACCGTCAAACAAACTTAAAGTTATAGTTTTCCAGCACGTTTCATTAAGGATTGTCCATTACACTCGAGGAACGGTGTCCAAACAACCATGAAAAGGTACAATGACACCAATTCTTTCAAAACCGTGATGGTCAAGGTCGCAAAAGGTGTACAACTCCGAGGGAAAAGAGGATG
This sequence comes from Ceratothoa steindachneri, assembly GCA_963969495.1. NCBI lineage: Eukaryota > Metazoa > Arthropoda > Malacostraca > Isopoda > Cymothoidae > Ceratothoa > Ceratothoa steindachneri. Next base: position 20,728,376 of record OZ018330.1, on the reverse strand, counting down.
CTGAAAAGGACATCCTCTTGGCAAATAGGAAAAAAAACTCTTCTGATGTAGCTGCTGAGTTTTAGGCAGCAACAGAGATATCTAGACGCACAGTGAGAAGGTTATTAGAAGCTGGCCTCAAACGATGTAAGGCTAGAAAGAAACCGCGGCTGTCTCGGGTGAACAAGAAGAAGAGATTGTCTTGGGCAAAAGAGTATGAAGATTGGACTGATGATGATTGCGCTAAAGTTGTTTGATCTGATGAAAGCACTTTTGAGGTAGGTTCTCCACATTAGTTTCCACCAAGTTATTACGCTTGTATACATTTTTATTGGATACCAAAACTTTTAATGGATACAAGAATTAACAGTAAAATTTGTATTTCTCCTGAGATCTTTAGAACCCTTGGAGCTATTTATGTCCATCGCATAGTTGGATAAACTCATGATTCGAGATGTGTTGTCCCAACAGTCAAATTTGGAGGTGACAGCGTAGTGTTTTGGGGCGGCATGTCGTCTATAGGTCCAGGATTATTGTTCACTTGTGATGGCAGAATGAATTCCAACACTTACACCAGCATGTTAGGTCAGGTTTATCAGCCTTACTTAGGTAAAACTTCCAATGATGACATACCAGATGTATAATCTTCCAACAAGACAATGCTCCATGCCACACGAGTCTCAAAGAGTTGGTTTGAACAGAAAGGGGTGTCGATGATGGAATGGCCCCCTCAATCTCCAGAACTCAATCCCATTGATCATTTGTGGTCACACTTGAGCACAGGAGTGAAGGTGCAGGAATGTTCCTCAAAAAGTTAATCAACAGCCAAAATTCATGAAGAGTGTTAGAAAATTAAGCCAAATACCTGTGTTAACTTAGTCTCAAGTATGCAAAAAGGCATAAAGGCGCTTATAAAAGCAAAAGGAGGACACATCAAATAATAACTCTCGATAGAATCTACGCAAAAATGTTTATTTGTATTATGTCAAGTATGAAATAAATGTGTTTCAATCATATTCTTCACTTTTTATACCTGCTCCATAATTTGGCCAAGGCTGTATAAATGTATATATGAAACTCACAAAGTAGCGCGTGAGTGGAGCAATAATTGCAAACAAATCCCACGAGAAAAATGAAAAGTTATTTTCAATAAATAGATTTTCATTTTTCTTATGGGATTTGTTTGTGTATATATATATATATATATATGATAGCGGAACCACTGTATAAGAGCATAGAATTTATTTACGAGACTAGTATCGGTATGAAATTGTATATACCCTCTTCAGTCGTATACTGAGAATGGAATAGATAAATAATTCCCTACGTAGCCTTAAAATCAGGACAAAAACGGTATGCTGACTAAAAGTCGCGTGCTCTCACTTATTCTGAATTATGACCTTACGACCTTCAAAACTTTAAAGAAATTCCTGTACTAACCTCGGTATGATCTTGGCAATTATATAATTCGAAAGAGAATGTAAAACACCAAAAGGGTTTTAAATTTCGTTATAATTAGCTGAATAATTATGATGTTATTGCCAAATAATTCCCCAGCTAATCTAGGAATGACTTTGGGCATTATATCATTCGAAAGGAAATTTAACACAACATAAGGATTTCAAATTTCGTTAGAATCGGCCGAATTGTTAGAATGTTATTAACAAAGCAATATAAAATCAAAACGTGGACCCATCGACCAACATAGTAACATGTAGAGTCGCCCGCGAATGAAAAGGGAGCAAAAGGTCATTAATTAGGAAAAGGGGGTGTTCTGAGATCATCAACCCTACTGTTTACGATCGGGCTCCGGGAATAAGAGTGTCAGAGAGAGAGAGAGAGAGAGAGAGAGAGAGCGAGTCGGGCAGATAAAAAGAAAAAGAGTATTCTCAGAGCATTCGGGACGCGAGCTGTATCCACATCGCTTTCACGCAGTGCTCACGCAGTACTCCCAAAGTACTCACGTAGCATCTTGAGAGGTCATTGGAATCATCCAAGGACGACGCGCAATTCTCGAGCGATAACCGACACCCTTAGAGCTCGCAGGCAGAAACCATTATTCGGAACGACGGAGGTCAAGGACGAAGGATTCGTCAAGAATAACGAGCTTAGCTACGCTTCCCCAAGTGACTACTCGAGGTCTCGTCCAGAAAATCATAAGCCATTACATTTTCTCTTTCATCGTCAAAGAGGCGTGATGCTCTCCGACTGTAAGGCTCACTTTGTAGTCTCCTTTCGATCCCTCTCGGATAATTATTTTGCGTCGTACGGCTCAGACAATATCATTATATGTATATTCATTTCAATTTTCCTCTGCCGGACGATTAACGTAATAGTTAAAGTGTATTATTCTTGTTAATCTCATTTGTTGTTTGTATAGTATTAAAGTTTATTTAGTTTCACTTGTTTATATCCTATAGCCACCCGAAGCCTATTGAAATAATATCCAAGTCGGCCAATATTAGAATTTGCACTTGTCTTTAATCCCCACGTACTTAAAAGGGAGACGGTCCCTATATTTGTTTGGCGCCTCCTTCCCCCACGTCGAAGGAGGGTAGCCAAGGTCAGGAAGGACTAGCTGATCCTACGACAAAGAGTTTCATCTAAATTGACCGTCAGAAATATGGAAATTGGGAATTTTTCCTGTTAGTATTGATTCTACATTTTTTCTTTTACGGAAATATTTACAATTATATATTATTTGGGACTTCGAATAATCAATTGGTTTTTTGTAATTGATAATGGGATTAAAAATACTGGATGTCGTACTGACTCGCCTGACATCACCTTTATGTTCATATATGAACATACGACAGAAATCTAATCAATAGGATGATTATTGAACATTCGACTGAATATACTCCCCCTCTATTTTTACTATGATTATGAAGAAATAGTTTTTTATAAGGTAGTTACATATTTACAAATAAAAACAGAAATATTTAATTGTTTAAAGATATGTGGAAGAAAAGACAAACGGTCAGAATAAGGGAAAACAAGAGAATTGTTATAATTAAAAACATGGAGTGTCTGTCCTATATAAGTGCGTTTTTTAGCAGAATTTAACGAAGAGAGAAGAAATTGGCGAGGTTAGAAAAGATTGTGACCTATCTCAAAGATTTTGAAAACCTCCGTATCCATAAATACCGGACTGAAAAGGTGTAGTGCACGTAAAAACATGGAAGTAAATACATGCCGTTTAATTTTATAACTATGGACAGAATAAAAATGAATATATGAAGTAGAATTAGTAGGCTTGTGTTAAACAGAGTATTTATAGCCAGACGAGAAACCGGTATCATAATTTCTAGAATGTGTAGGGTGCTATTATGCTCAAGATTATTTAAAAGAGTATTGACATCTTTAGACTCAAACCATAAATGAATAATATTATTAATATACCTAAGCCAAACAATAGAACAATCAAGAATCTGGGGCAAGAATCTAATCTCCTAAAATGTCATTTAAATATTAGAAAGAATGAGGGGAACCAAATATTTTAGGTAAAATTTGTCATTGAACAAGAAATTGCAATTCTTAGAGCAAAAAGAAATTAGGTCAATAAAATTATTAGTAGCACGGAGAGATAGATCTCTCTGCTGTAATTTATCAGAAAGGATTTGAAGATCGTCCATCGAATAAAACTTGTCAATAAAATCACAACTACATTTTTATATGTAATTGTAAAATATTACCGACAAAGGTGGTTTGGTATTTGGAAAGCCATTTCAACAAGGAGTTATGTAGGTTCTGTTTCGTACTCTGTCTCTAAATTACATTAGTTTTCTCAATTTAAAATATACAATTCTTAATTTCAGGCTGATTGGAAATGGAAAATTAATTTAAGTAAATCGATTTGATTTAATAAACCTGTTTATTTGATTGTAAGCTTTCTCCTTTTCCCAGACATGGAAGTCTAATAATTGTTCGAGGCTGATTTGGCGTAGATCTTTTTAGATTCTGCAACCACATAGGATTTTTTACACAAACAAATATAATATGAATACAATAAATAAGAGGAAAAACTTTTCTTTCTGAATTAATGATGCTGACAATCCTTTGTCATGTGCACCCTGCGAGAACATCTGAGAAAGAAAAAAAGGGATAATTAAAGTTAGGTCGATTGGCTGGTTAGACGTTTGGTAATATAGGCTGCTTGGTTATAGAGTAAGTAATTTAATTAAAGTTCTAGGTTTATGGTTTAATACTAGAACCTGCCTAAAAATAATACTCACAACCGTCATTTATAGTACATTTGAATGCGCAAAGTAGTTTTTGATTTTTGAGAATATATTGCTGGATTTGTGAGGCGTTTGCATTTTTATATTTCACAAATTAACTTTATTTTTGCTAAAATAATTTAAATTGACTTTTATTTTATTTTAATGACGGTTTAATCCCTCTCTCACCATTCGTTGGGTTTATCCAGCCGTGGAAAAGATAGTGGGATATTTAAGAGGTGAAAAAGATGATCCGAAAGAGAGGAGAAGTTTTTCTTGGCCACTGCGTTCACGAGGGCACGCCGCTCCCCGAGGTTTCAGGTATAGCATCCCTGTTGCACCAGCCCCCCCTCTTGCCAGGTTTAAGATGTCAACATAAAACAAAATTAGTAGGAACATTACAAAAATAATAATTCTTTTTTCTAATAATAAAAATGATATGCCATTGCGTACTAATAAAGGTGTGAAAAGGTATCTGGCTGCCAAGTTTTATACTATTTTATTGATAATTAAAAGAGTTTAATAAAAGGTTTAAATCTTTTATGTTTTCAAACTACGTATGGTAAATATCCTTGTTTTTGTAGCAATTGACAGGTGTGTAAGATTTAATTATAAGTAACTTTCCCAATTTTGTAGCGTTAAGTGAAAGAGAGAATTCGTCTCAGCACAAAGAGCGAGAATGAGAGAAAGGGAAAGACAGAGACAGAGAAAATAGAAAGACAAAAGGCTCAAAAACAAGGAAAATCACAATCACACTGAAACTAAAGGGTTAAAAACAAGGATTCAAAACCAAGGCAGTAGAGGATGAATCTAAGAGACTAATGCGCATAGTAAGCCTATAATTCAAGTGAATGGATAATGGGGGTATTATTAACAAAAATTGCTGCTTTCAGAATTTATTTATTTATTTTTTCTACTTAATGTGCTTGAACCCATAGGGCCATAAACACACACGTATGTATACATCTTTTCAACTTTAGCCGTGCATTTTCCACACGTAAAAAGATTACGCTTCTTTTGTACTTTCCTTGTTATTTCACTTTGAAATTTAACATTTCCTTCTTTTAGTTGCTTGATTTTTTTTAGTTTGGGGTCCCGTCTTTGCTTTAGAAATGGCCTGATGTGTTACCAACTAATGTTTGGCCTACTTTTCTTCCATATAATTTTCTCTAATTTATGAAGCTAAGTTGAGAAGAAATCTCTTCCCTTACTATTTATTCCATTGATTTTTTTGTATATAATACTCGTACATAAAATTGATATCAAAGAAATCCAAGTTGTTATAGAAAAGAGCATCCATCCATCGAGGTGTGCCAGCTTTGACTGAATGACGCACCATCTGCTAAGCAACATTTTGTTTTGTTATAGAAAATCACAGTTGTATTTTTATTTTCAGTGTTGGTAGTTATAACGGAAGAATGGAAAGAACTGAGAATGCAAATATTATTTCTTAGTTTGCAATTATAAACTGTCATGGTATCAAGTATCCTCTCCATCTTTGAAAACTTTGTTGGTGTATAAAAGAGCCTGGATAGTTTACATACCGAGGGAATTTTTGCCTTGTTCAAAGTACCAATAGTAGTATTTTTTTTTCTTCAGCACTTAAACTAATTTCATTGAAGTAAAAAACTTCCTTTTGTAATATTTTTTTCCTTTTACTGACTATGGTGCTGTGTGGTTGAGTACACCATCATCTTCTAGATTGTGCTTAAGTGGTCGAGATTAGCCATTACGTAAGTATGACATAGCATTCAAAGTATATTATAAACCAACCATCTACAACCAACCATACATTAATTCCAAACTAGTTTTTGTTGTAAAAGGTTGTTCAGCAACTAGGATATATTCAGGAGAAGAATAGCAAACATAATTATTTTCAATAAATATATTCCAGACTAAAATCAAGGCTTATTTATCTGAGTGAAGTCTAACACTTCACATTGTTTTAAATAAACCAAAAGAACCATCAAAATTTCACGGAACCGGGTACGTGGGATTGTATGGGAAAGTTTTGGCTCCCTCTGAGTATGTTCCACAAACGTAATGATATGAAAGCTTTTAACTCACTAAAAGATAGTTTCCACGATTTATCATCTAGCATTTTTCCTGCTTCTGTTTCTCTATATACCTGAATGTGAGATAAGATCTATTTATCTATCTTATTGTCAAATGAGGTAAGGCAGGTATCGATCTTCCGTTTTCCTTAGTTTCTTGGACCCGGTTTTATTTCAGAATATTTTTGGTTTCCATTCTTCCAAAAATATTTTGTAATGTAGGTTTAGAGGTTGTAGATTCCTTTGATTGATATACTGGAAGTTCATAATCTGACCCCTCAAATAAGATATATTCAATCTCACAGAAATCAGTTTTTGTACTTTCACTCATCTACTCTGTTGATGTATAATACCAAGGAAAAAAATTAAAATATCCTGGTCGAGAGTCGATCCTGGTTCTAACAGGCAGGATATTAAAATTGTTTTCCTTTGGCGTTATTCCTTTCTTCCCAATATGGATTGCCTTTAATGAGCCGCCGCCCTTTGCTTTCTTTGATTTCTCTTTCAATGTCCCTTCTCTTGCCTTTTAAAAAATTTCGGTTTTTTGTCTAAGTGCAAATTCACGTCCAATTTTCTTTCTTTTTGTAATATATATATATATATATATATATATATATATATATATATATATATATATATATATATATATATATATATATATATATATTATATATATATATATATATATATATATATATATATATATATATATATATATCCAGCATATCGCAAGAAACCGAGAAACAAGATAATTTTTTCTTCCGACAATGTTATTTCCTAATTCGAAAAACTCCGTACAAGGGTGGGATTTAATATTTTCTTTGCTATTCTTTATGTATTATCACTTGTTCTTGATTTAGTTTTCATTTGTGTTAGTTTTAATTATAAGTAACCCCTGATATTGTCGCATTAAGTGGAAAACTTAGACTAAAAGGGCCAATGTTGAGAGAGTTCGTCTTAGCACAACAAGCGTCAGAGAGAGAGAGAAAGAAAAACTAGAAAGGGAAAAGGATCAAACCGAAGAAAAATCGCAATGACACTGAGACCAAATATTAAAAAAAAAAGAGTTCAAACCAGGCGGCCGAGGATGAATCTAAGAGACCAATGTGCATGGCAAGCAATAAATTTGGAATAATACTCTAAAGGTTTAGTGTTCTGGATGGGATTAGAATAAGACAAAGTCCCAACTTCTTCAGTTTCTGGGCCAACGTAGAAATATTAAAAATAAACGAAAATGAGTTGATGACCACTACTACACCAGAGACTTATTAGGACTAACTAATGAATCTTTTACAAAAATTGGCATAAATAAAAAGTATAAATGAAAAAGAAGGGTTATAAATGCCTGTAGTTTTTTAAAACTCTTAATTTTAAAGGAGAGACTACCCAAGGAAAAGTTTAAACATAGTCAATGTTTTTTATACACATCACTTGTACATTGTAGGAATACATGTTCTATGGTGAGTGGTCGTATAAAATGGTTAACATTGAGAGGAAGTAATCTCGACGAGTCAAAATGACCTTATTCTTTCCTATTTTCACTGCGGTGAAATTGGGAGAGGTGAATTTCCTTTGTTTACATGAGGTTGAGGATCTATCGCTTATTTAACACAATTTGAAATAATAATAAAACATGTCAGTCGACAAAATTAAAGTTCACTATTCATTTAGAATATTCTAAGAGAGAAAAACACCTGATTGTATTTTTTTAATTTAGCCAATTAGATTAGGGGTAATTATAAAATACTCAAGGCTCTACTTCTAATTGATTCCATCGTGCTCAAGACTTTTACAAAGTATAATTTCGAAACATGCGACCCCCTGCTGAGGCTACATTTGGTCAGTTTTAATAAAATAATAAAGCATTATTTAACCTTGGGGTAGATTCTGAAAGCGTAACGACAGATTTTCAGAGCTTATTTGATCAATTTCCTAGTTCTCGCGATAAGGATTTCCGTATAATCTTATATGCAATATCGCGAAATTGTAGGACTAAGTTCATTGGCACACACTTCAGAACTCAAAGCAATCAGCCGCAGTCCAATGCAGAGAGATTTAACGTCGAAGGAAGTCATGCTAATGACAGTTTTAGGCGGAAAAATTTATGGGAAGTCGGAAAGTCAGGAAAATATTTGGAAATCCTTTCCTCAGAAGAAAAATATTAAATTTGGGGGGCGGTGACAAGCTTCACACCCTCACCAACCACTATACCGTTACTAATTATAAATCTAATTATAATCTCCATAGCGGTAATACTTAAATAAAGTAATACGGTCCAAAGCGCCCTCGAGAATGACACGTCGTGTTAGATTCCAATTATAAATCTTTTAGATTAAGTAAAGATAATCCTTACCACATCACATTAGTAAAGATTATCCTTCCCAGGTCGCACTAATAACTATAATCCTTCCCAGGTCACACTAATAATGATAATCCTTCCCAGGTCACACCAATAATGATAATCCTTCCCAGGTCGCACTAATAACTATAATCCTTCCCAGGTCACACTAATAATGATAATCCTTCCCAGGTCGCACTAATAATTATAATCCTTCCCAGGTCACACTAATAATGATAATCCTTCCCAGGTCACACTAATAATGGTAATCCTTCCCAGAACGTACATAAAGTAAACTGAAGCAGTCTGACATAAGACAAAAATTAAAAGAATCTTATTATTTATTCCAAGGATTTAAGGAGATTATTTAATATTAATTATACAATTAATTTATACAATTATTTAGTTTAGTTATTTATTTTTACTTTATGATTTATGATAGAGTGATTGACGTGTAATGTGTATATTCAAGGTCATTTTCGATGTTTCGATAATCTTTCCATTGGTCACTTTGTACCTAGTTGTTCCCGGACGGACTATTTTCTTGACTATTGTCAATAGTGTTGCTGCAGTGCACGAGTCAACAATCCCCGCATGACCCAACGATGGAGACGTAGAAGAATCCACGATTCGGAATAACCATAAAGGATTTTGAAGTGCACGTCCCCGATGGTAATTTGGCTTATGGCTAAACAACCCTCATCAATTTGGATATATTTTTTTTTTGGGGGGGGGAAGGGGGGAGCACTAAGTTTAATGTGGTTGTTGTAAAAATGGTTTGTATAAATTTCGTGATAAAAGCTGAATTTTTCAAACACAGAAACTTTTGAAAGATTTATTATTTCGCGAACTCCAATACAGACATGTTGCCAATATAACTCTATCTTATGACGTCAAAATGACCAAGTAAAGATGATCCCTCCCCAAAATGACAAGTAACGATAATTCCTCCCAACAGAGAAGAGAAGGATCACCTTTACTTGATTCAAATCTTCAAATTAGTTTCCGGTAACGTGACTTCTCCTCCCCCCCTACCTCCATTTCTATCATGTGCAATAGCGGATGTTCCTGAATTAGAGACGCTTTCATCTGTTATCGAATGCGTCTTAAGTAAAACAAATATTACTTCAGATAACTTGTCAAGAAAGTTAGCCGTAGTTATTCTTTTTATATTTCTTGACTTTACTACATTAGGTGGTCGTATGATGTCTGTTCCTTTATAAAACAACGCTCTGCGCTACTCCTAACTGCAAAAGGTTTTTAATCTCCGGTAATTAACAACATCTACAAACTATGTTCTCCAATCCGCCTATAAATTATTTTTTTTTTTTAAATAAGTTGGCCTCTGTGATCCTCATAACATCTAAATTTCCCATATAATTAAAATCTAGTAAATTTTAGGGATAAAAGAAACCAGGTAAGAGTAGAATGGATCTGGTATATTAAAGGGAATAGGCAATAATCGTATGAATGTACATATATGGTCGTGATTACTATTTACAAATTAATGTAAGTGTGTGTGCGTGTGAGGTATATAGAAACGAAATAAAAGTGGTGAAAAGAGAAGGGAGTTATCAGATTTGCAAAGGAGGCAAGGCGCTTGGTAATCATACTTATCGCTTTCATTTTTTTTTAGTGTTTGTGTATATCTGTGGTTGCTATTCTTGTTTAGGCACCGTTCAAGATTTGGTCTTATAAAAATAATGTTTCCTTTGTAATATGCGCATTTGTTGTTTTTTATGATTTACTTACTTGTAACACTACGTGTTTTTATAGTGTATGTCTTTCTTTTGGCCGTGATTTTCTTTCTTCTTCCTTTGAGTACCTTGCTCTTGAGTCAAAATTGGTAAGGTTGGCATCTGAATTGGGTATTTTTTCAGTTTGGTAATAATTCCATCATTCCATAAATAAATATTTCTTTCCGTTGTATTCGCACATTTCATCATGTGTTGAACGGCGATTCATCTTCGTTAGCCATAAGGATAGAGGGCTTAGAAATATTGGGTGGCTTCTGGCTATTCTGTTCTGGTTATTAATTTCCATGATTTTTTTTGCCCATTTCCTAATTAATCATCTCCTGCTCATACCTAGTCCATTATTCTATGACTGTGTTAATGGTTTCGATCCCCTCCCCCTCCCTGTCCAGCTCTTCTTGGGTAATTGCATTTGTTCCGCACTACCTATAGTCTCCTCTTTTGTGTCCTCGAGGCACAATAAAGGGCAAAAGCGGATTAAAGCAGCGTAGATCATACAACTGCATTGCAGATTTTCTTCTTATTGTTCTCTTGAGGTTTCTGAACATGAATATAGTTCTGAGTGCGGCCGAGGCTTTCGAAATTCGATCAGAGACGTGCTTCCTGTACCCGGATGAATTAATTTTCATACCAAATACATTGCACTTATGGTGTAGGGATAGCGCTTATCTTCTACCCTGACATATGATAATAGTCTCGTTCCAATAAGGACCACCTTGAATTTCTCCCGGTTCGTTCTCATTTTCTATTTGGCATCGCATATGTTTAATCTTTCGATTTGTACCGCCGTCATAGGAGCTTGCATAGATGGATTACGCCAGGGCCACTATATTATCTGGCTGAAATCATCCGCAAACTGAATGTTTAGACAATTGAGATTGCCAGCGCCTGCGACATTAGCGGTATATATCTAGTAAAGTTGGGGTACAGACACCTCCTGCGGGAGGTCTGCACGTAACCATGAAATTTGTTCCGTCCATGGTCCTAAACTTATATACGCCGCTCTCTCCACGACATAGTAACCGAGTGTTCTTTCTAAGTTTTCATTTAGTCTTAGTCACAGGATCTTAAATTTTATGCCCCTTTGCCAAACCTTATCAAATGCCATTGATACATCCCGACATACAATGCCCGCGTAAGTCGCCCATGCAGTTGGCCACTACTTCTGTGCGCTTTTGCATTTTATAAATTTGTGTGCCTCAATGACACATTCGCTGCACCACAATTTCTCTTTTTCGAGACAGTTGGCGGAAGTGTGCTCTTTTAGTTTTTAGCATACAAAGGACATTTATATTATATAGAACTTTTCTTGTTTAATATTTTTTTTCCCGGAATCCTCTTGCTGAAGCCCAGGGATCCTTCCTTTGTGGCCTTTCGTGGCATTTACGTGGAAGTGAATGTTACTTTGAACACATGGGTGTGGTCTCGGAATTTTAGAACTTCTCGTACATTTGCCCATGCGTGTTGTTTTTTTAATTTTCTCTTTCAATTACTCAGTCGAGTGTTCGTAAACCCAACTCTGCACTTTGCGGCAGATTACACTGCAGTTAGCTGCCATTTGCGGGGCGTGGGGTTGCTTCGAAACCGATTGACTTTAGCAACCAGGCTCCCTCTTCGGACAAGAGCTTTATCCACATGTCTAGTTTTGGCACACAGAGCGATGAACCAACTTTGAACCTCATGGAGCGGCCAAAGATGGAGGGAGAAGGCCCGGTACTCCTTTGTAGACTCACATAGTGACACTGTCTAGAGCCAAAGTAGGTTCCAAGCACTGTGAGTACGGCGGATAGGAGTGAGAGGGAGAGGAAGAAGAAAGTTTTAGGATAGGACAGCGAAGAAAATAGTAGGAGACAAAAGTGGACTTAGTCATGAGACATACAGCTTAACGTGGAATCCGAACCACAATGTGTCGCTGATCTCTAACCTTAACTTTGCAGTTTATTGTGACCCCTGTCCCACGTATCTACTGTGAACCCGGTGTGCGAATGTGATAGTTAAAATTAATAGATGTTGATTACTGAAGGAAGTAAGAAGTTTGCAAAGAGATATTAGTCGCCTGGGGGTCAGGCTTATCTCTGTCCATTATAGGTAGTTATAGCTAGCGTGATAAAGTTATATAATTTGTATTTGCCTGAGTGTTCCGCATTGCTGTGTTTTGTTATGTATCTATCTTTAATATATCGAAGTAGCGTTGGTATTTATGAGGCGTTCAAACAGTTATTAGCAATTATTCTTACTAAAAACTGGTGTAGGTTTCTATTTCTCTATCTATTCTTTCGTATTCCTATCCTAGTTATAATTGACTATATGCTATTCTTTGGTGATGCTTCGGTTATTTAATTACTCTTAGTTGTCGTCGAGTATTATTCTCTTTCTCTAGGTGTAGATTTCTTCTTCGTCCTCTTCTCCTCCGTCTACTATCCTTGGGAAACTTGGGAATAATCTGTGTGATCTCTATCCTTCTCTTTGGGCAATTTGGTTAGTTAATTCCACTCCTTTTTCATTCTGTATCTTTTATCTGACTCTCCTTACTCTTTTTGCAATTATTCTGTTAAGTAGCTTTATCTTTGCCTCCCTATGCAGGTCTCGTAGTCTTCTTCTTTCTCCTCTTCTAGTGTTTGTTATTAATTATATAGCTTTCTTTTGGACTTTTTTGGTGTGTTAATAGATTACTTCTCGAGATTGTGTACATTGCGATGGTTGGATAAATAATCGCGGACTGTACTATGGGTTGATAAATCTTTCTCTTGTTTTTCATGCTTAGGTTAACTAACTTGTACAGTAATGCCAGGCCGTTTTCCCCTTGATTTACCCTCTCAGTTACGTGCTTTTTATAACTTGATTTCGTAATGGTTAGTCCAAACACCTTACATTCTTTATCGGATCTGTAGCGCTGTCCTTCTACATATATATCTGAGATGCTCCTCCTGTACACGGGTACTATTTTACATTTATTCATGTTGGCTTTAATTTTTCATTTTTCTTCTTATCTATTAATGTTTCTTATCTATTCCGCAGTCCTCTAAGCTTGCAATGGGCTGTTCATGTAGGGAAAACTATGATCTGGGTGACGTCGCAGCAAATTTGATGTTCAAGCACCCATCATGTCTTGGTGGTGGTATATTTGCTGTGTAGATTGAATAGAGAGACGGACTCAGACATCCGCCATGGTGCAAATCCGCAGTGAGCTTGAATATTTCTCCCTCATGTCGTCCTATTTCTACATAAGGACTACTCCATTACATAATCTAATATAATCATTTCGATCTTGTTTTTCATTCCTAAACTGAGTATCTTGAGTTTCATACCCATCAGTCATACTTCCTCGAATGCCTTGGACACGTCCCGGCATACGATGTCCACGCTCATTTTTTCTCTCTTTGCTTTCGCTATCTTTTCAAGGATGACTCCAAGGGCCATGTCCGTGTTTCTGTTTTTCCTGAAGCCAAATTGGCAGCCGTTTCTCCGGCCATTATTATCGAGGAATTTGGACAGTCTGTTATTAATTATTTTTTTCCAATACCTTACCGATGAAATCTAGTAGCGAGACGGGGTGGTAGCTAGCCACCTGATCTGGGGGGTTTCTCGCCTTGGATATGAATATCATCTTCGTTACTTTAAATTATTCAGGAAAGTATCCCGTGTTAAGCACGCATTGAAGACGTTTCACACTCCCACCAGTATGTTCGGGGCAGCTTCAAGGTAATTTAATCTGGTGAGTCTCAATCTGTCTGGGCTCTCTGTCGGAAGTACTTTATCGTTTGTTTTAATTCCTCAAATGTGATGATTGCGTCTATTCCGTCGTTGTTGTCTCTCCTTTCCTCGACAAAGTAGAAGGGGTATGTCCTTTCGATCTCCCCCATTGAGTTCGTCCACGATCTGATGTTCAAATCCAATGTCATAGTCCTCGTTCTCTTTTTCGCTAATTTTGAATAAATCTCTCCAGTGCTCTCTAAATAATGCATCTGTTTCTTCTTCATTTCGAAAATGTTGTTCCCTGCATCCTTAATTTTCATTTTATCCCTTTGTTGACTGTGTCTTTAATCTGTTGATTTATTTCCAAAATTACCTTGGTGATGTTTCCACATCTATTTTCTCATTGGTCATTGGACATATATAAGTAAGGAATATAGTAGTAGAGGTGTTTTAGTAGGAGAAAAATAAGGGGGAAAATTAGGGAAAATAATAGGAAAGTGAGATGAAAATAGAATGAAAGACAGATCCCTGGTGAAAGGGTAGCTCTGGCTTTCTTTGCGTGTTTTTGTTTTTGTTTTGGGGGGGTATTGAGTATATATATATATATATATATATATATATATATATATATATATATATATATATATATATATATATATATATATATATATATATATATATATATATATATACGTATAGGAAAGGCATTCAAGCCTTTATAGAAGAGGAGTTTTTGGCTCTTACTGCTGGTGAAGAGTTTTTAATCTGGGTTTTTAAGTCATGATTTTGCGTTTATTCTTATTTTTTGTTGTTGTTATTGTTGTTTTTATTTGGGAGGAATTAATGTTTTACTAATTCAAGGGAAAATAAATTTTAAAAATTGGGTTTTAAAGTGATTAGCTTTCTTCGTGTTTGATTTGTGAACGAAATTTTACGTGAACGTTGGGTTTATGTCGTTGTTGATGAGCAGTCTGCTACTAGTAAATGTTCTTCTGTGTCTTGCGTCATTAAAGTGCATGTGCTCGAGCACAACCCCGCTAGGGAGGTGCCGGTGTACGGCATCCCAGATTTTTATTGCTCTATTGTGAAGCTCCACGTTTATGGGGGTCAACCCCAGTTCACCATGGAGCTCACTCTGCCTTCTCCTCTCTCTCCTTCGGGTTCTCGTTATAATTAAGAGACCCTTATTCTGATCCCTTTGCATTTTAAGGATCTATGTCTTGGAACTCGTGTTTATGGGGACCGAGGGGTACAGGAGCATGAATCGGATGCATGCATTATAGATTTTAAATTTATTGGATGTTCTTAGGTCCATGAATCGTCAGAATTCACCCAAGTCCCTCTGTGCATTTGCCGAGATCCTGTTTACATGACTTCCATACCCACCAGTCGAAATCTAGAGTCCCAGAACCGTACCCTCCGTGCGGTATAGAATGCGTACACCCCCCACACGGATATCTGCGAGAGTTCGTCGGAATAGTGAGATTCTTTGGAATTTGGGGGCATTGGTAGATATTGTCCACCTCTTCTCGAAAGAGTTGATGTTTTCGATTTCTACCGCCGTACTTTGTGCCATATAATTCACGTTCCGATAAGGTGACGTAAAGATCATTGAAACGTCGTCCGCAAATTGGACGTATAACGAGCCTTCTGTCAGACGTCGGGGAAGGTAGATTGTATATATATATATTACAGAGCAGGCGACTTATACCCCTGTTTGTGGCATCCCTGCCTCGAGTTCGAACTCAAAGCTATTGAAGACATTTACTTGCACATACGCTCTCCTCTCCATCACGTAATCGCAAAATATCCTTTCAAGTATGGAGTCGAGGCTTAGGTGTACGATCTCGTATTGTAGACCTCTTCTCTATACTTTGTCAAAGGCCTTTTTAACGTCTCGGAGCAACAGATTTGCATGGGGTTCTCTGCTTTTATTTTTTCTAACTTCTCGGTGATCACGGCTAGCGCCGTGTGCGTTCCTTACTTCCTCCAGAAGCCATACCGTTGGTCATTATGCAAACTATTTTCTTCAAGGAGCGTATTCACCCTGTTTGCCAATATCTTTTCGAAGACTTCCCCTACAAATTCAAAGAGAGATATAAGCCTGAAGTTAGCTGGACTGTCCGGTGGCTTACCGGGTCTGGGAATGAGTATCATTTTTGTTACCTTCCAGTGGTCAGGGAAGAAAATCCCTATTTGTACTTTCCAAATATTAATCTTTCAGTAACATCAAGGGAAGTCATCTCTTCTGGAAAAGGGGACCTTTGGGCGGGGTAGACATTCAAGTTTATTTTTCTTGAGTGGTATACGTGCCTAGATTCCCTCTTACAAGAAGAGGACGACTTCGGACGGCTTTGTGGCTACGAGCTTTTTCGGGAGAGGGGTGGATGTTCTCCTCCCTCGGGTCTCACAGTCTTAATCACCGAAACGTCCATTTCTGTTTGTAGTTTTGTGTTTGTTTGCTTTGTTTGTTTTTTTGTGTGTTGTTTGGTTTTTCAGTGCGTGAGTTTGCATCTCGCGCTGCCTGCGCCTGAATTTTGGGGTCTCTAGAAGGTGTTGGAGCGCTGCCGGAGGTGGGAAGATTCTGGAAACTAGTCTCGCACTGGGGATTGAGACTAATTTTTAGAACTTCCTCGGACTGTGGGGTCTGTGGAAACCACATTTCCTGCATGCCATTATGCGTCAGCATTCTATTTAGCTCTTTTGCAAAGGTCCCTGCAGAGGGGAGATTCGCACTGTGAGCATAATAGATGCAACACATAATTTTCGTCGAGTTTTCATTCTCGACGTGCAGGTATGTCTTGCTTTTCCTAGACTCCGCAATCGCAGCTTTTGCAACCCTGGCATAGGTGCTGTTTGTTTTAGCTTCTTCAGCCTGTTTTTTATCATTTGATTTCTTCCTAATCATATATTTCTTAAATGGGCAAGCCATGGATAGGGTCTTATGTTCTCATGCATAGTTCAGACACCTCAACGAGGTGCTATTGCAATCCCTCTATGAATGTGTATCTGAAGAACAGATGGAACATAAAAAATCGTTACCCGTGGGGCAGGCGGCTGTGGTGTGTTCCTCGTACTTATAGCACTTGAAACACAACTGGAGGTCGATATACTCCTCCCGTTCGATCTGCTCAGGGCAGACTCGGGCGTTAAAAAGGAGCATAGCTCCCTCCGCAGCCTTGTTTGTAATTGCCGTGTCGCAAAAGATAATTTTAAAGACATGAGTATAGTCTTTGAATATAATTACCTCATCCACCTTAGCCCAACTGTGTTTTCCTCCACCTCCACGTGAATTCCTTCCACGGATCGAGGCGGCGAAGAATAACGATAAGATGGCTTTTTATTCGAGATGTTATATTTGGTTTTAGATTTAGATTTGTTAAGCACTGTTCTGCTTTAATGGAGGTGAGTGCTTTGCAATCAACTTCTCTTGAACAGACGGCTGCATAGCCATTGTGAATATCAATGAGCCTCACCAGTGCGATATTAAGATCCGCATAAACTTTGGCAAAGACCTTTCCACGATCAGGCTTGGGGCCATCGGAGAGGGTCGTTAGTGTAATCTGCCGTGTCTCTATCATATATTCTCCATCTGTTCTAATTTTGAATATGGATAATATAATTTGAAAGGGGAACCCAACAGAATGACCGTGGGTGTGTGGTGACTATGTGTGTGTGTATGTAAGATAGTCTATCATCAGAAAGTAATTTTCTTAGAGTATATGTTTCAAAACCAATGCCAAAATATTTTACCCCAACAGGCACTTTACCTTAACCGGAGGCGCTTTTCGAAAGTCCGACCAAGGTTAGAATTCTTCCGAAGCCGAAGGTTACTCGTTGGAGATGGGGGGAAGGGTTTAAGTGAATCAGGTTCAATCCCAGTCACAGGGCTCGAAAAAAGCGGGTGAAAAAATTCACGTATCAACACAAATCGTAAATGACATAAAAATCTCACATTTTACTTGTTCAAAACTTTAGCGATTGGAATCACTGAACTCCCCAAAACAAGAAACACTAATTCGCTTTTGACTTTATGAAAAATAAAAAGTTCTTCACCAGCGTAAGAGAATGCGACTTAATTCCGACAACCAGGGAAAGTTAGAGAAAAAGTTTTAGATCATGTGCCCCCCTCCCCCGACCAGTCCCTCTCGGAGGAGGGACCCCGTCAGGAGGGGGGCGAGCTTCCCCGAGCTTCCCCGGCGCTCTCTTCCTCTGGGCCTGAAGGCACTGAGGGAAAAGAGCTCCGAAGAGGGGAGAGAGGGAGGGGAAGAATAAAGAAGTAAGGATGGGACAGACTGAAATAAAGTCAAAGGCTTGAAAGTTGACCAAGTTGTCCTCTGGACCTGCTTAACGTGGGAGCCGGACCACGGTGTTTTAATGTTTTCCTAGCTTTTTATTGTTACGATTTGCTGTACCTGTTCCTGGTGTTAGTGTTTGGCCCATCTTTGGATAGAGGTAAAGGAGGAAGATGATTGAAGGGAAAGGAAGTTGGAGGTTTGCAGAGAGGTGCAAGTTGTGTGGAGGTCACGCTAATCTCTGTACTATAAACTAATTTTAGAGTTAAGTTAGAATGAAAGTGTGTCTGTTTGTTTATTTATGTGGTTGTTTTGTTATTATGTGTTTATGAGGTAGGCGTTCAAACCGTTGTTAACGTTATTTGTTTTCCTGCTATGTTAATAACTCGAGTTTCTATGATTTTTGTAGCAAAATTCTTGAATCTGTATCTGTTGTCTGGGCTCATGTTCATTGGTTATTTATTTGTTCAATTCCTTTTTTTATCCATGTTGTTTTTCCTTTTTCGTTCATTTTTAGTTAGTTTTGTCATTCCTTGTGGGTATCAAGTCCAATCCGGTGAGTTTGTCATTATTCGGGAAATTTTTGTCTCAATTCGGTGTCCTTATTTGGTTTACACGTAAATCTCCTCCTCTTCCCTTTGGTCCGCTTTGTTTTTAGTACTGAGAAACAACATATGTTGTCTTCATCCTGCCCCTCGTGCTATTTGATTATTTATTTCCTCTCCTATTTTTTCTTGTGTTTTTTATAATTTTTGGGGCTCTTTTTTCAATTATTTTGTTTAATGGTTTTATTTTCGCTTCGATGTGTAAGTCTCTGTTTTTCCCTCTCTAATCGTCGCGTGTTCGTAATTAAGGAACCTCTCTTATTTATGTATACATTGCATTCTTATCAGATTGCTTCTTGAAACCGTATACATGGCAATTGTTGGATATATCAAGGTAGGCTGTATCATGGCCTGGTAGATCTTTTTCTTATTTTTCATGTTTAGATTTCTTAATCTGTAGAGTAAAGTTAGCATGCCTCGTGCTTTGTTTATTCTTTCGGTCAAATGTTTCTTGTAACCATTTTTTGCAATACGAGTATATATATATATATATATATATATATATATATATATATATATATATATATATATATATATATATATATATATATATATATATATATATATATATTTAATTAAATTAAATAAATAAATTTTCATCTTTTCTCCGTCGCGGCATTCAAGCCTTTCAAGTTTTTTGTTTGCTATATATAATTTTCTTTGTTTTTTAAATAATAATTTATAATCCTTATTTTGCTGGTTTTTAGGATATCATTTCATTTTTGTTTGGTTTGTTTTAGTTGTGGGCACTTCACCTCTTTTTCTCCAATTTTTATTACAATTAGATGATTGTTCTCTCCTTGTTTATGTATATATTCCAATTTGGTTTTCTCGAGAGCAGTTTCTTCGACACGGGATTAGGGCTTGCCTGGTGGCGCGTCCCCTAACTGCTCTCGGAATGTCTAGGTCGAGGTCCAGGTTCAGCATTATCTCTTCTTCAATCTTTTCCCAAGTCTTACTCCCTAGCCTTTGGAGTTCCATATTCAGTAGATTCAGACCTGCTCTTACGCGCAGATCTGTTTATTGAATATGGTCCATCCTTTATGCTCCAGCTATAAACAGGGCGGCTTTATTCTGCACTCTCTGCATTTGTCTGAGAGAGGTGGAACTCGCAGCCTGCATGACCACTGCCGGGTACACTAAGGTTGAGCGTACCAGAGCAGTTATGGCTTCTTAAGATTTTGGAGCTGATGCTTTTAAATCTATACAGTTTTCCGAGCTGTATTTTGGCTAGGGAGATCCTGCTTTTAATGTGCACTTTGTATCCTTTTAATGTTAAACGAAGACCTAGGACGTTGCCTTCATTTCCGTATGGGTATACTTCGCGTCCACTAAGACATCAACACGTTTTTGGCGGTTCATTGGAAGGATCTGAAACTTTCGGCGGTTGGTCTTGATTTTCCACTTTCGTTCGTATCGACTGATGTTATCGATTTCGATGGCTCTCTGCATTGCTTGAAATCCAGCATGTTTCTAGTAACTGGGGATGATCTATGTGATATCGTCTGCAAACTGCAGGTACATTATGGGACTCAAAGAGCCAACTTGTTGAACACCCCCCTCAAGTTCAAACTCGGGTCAAATGTAGCCCTTGATTGAAATTTGGGCTTTTGTCTGCATGATGTAGTCACAGAGGACCCTTTCAAGGATTGGATTTAGCTGGAGGCCTAAGATCTTGTATTATAGACCTCTTAGCCAAACCTTATCGAAGGCCTTTTGTACATCTCGAATCACTACCTCTATGTATTTCCTCTCAGCTTTACAGCGGGCGAGCTTTTCGGTGAGAAGGGCAAGGTCTATGTCAGTCCCTCTTATCTTGCTGAACCCATGTTGCTGAGGGCTATGAGTTTCAAGCTCGGTCAGCTGGTCTTGTAACATGTTGGCTAGAAGCATTTCGTAGAATTTACCTCTAATCTCCAGGAGGGATATTGGTCTGTAGTCCACCAGTTGATCGGGCTTCCTCCCTTTAGGTATAAAGATGATTTTTGCCATCTTGAAACCGTCGGAGAAGTAGCCCGTATTCAGTGAAGCATTGTAGATGTTCGTGATTTCCTGAATGATCTGTCGGGGGGCATGCACCAAGTTATTTTTAGTGATGCCCGTCGAGCCTGGTGCCTTTTATTTAAAGGTTTTATGACTGCCATTACCTCTTCAGGTGTAGTTGGTTGGCCATGGTCTGCCAAAACCCTCCCTTCATCGACATAGGAATGTGGGTGCGTGCGATGCACAATCTGATTAAGATCTTCAATCAGTTGGCCCTCGAATTCCTGGTCGAATTCCGTATTGTTTTCTGGTGTTATCGTGAAGACATCTTTCCAGAATGTGCGGAATCTCTCTTCTAAAACCACCGGGTCTTCCAAGTAGTCATCGCCCTCCTGAATTCGGATCTTTTATCTACTTGGAAGACCTTTTCGCTTGTTCCCAAGTCGCCAGAACACATTAGGCCTTACCTTGCTGTCTACTTGTTCAATCAGGCTGTCCTAGATCTCAGCCTGTTGCTGGTTAATGGCCTGCTTTTGTTCTTCACTCAGGCGTCGTAGCAGCGAGCTTCTTTCCCGATTTTTACCTTCTCTTCTGATTTCTTCCTCCCCCCTTCCTGTGCACTCTAGCAATCTCTCTCATTTCATCGGTCCATCTGGGTTGTGGGAGAGTTTTGTACCTCTCCATTGGTACACTCTCCCGGTCCGTCTCGATGATGTGGACAGTTATCTTCTCCAGTTCCTCGTCGATCCTCTTCAGCCTTGCTCCGTTTAGGTCCGCTGGTTCAAATCTTGCAAGGATTTCCTTGTAGCGTTCCCAGTTCGCTGAAGCATAGCTTTTGCGAAGATGGATTTGAATCTGGATTAGCGCGAGTGAAATGGGCGTTAAGATTGCTATGTGGTCGCTGGGGACTGTTGGGCCTGGCTCACTACGGTAATTGATGGGAAAGCCATCGCTTGTCATGATTATGTTGGGCTTTGTTGCCGCCCGAACGGTGATATAGGTCGGAAAATCCGGACCTATCCGCTGGATTTTTTTCCTTCGCATAATCATTTCCAAGTTATGGCCTCTTTCATTCGTGTTACCATAGCCAGCCGTTCGGCATCTGGCATTGAGTTCGGCCCCAAGGAATACCATTCTGCCATGGTCAAACAGGGTGTAGAAGCGTGTGAGAGGGAGGTACCTTCGTCGAGGTGGCTGATATGCCACCGCAATTATGAGCTTGCCTCCTAGAGTGTGCAGCTCTACCACCACGAAGGACTCGTCCAGATCTGGAAGGTGTCTGGACGAGAGATTTCTTTTGACGGCAACAACACCACCGTCATACCTCTCCTGAGAATGTTTTTTTTTAGACAACTCTGTAGCCTGGTATCTTTAACTGCCTGTTGGTCGTATCGATACCATGCTCCGTGATTAGTATGATGTTTGGATCAAGCACACGGAATATGTTTCCGTATGCCGTGGCTTTCCCCTCCCATCCATTCACGTTGAGGGTCAAAATCCTTAACTTGTTGTTCTGGTTTTTCATTTTCTGTTCTGGGTTAGGTGGATGTCTTAGTGTTAACGGGTTGTCGATTTGCGTTTCCCGTTCGTTTTCTTCTTGTACTCTGCTGGGGACAGTTCCACAAATGTTTCTAGGTGGAAGGCGATGTTTTGATTAAACAGTGCCCCCTCAACCGTTTCCTCGTTGTATTGAGCGTCGAAGTCCCATTCGTAAAACTTCTTTTTTATCCTCACACATATTTTATTCGTGCCCCAGTCCTTCGGGAAGGGAAACTGCTCCGTGGTGTATATGTTGAGGTTTACTCTGTCAGCATCGATTTTCTTATTATTTTTTCTTTTCCCCTTTGGGGGTTTTACCTCACATACGGAGCCCTCTGAGTCCGAGGTGTCCTTAACAGCCGCCTCCCTTTCTTTTTTTTGTCTCGATCCTTGTATCTGGCCGTTTGACTTCATTATTGCTTTTTTTTGCGTCTCCTGGCTTTTACCCGTCATTTTTTTGGGAACCATTTGCAATTGGAGTACGTCTCCTGATGGTGGATTATCAGGAAACCACATCTCGCTCATCCCGTTTTTAGCGAGCATCTGGTTGAGCTCCTTTGCAAAAGTTCCCGGGTTTGTAAGGTTTCTGACATGTGCATACAGGATGCATGTCAGGATTTTGGTAGAATTTTCATTTTCTAGCCTTAATTATGTTTTCTTGGCATCCGTCTCCGTAAGGACTGCCTTCGCTGCTTGAGCGTATGTTGCATTTTGTTTTCTGGTCTGCTCTTCTTTCTTTTGTTGGGCTTTCTTCTTAATCAGTTCTTTTTTAGAGGGCAGGCCATAGCCATGGAGCGGTATCATTGACCGCAGTTGGCGCACTTCTTCCTCGGATTACTACAATTCTTCCAATGGTGCCCCGCCTCACTACACCTTGAGCATATCTCCTGTGGTTCGGGGCAATCTTTTGTCACGTGGCTTTCCATCTTGTAACAGAGGAAGCAGAATTGTATGGGAGTAAATTCTTCCCTTTCTCTTTGCTCCCCGCTGATTTTGGCATTGAATAATAGAAGTCCATTTTCTTTTGCCTTTTGAGCCATCGTTGTGTCTGCAAAGATTACTTTGAATACATGTGCATACTTTGTATTTTCTTTTTTGTTCCAGAATTTGATTATTTCTGAAACCTTGGCCCATGGTTGGTTTCTCGCGATTTCCTCCTTTATTTGATCCTTGGAGTGTTGGCCAATCCAAGGATCAAATCTCCTGCATACGACGTTCCTGTGCGTCAGTATCTGCGGCGGGATTGCTAGTTGGAGACCTATTTTGCGTAGTGTCTCTACTCTTCCTTCGCTATTCCCTCAACATCTTTTTCTTTCTCGCAGATCGCCACAAAACCTGTGGGGACCTCAAGAAGACGGAGGATAGCGATCCTCAGTTTCCCGAAGACCACTTCGAAGACCTTCTCTCGACTGGGCCTGCTGCTTCAACTGATGGTGCGCAGCGGGATCCGAGTGGTTCGGTTCGGTTCCATTTTCCCTCGGGGGGATGACCCCCTGGGTTGAATTTCCCCTTGTCCTCTGCTTGATGAATTTACTTGTTAGTAATTATTTCAAATGTTTCTTCCTTATTTTAGAATTTAGGTCTTTTTGTGGAGGTCTTTATGGGGGCAACACAACCCCCCTCCCAACTGCAAGAGAGCTTCAGCGAACATAAACTGCGGGATGGGATGAATGATGATGGATAAACCCAGGGAGGCCCCTCAGGCGGGTGAAATGTGGCGGACTTAATGATGGGTGGTGATCGAATCAACTACCACCACCCGATGGTGCCGCCCCATCTGGGGTTGGTTATCAATGCTGCTTCCAACTTACACAGGGACGGTTGCAAGTCCCCCTGTGGTCTTGGCCGGAAACTAACCTTAGAAATTAGAGCGAACTCTTCCCTAAAGCTTTCAGCATTGCCTCGTAACCTGGTGGTCTCTTCCATAGAGTTCTTCAGTGAGCTAATCCTCAAACTTGCTTTCCTTTACGTCTCCAATTATGTCTATCAAAGTGGATCGACATAGTTGGAGCGAGACTAGATGAATGGCAGTTCAGTTCACTTCAGCACACCTGCCCCGGGGGGACTTAGCCTGACATGCATCGGCTATGTTAGGCTCTGTAGTCCCTGTTGGGCAAAAGTAAAATTCTTTGACGATTCCTTGATTTGCCCTCCCTTGACTTTTCCTCCTTTGCCGGCTGTAAACTTCTCGTTAAGCGTAATATTCTTCAAGATTTCTTCCAAGTTTACTGAGTGAAAGAATACTATACACGATATATTAAAAAAAAGAAATACAATGAGTGTTTGACAAATATTTAAATTTAATTACATGTAAAAATAATATAAGGTAATAATGGTGAAAGATTTGGGAAAATTTCAGAAGAGAAGAGAAAGTTTCGAGTCGGAGTATGAGAGAGAAAAAAAGAAATATTAATTTTCCCAAGGAAAGTTTGGAGATCAAATGTTTGGTAAATTAAGTTATATTTTAAATATTTTTCTTTCCCCTTAAATTTCGAATTCATTTAATTTGTTTAGATGTTCATTTTTTCTTATTCATCTCACATTCTGCCTAATTCTTATATTATTAATCTCACTTACCTAACTATTTATCACATTAAAATTTCTCGAATAATTAACTTAAATTTTTCGATTAATTAAACTAAGTTTTATTTTTGTTAAGATTCTCTCAAACTTTGTCTAATTGATTATATTATGAATCACGTTTGTCTAACTTTTATATCACGTTATTTACGTTTGAATACCTTAATTTATTATTATCCTATTTATACATTTTTAACTAATTATTATTATTATTATTATTTCACTTTTATCTTTGTCTTATTTATCTACTTTGTTTCATTTTTAGTAACTCCTATTATTATGTTTAACACCTTTATGTGCACTTATCTTTTTAACATTCTCTATTTATCGCACACTAGTTATGTTAAGGACGTTATTATATTCCCTATTTGTAACATTTTATTATTATTTTCATTTCACTGAATAATTTTATTATTTCACTTAAATTATTATTATTATTTCACTTTTATCTTTGTCGTATTTATCTACTTTGTTTCACTTTTAGTAACTCTTATTATTATTATGTTTAACATTTATTTGAACACTGCCGGCTTATCTTCATTTATTAATATGGCTTCTAAGATGTTCAGCCTCGCTTTATTGACCTCTTTTCTTTTAATAATGGTGTTATCAACGAGCATATATCTCGTTAGGTTAATATTATGGGCGTTCTCCATATGACTCTTAGGCCCTCCGCTTTGTAGATGCTTGGTTAAACGTCTCAAAACGACTCAAAATATATTGGTATGACAACCACTACACTTTCGAGACGTTCACCCTTGCATCTACATATGGAGAGTGCCCATAATATTAACCTAACGAGAGATATGCTCGTTGATAACACCATTATTAAAAGAAAAGAGGTCAATAAAGCGAGGCTGAACATCTTAGAAGCCATATTAATAAATGAAGATAAGCCGGCCATCAACAGTCACGCGACAAGCTGGAATCGCAAATCAAAACTATTTTAAAATTCCACTCACAGGAGTGGCCCATTTCCTCTGACGTTTGTTTAACCAAGGCGGAATAAATACTCCTTAACAATCGTTTTCTTTTACTCTGACTGCGCTACAAGAAGACTTTACCTCTACTTACAAGCAAAGTTCTACTTCTACAAATTTCGGAATTCTCCACTGTTTCAGTAGGTGAAAATTTCTACGGCTTTTGGAGGAACGCCCAGTGGGTTCAACGGAAACCATCTGGTTTTACCAAGAACGTAAGCGTGCCTGCTGCGCGCGCGTGCACACCCGCGATGGTGGAAACCCTGCCAACGAGTGAATTTTGGATGAACTGGAGTTTCTCGCCTGCATCTTGTCTGTTCCCATAACAGCAGCACAACTCCAGTTCTAATAATATTTCTGCCATTAAGGTTTATAGAAGCCGTCTGCCTCTGATGTGTCCGAATCCCGGAAGGAAGCCTCGCAAGGGGCGCGAAGAAGGGGGCCTGATTCAGGGGCGAAGTGGTCAGGGCAGATAGGAGGACCCTGTTAGACATTTTAGACAGGTAGAGCAGAAAGGGTGACTCAAAGTCTATTTAGGTACTCGCCCCTACGATAAGGGTCTGGTAGGTTCAAGTAGCTCCTGCTGTTGGGGCCGTCATGGATGACCCTAACGGCGAGAAAAGGATCCCGCTCAATGCCAAAGAGCGATGCCAAAAGCCTTCGCCTGAGGAGGTTTTTGAAACTGTCTTCTCAACGCTTGGGATTGCTCTTTGCCCACTCAAGGACCAGTATTATGGATACATGGCCTTTTGTGACTCTAATCAAGATTTGGACAACCTTCTGAGCGCAAATTCGAGGAAGGAATTAGAAGAGATCGGCCTCATACCACGTGTTCCTCTACATGTATCGGCCAAGAGATTGGTTATTTGCCGATGTATCGACCCCTACGTTGGTACCAACTCTACTGAGGAAATAAAACAAGAAGTTGAGGCGAAGCAAGCTTGGGCAAAATTCGATGATGCAATTAACCGTGAAGGAGAAGAACACACCCATGTGTGTAAAATAATCTTTCAAACTACTGAGATTGCAACGAAGGCATCGGTAAATGGACTAGTCCTATTTAATTACAAAGTCTCCGCCAGCTACATTGAGTGAGAGGTTTTTGTGCCGTTGCAGATCTGCTTCTCCTGCTATGCCCTCGGAAAGCATGCCACTAAGGACTGTCAGGCTACAGGAAAAATCTGTTCTGGGTGCTAAGAATCTGGCCACACTAGGACAGAGTGTACAAGCTCCAATAAGAAGTGCATTAATTGTGGAAATTCTCACCGTACTCTATCAATGACGTGCCCAATAAAGAAGGCTTTGATAACGAATAAAAAGAAGACCTTGATCGAGGAGAGAAATAGAAGAAAAACTACTTCATATACACAAGCGACAAAAGTTTCCGAACAGAAGACCACGATTTAAATAGACCAGAACATGAGACTAGATCTTATTATGTGTATATTACACGCACACTTCGTGAATATAACGAACCCTGGCAGTTATGCCACGGAATTAAAAAAGATGCTGGTACAGAATGGACTGAAGCTGATGTGGTTTTCGGACAACCCGCCATCAGGAGACCTATTTCATGCTCAATTAAAGAATCTCAAACAACCTGAGACAAGGACTCGTTCTACTTCTCGCGACCCACGTTTACGCAAGAATGAAAGTGCCGAGAATGATGACTCCCAGATGGAGACCAGTAACCAACCGGAAGAGACTCTACCAAAAAATAATGAGGTTGAACCTGTTGCATCAACATCTGCCTCCGCTACGCCAATCTATCGGACTACCCGGGATCTGTGCATGAGAATCTACGGCTCTCCACCTACTTCCATACCGAAGAAAGCCAATGTTAATGAACTGATAGAAGGAGTTATTAAAGGCAGGTTATAAATGGGACTTTGATGCGGACGTTACGAAAGAAGAGCTCCTAAACGCCTTCAAACAAGAAAGGATAGAAATATGTCCTGAATCCTGCTTTAACCTTAACCAGGATCGATACAAGAAGAAGAGATATGGTAGGGTAAGGTCACCAGACAGGGATAAAGGGACTAAGGTTAAATAACCGAATATCAATTAACCATGGCTATCTCTACCAAACTCGTCAGGAACCTTAAGATCTTCTCGTTAAATGTTAACGGATGGAACAACAAAACAGAGTATCCAATGACATCATTAGAAACGCTGATCCCGACATCGTGCTTATTTCTGAGCATGGATTAGATGAAAATATCGAGCGTATAAAAATATGTAACTACGAAGTATTGATGGCTAGCCACACAAAGGAAAGATACGATGGGCTTGCAATTGCCATTAGAAAAGGCATTAGATTTAAAGAGATACGGGATTTAGAGGAATCGTATTTGGCGGTAAAGATCCCTATGACATATGACGACCTGGTGGTTGCAGTCAGGTATCAACCACCCAAACGCCCGTATCTCTCGATTCCCAACTTTATGCGACTCTTTAGGAGAGAGGCCTCAACGATACTAGTCGGATATTTGAATGCCCGGTGCAGGGAAGCTGGTTATACGGGGGCTCTTAACGGAGCTGGTAATTCACTGAGCCTCCTAATCGATAAAGGGGTTTTGCAAAGAGAAGGGCTAGTTTTCTTCACATTCCATGCGGCAAGATCATCGACCGCACCGGACATTGTGTTAACAAATCGAAACTTTTCTCTTAACCATGTCACTCTCCAGGGCCCCTTCATACCGTCAGATCATATTAGTATGATCATCTACATCTCTACTTCTCCAATACAAGTACAAATTCCTAAACAAAGATGCCTAGCAAGAGCCAACTGGGAAATATACCGAGAACATCTGCGCCTAGCAAAAATATTGAACAACTGGATGGTGCTTCCCTAGAAGAGATTGACGAGAAACTCGATGATCTCACCTCACAAATCTTAGAAGCTGACCGCCTGGCTATCCCTTGGACGGAACATAAAATTCTTCCATCTCCAAGGTGGGACGAAAACATATAACAGAAAATGGATCAGCTAGAAGCAACCGTTTTCTCTATAAATATGCATGGGATCACAGCACAACAGTACCAGGAACTGCGAGAATTAAGGAACGAGATCAGGCAAGTCATACTTGAGAGATCGAGAGACCAGTGGGATCATATCATTATTAAGATTGACGCAGAAGGGGACCCCCAAAAATTTTGGAGTCAAATAAAGAGACTGAGAGACACTCCTCCTAAGAACAGCATAATTATCAAAGTCAACGGTGTGGAATATACGGAGGACCATGATATCGAGAGGGAATTTAGGTTGTACTGGCAAAACCACTTTCGTATTAGCGATGAAGATAACGAGTCCTTTGACGAGAGATATGAAGAAGAAGTTCTACTTAGACTCTAAGACCTAGGTGCCGACCTTATGCCACATCACTTCGTGGACAGATCCCGCATTGCACGGGAAAAAGGTAGACCATTCTCGCACAAAGAGTACGAGTGGGCCCCAAAGGCTTCAAGCAAAAACCGCCAGGCATAACTGGCATCACTAAAATGCATATGTTGAATTCCCTCACTAACATCAACGAGGGTCTACTAGAGTTGTTTAATGCCTGCCTCAATGTTGGTTATTTTCCAGACCAATATAAAAGAGCCCGCATGTTCTTCATTGTAAAACTTGGAAAACCAAAGAAGGAGATAAATAGCTATAGGCCCATTTCCTTGCTGGAGTTTATGAGCAAATTGTTATAAAGACTTTTTAACACCAGACTGAGGACCTTCCTGGAAACTCACAACTCATATAACTCCCGACAACATGGGTTCCGGAGGAAATTTGGTACGGAAACGGCTTTGGCAATAATTACAGAGAGAATAGCAATCGAATAAACTACGAATGGTAATGTCGATGTCGTATTTCGAGATGTGGCCTCGGCATTCGACAAGGTATGGCTACCGGGTCTGAAAAGTAAACTAAGTGAACTTGCCATGGATGGAAACCTAACCAAGATTCTACGCGACTATCTGGAGGATAGAGAAGCAGTCATGAAGATAAATGGTACAAAAGGTTTAGCCTTTAATCTGGAAGCTGGGGTACCTCAAGGGGGGTGCCTCAGTCCCACTCTGTATTCAGTGTATACTAAGTGTGGGGGAATCCCACGTGGAATTTCTTTTCCAACACGGAAGTTCCATGCGCTGGAGAAGGTTCTGTTATGCTTAAATTGGTAAGCCTACCCCCCCTTCCTTATACAAGCGGTAGCCTCGAACCGCGTCCACCACGGTCTACCTTTACACGGCTTAGAATCCCCTCGGCAAGAACATTCTAGGACTTTCGAGAGTAGACCTGCCCCCCCCCCCCCCCGCGCGAGGAGAGCCTCGGACATATATAGTGCTCGTCCTTCATGAGGCAGACACAGAGGTGAGAAGTCTCGCCCGGACCCAAGAAGATTCCCCTAGGTGCTAACAACAAAGCAAAGTGACGGCTTAACTATTTGTGTATTGGAGGTAATTCCAATTAACGATCGCTACCGAGTGATTTTTATGACTTCACTCATCAACTCCTGTCGAAGCCCTCCTCGTTCGCCCCTCGTTTTCGGGTGGCCAAAATACTCTCCCCTGGACCGGAAGCTACCGCCCCCCCCCCCTTTTTTGGAGAACCGTCATCACTTTAAGTCCCTGCTCAGAAGCTCTGAGCGCCCTCGCCTCACGTGCTGAAAACATCCGTGAAAACTTCCCCGACGTCTCACACGGAATCCTCCGTAAGCCAACCCCTATCCCCCTTCAGTAATCCATTTGAGTTAATTCCCCCCTATTTGAATAGTCTCCTCCTGTAATACATTAAATTTTAACTTCATAGTCTGATGCATAACTACAATCCCCTCCCCCCCGTCTCTTGTTTACCGATGTAATTTTGCCCATTAATTCTCTGATGTAATTTTGCCCATTAATTCTCTGATGTAATTTTGCCCATCAATTCTCTCATTTTTATGTAAATGAAATTATATTTTTGTACATGCCTCTTTATGTAACCTTGAGCTTTGCCATTGCCCAAATTTTACCTGACCTCTTTGCACTCTTTCTCGTTATTCAGCCCGTCGAAACTCGTGGCGTGCCGTCCCTTTGTCAGTTCTCCTTTAAGTTATTGGTCCCTTTCCCATAGATATAATATGGTATTGAAATAATATAATGTCATACCACGACATATATATTTATTAATATACATATTATATAATATTGGTGTCAAGTGTGTTTGGGGTTTTACGAACCCGTGTCATTTTAATTTCGACATTAGAAGTTCTCTTGTTATTCACGTATATCCCTTTTATTTTATTTTTTGTATTTTACTGGCAGAAGGAAAGTTCAAGTTAATTGAAGAGCCGTGGAACGTAATCTATTTAGATTTTGTGCTGGACCCCAGGTAATTAAAAAAAAATTATTTTGTTTGAATTTTGGAGAATCTCCTGGTTATTAATCCAAAAGAGCTAAGGTCTTTTTTGTCCTAATTCCGGTAGGACGATTTTAATTTTTTTTTCGCTTAGAAACAGCAGAGGTAGGTAGCTGCATCATAATTTTTTTTAGGCACAAGGCTTTCACGAATATTCAAGTACTCGTTTCGCGTGGGTAGTGTCCTAGCTCGCTCGCGTGTCAGTGTTCCCTCAGTTAACTGCGTAACAATGTCATCCTTCGAAAAATTCAAGAGTCAGGGTAAAATGTTAGGTCTTTCGGCAAAGATCTGTTAAATTACGTAGAGGAAGAAGAGAGGAACGAACGGGCAGAGCGAAGGGAAGAGGAACTAAGAAAAATGGAGATGGAGAAGAACAAAATGGAGATGGAGAAGAACAAAATGGAGATGGAGTAGAACAAACTGAAGATGGATATGGAAGAACGTGAACAAATTAGGCAGCATGAGCTGGAAATGAGCCGAAATCAAATGGATTCTCAGTCCATCGGTTTCCGGGCTGAAATTCCCCCAACTCCTTCAGTCTACCTTCCTGCTTTTAATGATGGAGAGGACTTTAGGTCATTTTTGACCCATTTTGAGATAATCTTTCAGATCAATAAGTGGGATCTCAAAAATGATGGCGTCGCTCGCTTACTTCCCCTCCTAAATGCCAAGTTAAGGGATATCTCCGTATACCGTTCCCCGGAAGCAACTTTGGACTATTCCACTTTAGAGTCCGAATTGTTAGCTGCTGTTCATATGAATTGCGAATTCTACCGCTCCCGATTCCGCCAGGAAAGGATCCGCCCTGGCCAAACATTACGACAACACGATTACATCCTCCAAAGACACCTTCAGTGTTGGCTGGATGCGAACAAGATTCCCCAGATCTTCGAGTCCCTTCTGGACTTCTTCCTTAGGGATCAGCTTTTAGATGCCGTGGCTCCCGAAATTCGCGCCTTCATTAAGGATAAACGTTGCGCCACTTTCAAGGAGCGCTTGGAAGAGGCCGATATCTACGCGGGTTTTCACGATTTATACCCTAAGGATGTTAAAAAGGCTCTACAATCGCCCCCCCCAACTAAATTTTATGGTCCTAAGACCCCCCTTAAATTGGTTCCAAGATTTACCAAAGTTCCTAGTCCCTCGAAGCCAAGAAACTTCCATCCATCTGAACACCGAGACGTTAAGCCCCTAGTTTCTTCTCCCCCGGTTGTGCCGTACCAAAAGAACCCGATCGTCCGCTACACCTGCGGAGTTCCCGGCCATTACCGCACGAACTGTCCTCAAAACTCCCGATTAGCAAACTCTCAGTCCCAACAAGTGCACCAAATCTGGGCCGCCCCTGATCCCCCTCCGTCACCTCAGGAGACTCCCGATACTCCCTCGGCCGCCAAAGGTCCGGTCCATCAAGTAAACTTCCTTTTTAATGAGAACAACCCTGGTGGATTGAAGTTCGAGAACGGAACTGTGAACGGTCGCCGAGTATCCACCCTCGTCCGTGACACTGGGTGCACCTGTAATATAGTGTCTGAGGAACTACTCCCCCCTGTTGGCCCCACCACAAGAAATTTGCGGTGGTCCACGACTACCTTGGCCGGACAAGTCGTTTCCCAATAATTCGTTGTCACATCGAGTGTGACTATATGTCAGGTTGGGCCGAAGTGGTAGCGGGCCCAATCCAGTTCTGCTCCGTTTTGTTGGGTCAGAACCCCGTAATCCACGACCAGCCCGTGGCCCAGCCCGTGATTACCCATACACAGGCAGCCCTGGAATCCCATGCACCCGTTTCCCTGGAAACCCCTATCAACCCGGAGTTCCAAGCCCTCCGGAGCGACAAGTTTTCCCGCGCCCAAAAGGAGTGCGCAACTCTCCTCCCCCTTTGGGAGAAAACTAAAAGCCTCGAGCATGAGTCCACCCGAGGTAACAAACGAGTGTCGTATCTCGTGAAGAAGGACTTATGGAGAGGTATAAGACCTACTTTGACCTTAAGTCACAAGAACGAAAATTCAAGCCAGGCGCGCAGGTGCTGGTACTACTTCCCACGAAAAGCAACAAACTCCTTAGCCAGTGGAAAGGACCCTACCCCGTCCTCGAGGCTAGAGGACCCGTGGATTACCTCATCCATACTCCTGCGGGAGCGAAGGTTTTCCACGTGAATTGTATATATTATCTCATTAATGTTCTTAATTATAATTTTTTGGGGGGTCCACTAAATTGTTTAGTCTTAAGTCCCATATTTATGCTTCCATTTAATTGTATCCTTTTTTTTATTGCACTGAAATGTCGCTAATATTCTCCTGTGATTTTTTTTTGTTTAAAATTGTACTAGTTAACTTGTCTCTAGAATTGACCCGTTTAAGGCTTATGTCCGTAAATTCCCTGCTGAGCTCATATTAACGTCTTTCTGTGTGTACACCTGTCGTAGCAGGTCAGAATTTCCCTAGACCCTTGATAATTCTAGTTTAACGGGTGGGATGATCCTTTCCTACGCAACTGCTCTGTAAAGCAACATCTTTCCGTTGGGAGATGTGTGGGGGAATTCCACGTGGAATTTCATTCCAGCACGGAAGTTCCATCCGCTGGAGAAGGTTCTGTTAGGCTTAAATTGGTAAGCCTACCCCCCCCCCCCTTTCCACAAGCGGTAGCCTCGAACCGCGTCCACCACGGTCCACCTTTACACGGGTTAGAATCCCCTCGGCAAAAAGATTTGAGGCCATTCGAGAGTAGAGCTGTTTCTCCCTAGCTACCCCCCCCCCCCCGCGTGGGGAGAGCCTCAGACATATATAGTGCTCGTCCTTCATGAGGCAGACACAAAGTTTGAGAAGTCTCGCCCGGACCCAAAAAGATTCCCCTAGTTCCAAGTCAGGTGCTAAAAACAAGGCAAAGTGACGGCTGAACTATTTGTGTATTGGAATTAGCCCCAGCCAGTGAGGCAATTCCATTTAACGATCGCTACCGAGTGATTTTTATGACTTCACTGATCAACTCCTGTCGAAGCCCTCCTCGTTTGCCCATCGTTTTCGGGTGGCCAAAATACTCTCCCCTGGACCGGAAGCTACCGCCCCTTCCCCCTTTTTTGGAGAACCGTCATCACTAAGTCCCCGTTCAGAAGCTATGAACGCCCTCGCCTCACGTGCTGAAGACATCCGTGAAGCCTTACCCGATGTCTCACCCGGAATCCTCCGTAAGCCACCCCTCTCCCCCTTCAGTAACCCATTTGAGTTAATTTCCCCCCATTTGAATAGTCTCCTCCTGTAATACATTAAATTTAAACTTCATAGTCTGATGCATAACTACAATTCCCCCCCCCCCCCTTGTCTACCGATGTAATTTTGCCCATTAATTCTCTGATGTAATTTTGCCCATCAATTCTTTCATTTTTGTATGTAAATAAAATTCTATTTTTGTGCATGCCTCTTTAAATAACCTTGAGCTTTGCCATTGCCCAAATTTTACCTGACCTCGTTGCACTCTTTCTTGCTATTCAGCCCGTCGAAACTCGTGGCGTGCCGTCCCTTTTATACCCAGCTATACCTCTTAATACCCTGAGCAAATCTGTTATAAAGAAAGCTCAATTTATCCAAAACAAGGCAATCAGGTTTATTACCAACGTGTCACTCCTTGACTACATTCCTTCGAGAATACTACAAGACGCGACCTACATTAAGCCAATAAATATCACCCTAAATAGACGAGCACGCAATATTTGGCAGAAAATCTATGCTAATATGCCAGATGAGGCGCTGAACCCGATTAGAACACCTGATGTAGATGTACAGAAACTAAGGTTCAGGCAAGCATTTAAAAGCAGCCAAATAATATCTCGACAAGAAAATCAACCGATCTTTTGAGAAACTTACCAAAAGATTAAACATATATCAACTCAAATTGACAATACAATATTAAATCATGAGAATAATGAAAACCATAAATTATTTGTTTCATGTAAATAAAGATATTAAATTGATTATAAATGATCCCAAGTGGACAAAATATATATATATATATATATATATATATATATATATATATATATATATATATATATATATATATATATATATATATATATATATATATATATATATATATATATATATATATATATATATATATATATATATATATATATATATATAGAAATGAAATGAAAGATCAAAAATGGACAAAAATAAATATATAAAATAAAATAAAAATAAATAAATAAATAAAATAAAAGATTCGAAACGGACACGTAAAATTACAAGTAAAGTCCATCATGTCAAGAGGTCTGCAAGATTTCTATGGCTTGAATGCTGCTCAAACAAAAAACAATAACTAACGATAGATACAAATGCAAATGACTGAGTTTGCCAGACAATCTGGCACAACTACTCTCTCTCTCTCTCTCTCTCTCTCTCTCTCTCTCTCTCTCTCTCTCTCTCTCTCTCTCTCTCTCTCTCTCTCTCTCTCTCTCTCTCTCTCTCTCTCTCTCTCTCTCTCTCTCTCTCTCTCTATTATACACCTATTCTACCTATTCCTTTTACTCTATTTACACATTTTCTACCTTTTTCGATCGTTGATCGTTCTTTCACTGTCAGATCCTCACTCCACTCATTACATCGGTAAAGGAGGCAAGAACATTTCAAAACGCTCCGAAGATGATCGAATAAGATCGAAAGCTTACCAATTTACGAGTAGTTTGGTTTTTACCAAACGCATTCATTTAAAAAAAGAGATGAATACAGGACAAGTGATCCACCATCTACAAGATGGAATAAAAAAGATAGTTAGAAGAAGAGAAAGTTGCCAAAGGAAATTAATTAAGGCGGCCAAATACACAAGGGTCTTCAACAAAAGTTGCACATATATATATATATATATATATATATATATATATATATATATATATATATATATATATATATATATATATATATATATATATATATATATATATATATATATATAAGATTACATAGAAAATTGTGAATATCTTTTGAGGAAGGCCAAAGGCATATAATATCATCAATGTAACGGTACCATACAATAGGAAAATCGGGGATTTGGTGCAAGAATAACGTCTCAAAGAATTCCCTAAATAAATAAGAGAGGGTGGGAGATAGACAACCGCCCATCGGAAGACCGAATTTTTGAAAGTAAAATTTATCATTGAATGAAAATTTACAATTTTTAGCACAAAGAGAAATAAGCCTTAGGAAAGTATTGACCGGTACAGAGAGATCTAAATAATGTAATTTATCGCAAAGGAGAGGAAAAAGATCGTCTAAAGGAAATTTAGTAAACAAAGAACAAACATCGAAGCTGGCAAGAATGAAATTGTTGGAGTAAGGTATTGCATTAAGCTTTTCTATAAGTTCACAACTATTTTTAATATGAGATTGGGAGATGGACCCCACAAGCAGGGTTAAGTGATTCGCAAGCCATTTTGATAGGGAATATGAAGCAGAGCTTAACGAACTTATAATGGGGCACATAGGATTATTAGGTTTATGAGCTTTTACCAAACCGTACATATATGGAAGAGAAGCGTTGCTAGATTTAAATTTAGTAATTAAATCGGGAAATATTTTTAAAAAGGATCGAATGTTTTTATGAAATTCACTGTTAGTTATTAATGTAGGATATTTTTGTAGCACATCATAGATAGATTCATTTTCTAATAATAAGTTCATTTTTTCAATATAATTCCCTTTTTCCATAATAACAACGTCACCGATTTGTCTGCTTTCGTAATATGTATATAGGGATATTTTCGAAAATTAGATATAGCACGGTTAAAACGCAGAGGATAATTTAAGTGGGTAGGCCTAGATAAGCACTGATAAACACAACCCGGGGCGGTCGAAATGAAATTACTAGGCACATCACAATATTTTCCCAAATGAGCAAAGCTATGAGCAATGGACACAGCAGATGGTATAAAAGGAATGGATAATTTCGAACCCAAATCCAAGGACAGCAGTAGTAGTTGCGTCGAGATCTTGATTGGAGAGGTTGACGACTGTTTCTGATGGACTATTCTTGGTCCAACTGCTATACGATATGAGACGTTGTAGTTTACATATATATATATATATATATATATATATATATATATATATATATATATATATATATATATATTTATATAAAACAATTGACTCAGTGAGTAATTTGGGACAACTTGAGGAAACTTCAGGAATCGAAACCTCGCTTATCTTATTATTTCATTTTCTGGTTGTGATCTTGTCCTTTGACTCCCCGAATAAAGGAGCCGCCTTCAATAAAACGAGAGCTGAAAGGTTTTTGGTGCCGTGCACCGCATGATGTACAGATTCCTCAGGTTGAGGGTTCATCCCCCCCAACTATTAGCGTTTCTTTGTATAAATGACGCCCACACGTGTCTATCACTCACGCTTCTCCCCTCTTGCGTGCGTGAATAACATCTTTCTAAAAGAAATCAATACACCTTTTCCTGTGAGCCATCCTTCTCCAACCTCACCTTATTATACGTCTTTTTAGCTTCATTGATTCGTAATAACTTCGTGCCTTTGAATATTCATGTCAATCGCCACTCTACATTCTAACTTTACACTATTCTCTCACCAATTATTTCCTCATTCACTCAACTCAACTTAGACCTTAGTAAAATTGTTATTATTATTTCAGCCACTTTAATTTCATGGTGTAAGTGAAGGTGGGTGTTCGTGTTGTAATTTAGAGAATCGGGGAGGCGCAGACGAGGGTTAAGAGGCGATTCGGGCGTCGCTAAACTAATTTCAGGGACGTGACTCACTTCTTGATGACTCGAGAACCCGAACCCCAAGCAATGGAAGAACGACGGGGGGGGGGGAGCAGGGATAGTCGTAATCGAGAATGAGGGGCAAATTGTAGGGATTTTTAAATTATTTTAAGTGAGTGAGGTAAATTGTGGATGAATGAGGCCCTAGTACGTGGGGGTAATGTGAGAAGTAAAAAGAACTCATGGTTTGACTATTTCACGTCGTGTTCTGTTTTGGGTTATAAACACCATCATCTGGTGTCAAACTGAGTTTTTGATAAATTACACCTAGTACTTGCTAAAAATAGGGAGGGGCTTTTTGAGCACGCTCTATTTGGTTTCGCTCCTTGGTTAATTGAACTGGTCAATTAGTCAAGGGAAACCTACCTACTGATAGCTCAGTGAACTCCAATGGATTATCTCTTTATGAATTACTCAGAGTCAACTCGCGGCTTTTTTTCCCCGTTTTCAGGGGCCCTCTTAGTCCCAATACAACCAGTAGTCTCTTTTCTACTTTACTCGGTTATGTATCTTCACCCCTTTCTTTACATACCTCGTTATGGTGTGCCTAGATAGAGAGAGAGGGAAGCGAAATAGAAAGATGCTGGATCTCGGCGGCATGGCGTAATGTTCCAGAATGAATGCCGGTGTCGAGCTGACATCGGCGCAATTAGAATTTCCGCTTCGTTATTTATGATCACAAAATTCCCACAAATGATAATTAGTTTTTGTATTAAAATATGCCACACATTTAACTCCATTTCATTCCCGACCGTTTGGCAAAGTACCTTTAAGACATAAAGGCCAAATAAGTAATCCTTTTGGGTGCCAAATTGATTCTATCGTCTGGGGCGCGTAAATTCTTGGCGAAAATTCCGTGCAAGATTTGCCGCCGCGCGTACTTACAGACGGGAATTTTTGGTCTGATAATTAAGTTCAATTTATTGAGGGTAATCAGGCGGCCTTCAATTAAGAAAATGCTTATATTGTTCATTTTCGAAATATTACATATAATTGAAAGTTATTATGCGAATTATTTTAACAATTTAGATTCCAATTTAATTTATATTTTTAAAAATTTCATTCAGTTTTGGCAAATTTTATTTCTTTTGAAGAATCCACTAAAAGCTAAGTTAGAAACGCCTTCCTCCTTCCAAGATCCCTTCGAAGTAAGGTAACTCAATGAAATATAGGAAAATGAAATATTCATTTCATATGTATTTATTTCAGAATTTACGTTATATTAAACATACACCCTTCACCCCCGCAAAATCTTTTGGGAAGTTTTTTTTCTCAGTTCGGTTATAGGAAATGATGCATAATTCACTTTAGAGAACACATTTCAGATGTCGGCTTAAAATTTACGATTTATTATCACAGTTACTTTGCAACACAAAAGTATGAATAGTTGGACATCAAAACCACACAAAGTAACAGTTCCACTTTACCCGTTTATGATTAATTAAACACAAAGTTACCCAACCTATTTTTCAACGTTAATGACCTTTCAAGGCGATAAGAAACTACGTGATGAAGCACCTTGTCTAATCTGGCTTCAAGCCTGAGAAAAAGACACGAAGCAACCCTTCGCAAGTCCTTCCCATACATCGCTCTTCTTGGTGCGGTTAGTATACAGCAATATGTGACGCAGCCCACTATTTTAAACAGCCTGAGGGACGCCCTAGTCACCACCAGGGAAGCGGGCTGTGTCACATTTTTCTCTATACTAACGATACCATCTGTTACTATTTTTACATAACTGTTCACCTCTTAGGTCTTTATTGCATGGGGTATCCGAAAGGTACAAAGGTTATGACAAATATAAGGATGTGCGGCATGAATTGGAATAAACAGGGGCGATAAGGGATTCAAGTAGAAATGAGAGTAGGCAGTGTTAATTGAAAATAAAGATAAATTGTGTAACTATAAAACAAATACAAACCAACAAAAACTACACATATACTCAATGCTATCTCAAAGAGGGAAAAAGGATGGAATTAGATGCTTATGATAGGTAATGAAAGAGAGTATATGGATTAATTAGTTTCACAAATCTTATTTTTGCAAAGTCATATTTTAAAATAAAGTTTATCGATTCTATTCTACTACATATTTACGGGAGTGCTTTTAATGATATTCCTAGGCAAGGCATTCCAAGTATGTTATTTTATAAAAAAATAAGTTTTAACCTCTCACAGTGTAAAATCTTTTTAATAAACTAGTTTAAAACCGTTATTTCTAGTTGCCTTCGATTATTTATTTCAAATATTGAATTATAATTTATATTAGTGAACCCGTTTAGTATTCTAAATACATCAATAATTTTGCATCTCAGACGCCTACTATCCTTCAGTAAAAGCAATTGAGGGGCCTCAGTAATTCTCGATACAATCATTTCTAAGTTCAGGAATAAATTTCCTGGCTCGACGTTGAACCCGCGACAATATTACAAAGTCCTTTTGCGAGAAGAATATTTTTCGATTTATATTCAAAACGTCTAGTTACTTATCCTAGAACCCTATTGGCCTTTTGTAATATTACTATGCATTGAATTTTATGCTAGTAACTAATTAGAAGCAGTAGCCAGATGGGTGCTAAAAAAATATAAAAATACTGTAGATTGTTTTGAAACTCTAGATCATTCATAAATCCTTCTCGTCTTATTATGCCCCTTGTGAATTATTAGTTTACAGTTGTCAACGTTCATTTGGATCTCCCAGCTTTCTGGCCATTCTACTACTTTATTCAAGGGTTTTTTCAAGTTTTTCACAGTTACTATTATAATATTTTGGCCGAGTACCAAGTTTCGTGTCATCAGTCATCAGCAATTTTGAAATTTTACACAATAAATTCCTGTCACGTACGTTTATATATATATATATATATATATATATATATATATATATATATATATATATATATATATATCTGCAAAAGTAATGGGCCTATAACAGATCCCTGAGGAAAGAACGTCTCTTGTGACTCCAGCCAATGATGAACTATTTTTATTTTCAACAACTCTTTGCCTAGTTTTTCCCACATTATTCAACCATTTTTAAACAATGCTCCATATTCCGTCCAATTTTAGCATACTCAGTCTCTTTTGTAAAACGGTTTCAAAGGTATTTTTGTGAAATCGAGATAAACTGCATCTATTAGATTAGTCAAAAGGTCCTGACTCACTTAGGTAGCTTTACTCCTTCGACTACATTAGGTTAGGTTAGCCTTAGTCATTAGACTATATTTTGTTAGAATAGTCTTACACATTCGACTACAATAAGTTAAGTTAGTCTTACTCATTCGACTACATTATGTAATGCTGACCTTCCTCATTCGACTACCAGCATCCGTGCGTTGTTATCTGTTGATTCTGCGCAGTTTATTTCTCTTTGTGGAAGCCCCAATTGACGCAAATGAGTTTGGAAACAAGTGGAATTAGAGTTTTGATTTTCTACTGTTATAATAGTTGCTGTGAAGGAAATTTGTGTTACTGAAGGAGAAGGCACAGTTAGTCAGGCGAAGTCTCGAGGTGGTACACACATTTAAACTCCGGGGATTTTACTCTTAACGATCAACCACGTTCCGGCCGACCATTAACCTTTGACAGCGAGGCTTTAGTGGCTGCATTAAAAGTTGAACCTTCTGCAAGCAGCCTTGATCTTTCGAAAGTTGTTGGAGTGTCATCCCATCAGACTGTGCTCAACCGATTGCATCGAATGGATTTTGTTCACAAGAAGCCCCGATTGAATCCATATGACCTCACAGAAGCACAACAAGCTGCCCGTAGAGTAGAGATTTGTAGCTTACTTCTCAATAACCCAATGGACGACCGATTCTACAGGAGAATTGTCACATCAGATCAGTAGTGGGTGTATTCGGTCAATCACGATTGGGAGAGGAAATGGGTTCCATGAGGTGAACACCTGCATCCGTTCCACAACGGAATCGGTTTGACAAGAAGGTCATGGTCTCTGTCTGCATTTCGAGCATGTTCCATATGCTTGCGCCATCAATGTTAAACTTTATTGCTACCTGGCGTGTATGACAAACTGAAGGACTATCCTGCTTTTATCAATTGAGATCAGGCTTTGTTTCAGCAAGACAATGCGAGGCCACACACTGCCAGGTTGACTATGGAGAAGTTCAAACGGATGAACGGTGTTGAGATTCTTCCATATCTATCATTCAGTCCTGATGCTACTACAAGTGACTGTGGCATATTTCGCTCAATGATGCACTTATCTGCAACCAGCAATTCAACACTTTTTATGGAGTAAAGGAAGCATGTTTACAGTTTTTTTATTCAAAGCCAGCTGACTAGAATCTGGGACAAATTCGAATGCTTGCTGATCGCTGAGAGAACGTCTTGGTCAAACGTTGTAATTATTTTGTGAAAATATTAAACAAATTAGTTAAGAATGAGCGTTCACGTCTAAAGACGTACTGTGTGTCATTTATTAAGTTACCTCCAAATGCTTCCCGATACTATCCCTAAGATTGGACTGCAAAAGCTTAC
This sequence comes from Ceratothoa steindachneri, assembly GCA_963969495.1. Classification (NCBI taxonomy): domain Eukaryota; kingdom Metazoa; phylum Arthropoda; class Malacostraca; order Isopoda; family Cymothoidae; genus Ceratothoa; species Ceratothoa steindachneri. Next base: position 20,685,685 of record OZ018330.1, on the reverse strand, counting down.
CAACGACCGAAGTAAGTGAGATGGAGCGATAATTTCTAGGATCAATCTTTATTTCTTTTTTTAAAAATGAGTGTCACACTTGGCTCTTTAAACTTAAGGAACTATTTCCTGGCTACTATTTGTACCTTTTGAAAATTGTATAATTGAATCTTAAAAGTTCACTTTCTAATTATTAAAGGGGGATCCGATATATTATTTTCGTTGCTCGGCACTTTGAATTTTTTATTTTCGAGTATGTAATTATTTGATAGAGTAGTATCTTCTCCCAAATTTATTATGCCTAATATCTTTGGTAAGTTATTTGTATCTTCGACGGTAAAAGCATTCAGTAGATGTTCAATTAATAGCTTCCCCATTTGGTCCTGAGCGTCACAAGGGACACTCTTAGAATCTTCGAGTGGACGATTGCACAATATACTGTAATTGGCTTACGATTACACTATTTAGATACATATCTATAAAAATGTTTTTTTTCGTGTTTGGTCAACGACCCTAGTTCTTTTTCATAGTTCTTTTTGTCTGCGGTTAGTTATGAATGAATAGCCACCTTCAGATTTCATCGGGCACGCCTAGAGGGACTCTGTTTATCCACGCCAAGTAAGTGACTGTACCCAATAGACCAACCTAACAGCCCTGAAAAGAACTGTATCAATTAGGTATGTCAGCCTTCACTTTTGCTGACGCAGTACACGAGACCGTTTTCATCCACCCGTGATGAGCATCCTCCAGGCGTGCCTGATGTAGTCTGAAGGTGGGTATTCATTCCTATTCTAAGCGCATATCATTACTGCGTACATTTCAGTTTTCCTTTTGGTATGTTCTTATTTTTCCTTTAACAAAGCAATGATAATGAGGGGGTCGATTTTGATTCTCGACACTAATGCTGTTTTGGGGATTTTTTTACAATCGTTTACGTTCTCCCTCATGGACGTTTTAATTTCACTATTTATGCACGGCACCTGGTTTTATCGATTAAACGTGTGGATTTATAGAGCACTACATCGTTAGTTATATTGAAAACGTTTTCAACGTTTAAAATTTCATCTCAATTTAAAAGTTTTAAGCGGCAGCGTAAAATAGCAAATTTAAAAGATTTAAATTTAGGGATGTGATAAGAGCATCGTGAACATTTTTAGGAATATTTAGATCAAATTCAATTATATTATGATCGCTCATCCCAACTGTTTCTGTATATTCTCAACTAAATTTTCTTCATTGGCTAAAATTACGTGTAAGATATTCTGTTCTCGTGTCAGGTTATCTACTTTTTGATGCAGGAATTTATCATTTATTAATTTTGAAAGGCGATTTCCTGCATCGTCCACCGTTTCACTTAGAAAATCTACGTTTGAAAATTTTAAATTACCGTTACTTTTCTCCAATTAAGGCCGAAGGCGGGTTTAAAATAATAATATTGTATTCTTAATTTGACTTAGTCGCCTATATACGACCAAATTTATTTTATTACTATTTTCACAAACTAAATAGTTAAAACTCCAGAGGTAATTTATCTATTGATGTCCTTCATTATCGTGACTAGATCATTTTTATATAGGAATTTTTGAGGTGCTGAATTAAAATATTACATTAGATTTGTTCAATCAGATCAACTCTTTGTGTAGAGGAATTGCAACATAAAGCCTCCCGGAGGGCCAGGAGGACATATACATTAAAGTCCCCCCCCCCACCTTGTGGAGAAAGCCGGAGAAGCGAGCCGCATCAGGAGACTCGTGGGAACAGTAACCGGCGAATAACCGTAACTGCCTACCCTGTTTGATCTCCCCGCCGCATAGGTAGTTGGAGCGACCATCTGTGTTAAGGTAACCACCAAAGCCCCTTAAACGATGCTCAAAAGATCCAATTACCTACGAGATCCGTAGGCCCGTGGTTATATCACCAAAATGCGGTGCCAAGCAAAAGGCACGCCAAGGAGGGTGGCGGTTGGGGAGGCTCTCTAATTAACAAACCGACTTGGGCACCTTAGTGCCAACCTCTTCACTCCTCGCTCTCCCAGATGCGACCTCACCACTCGCTCGCCCCTTTTTCCTTAGATGGGGCGGTGGTCAGCCTATAAATAAGCTCCTGAATGAAAGAGACAATATTATTATTCGGTGAGAACGATATAGGATCAGTTCGGGAAGATCGATCCTTCAGCCAGTCAAGATTATTCGGTGAGAACGATTTAGGATCAGTTCATCAAGATCGATCCTTCAGCCAGTCAAGATTATTCGGTGAGAACGATTTAGGATCAGTTCGTGAAGCTCGATCCTTCAGCCAGTCAAGATTATTCTAGGAGAGACGAGAAATGATTAGTTTGAGCAGCTCGACCCCCCCCCCCCGAGTGCCGAATTAACACAAATCGACAAGTTTTGTATCGGTGCCATACCGAAGAATCCTTTACAGACTTAGTAGAAGAAGTCTGACTGGAGAAAAGAAAACACGCTCACACTCGAATGGCTCACAGCTCAGGCTCCATAAGAGTAAAAGGGAAAGAACCAAGCCCCAACGAGGTTCCATTTGTTAATTACTGTAAAAATCTCATCGTATACCCAAAAACTAGTTGGGCACCCGGCGTTAAAGAATAGGACACAGAGAGGCTTCAAGATTATCCAGAAGAGGACTCTTTGAGCGAGGAGCACCGTAACTCACTCCGTCGCCTTAACGTAACAAGAGGCAAAGTTGCAATAAGAAGTTGACATCGCCCATCCTCTTTATCTCCATCTCCTCTCGACGAAATTCTACCATCGGCCACTCCAAATCTCCGAAGCACGATAAAAGCCCTCCAGCGACATTCGCTAACCCCTGAGCCCTTCTGTCATGTAAGTTAGAAAGAACATTTATATTCATATTGCGATAGTATGAGTTTATTACGTTTCAAGATTTAACGGAAGTAAAAACAATTGTGCGTAAACTCCATCATACTTACCAGTAGAAGAGAGTAATTTAATTTAATGTTTAACGCTAATCTAAAAGGGGCGCGATAAAATAACTAATTGGCAATTGGTGTGTTTACGTGTAGCCTATTTGTTTATTTTTGTCTTTAAGAGATATTGTAATAGGCCCAGTTGCCAACCAGTTTGGCCTCGGTTAACTTAGGAGGAGGATATAAAGGTGTTTACTGTTTTTTTGTCATAAGTAATTGTTAAATTTAAAATATATGTTTATTTTGGTATAATTCCTGTGCGTTTCTTTATATCCTTACATGTTGAAGTGGCTCTTCCTTAAAAACAACGAAAATTAGCATTCTTAGATAAAGCATACTTCAAAAAAAAAAGTATATGACGACAAAAAAGGTATTCTTCGACACTTTGATTTAGGGATACAATATTTATTTTTTACTTTTTTTCATTTACGTGTATTTTCTATTTATATCATGCAATGATCTTTCTTATTTCTGTATATAAACTAATTCTGAAGAGTTTACATGAGGCAATTTTTGACTAATGTAATTTTCTTTTGCATGTGAATGAAGTGGATTTGGCCAGAAGATTTTGCTAAAAATAGGCCCGATGTATTCTTCTACATCTATAGCGAATACACCGTTGTTTCTAACAAGAATCCAGTCAAAGGTTTCAGAAAACGAGATTACCATGCATATTTTGGTATGTAACTTGGTGACCATTATAAAGCTTGGGTACAACACATGGTATGCAGAAGATGCACCGAGTAACTGCGTTGTTGGAACACAGACAAGAGGAGTTGTTTGAAGTTTAAAATTTTCATGGTGTGGAGGGAGCCTTCAAACCATGCCACTAATTGCTACTTCTGCCCTATTGATTTTACTGGGATCAACAGAAAGAGCTGTAACAACCTCAATTATCCTGATCTTTGTGATAAAATTCCAGTACCTGTCTTTGGAGACCTTCCTGACATTAGTGACGAAGATTCATCCAGTATTGAAGAAAATAAGGAAGAAGTATTTTTTCAAAGATAATACGCCACATTTTTCCCCCAAATAGCTAAATGGTATAGTTTGCGATATCAGTATATCAAAGTCATCTGACGAACTGTTGGCACACAGAGTGAAGGAAATTAACTGCTCTATGACTTTGCTCTCAGCACTTTATACCGCAAGAGCCATCAAGAGTACCTCCGTTTTTTTCTCTGAAGAGAAGGACTTTGTGTACTGCACTCATATTATGCAGCTTCAACACAAGCTTGAAGTGCCAAAGCACCAACCAGAAGATTGGAGACTGTTCATTTACAGCAGCAAGCGATCGCTGAAATCTGTTTTTCTGCACAACGTCAACCAGTTTGCTACTGTACTCCCATTCACTTGACTACACTGAATAAGAAGTATGAAGCAGTGAACTATGTGCTGAAGAAAATTCGTTATGATCAGTAATGAGTGGTTGATTTGTGTTGACCTGACGATGGTGAATCTTTTGTTAGGACAACAGTCCGGGTTGACCAAGTACCCATGCTTTCTGTATATTTGGGATAGTAGGGATCGAACTCAGCATTACACGAAGAAGGATGCCTGTACGGGAGGAATTGGTGCCTTACAGAGTAAAAAACAACGTGAATAACCCTCTAGTGGACAGATACAGTATACCTTTCCCAACGCTACACATCAAGCTTGGTTTGATCAAATAGTTCACCAAAGCACTAGACAAGGATGATGGCGGCTTCACTTAGTTGTGCCACGCCTTTCCAGGATTTACCGTGTAGAAGTTAAAAGCTGGTATCTTTGATGGTCTTCAACTCCGTCATTTTATCAGAGATCCACAGTTTGATAACTCAATAAACGAAGTGGAAATGGAAGGGTGGAAGGCTTTTGTTTAGGTGGTGAAAAACTTTCTTGTTAACAAGAAAGCCAGGCACTACACGGAACTTGTCATCGACATGTTGCCTGCTTTCAGAAACCTCGGATGCAACATGAGCATTACTTATTCTTGCATATGGATCGGTTTCCTGAGAATCAGGGATAAATGATCGACGAGCAGGGAAAGAGATTCCATCGGGACATGACATAGATGGAGACCCGGTGTTGGGAACGCTTGGATGTAGTACTGATGGCTGATTACTGTTGGACTGTGAAGAGAGACATCCCTACCGCTGAACATTTTAGGAGTTCGAACAAACGGAAGTTCATGTCCTGAATTCTGAACAATGATGACCTAATAACTTTAGGAATGTCTACTATTGAATGTACACTAATCAATTTTTGTAACATTTAATTAATAAAATTGTTTTGGAAAACAATGTTTTTATCTTAGAAACCCATTTTAGATGAGAAATATTAAAAAAGATCAAACGAAAATGTCACAAAGATGTAATCATTTTAGTGATAAGTTCAGATTGTTTAAAAATTGACTTATCACAAAAGACCTGACCTGATCGAAGGAAACGGATGGAACTTTTGTATTCAGCGGTCCAAAATTGTTTTGAAATCATTTGGAAAACTATACGACTTACAAAGACTTTTTAGTAACCCAGTGTATTATAAGACCTCTAGCTCTGGAGTAATCCTTAATAAAAATCTTATGGTCAGGTTGCTTAAATTCTTATATATGGTACCTTACTGCACTTTTTATTCCATGTCTCCGTAACTGCAATAATATAAAATGTTTTGTCGCAGATAAACTCTTCAATTCCTCGAGCCTGATTCTCAAACCAAGCGCATTTGCGTAAATGACAAATTTCTAGTTAGATTTTTAGAACTTTGGCTGTATGCATGATTATTACGTGGTTGCAAACACCACTCACTTCTTTACTATCCAGTATCTGATGCATTTATGCCAGAAAATACATAAAAAAGTATTTAAATGTTACTAGTCTCGCAGAGACTACCCAGTTCAGGTGAACCCGTTCCTCTTGAATAGCCCAATGCGCTCGGAAAACTCATCCCATAGATTCAAGAACTACATTCCCTGCCCCTATTCTCGGAAGAATACCTGCAAATACTACGTTCCTACTCTTTTGCTTCACATTGGGGTACCAGGCCAAAAGTTCCTTGGAATTTATAGATAATAATTATTAGTAACTAAATTAATAACATATACGGTGACTCGGGAAGATTCGTTTGTAAAATCGTCTAAAGACTCGACCCCTCCGAATAGCATAATCTCCTCCGCCGCGTTGTTTTCCTCCCGCAGAATTCTTCCAGTTGGCCCTAGTGGTAGAGTCCCATACAAGAGGAAACACGAAATTATCTTCATCCTGGTCAGAACCTAAATCTGAAAAATTATTACTGCCAATCTCTGCTTTGGCTGTCGGGACAAACCGAAATGAAACTACTATAAACAGCCTCAAAATTTCTGATCAAACGCGGTTAAAATTCCTCAATTATCCTCGCGGTCAACCCCAAAGTGCGCAGACCTTGGTACCTAATAGCCTCCTGAGGCTCTCCACGTCGAATCGCAGCACTTGCAATTCCTGTTTGAGGGAAAGAATTTTAACCTCTAACTCTCTTCGCATCATGCACCCCCCTCCACTATAACCAACCCATTGAAGTAGGCTAGTAAGAAACAGCCACTACATATGTGAAATGTTCCTTTCTGTCAAGCCATTTTTGTAGAGAAGTCAATTCTAATTAGAGAGGGAAAAAGGAGAGAAAGCAAACAATAGATTATTTTCAGCCATGTCAGAAAAATGTATATGCCAAATATCTGCAACAGATAATAATTTTTAAGTGAAATTAAAAGAATTGCTCTATTCGCTATTTTCAAAGCAAACTTGAAGGCTTTCTAGTAATAAAAGAAGTTGAGGAAAAGTCTTTAAGACCCTTTCTGAGTTTACGCTTAAGTGCCTGTAGGGAATTATGCGCTTTGATAAAGTTACTTTTTATTTGGAATCTCTATAAACTGCACAAACAATAATATTTTACCAAGCAGTCGGTCAGTTGCTTTGCCACTAAGTTATAAGACACACCAAATCAAATTTAGCCAAAGAGTCGCCCTATTAAATCCAATATCTCTCCAGGCTAGAAGGTGATTCCAAAGAATTTTTATATCATATCTCTAACTCGCTCACATTTGGTGGTTGTTACTACTCGTACCCTGCATTTATTCTTTCTTTGTATCTGATATGGTTAGTGAGACATTAAATTGTGAGCAAGTTAAGAGTTTTAGTTTAAAAAACCCTTGGAAGTACCTTTTAGCTCAGTGAGATTTTGAGTTTGATAGAGTGACACTACAGAATTACACGCCAACAAGTGTAGGAAAGAAGTAAAAGTTAGAGGTGAAGGATTGATATAAGGAATGAAGAATATATTATTATTAGTGTATTCAACTACCTGGCTTGGCCAACTATTTTATGTCTGTTTTCGATAATAAGAAAGAAATTTTGTGCTACCCAGGTGTTAAATCTTTTGTTCATTATCTTGAAACTATTGTTTATAGCGGCCGATTTGTTATCTAACTCAAATATTGATTCATAATTTATATTTTTAAAACAGTTAGTATTTTAAAAAAATCCCTAAGTTGGCCGCACAGCTGCCACTCATCCACAGAAAGTAGATTTAGATTACTAAGTCTCTCTTCGTACGATTTATTTCTAAGCTCCGGAATTAATTTCGTCCCTAGTCGTTGGACACTTTCAAATTTCTTAATATCCTTTCACATATAGAGAGAGCGAAATTGTTTGGTATACTCCAAATAAGGGACAGCAAGCGCTTTATATAAGCGAAGAATGATACAACTTGATTTAAACACAAAATGACCAGATATGTATCCAGGAAACCTATTCGCTTTCTATTAAGCTACAGTGCGTTGTTTTGAAAATTTCAGATCGCTCGTAAGTTAAGATACCTAAATCCCTTTCTATGTTGTTTTATTTAAAGTTTGATCGCCAATATTGTAATCTATTTAGGGATTATCATGACTTATATACACTAATTACCTTATACTTTGTCCGCGTTTAATTGCATGAGCCATCTCCTCGACCACTCGACTACTCTAACCGTCCTTTTGAAACTTTTCGCATTCACGATTGCATTTTTCCCTCGTACTTAATTTTGGGTCAGAAATTTTAGAAAATTTACATAATATATTCTTGTCAAGATCGTTTATATTACAAAACACAAGGGACCGAGAACATCCGAGAAGAAACCCATGATGAACCATCCCCACTGACAACAACGATCTGCCTCTGGTTATCCAGCCAATCTTCAATACATTACAATACGCTTCTAACTTTATCAAGTCTTTTATGTGGAACGATGTCAAATGCCTTTTTTAAACCTAAATAAACTACTTCTTCAGCTTTAACTTGGTCAAACGTTGTGATCATTATGGTAGATTAGTGGTAAAGCAAATGACCGGCAATCGGGAGACCCGTGATTGACTCTTGACAAGGATATTTAATTCTTCTCCCTTAGCGTTATTTCTGTCTTCTCAGTACGGATTGCCTTAATTGAGCTGTCCTTTGTTCTCCTTGATTTTTGAGTCTTCTAATGTCCCTTATTCTTACCTTTAAAACCTCTGGGTTCTTGTCTCATGTGCTCATCCACGTCCATTATTCTTTATTTCTTGTACTCTACGGATATATAGTGTGCAATTCACGGCTTCTTTCTGGTTTGGAAAGGTTTTTGAAAGTCAAATTAAAAATTGCGAAAGTCCTCCAGTCGTTGTTACAATTCGCAAAGCCCTTATTCGTTTTCTCTCAATTTATGGGATCGCGCCATGGAGGACGTCACTTCCTGTTCGAACATTCTCAAATTTTAGACTCCTGAGCACGTTGGGAAAATATTTACCAATCCTGTGAACTCGTCCCAAGCCGTCCCCCCCTTCCCCCACCCGGTGACGAAGTGTGAAAGAGCCGCTTTCCGCCTCTGGATTAAGATGTCTGGAGCTTGTGAATCCTTTCTCCAAACTGTCCCTTCCCCTCCAGAATCGGGCATACAAATTCTCGGATTATTCTGTAGTTCGATGAGTCCAGCCCACACTACAAGGCCGTCTTTATCGTCTCGTCCCGTGAGCGTTCGTCAGACAGCAGACTTCTTCGGCCGTGATTCTACCCAAGTCAATTGGTAGCTTCTGTGAACGGGAAGCCATTGAATTTAGCGCAGCAGTCTCCCTTCGTTTAATCGAACCGAAGAAAATCTCCATCGATTACCTTTGAGGAAAAGAAGATTGCTCTTTCGGTGGAATTACGAGAATTCCCACATTCCCCGTCGAACGTCATCTTTGAAGTTTGGCCATCTTCATCGGAATGTTAGTTCAGATCGTGCCCCACCTGCCTCATTCGGATCGTGCCCTAATTGCCTCATTCGGATCGTGCCCCACTTGCCTCATCGGATCGTTCCCCACTCGCCTGCTTCATCGGAAGAAAGACCTTTATCAAAATCATCGACCCGTAATACTGAAACCCCCTTCCATTATTAGTGTTGTCAAGTTCCCCCTTGTGATATGAGCCTAGTTACATCAATCAATTACTTCCATTTGAGAATCCCTCTCATTAGTAATTATCAAGAGACTCTGTCAATTTAAATAATTCCCCTTTTCCTATTATTATTCTTATTTTTGATTCGTGTAAATAAAATTATATTTTTGTTGTTTCATCTTTAACTAACCTTGAACGATACTCTCGGCCTATTCAAGTAAATCTCGCCAACCATTTATGCACTGTCTGATTATTAAGGATTTGAAACCCAACGCCTCAAGTGTGACCTCCTAGTCGGTCGTTAATCCCTGCGAACAGTCCTTCAACGGTTCGCGTTGCAGTAGGTGATTAAGGCCCCTGCCCTCCCCCCCATCCACACACACATAATATAAGAGTAGTGTATGGTATAGAGTGGTTGTACCACGACAATATATATATATATATATATATATATATATATATATATATATATATATATATATATATATATATCAAGTAAAGCTAAAATAATTTTATGATGGGATAACACTTGCAAATGATAGACAAACAAGAAAGAGAAAAAAATGGCTCATAATGAATTCAATTATCGCAATACTCTAAGTGTAATCACAATAGAAAGTTAGAAAAAAATTGTTCACTAAATCCCAATTCTCAGTTACAAGTTTTTGAATATACGACACAAGCAAAATACACTTAATTTTTTCCGTCCGTCTAACACTTAATTTCTCCATTAAACACACAAAACTCGAAAAAATATGAAGTTGTTAAACACACGACACAAAACAAAACTAAACTTCGAAGAGTGCTTGGGAATACAACCTTTCAGCAAGCCGTCACTGATTTAGACTCGGTGTTCCGCAAGTTTATTCGGAAATAATATCCTTTCACTGATGTTTGCGGCGACAAAATGAATGTAAGGCATAAGACCCGGGTGCCTCAGCCTACCTGCATAATATGAAGAACTGTGGGGTAAGTTAGATGTTTGTGCGATTTAACGCCCTCAAAGAATCTGTTCCTCCTCTCCATTTCAAGGTGTTTAAGGAGCTAAAAAGTAGGTTGATAGTGGACACTTCTCGCAGATGATTTCAAGTAACAAGTGTCGCAAGTATAGGGAGATACGTTTTTGCTAAGTGTAAGAGTTAGTAAGAAATGTAATGTCAGGCCAAAATGATTATCTTCTTTGCTTAACAACGACCAGCTTAACAGTCGCATTTCAACGCATATTTGATTACATACTGTACAAAGGGCTGAAACGTATGTGCATGTTTGAACAAAGTTTCGTTGATAAAAAGTAAAGAAACATATAAGAATTATGATCGTAAGGAAAAAGTTTGGTTGTTAAACATAAGTTGAAATCTTTGGATAATCAGAGAAAGATGAAAGAAAGCCAGAGTTCAAAAATATTTGTCGAAAATCAACAGATATCGATGCAAAATCAGTACAATTTCCAAAATCAACTCAGATGACTTAAAGTTTTTAAATATGACTTTACGGAACAAATATTTATTATTTTTCTTCTGTTTCGAGGAACTTAGTTGATGTAACTGAGATCTCCTTCGGCTCTCCAGCCGAAGTTTACTAATTTCCTTTTTTGATCCCATCACAATTCAAAATCGGTCTTACGTGATAATAAATAATGATAATAAAAGTAATAAAATAATAATTATAGTAATATTAATATTAATTACATTAATAATAACAACAGTAATAGAGTTTTTGTATGAGTCAGTCCAAAGCACAGGCATTCACAGTAGGCTAGTACATCAACGAAGCCGCGGATTGAGAGAAGAGGTGAATCTTCAAGGCAATTTCAAAGATACCGATAGAGGGAGAAGATCGTATGCCACTAGGCAGCCCTTTCCACATTCTAGGAGCAAAACAGATGTTGAATTGATACTCTGAGAAACAAAAATTAAGTGGGCAGATCAAAAAATTAGTGTTATCAAGGCGTGATAGGCTCAATAGGAAGACTGGTAGAAGTGTGCTGCGGTGTTTAAGATCAAATTCGTCTGAAGGATTCCTCTGATGGTGATATTGAATCAAATGGACAACCGGTGCAGATCTCTAAGCAAAGGGGTTGTGTGGGGAAAGGTTTCCAATAATCCTGATTGATTTATCTTCTGCAAAACTCTTGATCATTAATTTTGTAGATGAAAATAGTTTGCTACAAATACTATGAATATTTCTTCTCGTTTAAATTGCCATTACCAACCTAAAAATTGCATAGGACACGACAATTGGAATAAATTTCTCCTAAGGGGGATGGATTGCTGTTCAGTATGCGGCCGATCTCCCACAGGATAAATAATGATTTATTTATACAAAACTAAAAGATGTAAACGGCTCGAGAATCACTAAAAGGCTTAAAGAAATGTAAATACGATGAATTCAATGGAAATATTTAAGTAGGGAGATTCATAGCCAAGTATAAGGAATTAATTGGCCACCCTGTATCGGGAGGGAGCGCAACTTAGTTGATTTGCGCGACATCCATAGAGAAAGCAATCTTTGAGTCAGCGGTAATTCGCTAGGCATCTCGGAATGTCTCTTTCATTATCACTAGAAGTTTTCATGATTTCTCCCTCTTCTTTTCCTTATATCTGTCACATATATTTATGATCTTATCTTTTCTGTACCGTTCTTTGCTTCTGACAAGATGGAAATTGTCTTTGTTCCGGGAAAAGTTCCTTTATGTCGTACACTGTCGTGTTTTTTGAGCTTTCGAAAAATACAATCGCGGTGTGCTAATATATTTGGACCTAAATTGAATTCACCCAATTTGGTAATTATGGATAAAAGGTGTCGACCCGTATTTGACCTTAAAATATATCTCATCAAGTTCATTTTTAGGTGCTAAAGGCAAATCTGACAATCATTTGTTATGCAAATGATTCATTTTAGGAAAAAACATGAGGTTGGTTACTGTAACTGCTTAAAAATGCATTGTTTCATAATATGAAAAAAACATTTCTCAGCTGATTTCCTAAAGTAAATTATCACCTTCTCATTTTCTCTAAAATTAATCATTTGCACAACAAATAATTGTCAGATTTGCCTTTAGCACCTAAAAATGAACTTGATGACACATAATTTAAGGCCAAATAGAGGTTGACACCTTTTATCCATAATTACCCTCAATTTTTTAGTTGTCTTGGTTTAAAAAAGTTTGAAAATTAAATATTATATTGTGAATATGAACTTATTCGGTTGTAGGGACGGGAGACGCTCCAAACTATTGCATAAACCATACCGTGATTTAATATCTGTGCCTGACATGCTGGCGCCCTTTAATAAGGAAATTAACATTCAGACAAGTGGCAGTGAAAACAGAATTTGCCGATTTTGTTTGCTGATCAAGCTTTCGCCGTTAAGACTTCCTGCAATGGCGGAAATGCGTGGTGAAATATGAGCAATTTTCAGAGCTTTTATAGCAACTAAAGACAGATACCGGACTTAATAAGGAAATTAGATACATCCGTTGATAATGTGGGCGAAAAGATAGCCACAGAATGTTGAAACAAAAACAGAAACCATAGTAATGTTGGGGCGAATTTAACCAGAATATAAATTAAAATTTCAAGGCGATGATAAGACAACAAGCTCGAATTAGATAGTTATTCGTATATTACTGCACTGGGCAAGAGTTTCGGAAAGCCGTAAAAAAACTATATTATAAAAAGGCTTGTGCAATTGCAAATTGACTGTACGACTTCTTTTGAATTATGCCTGAAATCACAAACGAGACAGTTCTCTAAGGATATTATTCAGCCAAAACCAAAAAAATGAAAGTCCAAAAAGAAATATATAAATTGAAGTAAGGGTTGTTTACGTGGAGGGCGAATATAAAATGAAATACATTTGATCGATAACTTGAAATTATCTCCATACTTTTGCAACAATAAGACTTCAATCTAAGGCAATTTGCACAAATGAGCATCGAACGTTCACACCAAGTTTGCAAATTATTAGAAGATCAATCAAGACACAACATTAAATTTAAACAACGATCTTCAATTTAATTAATTTGGGGAGGCTCGCCATAGTCGCCTGAAACACAAGAATGCGCAGGAATTTTATGGCTCACAGGAAGCCAGTAATCGTGTACTACGGAAACACGAAAAGAGGAAGGTGCGATAGAGGCCACAGGCTGCAAAACGAGAGAGGAACGAAAACAGGAAAATGACAGGGGAAATTAGAGAATAAGATCGGCTCTTAAAACGTCAGACTAAATTGCATGCACACAAATGCAAAATGTCTCAGAAACAAATCACCAAATTTGAACGCATTGATTATCGCTGTTCATTCACGGAGAGGCCCGTAAATTTGAACATATCAGTCTCTTGAAACTAATTATCTGAGCAATTTTTATACATGTTGATAGTGTCACTGTTTACTATCTATAGTTGCATGCAAGCATTTCTAATGAGTGCTTACCTACCTTAGGTTCCCAAAGCACTACTTGTTTGAATCCATTTTTCTCGCAACTACTACCTAGCGACCTCTCCAATGTTCAAGAACGTTTTTAAAAAGCCTGAGGAGAATTACAAATTTTACTGATCATTTTTGTTATCGAATAAAATTTGGGAAACAAAAAAAATGTGTACAAGCGGAATAACTTGGTGGAAACTAATATGGAGAACCAACCTCAAAGGTGCTTTCATCAGATCAAACAACTTTAGCGCAATCATCATCAATCCAATCTTCATACTCTTTTACTCAAGACAATCTCTTCTTCTTGTTCACCTGAGACAACCACGGTTTCTTTCTAGCCTTATATCATTTAAGCCCAGCTTTTAGTACTCGTAACTTTCTTACTGTGCGTCCTGATATATCTTCGTTTGTTGTTGCCCAAAACTCAGCAGCTACATCAAAGATGTTTTTTTCCTATCGGCCAGAGATGTCCTTTTCAGCAACCGCTTTTCCCTCTGAGTTGTACAACTTTTGCAACCTTGACCATCACGGTTTTGAAAGAATTGGTCTCATTGTACCTTTTAATGGTTGTTTGGTCACAATTTATCAAGCATTTCAATTTTCTTTCAATTTCGACTAGGGATAATCCCTCTCCAACCAATGCAATGATTTTAGCTCTTTGAGCTTCAGGAATCTGTTTTTTCGGAGACATTTTCAACAAATATTACCACTTGTCAGTTAACAATAAGATAATCACTAAAAAAATAGGAATAAAAGTTAGTATCTAACATTGAATGGCAGAAGGTTGCCCTAGCCACTTATGCACAATATGAAGAATCGCATAAAATGATTGAAAAGGCAAAAAAAGACAGATCAAATATTGATTATTGATAGAATATATGCAAAAACGTTTATTTGTATTAGGTCAAGTATGAAGTAAATGAGTTTCAATCATATTCTTCACTTGTTCATACCTGCCCTACAATTCTTGCCAAGGCTCTCTCTCTCTCTCTCTCTCTCTCTCTCTCTCTCTCTCTCTCTATATATATATATATATATATATATATATATATATATATATATATATATATATATATATATATATATATATATATATATATATATATATATATATATATATATATATATATATATATATATATATATATATAAATATATATAATATATATGAATGCAATGTCTCGCAGGAAAAAATGAAATGGTGTTTCCAAGTACTTTCGAACTTAATTAAGTTCCTTATCACGGATAACTACAAGAAATAATATTGCTACCCTCACGTGATACTTTGTGAGTTTTTTATATATATATATATATATATATATATATATATATATATATATATATATGTATATTGTGATCCATGTACACAACAGTTGTGCACGCTCATGAAATCGTTCTTGCCGAAGTCAGAAGTCCCAGTTAGCGAACATCTGAACCCTCTTTGTTTAATTCATCTCCTCTTCAACCAGTATGTTTTGGCCCTTGATCTCTAGCCTCAATAACTCATTTTCAATCCACTATCTCCCCCTCGAGTTTGTGTTGAACTCTTTCTCTTCGATCCATGTACACAACAGTTGTGCACGCTCATGAAATCGTTCTTGCCGAAGTCAGAAGTTCCAGTTAGCGAACATCTGAACCCTCTTTGTTTAATTCATCTCCTCTTCAACCAGTATTTTTTGGCCCTTGATCTCTAGCCTCAATAACTCATTTTCAATCCACTATCTCCCCCTCGAGTTTGTGTTGAACTCTCTCTCTTCGATTCACCAAGCTCCGAAATAAAGTTATTTTCAGCAAGTGGTTTATAAAAATCCAAGTACGAATTTATTTGGTCGGACATCCACAAGAAAGAACAGACCCCTCTCCCTATAATATATATATATATATATATATATATATATATATATATATATATATATATATATATATATATATATATTGGAGTTAAACAAAAACCGTTAAGAAATTGCGAGTGTACATATATATCGAGGCATCCCCCATGGCGAGGAGAAATAACGAAATAAAAACAAAAGGCCACCTGTGTTTCCCAGAGCACCTCTAACCGGTCTCCAGTAACATGCAATAACGGACAAAATTGTAAATTTAGGAGACAGATTTCTGACCTCGATGCAAAATTGCGATCTGCCGAGGGGTTATTTATAAACAGGAAAGTTAAAAATGCAAACTGTCGACCTCATATTACGCTCTCCCCAAAACTACACGACACTAAAGTAAGATAGAATTGATACCACACTTCTGTCCGATCAATAGGGATCGGTTTTCCATAATTTCAAATTACCGAGGTAAGAGAAACAGCAGACACCAAAAAGGGAGACCTTCCTTATGTCTCACCTTGCGAGTCCCCTATACCTCCCATTACCCCGCGGGGGTAATTGACGTATAAAACAGGTCGACAGGAGAAAACGAAGCTTTTTTTCGTTTTCGTACAGATAGAGAAGTCAGCGGTAGAGAGTTTCACTGCAAGTTAAGAAAGACTTGCAGTTTCTTGGACAATATCAGATTGTTCCAAGCAGCCTGGTCACAGTTTCGAGCAACAAGGATCGTCAAAGGATCTAAACTACAAGTACTCTCGGCACAGTTCGAGCCAAGGATCGTCAAAGGATCTAAACTACAAATACTCTCGACACAGCTCGAGTACTCAAAGATCGTCAATTATTCTTACTCTTGACAACCCCAAACTAGATAGAAAAACATCAAACATAGTCGACGCTCTTCTGAAATAAACCGTTTCAAGGTCACCAACGTCCGACGAACCCAAGGAATCATTAGCGTTTTTGTTTTGATTCTACTTCGCCTACTCGAATTTCCGTGTGACGTTACTCGCCCATCCCTCATCCAACATAACGCCATCTCTTGAGAAAATTCGAAATCATCCTCTTAACGTCTCCCAGGCAAGAATCAAGTGAAGGTATTTCGTTGGGATTCTCTGGTTGAAACACCATTATATAATGTGAGTAAGCTACCCTATTTTTATGTCCCCGTGATCGTTTAAAGTAGATTATTTGTATATCTTAAATACGAAGTTGTTTAAAGTAAATTGTTCTCCCGTAAAACCACCAAGAACCGAGTATTGATAGCGGGACTTAAAAACCCTTTTTTTATTTGTATCTTGTACGTGTATATAGTAATTTTGTGTGATTTGATTAATGTTCAGTAAAAGTCTATTTTTGGTTGAAGTTTTTAAATTATCCTTGAACGAGTTGCGTTCGCAGTGTTCAATAGAATCAAGATAAAAAAAGCGCTCTTAGAGATCGATCTTGTAGCGATCACGGAAGTACGAACGTACTACTCCTTTTTATTAATCATAATAATAAATGAAGAATTTATAATATCGGCTAACCCACCACAATACATATATATATATATATATATATATATATATATATATATATATATATATATATATATATATATATATATATATCGAGCAAACTAAACAATATTATATCCTCACGTTTTCTCTACTTTATAATAGATACAGAAGGTCTACAAGAGTTAAAGAAAAAATAAAATAGTTACGGATAAAGTAATAAACACTTTACAAAATGATAGTATATTGGAAAAAATATGAATGAGGCTGTTCACTCTTTTACGTTAACAAAATCGTATATTAGGTTGTTTACAGTCTTTATTTCGATAAAATTTGCTAATTAAACACCGAGCTAAATATAAAATTATAGGAAGGAGATATACTGTATAATCGATTCTTTGCCTGATCCTTCCCTTTTTTTTAAAAAATATGCAGTAATTATTGGCGCTCGATATTTTTTTGTAGTATTTGTATGTTATTAACGTTAATTGCAAAGCTTGCACAGACCGCACCAGAATATCGGAAAAAAACTGTCATTTACCCCCTTGTCTATTTGGATATGTCGAAAGAGATATAACATAGGGAATGAGCAGTCTTCAGACCACTATTATCCATTCAGACACTTTTAAGTCAAATGTTTTACGGATTAATGTGAATTCATTATATAACATAATAAAATACATCAAAGTGCTCATTTTTGAGATTTATTTGTCTTTTATTCCATATTAAAATTCTAGTAGGGGCGAGACACGCTTGCTAGTACGAACAGGAATTCGACATTTAAATTACTTATTAGTGATGTTTGAACATCACAACAATCTGATCCATGTAAATTTAGTTTACAGACAAGGTAAACATCCACGTTTCTATTTTAACTTTGTATATTTGGGACGGAAGTTACTGTTATTACTCTCTGGTAATTCATCTTCATTCTGTTCCCTCGTATCTAAATTAATTTTATCCCTGTTATTAAATCGATTTGAGATTTTGCTGGGTTTTGCCTGTCTATTACTACTGTATCTTTACGCCCATTAGGGAATTCTGATTCGTATACTCTGTCGTTACGTCCGACATCACAGAACCGGCCTGCATAAGGCGCTTCTAGGTAGTTTTCGAACGCGATCAACTCGGACCCACGCATATTTTTTTGACGCGACCATCTTGCGACCCCCTTCAAGGCCATACTTCACCGTAATTAAGATTTCCGTTTAGTGCTAGGCTACTCTAAAGAATATCAAACTAAACCAAACAAATAAGGAAAAAACAAAAAACAGACAAAAACAAAACAAGAAAAAAAAAAGCATAACGAAGTCGAAGCATCGTCTTTACCATGTGCAGTGTTCGCACACGAAGAGAGAGGTGGGTGTAACCCACTCAATTAAATCTGTTGTTGAAGTGTTCTTCACCTCCGGAGGTAAAAACCATTCGCTGGACTTCCGCGACATCACGAGACGTGCATTGAATACTTGCGGGAAGCATCCAGGCTAGATAATTAATGCGGAGAAAGCTGTCGGGAAAGACTGCACCACTGATGCAAGGTCCGATATTTCATTCATTCACATTCTCCCGCGAGAACTTTCTCGGAATCCTTTTGACTCGCTTTCACATCTTTGCAAGATGGGTCTTCCCGCTAAGTGAAGACACGTATGCCCAACACAAAGAACGGACGCGTGCTTCGAAACATGGCGAAACCTAGCCATAGCCCGACGAAATTCAACGATAGTGAAATCGTTCGGGTGGTGCTTATAGCGCGCATGTAGGCATAACGCTTCTCTTTTAGGGCCGTCTCACATTCGGATGACCACCACGAAAGCGGTCAGCATGCCAAACGTCCAGACGTTCTAGGAAGAGTAGTTAGGCCAACCGCGATGAGATTTCAGGAAAAGAACTTAACGGAGTCAGCTCTGAAGTAACCTCTTCAACTGGGATAGAATTATCAGTAATTTCATGAAATGTGGATCATATCGTACGCGCCAAGCACCACTATGAGGGTCTTTAATTCGGCAGCGGTGCAGAAGATGACATTTAAATGGGAAAGTGATTACCACCAAAAAGGTCATCGAACCCCCCCCCCCTAAATAGGTTATGTATCCGGAGAGCACAGCGATAAATCAAGGCAGGAAAAGGAAGCGGTTCTTTGGTCAGTAGTGCGTAAAATCGTCCACGTTTAGAACACTTATCTCCATCAAGTCGACCGGGTTGGCAAGGATTTGACCAATGAGATTCATCAAGTAGTTTCCCAGAGAGGGTGCTGACCATTCAAAATCCCGAACAATAGAAAGGGCCTCGGCGACCATGCCACTACGCGGCGGAAGTCTCCCGCTTCTAAGTCGGCTGACATTGGAATATACGCAAAAAAACACTATATCTCCTATGCAAGTGCAGGTGCACTATTATTAACTGATGGAAATATTTATACTCCAGGAAGGTGGACAGTGGGCACGCGCCCATTTATGGTCTCCTGAGAAATGCTAGCTAACTGGAAACGGGAGGAGACGAGCCCTCTCCTCCCTCTTCGAGGAAGTGGCCCTCTCGGGAATGCCCGTACCCTTCCAGGAGGCAGAACTCTTGGCGCTGTTTGCCAAGCAAGGCGTTGAAAGCGCTGTCTCCTTCGATGACTTATCGGAGGAGGTTGGACTCGCTATGCGTCTTTTCCTCATTTCGCTTCGAAATCTTTGGCGAGTTGGGAGGCTTCGGAGGTGTGAGTGCCCCCTTCCCCTTTGGAGGATTTACCGTCTCCAAACCACTCAGTACATCCTTAGGGGGGGAGCCTAAACTCCTTTGGTGCTTTCCTCGTTTGGGGGCAGATTAGGAATCTCGGAAGGCAGCCTCACGACCACCTTCAGGGGTTTGCCTCTTGTAAATCTAACGACTCAGCGGAGGTGAGCGGCCATTTCACCTTACAATATACTATCATGTTGGTGGAGGGAGGTGGAGCCATGGTTTTACCCGATTTTCGGTTTGAACCCTTTCTGCCGCTATTTCTACCAGACAAGCACCAGGGGAGAGTAGAACCCGCAGAAGGGTTCCGAATTGAGGTGGAAAAGAGCATGCTTCTACGCCTGGAGAGTCTAAAAGCAGGCGGTGCCTCCATAATATTGAGGAATGAGATGTTCCAGGCACGCCTAGAACGCCAGGATCAAGTCCTTAACCTCGCAAAATGAGAGACGATCCGCAGCCTCAATGGCAGCGATTTTCTTCCTCAGAAAATACGCACAACATTGTTAGGAAGAAGCGGGATGTCGATCTCCACAATTGACAACTGAGCCATACACGATAGGAAATTATCGCTTACTGCCTTCGAGTAACATACACATGCTTAGGGTCAACCCGACTTTGCATTTCTACACGAGTGATTCGTTTGGCCAAAGCGATAGCAGTAGTAGCACCTCCGCTGCAGTAGCACGAGTGCCTTCACGTCGTAGCAAAACCAACCGGAACGCACTGATTCAGGGAGCCTGCCACACTCGAACGTGACGAAGAGTGTAGGAGTTTGTCTTGGGGCCCCTCCCTGTTTTATCAACCCACTTTCTAATTTGACTATAATATGGTTTTCTATGGAGTAGTCCGCGAGTTTCCTAGCATAAATCACTCCTTTCACGAAGTTCATGTTAGAGTACAACGTCACACTCACCGGCGAGACATAAATTGTCCGAAGGGCACTAATCATGGCTGCCTCGGAAGGGACCAACGCATTAACCATAGGCTCCAATCCAATAAACGGCTCACCTTCGTCTCCCTACCTATCGAGCTATATAGATAATGCCCTCATCTAATATATAATGTTTCCCTTGATAAAGATGCTGCCATTAATGGAACGAGTATCAAGGAAGCATTTGAAGCTAGTGGGCTCAAAAACACCGGGTTGTCTCTGTATGTTGTGCCTCAACGTAACCAAGTCTTCGGTCAGCGCACTTGGGGTTTGTTCTCTGTCTGGCTCCCGAGGAGTAATCCGCCCGGCCGTGCCGATCTTGGCCTGGTCACTCCCGAAGCGGCACCGGACCACCATTCCAGGTAGCACCGCTGAGGGAGAGAAGTCCTTAGTCCTCGGTCTTGTTATTCCTGTGCTTTTTCTTTTGTGCAGAGAAGAGCGGAGTGTAAACCCGCTTCTCTCCACCTTTGGTAGGCGCCTAAATGCGCACCCCTATTGGGGGAAAGAGGGGTAAAGACACGCCTCCCCCGAGTAAATTCAGAATACAAGCTGGCAGGAATGCAAGGGGCACAGCCAAGAGGGCCCCGCTTTCCCTTGCTCCTCTAAATGCTTCAGCGGTATTGAGTCGCTCCCACCTGGAACGGTCGATCTTTGCAGGGCTGCCTGTTTGCTTGGCAGTCCCATGTGTAAAGAAAGGGGGAACTCCGACGGTGCAGGGGTGAATCGTCCATAGACAACTCCCGAGAAGGAGGTGAAGGGGCAACCATAACACCCGTAAGCGTAGAAGAGCAGTAAACCACCTCTCCGTTAAAAGAGGGTTGGGAGGGTCTCTAACAAAGTTTAGGATGGGGTTCACTTCCTTTTCTAGGCCGGAACTGCGTGTGTGCGGCTCTCAAGATTGCAAAGGGGAAGCCCCTTCGCCGCATACAGATGGTAAGAGGGAAACTCCTCCCCGTGTTAAAGGGGTGTCTAGATTTCCTTGTCTTCCCTGTCTCCTTGGGAGGTGAGGACGCGTTTGTAGGCGGATCTACATGCTCACTCACAAAATTCTTTTCCTTTTTGACCATAGTTCTAATAAAAGCAAAAATTATGGCTTGTGGAGGTTAAGAGAAAAGTCCCCATAGGATCAGAAAATTTTAGAATGTCATCAGATACACAGTCTGTCCACGGCTTCAGCTAAGATGGGCTTTGACAACCTGGCCCGCAATTCAGACGAATTTTCCTTGAGTGGTAACCATAAGAGATGGTGCCGTCGTATTATTTACTTTCGCTCTTATCTAGCGACTGCATTCAAGGTCATAAGTGGCCGTAATTTAAAATTTCAGCCTATTGCTAGGCTAATTTAAAGTTAAGAAAACTAAAATAAAGAAAATAAACAACAAAAACAACAACAGAAAAACTACAAAAAGGTTATTTAGTTATTACTTGAAAATGATCTTTGATAAAAATATGGAACTAGTTTTGAATATATGTTTTGTTATTATACTAATAACATTTTCAAATTGCGAATTATATAATATCTCCGATTTATTTATATTAATGTAGAGTCAAGTGTTAAATTTTATCTTGATGGCATTTTTTATATAGATTTATTGATCCATATTATTAATACTATGGGTAGGAATGTCATTAATATATGTTTAGGTTTGAGGATAATCATCATATTTGATGTTTAAATTTGATTGTTTGCCTTTAAGGGAGGAGCACATTTTTTTCATTAGACACTTTTCAAATTCTTTCGTTCAAAATTCGCATTTTTTGGTTTTGTATATCATTTTATTACAAATATTATGTACTTTTTTATAGTATAATTATTTTGTTAGCAACGTGACTAGAACATAATAAAAATTAAGATAATGCAAAATGGTATATATTCGTGGAAAATTTTCTTAGATATTTAAAGTTAATTTGTGAAAAACAAAACAAAATTACACCATTGATTTTTATATCATTTTATTGCCTATTTTATGCACGTTTTCATAGTATATATTTTGATTTATTCCTGCCAATTTATACATTCGTGGAAATTCCCCGTATATTTTTAAAGTAGATTTGTGAACAAATCTCATAACTATACCATGCGATTTTAAATATTTGCTAAAAAAAATCCGGCGCCTGAGAACTGGTATATATTTTTAGCATCACCCGAATATAAATTGAAATAAATTCCATGGCATTCAGAATACCGCTACTATTTACCTAACACCCTTTTTTCCAACTGAGAACAAAACCTATAGTTGACCTTGTGCGAAAAATATGTTTTAGTCCACCATTAACACAAATTTACATGGAACTAAAGAAAACTATTTCAAATGATAACTAAATCATATGTGCATCGTTCGCTCGTAAAGTTAGTTTGAATGCTTAATCTTTAGTAATTCTATTGCCATTTATATGATATCAGGTTTCAAGGGGGGGGGGTCTAAAAGAATCCCCTGTATCTAAAGAACGGCGCAGTAGGTTATTATGATTTTGCCAGGAATAAAAAGGCTTTTAATGAACTTTAATTTCATATATGATAATCTAACGTAGTAAAGTGTTAACAAAATGAATGTGGTATCCTCTTAATTCGAATTGCTTCTGCTAGTTTTAAGATTTGGAAATAATTTAAAAGTTTTCTGATATGTCCTTTATTTTTGTTTTTCAATGTAATGTTCTTAATTTTCACTAATTTTGTTAGGTTTGAAGTGGTGTTGTGCTTTGGTTGCTAGTGTGTTATTGGTATCTCATATATGTCGATGTATAGTTGTCACCATGTAGGTCAATTAATATACCAGATGATTGCCATTTCAATATACCCCAAGATGATTAAAAATAACTCTTTGATCGTGAAATATAGAAATAAAAGGATGATTTTAAATTAACATCAAGAAAATAAATGAAACTCATTATATAACTTATAATGAATAATTCTCCTCAGTAATAATCTTCCTTAAAGCAATGTAGACAAAGAAAAAATCGGACGTAAAATTGGTCGGAAGCGATGAATTGTCACATTTCCTTATCATAAAGTTCACGTCAACTCAGTGACAGGACTTCCCTATTTTGCACTCATAGCAGGAGGATGCGCAGGAACTACAGGTGCCAAGTTTATCACGCTACACAGGGTGCTCCCCTGCGGAGGCCTCACATATGGGTGGAATCTCGTAATTTCTTGGGTACGAACGATTTTGGTAAGGTGTATAGATGACCTTCAGAGCTATGTGTAAAGTCAATTTGTAGTATAGTTTTAGCCAATTCATTTATGAATTTGGAATCAGCTTTCGACGAAGAAGATGTCACTCTGGGTTTGGGGTGAAGAAGAGTTGTCCCAGTAACGGTGTCAAATGGAGAGTAATCCGAATCATTAGGCAGGGATCGAATGCCCAGAATAATAATGCTATGACCGTTAGTCATTTTTGCCGACTAGCCATAAAGGAGCTTTTCAGGGTCCAGTGAATTATTTACACTATTCATTTGCGGTCGGTTGGTACGCCGTAGTTCGCATGCGATGAACACCAAAAAGGGCAGATAATTCTTTGAAAAGGTCTGATGCGAACTAGCTCCTTTGTCAGTAAGCGCATACAGTGGAACACTAAATCGTGAGCTCGAAAGATCTAAGAAGGCTAAAACAAAACCTTTGCAGCACTGCTGACTGGAATTAGTAATGGATAACTATTATGAGATTGGTAGGATTGTCCAGACAGTGTACACGCAGGTAGCGGACCAACAATATCAATGTATACCGCTGCAAATTTCGACGGGAGAATACTAATGGGAAAGATTGATGACTCAGTGCAACGATTGACCTTAGCTGCTTGGTATTGGAGGCATTTTCGTCACCAGGAACGTATATCCCTATAAATATTAGGCCAGAAGTTCGTTATTTTGACTGTGGAGGAATCCCCTTTGAATAATGTTATCCCCCTTCCCCTCCTGATAGAGTATTTAGGAAGAGAAAGGGAGTCATCTCCGCCCCCCCCCCTTCCGACCTCTCCCTCTTTTGACTCGCCGCCAAGTTCCCGTGAAATTCACACCGAAGCTTCCTCCCGGTCGTCTTAACCTCTCCCCCTCCCTCTCCGGGTAAGGAGACTCGTCGTGAACCGCGTTTAGGGCCCCCACCGCTTTCGCCCGTCTAGCTGCCCTATCCCAGCCGTTGACATTTTCTCGTAAGGAGGCACTTGGTTCATTACGACCGATAACGAAGATTAAGATGGTCTCAATCTCTCTCTCTGTTTTGAGTAGCTCCGGGTATATATGCACCCGTTCCAGGCTGGCTGACAGATTCGGTTAGCCATGACTTCTCCGAAAGGAGTGCAATTCAACAAGCTCTCTCCCAAGAAGTGTGAGTGACGGTCGCAAGCCACGGAAGAGCTGGACATCACTCCCGTGTCTTTGAGTCTGGAAGAAGAGTCTCGTGAGGCAACGTCAGCCTTTCCCATCCGCCTTTGGATCAAGGATTGGAGAAGCCGTCCACTGAAGTTCATCTGATGACCTCTGGCGACAAGAGGCCCATTTGCTCGCTCAAGCCGAGTGTGGAGAAGTCATCTCCCCGTCCGCCTCCTTCGAAGTTCGTTCGGTGATCCCCTGAGGACAGGTGGCCCGCATCTGGTGCCTCTTACGACAAGAGGCCCATTAGCTCGCTCAAGCTGAGTGTGGAGAAGTCATATCCCCCGCCCTCCTTCGAAGTTCGTTCGGTGACCTACTGAGGACAGGAGGCCGGCGTCTCGCAAACGCAAGTTCGAGAAGAGTAGCCTCACCCGCTGTAGGTTATGTGGCTACCACCCGTGAGTAATCAAGGTCACCAAGACCTCCCCCTAGTTGCCCCACCTTACCCTGAGTTTCAAAGGAAGTAAAGCATTCAATACCCTCAATTTCCCATTATAACCATTCCCTAACCACGGTTATCTAATTAGTATTCGGAGCTTAAATCCCTCTCATTTATGTATCATTTATATACATAATTATTGTTGTCCCCTTTTATTACGTGAGTATTAAAAATCTAGTTTTGTCATTGTGTTTGTTGTATTCTTTGGCTATGCAGCTGCCGCTATCCATTTAAATCGCACTCTTAGAAACAATAACAGTTTTCGTCTTGCTTGGCCTACCCTTAGAGCTTGTTTGCGCATATTCACGTACATTTGGCCATACCTCAACATTGACCAACCAACGTGATACTTTATTCCAGGATGCGATATACTATGTAGTTGTTTGAAAATTGACATCCTGCAGGCTAAAGGAACAAACGGTCCTGGATATTTAGATTTAACATCACAGCAAATTGGAGTAATCCCGCGAAAGGAAAATGATTTCAATTGGGATTGAAGAAATTGCACTTCTTCATCTTGATCCGTCGATGTTGCCAAAGGACGGAGGTCAAGTGAATCTATTTGGACTGAGTTGACATTCCAGATAGGAAGTCAGTAACTACATTATCTTCATCTCGGACGTTTGATATATTGTTAATATATTCTAACACCGGTGTCCAGTTACGTTGCTGGCTGTCGGTCTTTGTGCATAAAGGTGATTAAAAAGCAAATACCAATAGCTTATTGTCCGTACATAAAATTACATGTCGACTTTCGGTTATGTGTCTGAAATAGATTACAGCAAGATACGCAGCCAAGAGTTTCCTGTTATAAGTGGAGTATGCTTGTTGCATTTTTCTTAACTTGCGGGAGAAAATTTTAACTAGCTGTAGAGAATAATTCACTATTTTATGAAGAGCAACACCCATTGCGAATTGAGAGCTGTCTGTAACTCGTTGGTACGGTGAATCATTGGGTAATGGGTGATGTAGACTGATTTACTTTGCCAGGGCTTCTTTGGTAGCATCAAACACTTCCCATTCAGCATCATTACACACTAGTTCGCTAGCTTTAGGTTGAAGTTGTGTCAGTTCAATCGATGAGCTACAGCTTGCCTAAAACCTAAGCATCATCCTTCTATAATAGTCTAACATAACAATAAATCGACGGTTTCTTTTAATCCGTCCATAAGGGCATTTCGTTGATTTATGTAATCTTCCTCGCTCGAAGGCATATTCCTGTAGCTGAGACATGGTGGCCTAAGAAATCAATTTCTTCCTTAATGAAATAGTATTTTCTATCGAAATATGCGAGTAATTCTTCGTTAGTATTTTTCAGACGTATCTATGTTCTATGTGATCATTTATGTTATCTGAGAAGAATAGAATGTCGTCGATATAGACAAACGGATTCGAAGCCACAAAGCAAATTGTCTATATGACATTGAAATGTGCACCATGCATTTTAATGTCAAACGGCAAACTCAAATATTCATAGAATCCAAACGGAGTTACCACAGAAATTTTCCTTATATCCACTTGGTACATTGGAATCTGTTGAAATGCCCGAAACAAATCTAGTAACAAAAAGACTATCATAGACATGATTGAGCATATTCTGACTTCTTAGCAGAGGATAACGGTCCGGTTTTGTTATTGTGTTCGGTGAGCGAAAATCTCCTAAAAATCTATATTCTCCTGGGTTCTTCTTTCGCACCATATGAATGGGTGAATCACACGGTGAATTTGATGGACTTACCACACATTCTTTCAATGTTGCTTTGGCAACAATCCATTGAAAGTGGCCTTGCACGGGCTAAATTTCGTGGAGCGCTAATTTAATTCGAAAGATATTTTTTTCATATATGTAAAGCGTTTGTTAGAACTCATTTAGAGTATAAGATACAATTCTGATCTCCATACATGCAAAAGGACATTGTAATATTGTCGCGCGTTCAAAGTCGAGCCCGAAAATTTATTCCTAAACTTAGAAATGATCATACTCAGAATTACTGAGGCCTCTCAATTGCTTTTACTGAGGATAGGCGTCTGAGAGGCAAAATTATTGATGTATTTAGAATACTAAACGGGTTTACTAATATAAATTATGACTCAATATTTGAAATAGATAATCGAAAGTAACTAGAAATAACGGTTTTAAACTAGTAAACAAAATATTTAACACTATGACAGGTCAAAATTTAATTTCTTATAAAATAACATACTTGGAATGCCTTTCCTAGGAATATCATTAAATAGTAGTAGTAGAGTAGAATCGATAAACTTTACTTTAAAATATGACCTACCAGAAATAAGAGTTGTGAAACTAATTAATCCATATATTCTAGTCCTTTACCTATCCTAAGCATCTAACTTCCATCTTTTTGCCCTTTTTTGAGATAGCATTGAGTATGTGTGTTTTTTTTGTTGGTTTGTAGTTGTGTTATAGTTACACAATGAATCTTTATTTTTAATTAACACTGCCTACTTTAATTTATACTTGAATCCCTCATCGCCCTTGTTTATTCCATTTCATGCCGCACATCCTTATATTTGTCATAACCTTTGTACCTTTCGAATATCCCAGACAATAAAAACCTAAGAGGTGAACAGTTATGTAAAAATAGTAACAGATGGTATGGTTAGTATAGAGAAAAATGTGACACAGCCCGCTTCCCTGGTGGTGACTAGGGCGTCCCACAGGCTGTTTAAAATAGTGGGCTGCGTCACATATTGCTGTATACTAACTGCACCAAGAAGAGCGAGGTATGGAAAGGACTTGCGATGGGTTGCTTCGTCTCTTTTTCTCAGGCTTGAAGCCAGATTAGACAAGGTGCTTCATCACGTAGTTTCTTATCGCCTTGAAAGGTCATTAACGTTGAAAAATAGGTTGGGTAACTTTGTGTTTAATTAATCATAAATTGGTAAAATGGAAATGTTACTTTGTGTGGTTTTGATGTCCAACTATTCATACTTTTGTGTTGCAAAGTAACTGTGATAATAAATCGTAAATTTTAAGCCGACATCTGAAATGTGCTCTCTAAAATGAATTATGCATCATTTCCTATAACCGAACTGAGAAAAAACCTTTCCAAAAGATTTTGCGGGGGTGAAGGGTGTATGTTTGATATAACGTAAATTCTGAAATAGAAACATATGAAATGAATATTTCATTTTCCTATATTTCATTGAGTTACCTTACTTCGAAGAGATCTTGAAAGGAGGAAGGCGTTTCTAACTTGATTTTAGTGGATTCTTCAAAAGAAATAAAATTTCCCAAAACTAAATGAAATTTTTAAAAATATAAATTAAATTGGAATCTAAATTGTTAAAATAATTCGCATAATAACTTTCAATTATATGTAATATTTCGAAAATGAACAATATAAGCATTTTCATAATTGAAGGCCGCCTGATTACCCTCAATAAATTGAACTTAATTATCAGACCAAAAATTCCCGTCTGTAATTACGCGCGGCGGCAAATCTTTCACGGAATTTTCGCCAAGAATTTACGCGCCCCAGACGATAGGAATCAATTTGCCGCCCAAAAGGATTACTTATTTGGATTTTATGTCTTAAAGGTACTTTACCAAACGGTCGGGAATGAAATCATGTTAAATGTGTGGCATATTTTAATACAACAAACTAATTATCATTACTAGGAATTTTGTGATCATAAATAACGAAGCGGAAATTCTAATTGCGCCGATGTCAGCTCGACACCGGCATTCATTCTGGAACATTACGCCATGCCGCCGAGATCCAGTATCTTTCCATTTCGCTTCCCTCTCTCTCTATCTAGGCACACCATAACGAGGTATGTAAAGAAAAGGGTGAAGATACATAACCAAGTAAAGTAGAAAAGAGACTACTGGTGGTATTGGGACTAAGAGGGCCCCTGAAAACGGGGAAAAAAAGCCGCGAGTTGACTCTGAGTAATTCATAAAGAGATAATCCATTGGAGTTCACTGAGCTATCAGTAGGTAGGTTTCCCTTGACTAATTGACCAGTTCAATTAACCAAGGAGCGAAACCAAATAGAGCGTGTTCAAAAAGCCCGTCCCTATTTTCAAGAAGTACTAGGTGTAATTTATCAAAAACTCAGTTTGACACCAGATGATGGTATTTATAACCCAAAACAGCACACGACGTGAAATAGAGTCAACCCCTCAGTTCTTTTTACTTCTCACATTGCCCCCACGTACTAGTTCCTCATCCGCTCACAATTCATCTCACTCATACTCAAAATAATTAAAAAATCCCTAGAATTTGCCCCTCATTCTCGATTACGACTATCCCTGCTTCCCCCCGTCGTTCTTCCATTGCTTGGGGTTCGGGTTCTCGAGTCATCAAGAAGTGAGTCACGTCCCAAAAATTAGTTTAGCGACGCCCGAATCGCCTCTTAACCCTCGTCTGCGCCTCCCCGATTCTCTAAATTACAACACGAACACCCACCTTCACTTACACCATGAAATTAAAGTGGCTGAAATAATAATAACAACTTAACTAAGGTCTAAGTTGAGTTGAGTGAATGAGGAAACAATATGTGAGAGAATAGTGTGAAGTTAGAATGCAGAGTGGCGATTGACATGAATATTCAAAGGCGGGAAGTTATGACGAATCAATGAAGCTAAAAAGACGTATAATAAGGTGAGGTTCGAGAAGGATGGCTCACAGGAAAAGGTGTATTGATTTCTTTTAGGTAGATGTAATTCAGGCACGCAAGAGGGAAGGGGCATGATTGATAGACACGTGTAGGCGTCATATATACAAAGAAACGCTAATAGTTGGGGGGATGAACCCCCAACCTAAGGAATCCGCACATCATGCGGCACACGGCACCACAAACCTTTCATCTCTCGTTCTATTGAAGGCGGCTCCTTTATTCGGGGAGTCAAAGGACAAGATCACAACCAGAAAATGAAATAATAAAGAGAAGCGAGGTTTCGATTCCTGAAATTTCCTCAAGTTTTCTCAAATTATTCCCTGACTTAATTGTTTCATATATATATATATATATATATATATATATATATATATATATATATATATATATATATATATATATATATATATATATATATATATATATATATATATATATATATATATATATATATATATATATATATATATATATATATATATATATATATATGTGTATATATATATATATATATATATATATATATATATATATATATATATATATATATATATATATATATATATATATATATATATATATATATATATATATATATATATATATATATATATATATATATATATATTTATATATATTTATATATATATATATATATATATATATATATATATATATATATATATATATATATATATATATATATATATATATATATAATATATATATATATATATATATATATATATATATATATATATATATATATATATATATATATATTATATATATATATATATATATATATATATATATATATATATATATATAAATATATACAAATAAGGTTCTTTGGACATAAAATAATAAGTGAAGCTCGGATATCTCACTTGGCATGTAAGTAACTGTTCACTACGTAAATCCCTATACACTTTTAATATTGGTAATCTTCGCGGTGAAGTTGGGGAATGTGAAAGGGTAGGGTTACCTTGGAACCTGATGTTCGGGTGGTGCTGGTGAGTAAAGATAGCGACGGGAGCTTCTTGTTAAAGAGGGCCCCACGCTAGTGAACTCTGAGGAATCTTGGGTGCCTCTGTGAAGTCGGGCGAAGTGACCTATCGACGTGTAGGGTCACGGAACAAAGCCGGGATTAGTTTTCTCGCTTAGGCTACCAGAGTGAGGCTGTTTGTAGCTTCGGCTCTGAAACGTGAGTACAAGCCTGGGTCTGCACTGACTTGCAGACCAACGGAGTAAGGAGCCTCCCTAACTGGGACCGATCTCCTCTCTGAAAACTTGGTGCTTTGACGATTTACCACTACACTGAGACGCTGTGCACGCTCTACTACCGAGGGTTAAAAGAATTCATGTTTTATACTCGAAACTCGGGAGAGGTTCACATGGTTCCGGAAGTAAATTTGATGTCAAGCGCCCTTCTTCGGATGTGAGTTGCTTGATTATCTCCTCCATTTCGTCCTTTGTGAACTTTCGGGAACCACCGGAATCCAAGATGCTCTGCCATCTATCGATAACCAGTCCAGGACGGAATTTGGCGGTTAGCTGAAATGGTCGGCGAGTTCTTCTGGTGGAAGGGGGGGGGGCAGACATCTGGCCGGAAGGGAAGGTTGGATATATATATATATATATATATATCCATATATATATATATATATATATATATATATATATATATATATATATATATATATATATATATATTTATAAGGGGACAATGACACGCTAATGGCTTGGTCCGAGCAGTTGAAGAGGGGGGGGGGGATAATCAGAATGGGTGAGAAATTCGTCCTCCGACTGTGTTGGTAATAATTATCAAAAATAAGTGATCGCAGATTGGCTTAAAGGTTAATTATGGCCGATAGTCGTTCGGGGTTATTTAAAGGATCCTACAAAAATAAGGTTTTATAACAAAAAAATTAAATATATACAAAAGAGGTTTAAGTGATCAAATAAATAATGGACACATTCGGTATCAGCAAAGGGACAAATCTAACGGATTAAAGCGGTTCATTACCTGACTCGGATCAGCGTCTTAAAAAGGGGCTTGCTAAGGCGTTATGTAAATAATACAACTTGTTCGGGGGATGCCAGACGTCGAAGGGAAGGTAAGTCAGGGAGGCGAGGATGCATCAAGGGAATGTTTTACCTAAAGGTTCCTGATGGAGGGGGGGAGCTACTGGTTCTACCTCAGGATGCTGATGAAGGAGGACTGGTTTTACCTAAGGGTTCTCGATGAGGGAGTACTGGCGCGAATTTTCGGAAAAACGGCCGTTGTAAGGAACTGCCAATTGACTGAGGCAATGTACACGGCGGAGATATTCTACCCGTCGGTACCCGAATAAGCCACGGAGGATCCGACCTGAGAACGTAATTATTCTTCGTGCACAGGCGTGCTGTACTCCCGACCCACCAGGAAACCTCCGGTTATATAGGTCATCGGTGGGTGGCGAAATTGCCTCGGGCTTTGGGGGTGGGGGGAATCCGAGATAAGGAGCCGGTCGAATAATCCTTCGGGCTCTCTCGAGTCTCGAGCAGGGGAAGCGAGCTTAAATCGCTTCGGGCGCAGGAAATAGGTCTCGCAAGATAAACACAGCTGGTTTGATAAATCCATGTTCACCCGATTCCTTCCTTGCTTCTCACGCTTTTTGACCCAGAGTTAAGGACACGTGGCCCTTCCAAGGGTTCAAGGTCGATCTCCAGATATATTAGACTATTTCTCCACATATAGATATATATAGTCTAAAAAAATTATGTAAATACATATCTTATAGAGCTGAACATCATACGTTTGCATTGGATAATACTAGTGCAAAAACATTGGATAACTTTCTTGTGTGCTCTCTTGCATATATATATATATATATATATATATATATATATATATATATATATATATATATATATATATATATATATATATATATATGCTAGAAATATCCAAAAGGAAAATAATACACAGAATAAGCCCAAGCGCTTTCATGTTTACATCATCAGGGGCAGAAGAACAATGGAATAGAGAAACAGTCAATAAACAGAGAAATGTGACGTCATTCAAACATACTGACGAACGAAAACAATCGTTTAGGGGGAATCCAACTGACGAACAAATGAATAGCCCATCCGCAGAACTACTATATACAAATCAATTAAACAAAATTAAATTTATGTTGTAAACAAATATTATTCATGATCCAGTTATCTAATTTAAAAAGACCCTTACTTAGATTGAAATTAATGTTATGGGAGAATTTGATCATGGCCTATTCCATTAAATTTCTTTCAATAAAATTGGGCACAAAATAATGGATTTCGCCTTAGACCAATCTATTTGATGGTTCAAAGTAGATTGATGAATAAACAGTGCATTTAAAGTTTACCCCGCTCGACAACAGCACTTATGTTGTTAATTCTCACATCTAGGCTTTTTTTTGACTGGCCTATGTAAAAACCAAGACAAGATTTGTACGGAATTTTATAAATGCACGCCATTTTATTTGGGGGAGAGTTTTTAATTACTAAGTTTTTTAACGTCGAATTATTAGAGAATACAACATTAACATTAAAATATCTTAATAATTTTAGAACATGTGACTTGATTTCATTAAAAGGGAGCGTTAAAATATTATTTCCCGTAAATGAGTATTTAATTTTATTTCCATCAAAGGACTGCTTAGCTCTGTGCAGGGAATCATTTAGAAAATAAGATGGATAATTTAACTTTTCACTAATGATTTTAATTGATTCTAACTCTTCATCGATAAATTCTGAGTCACATACTCTAAAGGCACGCAAATACAAAGAAATAAAAGCCAGTTTTTTAGTTTTTTCGGATGATTCGAATAATAATGGATGTAATAATGGTTTCCGGAAAACCGAGAACTTAAAACCTTGCGGCGGACGGTGGGTGTACCATGGTGTCTAACAAAGATAATTCTCCGGCTTCTTCTAATTCATGAGTGTAATTAATTGAGGGAACGAGGTTATTTGGGGCACCAAGAAAATTAGTTTCGTTACACTCAATAGGCCAAATACAAAATACATCATCTACATAACGGTACCAAATAACATTTGGGGAAGGATGGGGGCTAGTAACTTAGATTCAAAAAATTCCATATACAAACGGTTCAACAACGAGGAGAAAGGGTTTCCCATGGCCATGCCTAAACGTTGGAGATGCCATTTAGCATTAAAACTAAACGAAGAGTTTAAGATGCAAAGTTTGATTAAATCTAAGCAAACATGTGTAGGAATGGCAAAGAAATTTGTTCAAGTGCTTCCGGTAGCCACATGAGCAAATCATTCACGGGGACTTTTGTAAATAAGGAGACAACATCGAAGCTAATCATTATAAATTTGAAGTTAAGAGTTATGCGACCTGATCTTATCAATGAAATCACAATGATTTTTAATATGAGCGGAGGAGAGGCTGCCTAAAAGAGGGCTCAGTAAAGAAACTAACCATTTTGATCATTTATAACCAGCAGAACCTATATATATATATATATATATATATATATATATATATATATATATATATATATATATATATATATATATATATATATATATATATATATATATATATATATATATATATATATATATATATATATATATATATATATATATATATATATATATATATATATATATATATATATATATATATATATATATATATATATATATATATATGGTACTGTCTATGTCACAGTACAACAACCGTTCAATCAACAAGTCTAAGAGACCATAGAGCCTATTTCAAGCATAGGCGGTTGTGAATGCTACAATTGGAAGATTCGTTACGTGGTAGTCAACTTCTACGTGTTCGGCATTCTCCACTTTCGCTCTATATGCATTGCCAACTACATCCAACGAGTTGACAATGTAATCGTCGTTTTTGATCAGGTCGAATAAATCATGGTTCGAACCACAGATGACTGTTTTTATACGGCGAATCCTCTGAGCGAACTTTACCAAGATACTGTAAAGGAAGAAAATATGATCAGGATTAATAGGCTGTTTTTTTGTATTATTATTATTAGTAGTAGTAGCACTATCGCCTTCAAGTTTAGGAAATTATTGACTTCAAATTCGTTGTACAATGTGTTCATACTGTATATATACAAAATTAAATTAATAATGTAATGTAGCAATGCAGAAAAAGAACTAAACGCAGGAAGAAATCCTTACCTGTTTAGACAGAGCTTGGCTCTAATCCGCTCTCCAAGATTCCTTCCGATGTTGTCTATTTGTATGTTTAATTCCTAAGTCTGATTCATCCTCTTCACATATTCCATTTTCTCTTTCTCTCCAACCACACCTCGCGGGAATCCAGAAGCTTCTATTTTTTCTTCAAGAAAAGTTTATATATACTCTGCGAACAAACCATCTATTTTCAAACTCCCCAAAGTCGTAAATTTCCTAGATCTTTTACATCTTTTCCAGGACAAGTTTCTGTTCCGGAGTTGTGTACACTCCGCAAATCATACCTTGTTTTTCAGAGTGATCGCACTCGCGTGAGTTTTGCTGAGTGCATGTAGTGCAGAGTTTGAAAGTAGGTTTACCATCTATGGATTGAGGGAGAACTGAAATATACAGATTATTATGAAGGAGAACATCAACTTTCACGATACCGCTATACTCGTCTGTCTGTCTCATTCACACCCTCGGTGAATTCTTGAATAGACGGAATTTCTCGCACAGATACGCAACGTCGAGGTGATCCTACCTGGTGTGAATTGTTTTTCATGCAGTACCGATATAAGGAACAAAAAATTGACGTAATGGATTTGCACACCTTCGGTTGCTGGGTAGTATAATATAAATGGGTTACATCTACCACCAAAAAGTGCACTCGCCACATTCAATACACCATTCACTACATCAGCGGAGATTCTATTAAGTGTCTCACGTTGTCCCTGAATGGTTTGCATCATGGTTTCAAATAGAGTTGTGCCGATGCTGATGCCGATGCCGACGCCGATGCCGATGCCGATGCCGATGCCGATGCCGATGCCGATGCCGATGCCGATGCCGATGACGATGCCGATGCCGATGCCGATGCCGATGCTGATTCTCCTCTAATATTTGTTTCTAGTGTATTATGTTTAATTTATTAGATACTTTATAATTAGTTTCCATAACTATATTACTCAACTGTTAGGCTGTTGGAAGCTTGGAACTTGGAAGCCAATAGACAAAGCAATGGAGTATTTTAGTGGGTTCTTTAACTTTTCAATAGCCATTGAGTTTATGGAATTTTTCGCTTTTGATGGAAGGTTTTAGGATACAAAATAAATATGGATCTTTACAGAATTTATTTCATATTAGGAATAGCCTATATACCAAACAGTAACAAAAAATATATTTCTGTGATTCATCCAAATTCCATAACTTGAAAGTTAAACCTACATCCAGTTTAGACTTTTCTAAATTGAAAAAAACATGTTTCCAATCATCATTATTTAGTATTTACTTAACATTTTTAATGTTAAAAATATGATGTCAAATAGAATCATTCTGTGGTTTTTGATTTGGTGCTAGATAAAAAATGAAAATATTCTAAGTAATAACAAAGGAACTGTCGTACCTAAACTGCTAAACGAATTGATATTTTGTTTAGCAGTCTCGTTATTCACTTCCTTTCTTACGAGGTAGAACACTTTCAGTTTTCAACTTGCCACAAAAAAATAAATACAGTATATTGAGTATTCATTTTTCAACTAGCTACAGAAAAAAATACAAAATATTTAGTATTCAAAATTAAAAACACGTAAATTGAAAATTAATAACATTAATTTTTCTCCAGTTTCTGGAGTAAGACGGTTACGATGTGGCGTGAAG
Source organism: Ceratothoa steindachneri (assembly GCA_963969495.1). Classification (NCBI taxonomy): domain Eukaryota; kingdom Metazoa; phylum Arthropoda; class Malacostraca; order Isopoda; family Cymothoidae; genus Ceratothoa; species Ceratothoa steindachneri. The sequence continues at coordinate 20,648,636 of OZ018330.1, read as the reverse complement.
ATGTTGCCACCAATGCTAAAAGTCTCTCACTCTCAATTGATGACGGTGGAGATGAAAGCATTTTATTGGCAACTTTTCTAAGCCCAGGAAATGCATTTATGTTTGCTTTCCACCAAAGTAGTGGATCCGTATCTCATGGTTCCAATTGTAGTGAACAGTATTTCTCGAGTTCATTTCTAACAGCATGTGAAGATGAAGATTGACGGCGAAGTTTCTTCTTCTTTTTCTTTTCGACATTGGTGGTGGTACTTGACTCTGCTGATGCTATCAAATCATTCACACACGAGTCAAAGTCAAAAAGATCGGCACTTGCTGCAGCTTCTTCGTTTTGATTTTCATTTGTAGGTTCTATGTCATTTGAGGCAGAACTTACATTCTCTTCAAAGTCTTCACAATTGTCTTTATCATTATGCATTTTCTTATGAATGTCAGTCAAATGATTCTGGATTGAAATGAAATTGGTCTTTGAACCTTCTTCAGAACTTTTGAAGAGACTATTTTCATATCTTAGGTCCAACATGGTCGCTGCTCTTAGATCTTCGTTTGCTTCATACTTAGCAAATCTGTTGTTCATTGATTTTGAGATTGCGCTGACGGTGCTACCCAATCCACTGAACCTTGAATCTGATATAGCTTTGGTTATGGCATGTTTCAAGATTCTCACTTGTGGAATAATTTCTGAAGCATCATTGGCTGTCCTTCCACTCAGTCTGAAAAAATAAATTAAAAGAATTGCATTCATATATTGTAATTTGTAGGTTGTGAACAAAGGCAGTAATAAAGAATTAATATCTGAGACAAATGTGCGTTCAGTACCGTAGATAAAGAAGCTGAAGAACTTTACCTATTTACTATTTATAAACTGGCTACATGGTAAAATATTAAACTATAAATCATAATTGTAATAAATAATCAAGTTATAATATAATATAATGTAATAAATAATTAATTAAAAATAAATAATAATATTAAATAATTAACAGTTATTATCTGACAGAGTTAACCCTTCACAGATTAACAACTGAAAATTGAAGTCAATTATAATTGTATTGTCAACGAACTCCTCCCACCATTTATCTATTTGCTTGATATTAAAGAGAAAACTGCAGCTTCCGTGGAAGATATTTGATCTCTTTTGCAGACTTTTTTTTTTTATTTATTTCCATATTCTCACTTTACTACCAATTTCAGGTCACGTACCAGGCCGAAGATGAAGGTGTTTGCCCTTCCTAACCACTATCCGGAAATAAAAAAAAAGAAAAATATATAAAAATAAAAAACTTTTCAAGAGATAAAATATCCTCCGGTGAATCTCTTCGTAAAAGAAAGCTTATTGATTGCTAGTAAGTTTTACCAATATATATATATATATATATATATATATATATATATATATATATATATATATATATATATATATATATATATATATATATATATATATATATATATATATATATATATATCATATTACCTTTGTGTTGTTAGATGAAAAAAATATGAGCAGGCTTGAGCATTTGCCAATTAGTGCCCAATTGTTGGCATCAAATACTGGCAAATTTGGGATTTCTGCACAGTAGTTAGTAATTCCAATTTTTTGTTTGAATATTCGTTCAAGCATGAGGTATGTACTATTCCAACGAGTGGTTACATCTTGAATCAACTTATGTTGTGGCAAATTATGCTGCGTTTAAAGTTTTTCAAGCTTAGCGTATGCTAACGACGAGTGATTAAATTGCTCTGTTATTTGGCGGCAATTTGCAATTATGTCCTTGATCATTCGCTGTTCGAATATTGCATCATGTATGGCCAATTGGTTGGTGTGAAGGAAACAGCCAAGACTGTTAAAGCCAGTACTTGAAATTCCCTTCACCATATTTGCTGCGTTGTCATGAACGATCATGTGGACTTTGTAAGGGGGGATTTTGTAATCATCGACTGCATCTTGGACACTGTCACGTATGTTAGTTACAGTATGTAAATCTGGGAAAGGATTCACTCGTAAGACAACTAATGACTAGTTGCAATTTTCATCGATGCAATTTGCCAGTAAGCTGAAAAGAATAAAATAGAAATACCGTCAAAGATTTTTACTTTTTAGTTAAGTCTAAACTGTCTAATATTAAGAGCATGAAATAAGTTAAAAACCTAATTTGTTGAACTTGAAATAGCTCATGATTTAACATTACTTAACATAGTTATTAAATAACAACTCTGTACATTATTTGAGTAAGCAATCTTGATGGCAATTAAAATTTGAAACTTAGAAGCTTGTTGATTATGACCTGATAAATGACGCATCATCATTGTTCGTCCAGGTGTCTGTGGTGAAGCTCATGTTGCTTGCTTCATTAATCCTGCTTTGGATTTTGGTCATTACTTTGGTGCGCAAACTGGGAATAATATTAGAAGTAAAATATTTTCTGGAGGAGAGTTGATAATTGGGTTTCAGCAGTTTCATAAGTCTTGTAAATCCAATCTCTTCAACAAGTGAAAATGGTGACGAGTCTAGTGCTATCATCTCACCAATAGCAGTATGAATTGTTTTGGATTGATCACTGTTTATGTCCCAAATCTTCTTGAGCTCAAGGGTTTCTTCTAATGTTATTTGCAATTCTAAATGCGAATTGCTTGTTGTTGATGGCCTGCATTCACCTTTGGTCTTTTTCTTTGTAGTGATGTAATCACTCATTGTGCGCTTTGGTGCAGTTTGAGCTTGCTCCTCTGCCTGTAACTCCTGCTCTTGATCCAGCTGCTCTTGATGTTAGGTCCTCAAATGTTTTTGAATATTGGTGGTAGTAAAAGAACTTTTTTCATTCTTATCACCTCGTGACAATATTTTATAACATATTGTACAAGTGACTTTTGTTTGGTCATCTTCATTTACAGCGAATAATCGCCACACAACACTCTTGATTTGTCCTTTGTGAGCCATTACGGAAACAATTAACTGTTCAATGAGGCACTAAAAAGAAATTTTCCGGAAAAATGTATTATAATATGAATTATTAATGTACAAATATATTAGATTGCATCTATGTCTGAGAACAGTGTGTGGGTGTGAGTGTGTGTGAGACTAACACATGCACACAAACGCAATGAAAATATATATATATATATATATATATATATATATATATATATATATATATATATATATATATATATATATATATATATATATATATATATATATATATATATATATTATAATAAAGTTGTAGCTCCTGTCTGCCTGTGTCTGTTTGTCTGTTTCTTAATGAACTCCTACGATTTTGTAGATAGCCCCCATGACCATATATATTCTGAAAGTACACGACCCAGGATACTTCAATATGAGTATTTAATTTCTGGAGGGCGTCTTCCTCCTGAAAGTGCAGGGTAAAGAATGCAACCGCTCCTGGGTTACTGGTACACTCTTCATAGATCGCAATATTTCCACATAGACCTAGGCTAGCCTATGACCAAAGACCTTTAGTAGCCAAACCACCTTTGGGGCAGGTCAGTAAGATAAGTGATCAAGGTAATTTTTCAACCTTTTGGTGATCTGGTTTGATAAAAAAATTTCACTAGCCACAGCTATATGGATACTGTCTACTAGTCTACTGCCACTAGCCTAGTCTTAACCACACCCAACCTAACCTTCACTGTCGAACCGGTCAGAAGCTCACCAAATATCTGACACGGTGCTGTGGCCCTGTAAACTACCCCCTCCTGAATAAGGAGTGCCCTCCCCCTTCGCTGCTATACTGGTCGCTAACCGATGGCTAGGCCTCCTGGTCAGAATTTCTAAGCTAAGGCCACTAGCCTAACCTAGCTCAGTCAAAATTAATCTTTATGTGCAAACCCGTCACTAACCCGCCGTAATTCTTAGACAGGGAGTGCTGTCCCCAACTGTAACCCCCTTTCCCCACTATATTGTTCATATTTAATATATCAGGCCATTTGCGTATATGAAAAGGCAAGGCCAATAAATAATATAAAGTAAAAAATCAATAAATAACCTCTAAACTAAGCAGAAGGTGGGTAAATTTCCTTATCAAGGAATTGATAAACGACACGATTTTCCAGGATGGTGGATTTCTTAAAACACCGGACAATGGCATCATACACAGCTAAATAAGGCTACAGTCCTGACAGGGAACCATCATCCATTGTTCAAAAGGGAGAGAACACAAAAGTATTCACGAAAGTAAAATTGAAAAAGGGTACCAATCAAACTATTGAAAAAATGGGAAAGTCAAGTATAGAAGCCATTTTGGAAATCCCTATAAAATCTATATACTTTTTTCATTGTTTTAAAGTGGAGATAACCCTTTCCAAAATTGGCTCAGAAACAGATATTGGGCACGCTGTTCTTGACTCGCTCGCAAGATAAGGGCCTGTTATTAAGAGCGCATAGGCCGAGCATTGCAAAATGTTTTATTCCCATCGATAATCGATAATGGCGTTACTAACGTTTTAACATAGCATCGTTCGTCTCTCTCATAAGCAAGGAAATCTTTTTAATAATTACGATCAATATTTTTTGGCATTAGACCAGGTAAGAGTGCTTCAAGGGATGATCATTTACCGCCCCAGACTCGAATTTTACTCTTCCGGGTGAGCTCATATCTATTATGCAATTCACCAGTCGCTCTGGTGGATCTGAGGGGAACGCATAAGGCGCTGACGAAGGGGGTGTTTCTTATGGGAGGGGCGTGGTAACATTTTCAACTAATTGATAAGGGGCCTACTTAAGCCAACGGAACTTATACTACCACTAAACACTTAGTGCTCTGCCTAACCTAACCTAACTTAACCTCTCTCTTTAAATTAACTAGGTTTGCAATCGGCACCAAAACAAAACTTCCTTTTTCACCCCCTGACGGGTTAAATACCTTCAATTACCCACACACAAAAATTCTAACCAGAATTTATCTTGCTATTGTGTTTATCTATCCTTGAACGATTTGGCAATAATTTGTTCTTATTACTCAACAAGGGGCAAAATGACTAATTAATTATTTTTTGTGGGGGGGGGGTCCTTTATAAACCTCTAAAACCTTATTATGTAGTAGTTTTAAATGGTGTTCCAATAACTTTGACTGATTTTAAATGTGAGTTAAGTTTAAGCGTCTAATGATTTTTTTCTTTTTCTTTCATATTTAACAACCTCAATTTTTGGCAATTTCAATCATGGAAAGATTAACAATCGAACAGCGTGTTAAAGTTATCAATATTACGTTCAAACAGAAACGTATTTCGGGCACTTGGCGATTTTATTGGTCAAAATAATCGACCAACCGAGAGTGCAATTGGGAAAATTGTTCGTAAATTCAAACAAACGGGGTCGGTGGCAGATATGAAAACACCATTGCGTGCTCGTTTACGCCGTTCAGCTGAAAACATTGCTGCAGTGAGCGAGAATGTGGCCCAAGATCCAGACACTTCTATTCGTCATCGCGCGCAGGAATTGAACCTCTCCACAACAACGTTACATCGAATTTTGACAGAAGATTTGTCTCTACACGCTTACAAAATTCAATTGACACATGAACTGAAGACTGCTGACCATTTGAAGCGCCGTACATTCGTCAATTGGGTGCACGAGCAATGACAAGCCGATGATGATTTTTTTCAAAATATCATCTTTAGTGATGAAGCCCATTTTCATCTTGGTGGATTCGTTAATAAGCAGAATTGTCGCATTTGGGCTGATGAAAATCCCAGGAAGATTGTTAAAAAGTCACTGCATCCACAAAATGTCACTGTTTGGTGTGCATTTTTTGCTAGCGGAATCATTGGGCCGTATTTCTTCGAAAATGATGCCGGGAATTCTATTACGGTGACAGGCGAGCGATACCGTGTCATGATAACCAACTTTTTATGGCCTGAATTGAATTCTATGGATGTCGAAGATTTGTGGTTCCAACAGGACGTCGCCACATGCCACACAGCTAATGCAACAATGGCTTTATTGAATGAGAAGTTCCTAGGTCGCATCATCTTTTGAAACAGCGAGGTCAATTGTCCACCCCGATCGTGTGACTTGGCGCCTTTAGATTTCTTTCTTTGGGGTCATCTCAAAAGTAAGGTCTATGCCAACAAGCCAAGAACAATTCAACAGCTGAAGGATGAGATAATAAGGCATATTGGTGAGATCGAGGAACAACTATGCAGAAACGTCATCAAAGGTTTTGACCATCGAGTGGAGGTGTGCCGCCGAAGCCTTGGCGGACATTTAGGCGATATTATCTTTCACACATAATTGCCATGACTCAAATAAAATGATCCAATAGTGAAATCAATAAATTTTAACCAATAACACTGTTTTATTTACTGCTAACATCGATCCGTCTTTATATATATTTTTGACCGATGCCGAGGTTAAGAGTTAGTGCCTTGCACCTCGTATGTACTCGAGTAAGGCAGTTATTACCGCTTCAAGGGATTAATATCACAAACTAAGGTAGAATCTCGAATTATGACTACTAATATTGCCAAAACTTTGGTTCAAGCGATAGATGGAAACATTAACCAAAAATAGTAGTTTATTTTACAACAAACTAATCAATCAAAAAAAAATATATTTTTAAAAAAATAACTCGCTAATTAATATAAGGCTTAACTCATAAAATAATTAATTTACACTCCCTTAAATACGCAAATGTTAATCTTAGAAAAAATTCCAATTCACTGACTTACTAAGGAATATTACAACGGGCTACCCAGAAAACTTTGGGCCACCGTTCGTTTTAACGAATTCAGTAATCGCCCAACAATGCGAACTGTGGATAGATTCCACAAAATACTAAAAAAAATGTTTAAGTTACTGCTATTTTTTAAGGCTTGGATGGCTGTGTGTGACGTCACCGTCTCGGTGCAGTTTTGGTCTTATGGTAGGCAGATCCCAGCTGACTGGCATAGATTCTCTCCAGCCAAAAAGGTAGGCATTTGCTAGTTGCGCGTTCGTAGGTGAAAATTCTGAGGTTTCCGGTCGATTCTCTTATCTACGGCTCCCGATAGCTATTCCTTTAGATCAAGGAATCTTTCTTCTGGTCGAATAATACTCTCATCGAGAACGAGAAATTGTCTTCCTTGCTCGGTTCAACTTTGTAGAATTTATCGTTTTACTAGTCTCTTTTGGGTACACTTGGGAACGATCGGCTTTGAAAATGGCTATCTTTTCGGGTTCGTAACTGGGTTATAACGAACGTGGGAACACAGGACGTTTCTCTGGGGCTAACTCGGTCTGAATTCCTACTTTTCGTTGGACCTTTCTATACATATATATATATATATATATATATATATATATATATATATATATATATATATATATATATATATATATATATATATATATATATATATATATATATATATATATATATATATATAACCATTAAAGTGGAAGGAGGTTGAGGGATCGCTGCTGCGGTGTGTGTGTGTGGAGGTTAACCTTATTTAAAGACAAATGACCTCCCTGACTTTTTGTTTTTACTTTGGCGTTAGCTCGAGGGGGAACTTTTCGGCGACTTGGTTTTTCGTACCAACAACTTTAGAGGGGAAATTTATGCCTCTTCAAATCCCTAAAGTAAACTACGTAAATTAAAAATAGCATCTGTACCCTTTTTAATTAGCGAATTGTGCGTTTCGGGTTGCCAATACTGCTTATGCAACGGGATTAACTTTGTTCTTGGTTAAAACAGGCATCTCTTCGCCGATGTATTTAGGGCTATGGCCACTTTCTGGAAGTTACAATTTCAGCTTCTCCCCTTTCTGTGGGAGTTAGTGTTTTGATTCTTCACTGCTGGCTTTGCAAACATAGTGCTCGACCCAATTACGGTAAAATTGAGGGTTGGTTGTTAATTACCTCCATGCGTGCTTTCATTCTCGCGCCACTGTTAGGGTAGAATAGGAGGGGGGGAGGGAGGAGGCGTGGCCGCCGTCTGGTAAGTCAGTCGTACACACACAAAAACAAGTTGCAAGTGTATTGTCCATTTTATATATATATATATATATATATATATATATATATATATATATATATATATATATATATATATATATATATATAATGTAACAAGACACGCTGTTCAAGGTCACTAAACTTTTCTGCTCCTATATTGCTTTTTACATCCTTATTTCGTTACTAAACCTAAGTTTTTTATATTCACTGACAAGAATTCTGATTATACATCACTCTGAAGAGACGTTTGTGTCAGCATGTTAGGTATGTTAGTTTACTTTTTATAGTTTAGTTAAGTGTTGAAGTATAACCTCTCTAATGGCACCCTCCGAACGCAATTTGTTTCATTTTTAATTTTTGAACCCTCTTATCATTATTATTATTTCTTTTTTTTCACATTTCTTATATACGAGATATTTGATATGGCTATTGGACAAAGTTCTTTTATTTTAGTGAGTTTTAAAATTTTCTTTAGCTTTTTTGTTTTTATTTTTTCTCAACTCACTGCTTTTCTTTTACTTTTTACTTGTTTTTTTTTAAACATTTTGTTAGTATATTTACACTTTTCTTTTTATTAGTTAGTACTTTATCTCGTTTCTGATTGAAGCCATTCGGATCCACTGTTTTCATCTCTTTTAATTTCTTTATACATTTTGACACGGGGCCAGTATAGCATGATAAATGGACAATGTCCATGGATAAGGAACACCATAAAACGTTTAATAAACCACATTTATTATAAAAATCATATGGTTGAGTATTTTTTTAACTTTATAGTAATTATATCACTGTAGCTTGCTACTTTCGTTCAAGCATCCCTAGAAGCATATACTATAATCTAACTAGAATTAAACAATAAAGGTGTTACTTAATATAGCTGTAGTAACTAGTAACACAAAGTATGTTGTCTGGCCTAATTCAGCCACCAAAACTGTATAAAAACTAAAATTTTAACGATGGATGCCGGTGCCGATGCCGATTACTCAGCACATCTCTAATTTCAAATTCACACTCCCAGAGAATGATAACCTTGTATTTGCTACTGAGAATTTAATCACTCTCTATTGTGTGGTAGTAGAGGTCCAACAACCCACGTCCACCAATGGAAACATCTTGTTTGAGATTACAGTCCTCTTTCTGACACCCATGTCAATAGCATCCATGAGAGACAAACACGATTCCTCCTCCTAATGGTGAAAACACGTCAGGGAAAAATATTCTCCCACCAACAGAAATGCTTCGCTCACCACCGTTTCTTGCGTGGAAAATCTGGATTCCTCTAACATGTTCTTCAAACATAAGCCAAAGTAAAGCCTTATAAGAAAAAGCCTTTTATTTTTTCCTGTCAATAATTGAATTGAATTTTCTGGTAAGAAGACATCTTTATACACCTTGTAACACAATGAAACTATTGTGATGCAAGACTGCATAGGATCAATGTTAAATCTTCTGATGAAGAACACCTAAACTTCTCAAACCACAGACGAAGGATAGAAACATCTTGAATGCAATACTTAATGCACTCTGTACGAATATTGTATACTTGTTCTTGGAAATTCGTGTAAAAATTACTGTGAAAGTATAATTTTTCTTCATTGTTCATTTTCTCATAGTAAAAATTACCTTTTTTTAAGGAACCGGACCAATATAGTTCAAGGTTTCCTCTGAAAGAAAATCGTAAGAAAAGCAACCCTTTTTCATTTCGGGGATTCCCATTGTTTATGGCAGTTTTTTCAGCGATGAGGGCATGAATAGGGGTGATTCCTTAAAGGTTATGTCCTGAACGAGCTCTAACTTAAACATTTTTCGTCCACGTTTCATTGGATTCGAAGTAAAGAGATTATTATGTGCTATCACATATGTTTTCATATTTTCTCTCGATCCTCTTATTCGTATTAACTCTTCTATAAAGGGTTTATAAGGGGAGTTTTCATCATCTCTTTAAAAAATTTCCTTGTTAGGGGACCACAGTTCTTACATTTGTCATATGTTTCATTCCCATTATCAAAACAGTTCACAGATTATCTGCATAACCAATATATAAGGAAAAAGTATGAATGATCCCACTTGTTCATAGGTTTCAATGTGATAATACACGGCATTCCATTTCTTGACTATCGACTTTTTCGGCTTTTTCATCCAGCACGTATACTCTGTTCCATCCGCTTTATAGTATGTATAACATTTAGAACATAACAAATTCTCACACTCGTGTCATTTCATCCAGTTTGCACCCCCAAATGATTATAAGATTACATCTACAACACATACAATCTCCATACTAGTATGAAGCTTCTTGTGCGTGTTAAAACACGATTGGTTGTAGAATGATCGATTGCACTCATTACATAAAATCCATCGATTTCTTTCTCCATCACAATTCCCAAGACACTGACTGAACACCCTTCCATCTTTTAGATGGGCCGTTACGTTGTCATGGAAGGTATAGCGAGAAAAACAAATACAGTGGTTAAAAGGAAGTATCTTGTCTTTAATATATGTAACACTAATGTTTCGAATTAGATAGTAGGTTTCACCTTCCAGACCATTGAATAGGAGTGGGGCTTTTTTTCAGGATATATTAGCCGATGGAGTAATTTGAATTTGGGTTCATCCTCTGTAGCCGTAAATACGAGGATTCTACATATCTGATCTCGTCCTCCTGGCCAATCTCTCCTCCTGGAGGTCTACGTTCCCTCTGAGGAACACAAGCCCTTCAAAGTTGACCTCATCCAGGGAGGACCTCTTGGCCCTAAGGACGTCCCCGGCCGTGCGGAATAGCCTCTCCACAGCTTCAGAGCTGGGGAGGGGTGGGGGTATTGTACTTGATGAATAAGTCCACCCTCACCTCCTTGTGCTGGTAGGGGAAGAGGGACCAGGCCAGCTCGCCTTTAAAGGTCAGCCACTCCTCGATGGACTTCCTCAGAACCTCTCTCACATCCTGATGCTGGTTAGCCGGGCCTCTAGCAAACAACTTGTTGAAGAGGCGAGCATGCAGGTCCTGGGGTTCCTACACTTCTGGCTGGCCAGGCTGACGCTAATGCTGCTTCTCCTCCCTGGTCTTGATGACGGCCCTTAGCCATTAGCCCTTTACAAGAATTTTCAGTAGCTAATAATAAATTAAGCTACAATAAAAGCCACAAGAAGAAAGTTAGTGAAAAACACCCATGCTACAACTACTCGCAGGTTGGCGTCGGAAGGAAAGAAATGATGAAATAAGACGTTCAGATCGGCGAAGGACATCACTCTTAACCTTTACCGGTTTAAGTTACTAAACAATCAAGATTCTCTAAGCTCAGAGGGTGGCCTAATGGATTTAAAGAAAGATAAAACCATGTGAGTTTAATAGGCTATTTTAATATGATCTTTAAATTAAAAATCGAGTCCTAGTCTACGTACCATGGTCCAATTTTACTTATATTGTTTAATTTTAGGCAGGTTAAAGGTAGAACACTGTTAGATTTTAATTACTTCTTCCACTTCATAGTAATTTTTTGGTCTTAGCCACAAGAAAAGTAAAAGCACATATTAAAAAACGAGAAAGTCAGATTAATTCGCATGATGAACGCCAAAAGGCATAACACGTTCTCGAAAGATTTTAATTGACAAGACAGGTTTAAAATACGTCAGTCTCATATAATGTGAAGATTTTAATTTATCGTAAAAGGAAAGATAAAAATCAGATACAAATAAAGTTAGCTGTTACCAACTCAAATTTGACAATTTTTAGCCAAATTGGGCTTTAAAACTGGCTTAAAACAGCCGCGTCAATTTTTTTTCAAATAAGTCGTCTTTGTTCTTGTTCAAAGCCGCGGCAGAAGTCGCGGAAAATTGGTGGTGCGACTTTGCTTAGTCCGAGTTTTTCGAAACGTTTGTGACTTCGAAATTCATAGTGCGGCAAAGTCGCAATTCGTTGCCGCAACGCCCAGCTCTGTCAATATGGCGCGTTATGTGAGGTTTGTGACTATCATGATTTTAATAATGAGTGGTAGATAACGAAGTAATTTGTATATAGAGAATTGAGGAAATTCATTTTACTAATAAAATTAGTAAATGCCTGGATTGGCCTCCCAAATGTGAAATTTAAAGACGCTTTCTTGGATTGATTTTATGTAGACTGGGTGACATCGGAATAGTTTAGATCCATTTGACCCCTCAATCAGGGATAGATTTAAGATGGGATGCATCATATTGTAAATATGTAAATGAATCTTCTTGTATAACCGATGGGAGGGATAGGGCAGGGGGAGATTGGTGGGACTGGTGACATTTTTATCCTTTGATTCCTGTGCTTTTGTGGCGGTTTATCCTTGTTTTGACTATGGTGGTACAACTACACGGTAGCAAAGTCATGAGTAGGAAGATGGTTTGTACAGAGAAAAAGGAACAAATGCTTGGCAAGTTGTGAGTGAAGATAAGGAAGCTTGTGGTAATACAATGTATTAAATGCTAAGGTAGGTAAGGGTGCATTAAAATGCCTGGCGGAACATATTCTTACCCAAGTCCCAGGAATCGGAAATAGGAACATAACTCAATCTTGCCTGGAGCAATTCCACACATTTATACTTATCTTTACTTCACCTCTTTCGGAACCTCTTTAGAAAACTCTTGGCGATCTTCAGAAGCCACTTATCATATTCTGGATAAATTTGGTTTAATCTACAGTGACACGAGAAGATGTAGAAAGGAAAAATAGCTGGGGGAAAAGAATCTTCGGAGTATTTACGAGACTCGAATATTGACCGTCGGTGAGATCAGTGGACGGAGGCAAAATCCACCCGGCTTTTTTTGAGCCTAAAAATAACTCAGATCAAGTCAAGCTTATATGGCGCTCGCTTCGCACTGGTCACAAAAAATCTCGGTGTTCTGCACACTTGGATCGATCTTCTGATCCTGGCCATGTCATGCTTCGGGGTAGGTTTGGTTTGTTTTGGTATCGCACTAACCTTTGGTTGCTAAATCCTTGCCACCCCTCGGGTGCTGACCGGAATCTAAAAAGGTCAGGTCTTTAAGGCATAATGGTGGGATTCCAACCAGCGCCCTCTCGCACGAGAAGCACGGGTGTTAACGCTGTTGTGTCACGTTAGAAAAAGGAATCACAATAAGAGAAAGAGATGCCAAATTAAAGCCCACAGGACTTTTACACGCGCACACATACATACACATGCGTGCTCACGTCCACACTCGGCTACATTTCAATCTAAAGTGCAACTTTAAAGCCTTCGTATGAGATCGGTGGGCGCCTCTCGAAGAATGAAAAACTCGGTCTCTACCGGGATTCAAACCGGCGACCTTTTGCTAACGCGGGCGTTTCAGTCTCTCGTGGTTGCACGGTAGCGCCCCATCCCCCTGCAAACGAGCGCTCGTTTGAAGACTGAAATGCTTGCTTATGAAAGTGTATTCGCGCTGATGTACACACACACACACACACGCGTCGAAGGAATTTGATGGATTACATTCGGCCTGAAGAGCTGAAGGTCGCGGTGGGATAAGATCCAGGGATCTTAAAGAATTTAAGCCTAAGAATGGTGCTCAAGTCTAAAGAGTCAGCTACAGACCTCAAGATGCCTAAAGAGGAGACTACTAGGGTCAGTTAGAGCCCGTTTAATGCATCCAATATATGTACAGTGAGGTGAGAGCGTGATGTGAAGTTTAATGGTTGATGATTGCGTGGTGTGAAGTTGAATCGTGCGAGAGGCTGAAATCGGTTCCTCCTCCCTTCTCCCTCTCATTGCAATAAGTAATCCTCGACTACCCCTCCCCCCCCTCCCATGCCTTCCTCTCCCAGGCGCATCGCTAAAGGGTTCGACCCGAAATGAGGTCCAGATAGAGGCCTCGGAGCAGACGGGCACGTCGCCGCTTCCCACTAATTCGAAAGCCACTCATTCCAAACGACCACCATCCTCCACCACATACACACACTCCTCTGCTACAGGGGCTAGGAGATTAGTGCCCCACTTAACATGGAACATACTTTTTACAACCATGCGTACTTTTCACAACCGCACATATTTTTTTCAACAAACCATTGTTTCACCACCACACATACTTTTTACAAGCGAATTGTACAATCACACATACTTTTCACAACCACACCAACTTTTTACAACCAGGCATACTTTTCACAAACACATAGTTTCAAAACCACAAATAATTTTCAAAACTACAAATAATTTTCAAAACCACAAATAATTTTTACAACCACACACTTTTTACGACCGCGCAGTCTTTTCACAACTACTCACCCTGCAACTACATACTTTTTATACCCACGCAATCAGTGGCGAATCTAGACTTCTTGGCATGGGCGCCCCAAACGGGGCCCTGATTCATTCATGTGGAGTATGTGGATGACGCAATTTTCCCCAAAACAGAAATACAACCAAAGCTCCCCCACCACCACCCCAAGCGCGAATAAAACACACAAACCACATAAATAACTTAAATTAGAAACTAACCATATAAACCGCATAGTTGGAGCATGACGCTGCATGAATGACAAACGCATGTTCTGGTTCCCTTTCACACCGCAAACCCGCAAGTTACTGAATGGTGTAGCAGACTTAAGGCTGCTGGGATACCTGAGGAATGAAACAATCAAATAAGGGGGTATGAGGTGTAGCAATGGCAACATGCTGTAGCTGACATCTGGAAATTGCGTGCCTTCCTGTTCCGACCCATTGCCCGAGGGAAGGTATGCGGCTATATATATTTCACCTATTTTCACTCCCTTACCTTCACTACTCTACAGATCTCTCATTACAATCTTTCTTCAAATGACGCTATCGTTAGTTAGCGCTTCTTTTTTTTTAGTTGATACTGTAAAGCAAGATGGCCTTCACAACGGCCCAACAAATAACTATTATTTAAGCTTTTTTAAAATAAAATAAAGACAAATTAATGTTTTAAATTGCTACTGCAAATAAGCTTAAAAAGGTGAGTTGCTGAATTGCCAGCTACCAGTGTGGTATGAAAGCAGCATTCCAAGATGCTTGATTGTAAGTTACCAGTAAGGAATTGAGGCATCTCTTCATGATTCTGAATTGCCAGCTACCAGTGAGGTATGGAAGCAGCATTCAAAGATGCTGGATTGCTAACTACCAGTAATAAATTGAAGCAGCTCTCCATGATTCTGGATTGCCAGCTACCAGTGAAGTATGGAAGCAGCATTACATGATGTTGGAGGGTCAGTGAGCAGTGAGTATTGGAAGCAGAATTCCATCATGCCACATACCACCTTAAAGATGAAACGGCTTCTATGAACCAAGAGTAAATGATACTTAGCCTCTAACATTACATTTGATCTTTAACTAAAAAGTGCAGTTGGAATTTACTGTTTGATCGATACGTTAGCTAATGACCTAGTGTTTTTTTGTTTTGTTTTGTTTTGTTTTTGTTTTTTATTTTTTATTTTTTTATTTGAGTGATCCATTCTGGAGGCCACCAATGAGGACACGGCTATCAGAGGTACATAGACAAGCCGGAACTTGTAAAGATTAACGCCCCCTGCGCCTATGAATCGCTAATCTTTGCCAGCTGACTTTTTGGCGTCGCTAATCCTTAGCTCACTTAAATGAGGTCATTACAAATTTAAAATATTTTAGGAGTTCGCCGAACCTAACACAAGAGGACTTAATTAGTGGGGTTCCTCAAGCCATTGAGACGTTTCTATCTAACCATAAATCTAAAATGAAAAAAATGCTTGAGTGCAAAAGAAACTTTCTCCATCCCAAGTTTTTATTAATTAATTTCATATTTTCTATTTTCCAATAAATCTTTCTTTCTTAGAATAATACAGGTGGTTCCTATTCTTTACCTACATAAATTTAGCTGGCGCTAATCTTTACCTGGCAACTTAAGGGTCATTTATCTTTACCAGCTTTGAAAATCCTTTTCCCTCCGAATTTAGAGGAAAAAAACAAGAATAAAAAACGACAGGAAAAGTTTTTAAAAAATCAAAAGAAAAAGTAGGAAGCCCGCTAAGGTGTCCCTTCGGGCGTGCCTCAGTGCCCCAAGCACGACACCAATAATTTATAACATTCTTTCCCACCACAAAACCGCCAACACTTCAAAACCGCGAGCACAGGACTCCGCAACCAGCACAAGGGCATCTCTCGCACAAAGTTAGTGAAGAGAAATCTGGAAAGAAAGTGGTGAGGGTGAAGGAAGGGCAAATGTGCGGAAGATGCATAACCTCAGATCCACATGCAGGCATTAAAGACGAAATAGGAAACAGGTCGTTGGGGCAGGAAGGGACCCAATCCTCCGGATGTGAGCTGCAGCAAGGTTGTCCATTCCACACCAGACATCCTTACTTAAAGAAAAGAAAGAAAGGGGCGGGGTAACGATGGAGAAAAGGTGGGGGAAATGCAGACCTGTTCAAAATTACAACTATAACCGAACGAAGTTGGAAGGAGCAACGCCCCCCTCTAAACATAAACGCACTCCTTGTCCCGACTAGGAATGAATGAACGAATGCTGGTCAGCGACTAGCTTCCTAAATTAACTGTCGGCCACAAAAATAGGTGAAATTAGGAGATGATATTTAGAAAGCCAGGTTAGTATCAATCTAGTTTGAGACTTCCTGGCGCAATGGGGCTTAAAAGGCGTGCTACTTCTCTAGTACCAGGTCTAACGTATTACAGGTGAAGACAGGTTAACTCCGCGATTCAGGAAATAATCTAACCTAACGTTTACCAACTTCTCCATCAATAGTGTACGAAAGAGGTTGGAGAATTTCGGTGAAAACGAACTCTGTTGGAGTATTCTCTCTCCGGCTTGTGTTACCTCAGCCATTATTCCGGAATCTGGGCAGATGCCATCCGAAAAGATCCTGTTGGTCTAAGCTAACAAAAAGGCCAAACCTCAATAATCCAAGTATCAAAGCATAGGGTACTGGATATTGTCCGAACCAGGCGTAGTATCCGCTCAATAGATGAAAGCGGAATTCAACTCAGTCAATTAAAACAAGAGTTTTAAGGGTTTCATAGCCCCAAAGTTAAGTTGGTGGCAGTCAAAGATTGTGAGACGTAATTGGTGGAATGCTGGTGAAACATCATTCCAGCTAGAAAATGTGAAGAAAGTGGTCGTAAAAGATTTTGTGTAGTAGATGGTAGTCCCGCCTTCTTGGAGAATATGAAAAAGTCCTGGGTGAACCTACTCGGAATTCTCTTCACAAGCTTTCACACTTCTGAAAGGGGAATCCGTCATTGAGTGAAGACAAATATTCCCACCAAGAAGAGACAGAATATGGCCCTCGTCCGGCGAAATTTACATAGAGTGAGGCCGTATGAACAGTGCCTCTATCGCTTATAGGCATATCTATTCATTTGGAGGACTGTGTCACTTTCGGCAAGCGTTCGTTGTGCAAAAACAGACAACTAAATGACCTCATCTCTAGACCTAACCTCATCGATTAAAATAAAATTTTAAATCATTTCAACTAATACCATCCCCACCGTTCTTGTTTCAAGAACCACTGGCATGGCTTCTCGAGCAGCATCGGCCAGGCAAAAGAGATTTTAATGGGAAAGTGATCGCGCCTATGGATGTCATTGACTACCTCTCATTCAAAGTCCGCTTGTGCATCAGTAGTGCACAGGAAAATTTGAGACGAAAACCAATCAGTCCTATGACATTGACCTTCTTAATGTGAATGACTTCATGATTATAAATGGAAATGG
This sequence comes from Ceratothoa steindachneri, assembly GCA_963969495.1. Classification (NCBI taxonomy): domain Eukaryota; kingdom Metazoa; phylum Arthropoda; class Malacostraca; order Isopoda; family Cymothoidae; genus Ceratothoa; species Ceratothoa steindachneri. Next base: position 20,630,999 of record OZ018330.1, on the reverse strand, counting down.
GAGTGTTCCATGAAGCTCCGAATGCGATAAAGTCTTAGGTGTCCTGGTTAGGTCAGACTTCTAGTCTAGAAAGCAGTGTATAAGTGCTAAGAATAGAGTTATTAGGGTATCAGTGGTTATTGGGAGAAGTTTAACAACTAGGAGTGCTAATGTCATTCAGAAACTACCTATATTAGTTAGGCTTCATCTTGACCATGCGGTGCAATTTTGGTCACCATATTATATGATTCCTATTGCTTTGCTTAAGTCTGAGCAAAGAAGGATGACAAAGATGACTCATGGGCTGAGGAGCTTACCTTAGGATGAAAAACTTGGGAGACTAAATCTACATACGTTAAAATGAAAAAGAGTTCGAGGAGACTTGATTGAGGTCTTCAAATTGGTAAAAGAATATGAGAGGGAAAATATAGGTGAGGTTTTTATTTTTAGTGAACAGGTTTAGGTTTAGGAAAGTGATTGGTAGAAAGTGGTATATAAATCGAGTGGTAGATGAATGCAATAGTGCCACCAGTCATGTGATAGAAGCGCCCTCCCTGCGGAGTTTTAAAAATAGATTGGATTTATTTATGGATGAGGATGTTAGGTAAGACTGAACTTGGTGATGGGAAAAGGAGCTACCTCGTATAGGCTATTGAATATCATTTTGTAGTATCTTTCTTTAATTATGTTCTTAGAAAAGTCCCGCTGTAGTTTTTGTAGAATGAAGAAACTCTGTCTGTTTACCCATGTTCCACAAAGAGTGAAAATCTCCCGATATTCCACAGAAATCGTATCACTTTCACTTCCGGCTTTCATCACTTCACACACGATGGAAACAAAGTTCCCAGGCTGCTTCTTTAAAGTTCCGATGCTGCTTCTTCACTATGTAGTGGGGAGGGTAGGTTGCCGCTGCCAGAACATGTTTCGAAAACTTAAGGCTGCCAGCCGGACAGAAACGGTGCTCGGAGGCGTTAAATCCCACTAAAGGCGTGGAAATGTTACGAATGGAAGGTACTTTTCTCCCCCCGGGGAGAAGAGAATTAGAGGAAGCAGAGAGCTGACGCCAGCCATAATTAACACGCGTGGGTGTGCACAAAAACCCCAAAATTATCACGGTGACCTTGGAGCAATTCAATGCAATTTGTGGTTACCAAAGCAGCGAAAACACAGCGAAGATAATGGCCAGAATGCCTTCTTTCTTTCTTTCTTTCTTATAATAGAAATTTAGTATTTCAAAAAACAGGGTGATGTAAAATCTCGATACAAACAAGAGTGAAAATGAAAACAAACACCTTAAGAACTCATTCTCAATACATGTGTTGACTATTGCTTCATTATATATGCTTTCTTAGTCTTTCAGAATGACTACCTAACTCTCTCCCCTATTTCTTCTGACATTCCTTCCTAAATTGGCTTCATGTGTGGCATTATAGCGTGAAAACGCATATAATTGTATAGCCCTTAATTACTGTAATGTAGGGGGTGATTTTAAAAATATGGATACTCATTTCCAAAATCTGAGTGAGGCGTGTCTGAAATTAGAGTCATTTCAATAAGTAATGGGATCATGTAATCCATTTAAATAATTTGCATCGAGGAACTGAATTCACTTATTGAGCACAAATTATTTTAGTCGTAAAATATTCACCTTCGTGTTGAAACTGTGCATACACGTGTATATCAGTGTAGAGTGCATACATATAGCCGATGCTAATACATATAAGTAGATAGCCGAAGCATCTCTCTACATAGCCGCGTAGACACACTGCGTCCGCTTCCAACTCAGGAGGGAAGTTAAGCCAAATCAGGTAAGGTTAGTCGCCAGATAGGGACTTAATTCTTCTAGTGTGGGAGTTGCCATAATATACAACCAAACAACCAAATACAAATAAAAAAAACAGGCTACGTCGGGGATGATGGGGGAGGCCCACCTTCCTCTGTCGCAGAAACATGCCACAAATACCAAAAAGAGTCAAGAAAATAGAGGAGGCCAACCTCGTCCAAAAAGTCAGATAGTCCACAAGTCTGTGAACACGAAGGACCCGCCTCGAGTACAAGGGACAATCGATAGTGACTTCCTGCCCGTAGAGCACCCATGCTGGGACATTCAACATGAATGTACCGAACAGTGTGGGGGGCAACGCATTCACCGCAGTAAGGTGCAGGGAAGCGTTCCATCAAATGGTGTGGCCTCCCTCGAGTGTGTCCAATTCGGAGACAACAAAAAGCGACGTGAAACCATTGCGCTAGATCCATGGGAACAGTAGTGGCGCTATGGCACGCAAATTTAAGTCCTCCTAGCCCGTCTCCCATCTTCTTTGCCAAGCAGCAAGAAGGACCGTTCTAATTCCTACCATTTAGTCGGGGTGAGGAAGAGCCAAACGCTGCTGTGGTCGCCCAATCCTCGCACTCTTTTGCACTCTCATCCGCGCAATCATTCGACCCAATTCCCACATTTTTAGGAACCCATCAGAAGATAATCTCGTCATCCGTCCGACTTAAAACAGGGGGAATACGGCGTGGAAGCCCCCACCCCTCCTCCTGTGACTTGGAACCATCCGTTACACTGGCAAGAATCCAGAGGAGATACAGCGTGGAAGCCCCCCACCCCTCCTCCTGTGACTTGGAACCATCCGTTACACTGGCAAGAATCCAGCGTGACACGAAGTGTGCACCAAAAAGGGGCGAACACAATAGTCTCTGCGCTGTGAAAGCTTGGGGATAAATTATATTATAGGCATGCATTCATGTACCGTGAAATTTCATTTATCTACTCATATTTTTAAAAATATTTTAATAAAGGAAAATCGCTATCTTACTTTCTCGGTAGTGTATATAATAGACTTACTATAGCAGCCTATATAATAGCTATAATAAATAGCCTTACTATAATATGGCATGAAACTCATCCTTTATCGAGGTCATATGGAAGCCTAATACATATACCACAGTGAAGTTAAATTCTTTATTTTTATATTCAGTGTGCGATGCCTTACTAATTTCTATGCTGAATTCAATTTTTCGCATGACACAAACGTGTAGCAATTTGCCTTAAGCCGTTGAGAGCTCCTCTCAATTCCACTCCCCTCTCTCTCCGTCTCAGAAGACCCCAACTGCTTATTATAATGAAGATTTATTTCGTGTTGCGTGCCCGGTTAATTGCCAGTTTGGGCAACGTCACGGCCATGAGAGATTGTCGTTGCGGAAATCGTGCAACTAAGCAAACATATTATCTTGTTCAAAATTTTACTATCAATTATAATAGCTCTATTAGGAGCCAACTATGATTATTTTTGGCTTCGAAAATGATTGTGCTATGAAGTAGTTCTATGAAAGTTGTGAGCTTTAATTTTAAAAATTAAGAACATAATAAAAACTGGTTCACTAAAAGCCACTTGGGCCGATCTAGGTGAAGCACCCGCCGAGACATTCTGGATGACTAAAACCAAAAAAACAAATCAGAGAACCATCCAAAAGGCTCAGTCAATTTTAATAATACCAGAACATTAACAATGCATCGAAAGGGTGTTGGCATTCCATAAATGGAACTAAAATTATCTATATACACTAGAATGGACCAATAGGTCTTAATCAAATCACTACGCAGTCTACTTTTTTTAAAAATAAGAGCTTTTTGTTTTCTATCGGTATAATGCAGCCGTTTCCTAAGGAGAGAGCGGCATACCCTCATATGTCAGGCGTCAGAGAATCACCGAACCGCCGTTTCCGTGATACTGTACGAAGGAGAGTTTAGGGAGAGGGTCGTGTATGTGTTAATTTTCGGTATTCATCCTTCTATACATGAGTGTTAGTATAAATATTCTTGCAGCTATCATTTGTATGAAATACTTTAAATCCTATTCTAAATAATGGATTAATTATATCCTAGTTCTAATTGTAACGGTATTTATGTTAGCAAAAAGGTTAAATCAGAGTAGAATAAACAGCTAATCAGGTCGAAAAATTTTGTAGATTCTTAGATATTTAGAATACAACTGTAGAACATTAAATCGGAACAAAGGGAGGCGTCTGCTCAAAAGTTTGAAAATCACTGGTGTAATGAGTAGAAGTGATTTTTGACATTTTATTTAACCTCCAACAAAGGAGATTTTAGCACACGATTCCAATTACTGGTTTTGAGAATGGTAATCGGAGAACCTGTATTGAACGGAGGTAGATAGTGCCAGAGTGCCAAAATGAGACTTCTCATAATTATATATAATTAGTATTATATATTTTTACTTATAACTAAGAAGTGAAAATCAACGCGGACATCTCTGCCAGAAAGTCTATACAGAGAGATCTGAAAAGAAACGAGGGAAGATGTAGAATGTGAAAATGTGTGGAAGAGGTATAAATGCAGAATGGACTAATTGGGCGTTGGGACGAATGGAGAACTCTATTTTCTAGGTGTCAACTGCATCATGATTGCCGATGTTACACGTGAGAGACCTTTGTGGGGAAAGAGAAGAAGATACCGAGACAATGCGAGAATGGTACTGACAATCATTTCAGGGTGAAACTGACAGTTCGTAATTGATTGTCAACGAACAATGTCTTCTTGTTACGAACGCACCAGGGAATGAGACGTGAGACATCGCAAGACGCCCACGTTTCGCATGCGAGAGGCGCTGAAAAAGGAGACTGATTTAACCCCATTCTCGAAACGCGCTGTCGTGATCCCGCGACGAGATCTCACATATTACAGAACTACAATCCTGCAAATACCCCATAGCCCACTCGAGGCTAGCTCAAGAAAGAAGAAAAAAAGGGGGAAGAAAGAAGTGAATGTCTAAAAAGAAGAGAGAATATGGAAAAAGAATTAGTTCACAACTTATATTTCTCTAATTATTTTTAAAAGTAATATTGATCGATTCTATTTTTCAAGTATTTGCTATAGGAATTTTAACGAGATTCTTAGGCAAGTTATTCCAAGTTTATTATTTTATAAGAAAAGAAATTTTGTACTTTCGAAGTGTTAAATCTTTTGTTTACTAGTTCCAAACGTTATTTTTAGTGCATAATTGGTTATCAATCTCAGATATTAACTCATAATTTATATTTGTAAACCCATTTAGTATTTTAACAAGTTCAATTAAGTGAATTTTAAGTAAATTGAGGTGCCTCAAACTGTCTTCGTATGATCTTTGTACAAAATTATTAAAAATTAATTTTATTGTAATGTCCTTTTGCAGGTATGGAGAACATAAATGTACCGCCTACTCCAAATGAGGTCTTACAAGCGCTCTAAATATGTGAAGAAAATACCTTTCGAAGCCTATTTGGCTTTTTATGACGCTACATTGATTGAAATTAAAAGGAAAGGTGGTATGTAAGAGAGAATGAAAGTTTTCCCTAGCCCCTTTCCCTCCTCCCTCCGTCCATCCCAGGATTGCCGGAGACGAGAGGGGGGCTAAAAACGGGTTTCGGAAGAAGCGGAGAATATCTGGATACACGATTGCTGACTGAATAATAGCTTGGTATATCTGACTTTTATTTTTCTAGTTCAGTGATCTGAGCCTGTAGAGTGGTCTCAATCATCGTTTTCCTCTGTTCACTCCTTCCGCCACGTGCCTGCTGTATCATATTTAGGTAATCCTTAATCCTAGTAGCACTTTGGTCTCGTTAATATATCGAGATCTTTGTTCTTCATTATGTTTTTTTTTCTAAACATGGAATGGTCTTAGAAATTGTTTCTTTTCATAACTATTTTCCATTTTCTTTCATATTCGTTTATCCTTAATATCTTATTTGCCGTAAATCTTGCTTACATATCTCCATTCGTGTAAGGTCATACGCCATTTGCGTGACGTCATCGGCGAATTGGATGTTGAAGCACACTTAATTGAGGGGTAGTGCGATGTCTAATAAATACGTATCTTTCTATCTTGTTCATTCATAGTTGTAGGATTTTATATTTCAGTCCTCCTGTCGAAACCTTGGCTAATGCCTTCGATACATCCCTGAAAGACGATATCAAGACTAGCATTTTCCTGTTTTTTGCTTTAGCGATTTCCACAGTGATGCCCCTTGAAATGCATTCGAAAATTTTAGGTCATTCAAGTTTTAGACACATAAATCAGACTATATTCAAAATTTTATCACCCATATTATGATTTCTTTGGAGGATTATAATAACTTATGTGCACTATTATTTCTCAGTAATTCAAGTTCAAATGTATCTGCCGTCTTTCTAACCATTTGAATATTCTACAATATGTTTGCTCGGTGTCACACACGTAATATCTGGTAATTTGCCTTTATTTTCTGACGAGGGCTGTGACGTGATATCGTGGGACCTACGTTCGCTTAATTGAGGCTGACACGTCATCCAAAGGAATTCTAGAATTTTCGTTCGCTTTGATCGGCCAGTTTCCCTCCTAATTATTTTATTGAATATTAAATTGGATTAAGATTATTACGATTTTGTCATGAAAGAAAGCATTTGATGTCTGGAGTTAATAATTTTTATTGTATGTTGATGTAGCATTGGAATTTTGAATGATCCGTATTTGTTAGTGTTCCGTGGAATTCAATGTCGAGGCCTTCATTCTTCACAGAAGAGAGACCATTTTTTTGTGCTTGGAGAAGAAAGTTGTGTTGGGGAGCGGAGTGGATTTCGTGTACTTATTTTCCGGTTTCGTGCGTCTCGGAAGGCTATTGCTATTTAAGGCTATTGTAATTTAAGGCTATTGCTATTTAAGGCTATTGCTATTTAAGGCTATTGCTATTTAAGGCTATTGTAATTTAAGGCTATTGTAATTTAAGGCCATCCTGATTTAAGGCTATCGTGAGTTAGGGTTACCGTGAGCTAAGGTTACCGTGAGCTAAGGTTACCGTGAGCTAAGGTTACCGTGAGCTAAGGTTACCGTGAGCTAAGGTTACCGTGAGCTAAGGTTACCGTGAGTTAAGGTTACCCTGAGTTAAGGTTACCCTGAGTTAAGTTTATTGTGATTGATTGACTTAGTGTAAGACAACCGGCAGAGTTGTACCCCTTTTGTATTTTAGTGCGGGTTTACCGCGAGTGTTGTGCCTCTCGTGCATCTTTGGCAGGACAACCGTGTGTGGTGTCCTTGTTTTTGTGTGGCCCATACTAGGCCTGATATTGGTGGTCGTGAGTGCCCCTTTATTTTTGTACGCGTAGGTACATTGTAGCTACGTTACCGGTGAGTGCTTCCCTCTGTGGCTCAACCTTCTTTCTCCGTGGTCTCATAGATAGGAATATCATAGGTGCGTTATTTTTGTGTACATATTTGTTCGTGTCTTCCATACTCTAAATATTTTTATGTTCCAAAAGGCCATTCCTTAGCTCGACCTATCAAAGTTGTAATTTAGTCTTGGAATATATCGGCATTTTCAAGTCGATTCATTTATCAAACATTTGTAAATAAAGTTTTTTCGTTTTAAGTCGACGCATCTTCTATCCTTGGCTATACACTTTTTGGGTTAAAGAATCTGGGCATGTCACCTGACCCCAGTTTGTGACACTCGATATGATTGTTAATTCCGAGTACTGACCTCTTGCTAATTCTGAGTCGTGTAGTTTCCGCGTCCTAATCTCCTGTTCATCTCATCTTGACCTCGTGCTCATTCCTATCCTTGACAATCTAACTGACATTCCGAGTCCATATCTCCTTCTCCTTCCGAGTCGTAGATTCCTGCTCTTTCTGATTCATGAGCTCTGACTCATTTCGGACCTGATCTACTTATTCGGAGGACTGAACTCCTCCTCCTTCAGAGGCATGACCTTCTCTCATTTAAAATATGGAAGCCATACTGATTGCAAGCCCAGACTTCCTGAGTCATTAACTACTTCTCATTCCGATCACTGCTCTCTTAGCTCATTCAGAGTATTGACCCGATGCTTATTCCAAGTCATGACTTCCTCCTCATTCCGATTCGTGGATTCCGGTGTCCTCTTAGTCCTGCTCTCTTGCCCAGTTCAAGTAGTGACCCGATGCTTATTCCAAGTCATGACTTCCTCCTCATTCCGATTCGTGGATTCCGGTGTCCTCTTAGTCCTGCTCTCTTGCCCAGATCAAGTAGTGACTTTCATCGTACCTTTGCTCGTCTTGTGAGCAAGGGTATGTGACAATCCAGGTTCATGTAAAGATCAATATCATGGTACAAACCAGGTTCACCAGGTGATTATGGGTATTGAAAAACCAGCATCGTCAGTTGACAAAGGGATGGAACAAACCAGTTTGTTAGTTGATCAATTGCATGGAACAACCTTGGCTTTTCATGTACTCAAGGCCATGGGATACTCCAAGCGTGTCAGGTGATTAAGGCCATGGTACAAAACAAGCTCTTCAAATGCTCAACGGCATGGGATAATCGAGGATTGTCAAGTGATCAAAGGCATTAGAAAATCATCTGTTTTGTCCCATATCCTTGATCAGTTGATTAACATGGCTTTCTTCAGAAAACAATTCTAAGACCCTTACATTTTTAATATTTATAAAAAAATCCTGACATTTATTATATAAAATTTTTAAATTTTTTGATAACACGAAACTAGGTACTAGGGCAAAATATCATAGTAACGTGCAAAAGACGGATAGTCGTCAAATTGAAGATGCAATTCAACGTAAGTAAGTATACTCGTATGGTAATGCTCTTAACTTCGAATTATCTTGAACTTACTAAACAATTCACTGAACCTCACAAAAGGTGGATAGTTTTCTAAGCTACATTGCTCGATACTTTGCATTTAATCAAGTAATATTATTATTCCCTTATATAAAACCATTATAAGACCTCATTTCTGGTATGCGGTGCAGTTCTGTGGTGTCGAGCGATGAAATTAATTCCTCAAATTTAAAATAGATCCAACCGAGATAAATGGAAGTAAGTCATTTTACTTTCACTGGAAGAGCGAAATATGCGTGGCCAACTTATTGAACACTTTAAAATACTGAACTGGTTTACTACTATGAATTATCCTAAATATTTGAGCTAGATACCCGAGCGATCCCTAGAAATTATAGTTTGAACCTGTAAACAAAAGATTTAACACTAAGTTAGCACAAAATCACTTTCATTATAAAATAACACAAACTTGGAATACCATGTCTCGGAATGTTGTTGAACTCACTAGAGTAAATATGTTTAAGAAGAGAATCGATAAATATTACTTTCAAATATCAGTTTACAATTTAATTTTTAACAATATCTTCTCATCCTCTTATTTCTCCTTCACATTTCACTTACACACTTTCCCGTCTTTTCTTAACTGCTTCATTTAGCTGATACAATAGCGACGAGAGGACATACATAATAATAATGGTAAGAATTGGAAATATATAACATCAATCGGGAATTCAACCTTCACCAACCACGCCATCCAAGTAAGGAAACTACTTTCCACAAACAGGGAATGGACATATATTAATCAAAACTATCCCAATTCTCTCAAAGAAACTAAATATTTTAATTAATTGTATAAATTGGTGCAGTTAAAAAGAAATAAAATTGCTGAAAGCACCGTTACGCGAATAGATAAGATTTTGAAAAGGTCTACCATGTATGAGTTTTTTAAACTATGTAAGCACCAATAAACTTCATTGCATCTCTCCTAGTTCTATGTGCTACTCGAGCTATCTACCTTTCACCTAGTATCACTTCTTTTAATTTTAACACTTTACTAATCATTCTTAGTTTTAAGCAAATAAAAATATCTTTCATTTCCTTCTTACCAAATTTGCTATGTAGGATTTCTTTACTATAACAAGGAAGAAAAATCATCCTCCGAAAGTTAGTAAATTTTGCTTCCTGCCATCACAAACTACTCGGAAGTAAGAGAAAAAAAGATTGAAGCCAAGAGAAAAATGAACTCTTACAAAAACGTAGATGAAATCTACAAAAGAAAGACGCCCAACAGGAAATTAATGACTTCCAAATTACAGGGCCCAAAAAGGAGAAAAACTTTCATTTTAGACTGCCAAATAAGTTCGACGAACCAAATAATGAATTCTTAGAATCCAAGTTGGGAAAATTAGAAAAAAATATAACAAATGGCTTTTAAATTTTTAATGCCTTATCTAAATTAAGACAGACAAAACTAAAATAACTGTAGGAAGCTACAAGTCATTCAGACCCACTTAATAGTTATCAATTCTATTTTAATTTAACCTTTTCGTTACTACAAAAAGTTCAAATTTGGTTATAAATTAATTAATCTAGTATAGAATTTATAAATAGAAGGTATTATACCTAACTAAACAAGAATATTAGAAAAAAAAAACGCGTTAATCTAGGAATATATATTGCAAATCTAATGAAAACCAGCGAAGAAAATAGCAAATCACTTTAAACATGAAACAAAACCTAATATTTTTGAAGGGAAGAAGGACATGACGAAAAGACAAATAGTTGAATAAAATCATAAATAAAATTCATCAATTGAAAAGAGTTTAATCAAGAACTAAACGCCAAAATGGCTATAAACACCCAATAAATGACAAAACACTGGAATAAGATTTAGCAGCAATCGACCTTAATTAACATTTTGTGAAAATGTTAAAAGTTAAACTTCATAGATGTTAATTTATACTTTTTTTAAAGTGAAACACGGAGCTGAATTAAATAACTACACTTTAGTCAATATTATTAGTAACATAGAAAAACAACCAACAAACTAACATAAACGCCCTGCTGCAAATAAAAAGAAGAATAGGCACCTGTCAGAAGTAACCCACATACATACGACTATCAGGAGGTTGTTGAACGAATATGGCAGGAAACTAATGAATAAGAAATGCCTTTCTTTATACTCTTTGTAGACTATGAAAAAGCTTTTGAATTAGTAAACACCATTTCGATACAAATAGCTCTAAAGAAAAATGATCAATATTAGCATTCACCCTAAATATAGTCATGCATCATAGATTTGATACTTTCTTTAGTCAGTAGAAAATGACCAAAAATAAATGGTACAAAGGGACCACATTGTACCGAAATAGATTATTTTTTTTTTCAAGGGGCTATCTGGCGACTGCCCACTTGGGCATAAGTGAAATAGATTACATAAAGCAGTGCTTGAAGCTATATTTTTTTTTCGGGCAAAAAGACAAATTGTTTCATAATGACGAAAGGGTATATAAATGATCTTTCTCTTTTGTTATATATGCGAGACGGTTATTATACTAAATAACCAGTCCCAAATCACAAAATTTATTAGCATAATAAAATTAAGTTAGATTAAACCCAAAAAATATATATATTTTCTCTCACGGCATCAGTGACTTTTGGACTTCTCATCATTTGGGGACAAGGAACGGATCACGTGGCACTGCTATTTCTGCATGACAACCCTCCAGGGTGGAACTTGACATGTTCATATCATCTGAAATAATTATTCCAGATGATATTATAACATCATTAAACATTATTGTATTAAATGCTTTAAAACATTATAAAATAAATAAAATGAAAATATCCATACTCCATCGAGTTATTTAATTTTTTTCCAATACAGGGAACAAATTTACCTGATTAAGAAAAAACAAATTTCGTTTTCGAATTGAGCATTTGTCATTTCAATTGAAAAAAATCTTACAACAGACCAGAAAATTTCATACGCATTTCAGTGTTGTTCAAGTCGTAGATCGATGGCGTCCGGAATATTTTTCATTGCTCTAGTGAGTGATTGCAATTATATTATTCACTATGTCGAGTTCAATTGAAACGAGAATAAAAACTAAATTACAGTTGATACGACAGATAACTGATAAAATTAGTAGTGCAAAGCTGCCATCCATGGAGATGTATCAAATAGCATATTAAGCTAAATTTAAAGATTTGTTTGATCCTCTGATGAACATTGTTCACATAAAGGCACTACAAATGATAGGATTCGAAGAAGAACGGATATAAGCTCAGGAATAAAAAGGAAGGAGAAGTTATATAAGTGGTAGTGATAAGAAGCTGATAGCAAAGAGAAAAACGCAAAGAAGACAATCAAGAAGCTGAACGAAAAGAAGCAATAATTCTTCAAGAGAAAAAGCTGGTTGTTGGACTTGGCAGTAGTTCCAGTACTATTAGTAACGAAGAGCAACTACAGCTGGTCACCGCTGACCTACTTTTACAGTTCATTGGGATGGCATGCTAATAGCAGATTTAACAGGTACTGAAATATAACAAATTACATAACTTAGTGTGTGGAAGAGGTAATTATAAGCTCTTGGCTATACCAAAACTTGCTTTTGAATCAAGTGACCAAATAGCAGAAGTAATAGTAGAGTATTTGCAAGTGGGGAATTTTCAGGACAGTATTAAAGCTGCTACTCGCCAACAACTTTAGAATTACGAAAATAAAGAACTTGCATTGGTACCTAACATAGTACTCTGCCACCATCTGCGCTACCTAAGTGAAGAACTTGTGTTGCTTGCTTTTATAGACGATAGAGTAACTCTGGAGTTAAAGCGCAAGATGGTCGAAGCATTGCAGAAGCCTAGTTCAGACTCGCTGGAGGAACGATGCAAATTGAACTACAGAGTAAATGCATTAGATAAAAAAAAAACTGCGGAAAATACTTGAAACAAAATTATATTAATCAAACATAAACAAAATAAGTGCAACAGTACATAACTTAACAATTGAAATGTGGGAAATTAGAGTTGGAAATGTATACAGTATAGTAAAACTATATAAAGAGAATCACCAAGAGACAAGTAGGATGCTAAGAATCTAAAACTGAAACTATTCAGGAAAGCGGTTCCCAAACAGTAGGCATCCACCTAAGGCAAAGAGAACGTGCGATATTTACATAAATGTAAATAAACACTGATAAAAATAAGAAGAAACCCAGGCTATCACAATATATAAAACAAAGGCATGAATGCTTTAAGTAGAAGTAATAAAATACAAGGAAACACAAATCAAAATAAAATAAAAAATAGAAGAAACGTATAGATAAATACAGATATATATAAACATATATTAAAAGAATAAATTATCAAACGATTTAAAACTAACTGACCTGAATAAGGTAAAACAAAAACTCAAATAACCACATATTAAAAGAAGTAGCACTGATTTACCCGAAAGAAGATAAACCAAACTAGAAATAATCCTAGAGAAGACTTAGAAACAAGCACTTGAAAGAGATCAGCCTGTATCCTGGCACATATACACATATATAGTCTAACACATATTCAAACTTTTAATCCCCCCCCCACCCCCACCCCACCCCACCCAAAAATATCTCTCATGCTACGAGGGGTGATCAATAAGTTTTGCGAATCGGTAAGGCAAAACAGAGGAAGGTTTGTGAGGGTGTTAGGACAAGTTATGACAAGTCAGGGCATGCAGTCGCACGCTCCTGCCTCGTCTATTTAAGAAGCAGTAGCTGATTGCAGATCGTCAGTCACAAATTTTTCAACAATGGAGAAGGTTGAGCACCGCGCAGTGATCAGATTTTTGACCAAGGAGGGCAAGAATGCAAAAGAGATCCATGAACGCATAGTTGCAGTGTACACCGACACCGCCCCTTCCTATGCAACTATTGCTTGCTGGAATAGGGAGTCCCTTGAAGATGACCCCCGTCCACGACGCCCGTCAGACGTGACCAACGAGAATAATGTTACCCGTGTGGAGACGATGATCCTCGAAAATCGACGGGTGAAGGTCGAAGAAATCGAGCGACAACTTGGAATATCATATGGAAGTGTTATTAACATCATCCACGACAATTTGGCCATGATCAAGGTCTCTGCCCGTTGGGTCCCTAGAAACTTCACGCCCCATGATCGACTTCAACGTCGTCAAAGTCCACAAGGCCAGAGTTGCAGAAGCTGCCCTGCGCGAGTGCGGATTCGAGGAGCTCAACCATCCCCCCTACAGTCCAGATCTGGCCCCTAGCGACTACTTTTTATTCCTCCAGCTCAGGGCTGCACTGCGTGGACGCCGGTTTGGGGACGATGAAGATGTCCAGCTCGCCGTCCAGGAGTGGATTGAACAGCAGTCGGCAGATTTCTGGTTGTCGGGAATTTGAAGCCTCAGAGATAAGTGACGCAAGTGCATTGAAGTCGAGGGTAGTTATATTGATCAATAATAAACCACTTTTTCTCGTTTCCTTATATCCGAATTGCAAAACTTATTGACCGCCCCTCGTATCTCTTTCTATCATTTCCCTTACTTCTCTCACTTCTAATATAAAGAAACGGAACATTAACTTATATGGTCGGATCACAATAACAAATGAAAACAGGAAGGAAATTTAAGATTAAATACCTCTTGGTTGGTTGTTAGGTTATAAACAACGGAAAAGGATGACGTCATTATTTAAATTCAGGTGGTTGTATTTAATACAGAGATATTCTTTAACCCGTATTCTACTAGTGTGACCATATGGTCACGGGTTGTTCAAATATTATAAATCCATTTAACTTTATTTATACTCCGAATTACAGGTTTAAACGTTTTAGAGTCTGTATATCTAGTGATAACCGAATAAAATTCACCCTACTGCGCAGTTACTTACTTGTTCTCATACGGATAACACGGTCCCCCAAAATTCTGTGATTAAAAAAAATGGCAATAACTGGAAAGTTTTTTCATATTACAATATATTTTTTTCACAATTTTGAAATATACATATTAAAGATACACAAGTTAACTATTGTTTAGAGTATTTAGTTTGATATATAATCATTAAATTTTAGATTTATATCATATTTTTGCTGTGTTACCATATGGTTACACAATTAACATATGGATACATTCTTCATCTTTCAAAGAATCTTGACACTGAATGAAATGTTGGACCTTTTAGACAACAATAGAGACGATGTTATTTATATAGAACCTCCTGATCCTCACTATCTAACAGATGAAAATTCAGCGGAAAGTGAAGATGAAGCTACCAACACACCATCAGCTCTAAGTGGTAATCAGCTAATTGCGCCTGCTGAACGTAGTCGAAAGAAAGGTAAGCAGTCTTTACTTGATTCGAATGAACCTGATGATACTGAGGATGATATACCACTAGCTCACCTAGCAAAAGTAGTTCATTCCTTCAAATGGACGTCGTCAAAAGTAGAAGTACTTCCTTAACTATTTCCTGAGGCAACTGTCTAAATATAGGGATTTCACGGGTAGGGAATTTTCTTAATTATTCTTTGATGAAGAAGTGTGTAATCACATTGTTACCCAATCAAATGTGTATGCTTATCAAAAGAATCTACCAAGCTTAAATCTTAGTCTACACAAGCTGCGAGTTCTTTTGAGAATTTTGATAGTATCTGGGTATAGTAGTACTTCAAGTACAGCAACATATTGGAGTGATGCTGACGATTTGAGGAATCAGGCAATATACAACGCGATGCGTCGCAACAGCTTTGACCAAATTATGACAGCATTGCATCTTCAAGACAATTCAGAGCTTGAATACGAAGATAAGTTTGTAAGGTTAGACCACTTATTAAATTTATGTAACATCGTTTCATGAAACATTATATGCCATCTCAAAGTGTCTCCCATCATGAAGCTATGGTGGAGTACTTTGGAAAGCATGGTTGCAAGCAATCAATTCGCAACAAACTAATCCGTTTTGTATATAAAATATGGTGTCAAAATTCTCCCTCAGGTTATCTGATCGCTTTCGAACCATATCAAGGAAAATTTAGTAAAATTGATGATGCTGAATATGCAACAAATAAATTTGTAAAATGTGCTGCAACAGTACTTCAACTACTGAACCAATACAGTGCAGAAAAGGTTAATCTACCATACACTCTATATTGTGACCATTATTTCATTACACTGCCTTTACTGATTGATGATGAAAACTCGCGGTTATAATTGCATCGCAACAATCAAAACCAATCGCAATCCAAAGGAGTGCACATTGTCAGGTGTGAAGCACGTGTCAAAAAAATCTCGGGGCTCCGATGAGTCTGTCATGGGTACCACTAATAATGCGATAAGATTTTTCTGACACGCTGGAAAGACAACGCAGTCGTAAGTATTGCATCAACCTTTCAAAGTTCACAAAAATCAACAGATGTAAAACCCTGGTGCAAAGAGAAAAGAGCAAATGTTAATGTTCCGATCCCAGAAACTCTTTACATGTAAAATCAAAACATGGGAGAAAGGGATAAAATGGATCAAAATATAAATATGTATCGTATTGCTATTCGAGGAAAGAAGTGGTAGTGATTGTATGTTCACTTGGCTTATTGATGCTGCAATAAATAATGCATGGATATTGGCTAAAGAATGTGGAAATGACATTCGTCATAAACAATTTCGCCGAAATATCGCCATGTATTATATGGGGAAATACGGTATACCACCTAAGAAAGCTGGGCGAAGACCGACCAGCTCTTCATTTCAAGATGAATTACGATTTGATAATGAATCTCATTTAGTAAAAAATGTAGATGGTAATAAGAGAAGACGCTGTGTCCGGTGGGGCTGCAATAGTGTAGGACGTACTGTATGTTCCAAATGTAATGTTGGATTATGTGTATCATGTTTCATTCCTTATTATTCTAAATATTAAGTTGAGGAATAAGTTCTTGCGTTTTTTAATGTTGTATTGATTTAAGTTTTGTTGACGTGATTTATGCACATATTAAGAAACAATAAATAATGAGAGCAAAATTTGCAAAGGTTAGGCTACGTCTCTTAACAGCCTAGACTATTAGGCTTTTGCTTGGCTACATCTTGAAGTTGAATAATAAGTCATTGCGGTTTATTTAAAAGTTGTGTTAATTTAATTTTTGTTCTGTACCCCCAAAATGGAATGTCAAGTTGAAGGAAAGACGCATTTTCGACACTTGCTGTTATCCATTTTCAATCGAGAAGGGAACAATGAAAACGCAGTCAAAGCTCGTCGCGATATTTTTGCTGTGTACGGAGAAAATGCTTTATCAGAAGGACAGCTTAATGGTGGTTTTCACGTTTCAAAAACGGTCATTTAAATCTTAATGACTAAGAACGTTCTGGTCGCCCCATTAAGTTGGATGAAGATTGATTGAACGACCTTCTTCATGAAAATCCTCTTCAATCGACTAGAGAATTGGCTGTACAATTGACGTGTGATCACCAAAATGTAGTGAATCACCTTCATTCGATGGGGAAAGTTCAAAAACTCAGGGCATGGGTTCCGCACGCTTTGAGCGAAAGCAACAAACTTCAACGCTCCACGATTGCCGCAGGTTTGCTTGCTCGTCACAAGGCTACTCGTGGATATAAGGACAGATTTCTTCACCGCATCATCACTGGCGACGAAAAGTGGCGTGTTTATGTCAACATTGTCGTAGAAAAGGCTCCCGACGATATACTATATATCTATTCTTTGTAGAGATTATTCTATATTCGAGTGCGGGGATTTAATCAGATGGCCGAGTATTATTCTACGTTAATAAATAGGCCTGGAGAGAGCTTATTTATCTTCAATATAGTTAAGAAGTGGAACGGAGCCCAAGGATAAATAATATTGCCAGCATTAACAAAATAGAATTTTATTAATTAAACTAACAAAAACAACACATGGAAAATATTTACATGACCGAGGATTAAAATGGGAGATGCACATGAAATGAAATGGTCATAGGATAAATTTGACTAAGCGGTGGATTAAGATTTGGAGGGATTTAAATGACAAAACAAACAAGAAGGGAAAGGGTCGACTAAATCCGTGTTAAAGCACGGAGTTACGTTGGCAACAAAGTTAAATAATTAAATGCAATTCGCAGCTTACGTATTTATAAGGTCGGCGTGCAGAAGAAGGCGATTTGAAGGAATGGCTTCGGTCCGACTGGCGATTTCCTTCCTAGGAGGAGGGTTTTTTTAAGGGGGTTGTCCTTAACGAGGGGGGAAGGACAGACTTCGAGGAGTGGAAGCGAAGTGGGGCTCGGAAGTACGATCAGTCCTTGAGACAGGATACCGGAGATGTTCTGGATGAACAACTGAGGTTATTGGGATAACCAAGCGTTCTCTTGAAGAACGTTAAAAGGGTGAATTAAATTACCATTGACGTGATAACAAGGGAGCGAGAACAGTTTCTTGTCGAACGGGCTCGAAGAACAATGACTGTTCTAGAGTTGTTCTCTTCTGAACAATTGAGCAACAGGATGGGGGGGTGGCCTGTTGACTTGGCGTCTCGGGGGGCACGCACCTTGGCACTCAAGAATATTGTCCTCTTCTGGACAATAAGGGGGTTCTCGAGGTATATAGTTCCTAGGGGCACAAGGGAGACCGGATTGACGTGATGCCTGACGAAGACAATCGGAATCTGATTCAAATGCGAAATTCTATCGCATAAATAGCCTGAGTTAGCCCCTCGGGGTATGAGACAATGGGGGACTTCCATGGAATGTCCCGCTAGCGATTCGAACACTCTTATCTTCTCATAAGCCTAACTCAATCTGGCCAGGTCAACGCCTGCAGGCATCGGGGGATTGAACCTCCTTGATTAAACTTGGGGCGGGGAAAGATAAGACTCGGGAAATGTTCGAGGCGATGAGAACGCCATGCTCCTCTCTTCTCGCGCGATACACGTGGGAAGCATGAGTACAAATATGTGATAGAAGCGAGGCACGGCAGCCTCATGCAATTCTATCACAAACATGAACCATCGAAAACAATGGCTTAGCCCCAATAAAAATCCACTTCCGCGACTAAAGCGGAAGGCATCATTCTTTATGAGCTCCTTGCGAACAACGAGATTGTCAATGCAGAACTTTACGTTCAACAAATGTATCGACTCGCCGAAGCTATTCGTGAAAAGTGACCTCATCGACGTTATGGAGTCCTTCTGCAACACGACAATGCCCGTCCTCACATTGCCAATATGGCAAAAGACGGCATTCAAACGCTTAGTTGAGAAATCCTACCGCATCCTCCATATTCGTCAGACTTGGCTCCATCGGATTTCCATCTGTTCCGATCGCTCTCCAACAATTTGCGCAGCGTTTCGTTCAATACTAATGTGGAATTAAGATCTTGGTTAGACGAATTCTTCAAGTCAAAATCCCGAGATTTTTATTTCAGAGGCATCGAAAAACTAGTTGAACGTTGGGAAGAAGTAGTAAATAACAACAGAGAATACATTATTGATTAAATTGCATATTGTTATCAATTAAAAATGAAGTTTTTCTAAAATTGTTCATGGTAATGAATAAATTTGATAAAACCCCAAGAACTTATTCCTTAACCCCCTAACTTTCTATTGTGTTATGTACCTTGTCTTAGAATACAGGAGATTTATTAAACCATTATTTAGTTACCTTTTCAGTTGTATGTAGAGAAAGAAGTATATGCAAATAATGTGCAGTGTGCAAAGAATGTTTTTGTTTTACCAAAAATCATACAATTTGTTTCATTATTACACTAACTTTGTATTAATTTGTATAGCACAAAATTAATTATTTTTATGCTACCAATTTAAATTAGGAGCAAAAAATTTATACTAGAATTTTTAGAGTTAGAGGATGCTTTCACGTTGTTGTAATGAATTAGTTGTTACTGCCAAATATATGTTTCATTCAATTTATGTATCCATGTACTCATAGTGTGACCATATGGTGACGTGTCATATCTCGCAAACGAATAAGTTTAAAAATTTATAATTGATGTGGTAAGTGAATTGAGCAAAATCAGAATTTTTTGAAATTAATCTGGGAGAAAATGGGTTAATGCGGAGAGTGGATGTAGATTTAGCAAATGTTAAGACAGAAAAATAATTTGAGGACACGTCTGTTATACAAGTGTCGCTAAAATTATTGTTCATTACTACAGAAGTCTTATCAAATATATATTTGCTCCAACTGTTTGACTGGCTTGAAATATCCATTTGTGTTATGGTTGCATTTCATCCTGCTGGATTTGGGGTGAACAATGCTTTCATCGGCAAGTGGAAGATTCTTTAATATCTGCTTTTTGTATAATTTTTGCTAATTTCTTGTGTTTTTTAGTACTCTTAAATCTGAATCGAATGTAAGAAGTAGTTTCAGTAGTTTCATCTACAACTGAACAATTTACCTGTGTTGCATCCTACGACTTTCACTATAAATATTGAACATAAATGCTTTACGAAAATAAGTATAATATCCATCATTATAAAATCCGGTCCACCTTTAAATTTCGCTTGGTCCTTTCAGACAAAAGGTTTGTGATGCAATGCTCTAAATTATTATCATATATTAAAGATAGAAGTGGTCGCAGTCCAGATCCCTGTGGAACTCCACTAATTAATACCTTCCACCCAGATTCAATTTTTTTAATTACTGTTTTCTAATTGACCTAAATTGCTTTAGTCCCTCTCTGACAGCGTTTAAAATGAAGCGTTGGACAAGGCGGTATTGATAGTAGTTTCCCTTTAACATATTTTAGACAGACTAGGGAGTAGGTCAGCTCAGCGAGGCGCTAATACCCCCCTCACCTCCAACCCTTTTCCGCTTTAATAAGATTGAAAGTACCCATCTTTTCCACTCACATTACCACTTTTAGTCTTGTTTTACAGGTGGGACTTCTTCATTATTTAGTGAAAAAGTGTTACCTGATACTGTGTTGCTGTTATCATATAAAAGTAGTTCGTGAAAGACTTCTTCCATTTTTTTCAATGGTCAAAATTTCCCTGTATATAATTTTTCCTCTGTTTATCCTATAATGTAGTTATTAGCTGATTCTCAACTATTGGGTCTTGCTACATCTCTTTTAGTGATTTGTCGTTCTCAATACTTTTTTTACTACATATGTATTATGTTTTGTTCTTTACCGTATTTTTTTTAATATGCGGGTTGAATTCAGTCTATTCTATCTTTCTCTAAGTGTTTCTGTGAGGGGATGCACTCGAAGGACAAGCGTAAAAGAAAGGCTGCCTCTAATACCCCTTTCAGCTCCTTCGTTCTAAACCACGTGCTCCTTGGCGTGGGAAGTTTAGAATCTTCGTGAAGGAAGCAGTCCCGCGCTGAGTTACCCTATCAGCTATATTTGCTTTCGGAGGCTCCTCGCTCACCACTCCCCTGCGATAACGCCGAGCTTTCACACCAGGCTTCCCAGGCATGTCTATTCCCCCACAAGCGCAGCCGTACTAACCCTACCCCCATATCATGAGGCAAACTTCGCTTTTTGATCCGACTCGTTATCTCGATGTAAGTTTACATAGACTGACGTCGAGAATCCTCTAGGGAGAGCCAGGCCCTGGGGCTATCTATCGGACCAGCCACCTGGCTATTTAACCCTGAGTCCGCCATTCCTCGATGAGATTGAGAGTCTGCCAGTCCCTCCGTCAAGACTGTTTTGTCTGTTTCCCGTGAAGTCCCGCAACCACTGAAGATTTCACCAGCAGATCTCCCTTGTGAAGCTTTGGCCCCTGTTCAGAGGAAAGCTATCGAGCCGCCTTCAAACGCCAGACATTGGGACCGTTACTAATCATACTTAAGGCGTTAATACTCCTTTATGGACTGTAGTTTACAAGCACCATTTTTATAACAGTTTCCATAGTGTCCTCATTCTTTTAAATGTATCAATTGCGTGCCATTGTGCCGCGACTGTTCCCATGGACCTATCCCCCAATGCCGCGGCGGCTTCAGGTTGCTTTCTGTCGTCTTCGAATCGGACACACTCGTGTGACGCATCGTTACTTGGTGGAGCGCTCGCATGTGCCATATTGCAACGACTGCGTCGTCCCCCAGACTGTTCGGCATATTCTTGTCGAATGTCCCAGTCTGGGTGATCTTCGCGCACGATACCTGTCTCGGTACCGGGATGGGCGGGGTCGCTACCGCCTGTCCCTTGTACTCGGGACGAGTGCGTGCACCATGACTGGTGGACTTATTGACTTTTTGGGGGAGGCCGGCCTTCTCCCCTTTATTTAAGGTTCCTTTTTTTGTTATTGTTTTGTTTTAGATTGCACTCTCCTGCACCGGGGTGAGGGGGACCTCCCCCCGCTGCCGGAGATTGCTTCGATTGTTAAGTTTTTCAAATTTATATTGATTGTTAAGTTTTCATATTTTAACTTTAAAGTAGCCTAATTCTAGGCTGTCGTGTTTTTCGGCGACTTATGCCCAAGTGGGTAGTTGCCAGATGGGCTCTATAAAAAAAAAAAAAAAAAAAATTTAAATGTATCAAGATGAGAAAATCCGCTGGTAACTTTCACAACTTTCCTCTAAGGGAAAAAAATAGAAATCGGGGAGACAAACTTCATGGTACTAAATCATTTAGAAATATCTAAATTGAAGCAGATATGGTGGCACTAGAAGTGTGTCCATCTACTATAAGAAAGATTCAATGTCTGAAAGAAATGATCCGATGGACTAAAGGTTTAAGCTTTCAAAACACTTTTCTGAATCCGAGAAGAACTAATAAGTAAAGGAGAAAGGAAACCAAGAAATCTGACTGCGTTATTCTGTCTCCAAGAACAAGACAGCATTCCTGAGGTGAGACAATTGTTAGGAATTTTTCTTTGCTCGAGAAAACACGGTTTCTGTTTTACTATTCTATAAAATCGAAGATAATAGAGCAAAATCTTTGTTTGAATCAATATAAATCAAAAAGAGAACTAATACTACTTAGACCCTACGGGGATCCAGCGCTCCGTCCGGCCCCAGCTTAGCCTCTCTTCCTTCCTTCAGATAGCCCGATTTCTCCCCTACCTCGTCACTTTTCATACAACCTCTCCCACAACTTTCTCTGGTCAGCCTCTAATTTCACAGGGTAGAATGCTGACCTTCTTCTCAAGCCAACCACCCCGGATCGGGGCTGGGGGGGGGGAGGGGACATTGTTCCCTAACCCCTCAGCTCCGGTTCGGGATGGGTTTTTTTTAACAACCTGCTTCATCCCCACCCATACCTTCCTCACATCCCTTTTCCTCTCATCCCTTTTCCTCTCCTCTTCACAACCTATATTTTTTACGCCGTGTTCAAGGTGGAGCCGCCATGCCGAAGGACTGCCAGGCCACCAGGCGGGAGGGGTGGTCCCGAATGGCGGCGCCTGGCTCTGCCGGGCTTGTAAGCACCTCTCGCAGTGCGGGCAACTGCGAGAGGTGATGAGCTATTGCGTCCCGTAATCAAAAGAGGGTCACCATGCCCATGTATGACAAAAAAAAACAAAAAACCCAACCCCCAACTTCCCCAAGAAAATCAACGGAGCCGCCCTCGGGCAGCTCCACCGAGAAAATGGAGGTCCTCCCCCTTGTGCTTGCGCAAGGGACCCTCCATAATTCTTTAACCGGAGAGGAGGCTTACTCCTCTCCTACGCCTACGGGTGTAGGGGACTCCCCCTCACCCCCTTCTCTGGAGGTGCTTTCGGGCACCTCCCTATCTCCAGCGGCAGTCCCTCCTTTGCTTTCTAAGGGGACTGCCAAGAAAGCCAGCAGGCAGCCCATTGCCGAACGCCCCTCGTGCAAGCGGCTCGGTAGGGCAAACCCCCTTAGGGGGGGAGGGAAGCCAGGCCCCTTCGGTCGCTTCCGTCAAAAGACCTGCTGGCAAGAATTTTAAACCTTGCTGGGGTCAAGGCCTGTGCCTCCCCACACAAGACTGGCGACACTGCCAAGGGGACCTGTGATGTCCTGGGAGGGGATGGCCAACTGGAGGCCCCTCCTGTGATAAACATGGTCCTTAAGGAGACCCAGCCTCAGACGGTAGGGCCTTCCATGGGGGGGAATTCGGGCTCGGCGCCAAGCACCGAACCCGAATCCGCCCCTATGCAAGGTCCTCCTCAAATGGCTGAGGGCTCCGAGGCAGTAAAAGGAGGGGAGGGATCTCCTCCGACAGGTGCCCCTACGACAACCAGGACCTTCTCCATTTTGGAGAGTGACCTGGCTGAGGCCGGTCCATCTGGCCTGGGGGCTTCTGCCGGCGGAGGTGAAAAGCGGGTTCATTCCCCGCCCTCCTCTCCAAAAAAGAAAAAGACAAAGAAGACTAAAAAGACGAAAAAGACTCGGGGCTCCTCTCCATCCGCGGGGGCTGCGGGGACGGATGGGTCTGCTACCACTTTGGTAGGCGACCAAGCCAAGATCGGCACATCCGGCCCCTCTACCCCCTCGTGTGCGGAGCCCCTGACCAAGACTAACACCAAGAGTGCACAGGGCGGAGCCTCGATGACATCGGGGCCCCTCATTCAGAGGTTACCTGGCGTCCCCGTAAGGGGCGCGGCGATTTGCCATCCTGGCCGCCGTGTTGACGGGATCCAGCGCTCCGTCCGGCCCCAGCTTAGCCTCTCTTCCTTCCTTCAGATAGCCCGATTTCTTCCCTACCTCGTCGCTTTTCATACAACCTCTCCCACAACTTTCTCTGGTCAGCCTCTAATTTCACAGGGTAGAAGCTGACCTTCTTCTCAGCCAATTGTCCCGGATCGGGGCTGAGGGGGGAGGGGACAATGTCCCCTAACCCCTGAGCTCCGGTCTGGGGAGGTTGGCTTTTAACCACCTGCTTCATCCCCACCCATACCTTCCTCACATCCCTTTTCCTCTCGTCTTCAAAATCTATCCGTTTTACGCCGTGTTCAAGGTGGAGCCGCCATGCCGAAGGACTGCCAGGCCACCAGGCGGGAGAGGTGGTCCCAAATGGCGGCGCCTGGCTCTGCCGGGCCTGTAAGCACCTCTTGCAGTGCGGGCTACTGCAAGAGGTGGTGAGCGATTGCGTCCCGTAAAACAAAGAGGGTCACCATGCCCAATGATGAAACAAATAAACATCTCCCCTTAATTCCCCCTATAACAACAACGGAGCCGCCCTCGTGCAGCTCCACAGAAAAGATGGAGGTCCCCCCCCCTGTGCTTGCGCAGGGGACCCTCCATACCTCTTTAACCGGAGAGGAGGCTTACTCCTCTCCTGCGCCTACGGGTGTAGGGGACTCCCCCTCACCCCCTTCTCTGGAGGTGCTTTCGGGCACCTCCCTATCTCCAGCGGCAGTCCCTCCTATGCTTTCTAAGGGGACTGCCAAGAAAGCCAGCAGGCAGCCCATTGCCGACCGCCCCTTGTACAAGCGGCTCGGTAGGGCAAACCCCCTTAGGGGGGAGAGGGAAGCCAGGCCCCTTCGGTCGCTTCCCTCAAAAGACCTGCTGGCAAAAATATTAAACCTTGCCGGGGTCAAGGCCTGTGCCTCCCCACTAAAGACTTATGACGCTGCCAAGGGGACCTGTGATGTCCTGGGAGGGGATGGCCAACTGGAGGCCCCTCCTGTGATAGACATGGTCCTTGAGGAAAACCAGCCTCAGACGGTAGGGCCTTCCATGGGGGGGAATCCGGGCTTGGCGCCAAGCACCGAACCCGAATCCGCCCCTATGCAAGGTCCTCATCAAACGGCTGTGGATTCTCAGGCAGGACAAGGAGGGGAGGGATCTCCTCCGGATGAATCCCCTGCGCCCACCGGGACCTTCTCCATTTCAGAGAAGGACCTGGCTGAGGCCGGTCCATCTGGCCTGGGGGCTTCTACCGGCGGGGGTGAGAAGCGGGTTCATTCCCCGCCCTCTTCTCCTAAAAAGAAGAAAAAGACAAGAAAGACGAAAAAGACTCGGGGCTCCTCTCCATCCGCGGGGGCTGCGGGGACGGATGGGTCTGCTGCCACTTTGGTAGGCGACCAAGCCAAGATCGGCAAATCCGGCCCCTCTACCCCCTCGTGTGCGGAGCTCCTGACCAAGACTAAGACGAAGAATGCACAGGGCGGAGCCTCGATGACATCGGGGCCCCTCATTCAGAGGTTACCTGGCGTTTTCGAGCCCACTGGCTTCAAACGCTTCCTCGTTATTCGCTCCACTGATGGCACCATGTTGTCTAAGGGCAACATGATCCATCAGAGGAGAGGATTAGCTAGTGCAATTGGTAGAGAGCCGAAGGTGACCCGTTTCTCGGACGGCAGCCTTCTGGCGAATGCGGCGAATCCCGCCGAGGCGGCCAAGATAAGTGCTCTTCGGACACTTCATGGCACCCCGGTGAGTGTGACGCCGCACTCTACCATGAACTTTGTAAAAGGAGTAGTTTATGCGAGGGAACTCGTTGACTACTCCATAGAAGACATCACCCTAAAGCTGGCCGACCATGGGGCGGTCAAGGTCGAACGTGTGATGAGAAAACAGGGAGGGGCCTCGAGACCCACCCCTACACTCTTCGTCACGTTCGACTGTGACAAGCTCCCTGAGTCGGTGCGTGCCGGTTGGTACCGCTACCGCGTGAAGGGATTCGTGCCACTGCCGCGGCGGTGCTATTACTGTCACCGCTTCGGCCACACGAATCGATCATGTAGACGTGCAAAATCGGGGTCACCCGAAGTCTGTGTAAATTGCTCCAAGGTCGCACACGATAAGTCCAAATCGTGTGTGGCCAAGTGTGTCAATTGCGGAGAGCCGCACCCTGCTTCTTCAAGGCAATGTGGTGCATATCTCCTTGAGAAAGAAATCCTGGCCGTTCAGGCCCAGGATCGACTCTCATTCCGCGAGGCTAAGGACTTGGTCCTGGCGCGCCCGGCTCTGCCTGGGACGTCATATGCCTCAATAGTTAGAAAAGCACCCTCTGCTCCTGGCCCATCCAGGCCAACGAGCACGGCTGTTTCCGCGCCCATTCGGAGACCTTCTGCGGGCTCTACTACACCCGGGTGCTCCCCTGGTAGAGCTGGCGGCAAAAAGGGTTCACACCCAGCCCCGGCTAATACCAGGGCTCCCCCCTCTTCCCCCAGCGTGACCGTTTCCCGTAAGGCGAAACGGCCACGCGCCTCCACAGAGTCGTTAGACTCACAGGAGGCAACACCCCTGAAGATGGTCGCTAGGCCATCTTCCGGGGTTCCTAAAGCTGTTCCCCGAAAGGAGGACAGCAACAAAGGAGCTTCGGCCCCTTCGCCCACGCCCCGAGGTGGAGCGAGTGGCTCGGAGACGGTGGTTCCTCGAAAAGAGGGCCCCCCGCCTCCCAAGCCGCAACGCCCGCCTAAGGTTTCGAGGCGGAGGGAGGAAAAGACTCGCATGGCGAGCCCAACCTCCCCCAATAAGTCCTCGAAGGCGACAGCGCCTTCAGCGCTTTGTCCGGCCAACAGCGCCCGGAGTTCTGCCCCCGGGAAGCGTACGGCCATTCC
This sequence comes from Ceratothoa steindachneri, assembly GCA_963969495.1. Taxonomy (NCBI): domain Eukaryota; kingdom Metazoa; phylum Arthropoda; class Malacostraca; order Isopoda; family Cymothoidae; genus Ceratothoa; species Ceratothoa steindachneri. The sequence continues at coordinate 20,604,006 of OZ018330.1, read as the reverse complement.
CGTGAGGGTCTTCAATTCGAGGAGGGCCCCCGCGTCTCCTCCGAGCTAGGCCTGGAGGGCATATTCCTTCAATGGAATTGCCGTGGACTCCGGGCCAACTGGGAGGAGCTGCGGAGGCTCGTCTCGTCCCGTTCCCCGTTAGCTATCTTTTTGCAGGAGACCATGCTAGGCGCGTGCCCGCTGCCTGCCCTCCCGGGGTATAAGGGTCTTGCGACCCCACCACCGCGGGATGGCCGGGCTGGGGGATGCGCGGTTTACACCCGGCATGATGTCTCCGTTCTTCCTTTCTCTTTAGATACCTCCTTTCAGGCAGTGGCTGTGCAGCTGCACCTGGATAGGAGGTATACTATCATTTCTGCGTACATTCCACCGTCAGCTGACTTCGACGCGGGGGACTTCCGCCGCGTCGTGGCACGGTTGCCGAGGCCCTATCTCTTGCTTGGAGATCTGAATGGCAGGCATCCTCTCTGGGGAGATTACTCCATAAATCCCAGGGGACAAGTCCTTGCCGATCTGATCGAAGAGCTTGAGATGGGTGTCCTAAACGTGGATGAGTTTACGCATCACTGTCCGAGAACCGCTTCATTTTCTTGCCTTGACCTATCTTTGTGCTCTTCGGATGCACAGCCTGATTTTGATTGGGGGGTGGTCGATGACCTCCATGGTAGTGATCACTTTCCCATTCAAATATCATTTTCAGGGCAACTGCCGCCTGAGAGACCACCTCGGTGGTGCTTGGCGCGGGCGCGGTGGCCTGCATTTCAGGAAATGACTGAATTCTCTATCTCAGTCGAGGAGTTTAGGTCGGTAGATGAGGCCGTTGAGTTCTTCTCCGGCAACCTCATCGCCGTAGGCCTGACTACTATTCCTAGGACGTCTGGCCGTTTTGCACGCCGACCACTCCCATGGTGGTCGGCCGAGTGTGAGACGGCCTTCAAACAGAAGCGTTATGCCTACATGCGCTATAAGCGCCGCCCGAACGATTTCACTGTCGCTGAATTTCGTCGGGCTAGGGCTAGGTTCCGGTATATTTCGAAGCACGCCCGCCGCTCTTCTTGGCGGGCATACGTGTCTTCACTTAACGGGAAGACCCCTTTAGCTGAGGTGTGGAAGCGAGTCAAAAGGATTCGGGGCAAGTTCTCGCAGGACCCCCCTCCCGTTCTCCAGGAGAATGGGACCGCAATCTCGGACCCCGCGTCCGTGGCGGAATCCTTAGCGACCGCTTTTTCCGCATTCTCTAGCCGTGATGCTGCTCCGCCAGCATTCAATGCACGTCGTGATCTCGCGGAAGGCCGCCGGCTGGACTTTACCTCCAGAGGCGGAGAACCCTTCAACGACAAGTTTACTGTGAGTGAGTTGCGTTCCGCTCTCGCTTCGTGCGCGGACACCGCCCATGGTCCGGACGATGTCCCGTACGCCATGCTTCGACACCTGGGTGAGCGAGGCATGGCCTTTCTGTTAGATATGTTCAACAGGATCTGGGTGGAAGGTCTTCTCCCAGACTCCTGGCGAATCGCTACTGTGCTCGCCTTTCGCAAACCGGGGAGAGATCACTCTACTCCGACCGGTTTTCGCCCAATCTCTCTAACCTCTTGCGTGTGCAAGTTGATAGAGAAATTGGTAAATTTTAGATTAGCCTATTTCCTGGACAGCGGAGGCCATCTGTCTTCTGCACAGTGCGGCTTCCGTAAGTTCCACTCCACGTCGGATGCTCTGCTCCGACTGGAAAGTGCCGTCTGCGAGGCTTTCCTTCGTAGACAGCACTACGCCACGGTGTTTTTTGATCTGGAGAAGGCCTATGATACCGCATGGCGATACGGTATCATGGAGACTCTCCACACGATGGGGGCGAGTGGACGCCTCCCAATTTTTATATCTGAATTTTTGCGAGATCGTCGATTCCGCGTACGGGTGGGGGGAGCCCTCTCCGGCCCAAAGGAGCAGGAAGAGGGTGTCCCGCAGGGAAGTGTCCTCAGTGTCACACTCTTTGCCCTGAGCATCAACGGCATCACCTCGGTGCTGCCGGAAGATGTTCTCGCTACGCTCTACGTGGACGACCTTTCGATCTCTTTTGGCGCGGCCCAGATGCCAACTCTGGAGCGTCGACTCCAACAGGCATTGAACCGCGTCTCTCGCTATGCCGAAGCGCACAGGTTTCGGTTTTCTTTGGCCAAGACTAAGGTGGTGCACTTCTGCCGCCATCCACGGCTTCACCCCGACCCAGATTTGTTTCTTAATGGGGTGCGCCTGGATGTGGTTGAGTCGCACCGTTTCCTTGGTCTTGTATTCGACCGACGCCTCACCTGGGAGGCTCATATTCGCAGCCTTAGGGTCTCTTGTACCCGCGCCATGGACATTCTCCGTTCCGTGACGTTCAGCGCTTGGGGCGCTGATAGGGCTACCGCCTTACTTTTTTATCGATCCTTTCTTCACTCGAAGCTCGACTACCCATGCGAGTTTTATGCATCCGCAGCCGAGCGTTTATTGCGGAAGGTGGATTCGATCCACCACACCGGCCTTCGCCTTGCGACCGGTGCCTTCCGCACTTCCCCCATTGAGAGCCTGTTGGTCGATGCTGGGGAGATGCCACTCGCTCTGCGCCACGTGCAGTGCATCACTCGCCTGTACGCGCGAGCCCGGCGCCTCCCTCAGTCGCCAACAGCTCTCACTGCATCCGCAGCTGATCTCGATGGTGCCTATGCCGCCGAGAGACGCCAGTCATACCCTAAGCCCTTTGGGTTTAGGGCCAGGAAACTCCTTCGAGAGGTAGATATAGCTCTCGGGCCGGTGGCGCCCCTGGTTCTGCCCAGGACGCCACCCTGGAGGGTACCACATTTGGCTATTTGTCGCCACGCCTCTGCTCCCAAAGCTTGTACTGCGCCGGGAGTATTGCGTTCGACCATTTTGGAGCACACATCGTGTCACGCTGGTACCGTGCCAGTGTATACGGATGGCTCCAAGTCCCAAGAGGGGGTCGGCTTCCACGCCGTATCCCCTCTGTTTGAAGTCAGCGGGGCTCTACCAGGCGCTGCGTCTGTCTTCACGGCCGAGCTGGTGGCAATACACCACTCGGTACGGGAGATTACGCGACGTGCCCGGTTCGGAGACCGGATTGTGATCTATAGCGACTCACAAAGCGCCCTGAGTGCTCTCGGGGCATTGGAATCTCCGCATCCCCTGGTTCGCGATATCCGTGAGGCCACGGTTTTGGCGAGCTGGGCAGATGTCGAGATTATCTTCTGCTGGGTTCCTGGACATGTAGGAATTGCGGGGAATGAGCGCGCCGATGAGGGCGCCAAAGAGTCCGCGAGGACTCTGCGACCGGACCAGCGTTTCGCTCTTCCTCACACCGACTACATGGCAGGAATACGGGCAGCTCTTCGGACTGCTTGGCAAAGAAGATGGGAGACGGTCGAAGGGAACTTAAAGTTGCGTGCCATTGCGCCGCGACACCCCCAGACTGTTCGGCACATTCTTGTCGAATGTCCCAGTCTGGGTGATCTTCGCGCACGATACCTGTCCCAGTACCGGGATGGGCGGGGTCGCTACCGCCTATCCCTTGTGCTTGGGACAGATTCGTGCACACTGACTTGTGGACTTGTTGACTTCTTGGGGGAGGCCGGCCTTCTCCCTATTATTTAAGCAAGGTTTGTTTGTTTTTTTTTGTTGTTTTTTTGCATTTTTTTTGTTTTTTGTATAAGTTTGTTTTTTTCTTTAGTTGCACGCTCCTGCGCCGGGGGGACCTCTCCCCGACGCACCAGCTTGCTTCCTTTCCCCCTTTTGGGGTGTTGTTTTTTTGTTGTTTTTTTTTCTCTTTAATTTCATTTTAAAGTAGCCTAGAACTAGGCCAGTTTTAATACGGCGACTAATGCCCAAGTAGGCAGTCGCCAGATGAGCTCTTAAAAAAAAAAAAAAAAAAAAAATTGCGCCGCGACTGTTCCCATGGACCTATCCCCCAATGCCGCGGCGGCTTCAGGTTGCTTTCTGTCGTCTCCGAATCGGACACACTCGTGTGACGCATCGCTATCTGATGGAGCGCTCGCCTGCGCCCTATTGCAACGACTGCGTCGTCCCCCAGACTGTTCGACACATTCTTGTCGAATGTCCCAGTCTGGGTGATCTTCGCGCACGACACCTGTCCCGGTACCGGGATGGGCGGGGTCGCTACCGCCTGTCCCTTGTTCTCGGGATGAGTGCGTGTACTTTGACTGGTGGACTTATTGACTTTTGGGGGAGGCCGGCCTTCTCCCTTTTATTTAACGCGATTTAATTGTTGTTGTTGTTTTTGTAATTGTTTTGTTATTGCTTTGTTATTGTTATTGTTATTCCTTTTTATTGTTTTCTGTTTAATTTTTTAAAGTAGCCTAAATTAGGCTGTTTGTTTACGGCAACTTATGCCTTAGTCGGCAGTCGCCAGATAGCCCCTTAATTAAAAAAAAAAAAAAAAATCCCGTAAGGCGAAACGGCCACGCGCCTCCACCGAGTCGTTAGACTCACAGGAGGCAACACCCCTGAAGATGGTCGCTAGGCCATCTTCCGGGGTTCCTAAAGCTGCCCCCCGAAAGGAGGACAGCAACAAAGGAGCTTCGGCTCCTTCGCCCACGCCCCGAGGTGGAGCGAGTGGCTCGGAGACGGTGGTTCCTCGAAAAGAGGGCCCCCCGCCTCCGAAGCCGCAACGCCCGCCTAAGGTTTCGAGGCGGAGGGAGGAAAAGACTCGCATGGCGAGCCCAACCTCCCCCAATAAGTCCTCGAAGGCGACAGCGCCTTCAGCGCTTTGTCCGGCCAACAGCGCCCGGGGTTCTGCCCCCGGGAAGCGTACGGCCATTCCCGTGAGGGTCTTCAATTCGAGGAGTGCCCCCGCGTTCCTCCGAGCTAGGCCTGGAGGGCATATTCCTTCAATGGAATTGCCGTGGACTCCGGGCGAACTGGGAGGAGCTGCGGAGGCTCGTCTCGTCCAGTTCCCCGTTAGCTATTTTTTTGTAGGAGACCATGCTAGGTGCGTGCCCCCTCCCTGCCCTCCCGGGGTATAAGGGTCTTGCGACCCCACCACCGCGGGATGGCCGGGCTGGGGGATGCGCAGTTTACACCCGGCATGATGTCTCCGTTCTTCCTTTCTATTTAGATACCTCCTTTCAGGCAGTGGCTGTGCAGCTGCACCTGGATAGGAGGTATACTATCATTTCTGCGTACATTCCACCGTCAGCTGACTTCGACGCGGGGGACTTCCGCTGCGTCGTTGCACGGTTGCCGAGGCCCTATCTCTTGCTTGGAGATCTGAACGGCAGGCATCCTCTCTGGGGAGATTACTCCATAAATCCCAGGGGACAAGTCCTTGCCGATCTGATCGAAGAGCTTTAGATGGGTGTCCTAAACGTGGATGAGTTTACGCATCACTGTCCGAGAACCGCTTCATTTTCTTGCCTTGACCTATCTTTGTGCTCTTCGGATGCACAGCCTGATTTTGATTGGGGGGTGGTCGATGACCTCCATGGTAGTGATCACTTTCCCATTCAAATATCATTTTCAGGGCAACTGCCGCCTGAGAGACCACCTCGGTGGTGCTTGGCGCGGGCGCGGTGGCCTGCATTTCAGGAAATGACTGAATTCTCTATCTCAGTCGAGGGGTTTAGGTCGGTAGATGAGGCCGTTGAGTTCTTCTCCGGCAACCTCATCGCCGTGGGCCTGACTACAATTCCTAGGACGTCTGGCCGTTTTGCACGCCGACCACTCCCATGGTGGTCAGGCGAGTGTGAGACGGCCCTCAAACAGAAGCGTTATGCCTACATGCGCTATAAGCGCCGCCCGAACGATTTCACTGTCGCTGAATTTCGTGGGGCTAGGGCTAGGTTCCGGTATATTTCGAAGCACGCCCGCCGCTCTTCTTGGCGGGCATACGTGTCTTCACTTAACGGGAAGACCCCTTTAGCTGAGGTGTGGAAGCGAGTCAAAAGGATTCGGGGCAAGTTCTCGCAGGACCCCCCTGCCGTTCTCCAGGAGAATGGGACCGCAATCTCAGACCCCGCGTCCGTGGCGGAATCCTTAGCGACCGCTTTTTCCGCATTCTCTAGCCGTGATGCTGCTCCGCCAGCATTCAATGCACGTCGTCATGTCGCGGAAGGCCGCCGGCTGGACTTTACCTCCAGTGGCGGAGAACCCTTCAACGACAAGTTTACTGTGAGTGAGTTGCGTTCCGCTCTCGCTTCGTGCGCGGACACCGCCCATGGTCCGGACGATGTCCCGTACGCCATGCTTCGACACCTAGGTGAGCGAGGCATGGCCTTTCTGTTAGATCTGTTCAACAGGATCTGGGTGGAAGGTCTTCTCCCAGACTCCTGGCGAATCGCTACTGTGCTCGCCTTTCGCAAACCGGGGAGAGATCACTCTACTCCGACCGGTTTCCGCCCAATCTCTCTAACCTCTTGCGTGTGCAAGTTGATGGACAAATTGGTAAACGTTAGATTAGCTTTTTTCCTGGACAGCGGAGGCCATCTGTCTTCCGCACAGTGCGGCTTCCGCAAGTTCCACTCCACGTCGGATGCTCTGCTCCGACTGGAAAATGCCGTCTGCGAGGCTTTCCTTCGTAGACAGCACTACGCCACGGTGTTTTTCGATCTGGAGAAGGCCTATGATACCGCATGGCGATACGGTATCATGGAGACTCTCTACACGATGGGGGCGAGGGGACGCCTCCCAATTTTATATCTGAATTTTTGCGAGATCGTCGATTCCGCGTACGGGTGGGGGGAGCTCTCTCCGGCCCAAAGGAGCAGGAAGAGGGTGTCCCGCAGGGAAGTGTCCTCAGTGTCACACTCTTTGCCCTGAGCATCAACGGCATCACCCCTGTGCTGCCGGAAGATGTTCTCGCTACGCTCTACGTGGACGACCTTTCGATCTCTTTTGGCGCGGCCCAGATGCCAACTCTGGAGCGTCGACTCCAACAGGCATTGAACCGCGTCTCTCGCTATGCCGAAGCGCACAGGTTTCGGTTTTCTTTGGCCAAGACTAAGGTGGTGCACTTCTGCCGCCATCCACGGCTTCACCCCGACCTAGATTTGTTTCTTAATGGGGTGCGCCTGGATGTGGTTGAGTCGCACCGTTTCCTTGGTCTTGTATTCGACCGACGCCTCACCTGGGAGGCCCATATTCGCAGCCTTAGGGTCTCTTGCACCCGCGCCATGGACATTCTCCGTTCCGTGACGTTCAGCGCTTGGGGCGCTGATAGGGCCACCGCCTTACTTTTTTATCGATCCTTTGTTCGCTCGAAGCTCGACTACGGATGCGAGTTTTATGCATCCGCAGCCGAGCGTTTATTGCGGAAGGTGGATTCGATCCACCACACCGGCCTTCGCCTCGCGACCGGTGCCTTCCGCACTTCCCCCATTGAGAGCCTGTTGGTCGATGCTGGGGAGATGCCACTCGCTCTGCGCCGCGTGCAGTGCATCACTCGCCTGTACGCGCGAGCCCGGCGCCTCCCTCAGTCGCCAACAGCTCTCACTGCATCCGCAGCTGATCTCGATGGTGCCTATGCCGCCGAGAGACGCCAGTCATACCCTAAGCCCTTTGGGTTTAGGGCCAGGAAACTCCTTCGAGAGGTAGATATAGCTCTCGGGCCGGTGGCACCCCTGGTTCTGCCCAGGATGCCACCCTGGAGGGTACCACATTTGGCTATTTGTCGCCACGCCTCTGCTCCCAAAGCTTGTACTGCGCCGGGAGTATTGCGTTCGACCTTTTTGGAGCACACATCGTGTCACGCTGGAACCGTGCCAGTGTATACGGATGGCTCCAAGTCCCAAGAGGGGGTCGGCTTCCACGCCGTATCCCCTCTGTTTGAAGTCAGCGGGGCTCTACCAGGCGCTGCGTCTGTCTTCACGGCCGAGCTGGTGGCAATACACCACTCGGTACGGGAGATTACGCGACGTGCCCGGTTCGGAGACCGGATTGTGATCTATAGCGACTCACAAAGCGCCCTGAGTGCTTTCGGGGCATTGGAATCTCCGCATCCCCTGGTTCGCGATATCCGTGACGCCACGGTTTTGGCGAGCCGGGCAGATGTCGAGATTATCTTCTGCTGGGTTCCTGGACATGTGGGAATTGCGGGGAATGAGGGCGCCAAAGAGTCCGCGAGGACTCTGCGACCGGACCAGCGTTTCGCTCTTCCTCACACCGACTACATGGCAGGAATACGGGCAGCTCTTCGGACTGCTTGGCAAAGAAGATGGGAGACGGTCGAAGGGAACTTAAAGTTGCATGCCATTGCGCCGCGACTGTTCCCATGGACCTATCCCCCAATGCCGCGGCGGCTTCAGGTTGCTTTCTGTCGTCTCCGAATCGGACACACTCGTGTGACGCATCGCTATCTGGTGGAGCGCTCGCCTGCGCCCTATTGCAACGACTGCGTCGTCCCCCAGACTGTTCGGCACATTCTTGTCGAATGTCCCAGTCTGGGTGATCTTCGCGCACAACACCTGTCCCGGAACCGGGATGGGCGGGGTCGCTACCGCCTGTCCCTTGTACTCGGGACGAGTGCGTGCACTTTGACTGGTGGACTTGCTGACTTTTGGGGGGAGGCCGGCCTTCTCCCTATTATTTAAGCAAGGTTTGTGTTTTGTTTTGTTTTGTTTTTTGTTTGTTTTTTTCCTTTGGTTGCACGCTCCTGCGCCGGGGGGACCTCTCCCCGACGCACCAGCTTGCTTCCTTTCCCCATTTTTGGGTGTTTTGTTTTGTTTTTTTCTTTAATTTTATTTTAAAGTAGCCTAGAACTAGGCCAGTTTTAATACGGCGACTAATGCCCAAGTAGGCAGTCGCCAGATGAGCCCTTAAAAAAAAAAAAAGTTACCTGGCGTTTTCGAGCCCGCTGGCTTCAAACGATTCCTCGTTATTCGCTCCACTGATGACACCATGTTGTCCAAGGGCAACATGATCCATCAGAGGAGAGGATTAGCTAGTGCAATTGGTAGAGAGCCGAAGGTGACCCGTTTCTCGGACGGCAGCCTTCTGGCGAATGCGGCGAATCCCGCCGAGGTGGCCAAGATAAGTGCTCTTCGGACCCTTCATGGCACCCCGGTGAGTGTGACGCCGCACTCTACCATGAACTTTGTGAAAGGAGTAGTTTATGCGAGGGAACTCATTGACTACTCCATTGAGGACATCACCCTAGAGCTGGCCGACCATGCGGCGGTCAAGGTCGAACGTGTGATGAGAAAACAGGGAGGGGCTTCGAGACATACCCCTACACTCTTCGTCACGTTCGACTGTGACAAGCTCCCTGAGTCGGTGCGTGCCGGTTGGTACCGCTACCGCGTGAAGGCATTCGTGCCACTGCCGCGAAGGTGCTATTACTGTCACCGCTTCGGCCATACGAATCGCTCATGTAGACGTGCAAAGTCGGGGTCACCCGAAGTCTGTGTAAATTGCTCCAAGGTCGCACACGATAAGTCCAAATCGTGTGTGGCCAAGTGTGTCAATTGCGGAGAGCCTCACCCTGCGTCTTCGAAGCAATGTGGTGCATATCTCCTTGAGAAAGAAATCCTGGCCGTTCAGGCCCAGGATAGACTTTCATTCCGCGAGGCTAAGGACTTGGTCCTGGCGCGCCCAGCTCTGCCTGGGACGTCATATGCCTCAGTAGTTCGAAAGACACCCTCTGCTCCTTGCCCATCCAGGCCAATGAGCACGGTTGTTTCCGCGCCCATTCGGAGCCCTTCTGCGGGCTCTACCCAACCCGGGCGCTCCCCTGGTAAAGCTGGCGGCAAAAAGGGTTCATACCCAGCCCCGGCTAAAACCAGGGCTCCCCCCTCTTCCCCCAGCGTGACCGTTTCCCGCAAGGCGAAACGGCCACGCGCCTCCACAGAGTCGTTAGACTCACAGGAGGCAACACCCCTGAAGATGGTCGCTAGGCCATCTTCAGGGGTTCCTAAAGCTGTCCCCCGAAAGGAGGACAGCAACAAAGAAGCTTCGGCTTCTTCGCCCACGCCCCGAGGTGGAGCGAGTGGCTCGGAGACGGTGGTTCCTCGAAAAGAGGGCCCCCCGCCTCCCAAGCCACACCGCCCGCCTAAGGTTTCGAGGCGGAGGGAGGAAAAGACTCGCATGGCGAGCCCAACCTCCCCCAATAAGTCCTCGAAGGCGACAGCGCCTTCAGCGCTTTGTCCGGCCAACAGCGCCCGGGGTTCTGCCCCCGGGAAGCGTACGGCCATTCCCGTGAGGGTCTTCAATTCGAGGAGGGCCCCCGCGTCTCCTCCGAGCTAGGCCTGGAGGGCATATTCCTTCAATGGAATTGCCGTGGACTCCGGGCGAACTGAGAGGAGCTGCGGAGGCTCGCCACGTCCCGTTCCCCGTTAGCTATTTTTTTGCAGGAGACCATGCTAGGCGCGTGCCCCCTGCCTGCCCTCCCGGGGTATAAGGGTCTTGCGACCCCACCACCGCGGGATGGCCGGGCTGGGGGATGCGCGGTTTACACCCGGCATGATGTCTCCGTTCTTCCTTTCTCTTTAGATATCTCCTTTCAGGCAGTGGCTGTGCAGCTGCACCTGGATAGGAGGTATACTATCATTTCTGCGTACATTCCACCGTCAGCTGACTTCGACGCGGGGGACTTCCGCCGCGTCGTGGCACGGTTGCCGAGGCCATATCTCTTGCTTGGAGATCTGAACGGCAGGCATCCTCTCTGGGGAGATTACTCCATAAATCCCAGGGGACAAGTCCTTGCCGATCTGATCGAAGAGCACGAGATGGGTGTCCTGAACGTGGATGAGTTTACGCATCACTGTCCGAGAACCGCTTCATTTTCTTGCCTTGACCTATCTTTGTGCTCTTCTGATGCACAGCCTGATTTTGATTGGGGGGTGGTCGATGACCTCCATGGTAGTGATCACTTTCCCATTCAAATATCATTTTCAGGGCAACTGCCGCCTGAGAGACCACCTTGGTGGTGCTTGGCGCGGGCGCGGTGGCCTTCATTTCAGGAAATGACTGAATTCTCTATCTCAGTCGAGGAGTTTAGGTCGGTAGATGAGGCCGTTGAGTTCTTCTCCGGCAACTTTATCGCCGTGGGCCTGACTACTATTCCTAGGACGTCTGGCCGTTTTGCACGCCCACCACTCCCATGGTGGTCAGGCGAGTGTGAGACGGCCCTCAAACAGAAGCGTTATGCCTACATGCGCTATAAGCGCCGCCCGAACGATTTCACTGTCGCTGAATTTCGTGGGGCTAGGGCTAGGTTCCGGTATATTTCGAAGCACGCCCGTCGCTCTTCTTGGCGGGCATACGTGTCTTCACTTAACGGGAATACCCCTGTAGCTGAGGTGTGGAAGCGAGTCAAAAGGATTCGGGGCAAGTTCTCGCAGGACCCCCCTGCCGTTCTCCAGGAGAATGGGACCGCAATCTCGGACCCCGCGTCCGTGGCGGAATCCTTAGTGACCGCTTTTTTCTGCATTCTCTAGCCGTGATGCTGCTCCGCCAGCATTCAATGCACGTCGTGATGTCGTGGAAGGCCGCCGGCTGGACTTTACCTCCAGAGGCGGAGAACCCTTTAACGACAAGTTTACTATGAGTGAGTTGCGTTCCGCTCTCGCTTCGTGCGCGGACACCGCCCATGGTCCGGACGATGTCCCGTACGCCATGCTTCGCCCCTGGGTGAGCGAGGCATGGCCTTTCTGTTAGATTTTTTCAACAGGATCTGGGTGGAAGGTCTTCTCCCAGACTCCTGGCGAATCGCTACTGTGCTCTCCTTTCGCAAGCTGGGGAGAGATCACTCTACTCCGACCGGTTTCCGCCCAATCTCTTTAACCTCTTGCGTGTGCAAGTTGATGGAGAAATTGGTAAATGTTAGATTAGCCCCCCGTAAGGGGCGCGGCGATTTGCCATCCTGGCCGCCGTGCTGACGGGATCCAGCGCTCCGTCCGGCCCCAGCTTAGCCTCTCTTCCTTCCTTCAGATAGCCCGATTTCTCCCCTACCTCGTCGCTTTTCATACAACCTCTCCCACAACTTTCTCTGGTCAGCCTCTTATTTCACAGGGTAGAATGCTGACCTTCATCTCAAGCCAACCACCCCGGATCGGGGCTGAGGGGGGGAGGGGACATTGTTCCCTAACCCCTCAGCTCCGGTTCGGGATGGGTTTTTTTTAACAACCTGCTTCATCCCCACCCACATCTTCCTCACATCCCTTTTCCTCTCCTCTTCACAACCTATATTTTTTACGCCGTGTCCAAGGTGGAGCCGCCATGCCGAAGGACTGCCAGGCCACCAGGCGGGAGGGGTGGTCCCGAATGGCGGCGCCTGGCTCTGCCGGGCTTGTAAGCACCTCTCGCAGTGCGGGCAACTGCGAGAGGTGATGAGCTATTGCGTCCCGTAATCAAAAGAGGGTCACCATGCCCATGTATGAAAAAAAACAAAAACCCCAACCCCCAACTTCCCCAAAAACATCTACAGAGCCGCCCTCGGGCAGCTCCACCGAGAAAATGGAGGTCCCCCCCCTTGTGCTTGCGCAAGGGACCCTCCATAATTCTTTAACCGGAGAGGAGGCTTACTCCTCTCCTACGCCTACGGGTGTAGGGGACTCCCCCTCACCCCCTTCTCTGGAGGTGCTTTCGGGCACCTCCCTATCTCCAGCGGCAGTCCCTCCTTTGCTTTCTAAGGGGACTGCCAAGAAAGCCAGCAGGCAGCCCATTGCCGACCGCCCCTCGTGCAAGCGGCTCGGTAGGGCAAACCCCCTTAGGGGGGAGAGGGAAGCCAGGCCCCTTCGGTCGCTTCCCTCAAAAGACCTGCTGGCAAGAATTTTGAACCTTGCTGGGGTCAAGGCCTGTGCCTCCCCACACCACCTGACTAGTGACAATACTGCCAAGGGGACCTGCGATGTCCTGGGAGGGGATGGCCAACTGGAGGCCCCTCCTGTGATAGACATGGTCCTTGAGGAGACCCAGCCCCAGACGGTAGGGCCTTCCATGGGGGGGAATTCGGGCTCGGCGCCAAGCACCGAACCCGAATCCGCCCCTATGCAAGGTCCTCCTCAAATGGCTGAGGGCTCCGAGGCAGTAGAAGGAGGGGAGGGATCTCCTCCGACAGGTGCCCCTACGACAACCAGGACCTTCTCCATTTCGGAAAGGGACCTGGCTGAGGCTGGTCCATCTGGCCTGGGGACTTCTGCCGGCGGAGGTGAAAAGCGGGTTCATTCCCCGCCCTCCTCTCCTAAAAAGAAAAAGACTAAAAAGACTCAAAAGACGAAGAAGACTCGGGGCTCCTCTCCATCCGCGGGGGCTGCGGGGACGGATGGGTCTGCTGCCACTTTGGTAGGCGACCAAGCCAAGATCGGCACATCCGGCCCCTCTACCCCCTCGTGTGCGGAGCCCATGACTACGACTAAGACCAAGAATGCACAGGGCGGAGCCTCGATGACATCGGGGCCCCTGATTCAGAGGTTACCTGGCGTTTTCGAGCCCGCTGGCTTCAAACGCTTCCTCGTTATTCGCTCCACTGATGGCACCATGTTGTCCAAGGGCAACATGATCCATCAGAGGAGAGGATTAGCTAGTGCAATTGGTAGAGAGCCGAAGGTAACCCGTTTCTCGGACGGCAGCCTTCTGGCGAATGCGGCGAATCCCGCCGAGGCGGCCAAGATAAGTGCTCTTCGGACACTTCATGGCACCCCGGTGAGTGTGACGCCGCACTCTACCATGAACTTTGTGAAAGGAGTAGTTTATGCGAGGGAACTCGTTGACTACTCCATTGAGGACATCACCCTAGAGCTGGCCGACCATGCGGCGGTCAAGGTCGAACGTGTGATGAGAAAACAGGGAGGGGCCTCGAGACCCACCCCTACACTCTTCGTCACGTTCGACTGTGACAAGCTCCCTGAGTCGGTGCGTGCCGGTTGGTACCGCTACCGCGTGAAGGCATTCGTGCCACTGCCGCGGCGGTGCTATTACTGCCACCGCTTCGGCCATACGAATCGATCATGTAGACGTGCAAAATCGGGGTCACCCGAAGTCTGTGTAAATTGCTCCAAGGTCGCACACGATAAGTCCAAATCGTGTGTGGCCAAGTGTGTCAATTGCGGAGAGCCGCACCCTGCTTCTTCGAAGCAATGTGGTGCATATCTCCTTGAGAAAGAAATCCTGGCCGTTCAGGCCCAGGATCGACTCTCATTCCGCGAGGCAAAGGACTTGGTCCTGGCGCGCCCGGCTCTGCCTGGGACGTCATATGCCTCAATAGTTAGAAAGGCACCCTCTGCTCCTGGCCCATCCAGGCCAACGAGCACGGTTGTTTCCGCGCCCATTCGGAGCCCTTCTGTGGGCTCTACCCAACCTGGGCGCTCCCCTGGTAAAGCTGGCGGCAAAAAGGGTTCATACCCTGCCCCGGCTAAAACCAGGGCTCCCCCCTCTTCCCCCAGCGTGACCGTTTCGCGTAAAGCGAAACGGCCACGCGCCTCCACCGAGTCGTTAGACTCACAGGAGGCAACACCCCTGAAGATGGTCGCTAGGCCATCTTCCGGGGTTCCTAAAGCTGTTCCCCGAAAGGAGGACAGCAACAAAGGAGCTTCGGCCCCTTTGCCCACGCCCCGAGGTGGAGCGAGTGGCTCGGAGACGGTGGTTCCTCGAAAAGAGGGCCCCCCGCCTCCGAAGCCGCAACGCCCGCCTAAAGTTTCGAGGCGGAGGGAGGAAAAGACTCGCATGGCGAGCCCAACCTCCCCCAATAAGTCCTCGAAGGCGACAGCGCCTTCAGCGCTTTGTCCGGCCAACAGCGCCCGGGGTTCTGCCCCCGGGAAGCGTACGGCCATTCCCGTGAGGGTCTTCAATTCGAGGAGGGCCCCCGCGTCTCCTCCGAGCTAGGCCTGGAGGGCATATTCCTTCAATGGAATTGCCGTGGACTCCGGGCCAACTGGGAGGAGCTGCGGAGGCTCGCCTCATCCCGTTCCCCGTTAGCTATTTTTTTGCAGGAGACCATGCTAGGCGCGTGCCCCCTGCCTGCCCTCCCGGGGTATAAGGGTCTTGCGACCCAACCACCGCGGGACGGCCGGGCTGGGGGATGCGCGGTTTACACCCGGCATGATGTCTCCGTTCTTCCTTTCTCTTTAGATACCTCCTTTCAGGCAGTGGCTGTGCAGCTGCACCTGGATAGGAGGTATACTATCATTTCTGCGTACATTCCACCGTCAGCTGACTTCGACGCGGGGGACTTTCGCCGCGTCGTGGCACGGTTGCCGAGGCCCTATCTCTTGCTTGGAGATCTGAACGGCAGGCATCCTCTCTGGGGAGATTACACCATAAATCCCAGGGGACAAGTCCTTGCCGATCTGATCGAAGAGCTTGAGATGGGTGTCCTAAACGTGGATGAG
Organism: Ceratothoa steindachneri; assembly: GCA_963969495.1. NCBI lineage: Eukaryota > Metazoa > Arthropoda > Malacostraca > Isopoda > Cymothoidae > Ceratothoa > Ceratothoa steindachneri. The sequence goes on along the minus strand of OZ018330.1, from coordinate 20,588,680 downwards.
TTTACGCATCACTGTCCGAGAACCGCTTCATTTTCTTGCCTTGACCTATCTTTGTGCTCTTCGGATGCACAGCCTGATTTTGATTGGGGGGTGGTCGATGACCTCCATGGTAGTGATCACTTTCCCATTCAAATATCATTTTCAGGGCAACTGCCGCCTGAGAGACCACCTCGGTGGTGCTTGGCGCGGGCGCGGTGGCCTGCATTTCAGGAAATGACTGAATTCTCTATCTCAGTCAAGGAGTTTAGGTCGGTAGATGAGGCCGTCGAGTTCTTCTCCGGCAACCTCATCGCCGTGGGCCTGACTACTATTCCTAGGACGTCTGGCCGTTTTGCACGCCGACCACTCCCATGGTGGTCGGCCGAGTGTGAGACGGCCCTCAAACAGAAGCGTTATGCCTACATGCGCTATAAGCGCCGCCCGAACGATTTCACCGTCGCTGAATTTCGTCGGGCTAGGGCTAGGTTCCGGTATATTTCGAAGCACGCCCGCCGCTCTTCTTGGCGAGCATACGTGTCTTCACTTAACGGGAAGACCCCTTTAGCTGAGGTGTGGAAGCGAGTCAAAAGGATTCGGGGCAAGTTCTCGCAGGACCCCCCTCCCGTTCTCCAGGAGAATGGGACCGCAATCTCGGACCCCGCGTCCGTGGCGGAATCCTTAGCGACCGCTTTTTCCGCATTCTCTAGCCGTGATGCTGCTCCGCCAGCATTCAATGCACGTCGTGATGTGACGGAAGGCCGCCGGCTGGACTTTACCTCCAGAGGCGGAGAACCCTTCAACGACAAGTTTACTGTGAGTGAGTTGCGTTCCGCTCTCGCTTCGTGCGCGGACACCGCCCATGGTCCGGACGATGTCCCGTACGCCATGCTTCGACACCTGGGTGAGCGAGGCATGGCCTTTCTATTAGATTTGTTCAACAGGATCTGGGTGGAAGGTCTCCTCCCAGACTCCTGGCGAATCGCTACTGTGCTCGCCTTTCGCAAGCCGGGGAGAGATCACTCTACTCCGACCGGTTTCCGCCCAATCTCTCTAACCTCTTGCGTGTGCAAGTTGATGGAGAAATTGGTAAATGTTAGATTAGCCTATTTCCTGGACAGCGGAGGCCATCTGTCTTCTGCACAGTGCGGCTTCCGTAAGTTCCACTCCACGTCGGATGCTCTGCTCCGACTGGAAAATGCCGTCTGCGAGGCTTTCCTTCGTAGACAGCACTACGCCACGGTGTTTTTTGATCTGGAGAAAGCCTATGATACCGCATGGCGATACGGTATCATGGAGACTCTCCACACGATGGGGGCGAGGGGACGCCTCCCAATGTTTATATCTGAATTTTTGCGAGATCGTCGATTCCGCGTACGGGTGGGGGGAGCCCTCTCCGGCCCAAAGGAGCAGGAAGAGGGTGTCCCGCAGGGAAGTGTCCTCAGTGTCACACTCTTTGCCCTGAGCATCAACGGCATCACCTCGGTGCTGCCGGAAGATGTTCTCGCTACGCTCTACGTGGACGACCTTTCGATCTCTTTTGGCGCGGCCCAGATGCCAACTCTGGAGCGCCGACTCCAACAGGCATTGAACCGCGTCTCTTGCTATGCCAAAGCGCACAGGTTTCGGTTTTCTTTGGCCAAGACTAAGGTGGTGCACTTCTGCCGCCATCCACGGCTTCACCCCGACCCAGATTTGTTTCTTAATGGGGTGCGCCTGGATGTGGTTGAGTCGCACCGTTTCCTTGGTCTTGTATTCGACCGACGCCTCACCTGGGAGGCTCACATTCGCAGCCTTAGGGTCTCTTGTACCCGCGCCATGGACATTCTCCGTTCCGTGACGTTCAGCGCTTGGGGCGCTGATAGGGCTACCGCCTTACTTTTTTATCGATCCTTTGTTCGCTCGAAGCTCGACTACGGATGCGAGTTTTATGCATCCGCAGCAGAGCGTTTATTGCGGAAGGTGGATTCGATCCACCACACCGGCCTTCGCCTTGCGACCGGTGCCTTCCGCACTTCCCCCATTGAGAGCCTGTTGGTCGATGCTGGGGAGATGCCACTCGCTCTGCGCCGCGTGCAGTGCATCACTCGCCTGTACGCGCGAGCCCGGCGCCTTCCCCAGTCGCCAACAGCTCTCACTGCATCCGCAGCTGATCTCGATGGTGCCTATGCCGCCGAGAGACGCCAGTCATACCCTAAGCCCTTTGGGTTTAGGGCCAGGAAACTCCTTCGAGAGGTAGATATAGCTCTCGGGCCGGTGGCGCCCCTGGTTCTGCCCAGGACGCCACCCTGGAGGGTACCACATTTGGCTATTTGTCGCCACGCCTCTGCTCCCAAAGCTTGTACTGCGCCGGGAGTATTGCGTTCGATCTTTTTGGAGCACACATCGTGTCACGCTGGTACCGTGCCAGTGTATACGGATGGCTCCAAGTCCCAAGAGGGGGTCGGCTTCCACGCCGTATCCCCTCTGTTTGAAGTCAGCGGGGCTCTACCAGGCGCTGCGTCTGTCTTCACGGCCGAGCTGGTGGCAATACACCACTCGGTACGGGAGATTACGCGACGTGCCCGGTTCGGAGACCGGATTGTGATTTATAGCGACACACAAAGCGCCCTGAGTGCTCTCGGGGCATTGGAATCTCCGCATCCCCTGGTTCGCGAAATCCGTGACGCCACGGTTTTGGCGAGCCGGGCAGATGTCGAGATTATCTTCTGCTGGGTTCCTGGACATGTAGGAATTGCGGGGAATGAGCGCGCCGATGAGGGCGCCAAAGAGTCCGCGAGGACTCTGCGACCGGACCAGCGTTTCGCTCTTCCTCACACCGACTACATGGCAGGAATACGGGCAGCTCTTCGGACTGCTTGGCAAAGAAGATGGGAGACGGTCGAGGGGAACTTAAAGTTGCGTGCCATTGCGCCACGACTGTTCCCATGGACCTATCCCCCAATGCCGCGGCGGCTTCAGGTTGCTTTCTGTCGTCTTCGAATCGGACACACTCGTGTGACGCATCGTTACTTGGTGGAGCGCTCGCATGTGCCCTATTGCAACGACTGCGTCGTCCCCCAGACTGTTCGGCATATTCTTGTCGAATGTCCCAGTCTGGGTGATCTTCGCGCACGATACCTGTCTCGGTACCGGGATGGGCGGGGTCGCTACCGCCTGTCCCTTGTACTCGGGACGAGTGCGTGCACCATGACTGGTGGACTTATTGACTTTTTGGGGGAGGCCGGCCTTCTCCCCTTTATTTAAGGTTCCTTTTTTTGTTATTGTTTTGTTTTAGATTGCACTCTCCTGCACCGGGGTGAGGGGGACCTCCCCCCGCTGCCGGAGATTGCTTCGATTGTTAAGTTTTTCAAATTTATATTGATTGTTAAGTTTTCATATTTTAACTTTAAAGTAGCCTAATTCTAGGCTGTCGTGTTTTTCGGCGACTTATGCCCAAGTGGGTAGTTGCCAGATGGGCTCTATAAAAAAAAAAAAAAAAAAAAATGTTAGATTAGCCTATTTCCTGGACAGCTGAGGCCATCTGTCATCTGCACAGTGCGGCTTCCGCAAGTTCCACTCCACGTCGGATGCTCTGCTCCGACTGGAAAATGCCGTCTGCGAGGCTTTCCTTCGTAGACAGCACTACGCCACGGTGTTTTTTGATCTGGAGAAGGCATATGATACCGCATGGCGATACGGTATCATGGAGACTCTCCACACGATGGGGGAGAGGGGACGCCTCCCACTTTTTATATCTGAATTTTTGCGAGATCGTCGATTCCGCGTACGGGTGGGGGGAGCCCTCTCCGGCCCAAAGGAGCAGGAAGAGGGTCTCCCACAGGGAAGTGTCCTGAGTGTCACACTCTTTGCCCTGAGCATCAACGGCATCACCTCGGTGCTGCCGGAAGATGTTCTCGCTACGCTCTACGTGGACGACCTTTCGATCTCTTTTGGCGCGGCTCAGATGCCAACTCTGGAGCGTCGACTCCAACAGGCATTGAACCGCGTCTCTCGCTATGCCGAAGCGCACAGGTTTCGGTTTTCTTTGGCCAAGACTAAGGTGGTGCACTTCTGCCGCCATCCACGGCTTCACCCCGACCCAGATTTGTTTCTTAATGGGGTGCGCCTGGATGTGGTTGAGTCGCACCGTTTCCTTGGTCTTGTATTCGACCGACGCCTCACCTGGGAGGCTCATATTCGCAGCCTTAGGGTCTCTTGTACCCGCGCCATGGACATTCTCCGTTCCGTGACTTTCAGCGCTTGGGGCGCTGATAGGGCTACCGCCTTACTTTTTTATCGATCCTTTGTTCACTCGAAGCTCGACTACGGATGCGAGTTTTATGCATCCGCAGCCGAGCGTTTATTGCGGAAGGTGGATTCGATCCACCACACCAGCCTTCGCCGGTGCCTATGATCTCGATGGTGCCTATGCCACCGAGAGACGCCAGTCATACCCTAAGCCCTTTGGGTTTAGGGCCAGGAAACTCCTTCGAGAGGTAGATATAGCTCTCGGGCCGGTGGCACCCCTGGTTCTGCCCAGGACGCCACCCTGGAGGGTACCACATTTGGCTATTTGTCGCCACGCCTCTGCTCCCAAAGCTTGTACTGCACCGGGAGTATTGCGTTCGACCTTTTTGGAGCACACATCGTGTCACGCTGGTACCGTGCCAGTGTATACGGATGGCTCCAAGTCCCAAGAGGGGGTCGGCTTCCACGCCGTATCCCCTCTGTTTGAGGTCAGCGGGGCTCTACCAGGCGCTGCGTCTGTCTTCACGGCCGAGCTGGTGGCAATACACCACTCGGTACGGGAGATTACGCGACGTGCCCGTTTCGGAGACCGGATTGTGATCTATAGCGACTCACAAAGCGCCCTGAGTGCTCTCGGGGCATTGGAATCTCCGCATCCCCTGGTTCGCGATATCCGTGACGCCACGGTTTTGGCGAGCCGGGCAGATGTCGAGATTATCTTCTGCTGGGTTCCTGGACATGTAGGAATTGCGGGGAATGAGCGCGCCGATGAGGGCGCCAAAGAGTCCGCGACGACTCTGCGACCGGACCAGCGTTTCGCTCTTCCTCACACCGACTACATGGCAGGAATACGGGCAGCTCTTCGGACTGCTTGGCAAAGAAGATGGGAGACGGTCGAAGAGAACTTAAAGTTGCGTGCCATTGCGCCGCGACTGTTCCCATGCACCTATCCCCCAATGCCGTGGCGGCTTCAGGTTGCTTTCTGTCGTCTCCGAATCGGACACACTCGTGTGACGCATCGCTATCTGATGGAGCGCTCGCCTGCGCCCTATTGCAACGACTGCGTCGTTCCCCAGACTGTTCGGCACATTCTTGTCGAATGTCCCAGTCTGGGTGATCTTCGCGCACGATACCTGTCCCAGTACCGGGATGGGCGGGGTCGCTACCGCCTGTCCCTTGTGCTCGGGACAGATTCGTGCACATTGACTTGTGGACTTGTTGACTTCTTGGGGGAGGCCGGCCTTCTCCCTATTATTTAAGCAAGGTTTGTTTGTTTTTTTGTTTTGTTTTGTTGTATTTTTGCATTTGTTTTTTTTTTGGTTTGTTTTTTGTTTGTTTTTTCCTTTAGTTGCACGCTCCTGCGCCGGGGGGACTTCTCCCCGACGCACCAGCTTGCTTCCTTTCCCTCTTTTGGGGTGTTGTTGTTTTTTTTTCTCTTTAATTTTATTTTAAAGTAGCCTAGAACTAGGCCAGTTTTAATACGGCGACTAATGCCCAAGTAGGCAGTCGCCAGATGGTCTTAAAAAAAAAAAAAAAAAAATTAGACCCTACGGACGGCACGCAGGAGCCTTCATACAGGAAGATGGGTGGATTAAGTATTGTTGCTTTTTGCTTTGGGTAGTCCATCGAGGTCGATGATGACGGATACCCTCATATTGAAGGCATCAACCTGCACTAGGTTTAAACGGGTAGGAAGGTGTACAGTCTTCAGACCCGTTTCTTGACCGAGGAGAGAATGGCCCTGGTGGAAGGAGAGGTCCGAGACGACCAGGCTTCATCCTCGCCTGCAGGGAGTTGCCGAGACACCGGTCTATTGGTGCTCGCCTATACGCAGTCCCGATCCTGGTTTGTGATCGATCGATGTATTCTTCCTCTAGCCTTTGCCTAAAAAGGCAGAACCCAAAAGGCAATGAGGGAGTAGAATAGCTGGTAGGCAGCAGGACGTATCCACACACCGGTGGGCCTGCATGGGCGTACCCCTGGGGCCCACTGCTGCTCCGAGATCAGCTGCTGATGAGTGAGCATCGGTAGTTATTTTTCTCGATGGGCTGCAGTTGTAATTCTTGAATTGGGTCGTGAAGCAGCAGTAGGGAGTAAATCGGATTTGGGTTTTTGTATGAGATTTTCTTGGGAGTTTGGATGACTTTTAACTTTACCGTTTAGTTTACTGATTTGTGTTTTCTATTTACTGGTATTTTTATCGGATATTTTGACGTTTGACGTGTTTTTTCTTTTTTTACAAGCACTAATGTGTATATGTGCTTGTGTTTCTGGTGCTGTATAATAGGTATCCAATATTTGAATCCTAATTTTATATTGTTGCTAGGCCTCCCTATCACAGAGCTCCAAATAGCTTCCAACTTAGCATCATCGGACTCTGTAATCCCCACACTCTCACTATTGCCAACGTCTTTCATCGTGCTCTATACATACATATCCTTCAATCGCCTTCAGGTTGAACGGATTTTTGCATTTGTCAGAAGTTTATGACTTTGCATCGATGTTTCAGTAATTTATCTACAAGAATTCCTATATTTGTTTATAAGTGCAAAGTTCTAATAGTTCCCTCGGCAAAATGAAGTTTTAAATTCACTCCAACTTTCCAGAAGTGTTTTAATGAGTGCCCCATAATGACAGTTGAAAACAAAAGTGAAAGAAAGCAATGGAGGGAGATGAAGTATTTGCCTTAACTGGAAGGAAGACTGTGGGCGAATTTCCCGTGAATGCAGCAGTCCTGCGTCATGGAAGTGAATATCTTTTGAAGGGAAGAAATATTTTGCCAAAGATATTCTAACCAAGCCATCTCGACCTCATCTAACCTCACGTACCCTATGCATATCTAACCTCGCCAAACCAAACCTAACAGGGCCGAACCTACCCAAATCTAAGTTGGTTAAGCCTAGTATGACCTAGTATAACATAGCCTAAACTAACCTAACCTAACCTAGGTACACGAGTTGATAGGGGGAATTTGAATCATCAGAAGAACAATTGCAAGTACGTGTTTTCAAAAGTAAAATTTTGGCTTTCCATTGTAGGGTATCCATGTAAACAGTTCGTTATGCAGTTAGCATAACAATATCTACCCCTCCACACGCAACTTCAGGTGTGGCAGGGCACACTAATCGTTCACACCACGTAACTAAACATAATAGGCCAATGTCATAAGCCTAGGGGTGAATAAAAGCAACACAAGTAAATAAATATTTCAAGTCTGCATTCTGTTCCTTTGTTTCTCGCCTCATCTTTGAAGTGTACGCTAAAACTGTGTAGAGCACCTATGTATAAAACACCCGACATATTAATACAGTCTTAAATGAACCTTACCGATCGTTTATTTTAACTGTCAAATTCGCCGTCGCAGTAGACAGGGATTTTCACATCCCTCGTGGTCTCACAATGAACCACATGGTCTGTTCTCACGCAATGCACACATCCCGATTATTCACTAGTCAATATTGCGTGCATGGCAGGATAATTGACAAATACTCGTAGCTGTGGTGAGATCAGGAGACGGTGGATACCGTCATATCCTATGACGCGAAGGGACGGTGGAAATACGCAAAGGATTGAAACAGCTCTTTGGGCTGTTGGATTGGCCATCATCTTAGCCTGCTGAATGGGTCAGATGTAATGGTCTGTTGGATTTGTTTGTGATCACCCATTGATTACTTTTTGTACGCGCCTTGAAAAGACTGTTGGGGTCATCTTGAACACTTCTAAGACCTCCTTTTAAAACTCGTTTAATTGTCGCTGGACACTTCTAAAGTGCCTTTGAAATCCTTGAAGACTCCTTCAACATTTATAAGAACCGCCTTTGAAAACTCCTTGAATAAGACCTGAATATTTATATAAAAACTTTTGAAAACTCCTTGAACACTCTTCAAACGCTCGTTGAACTCTCTTTGAAAACTACTAGAACATCTTGGACTTTCTTTGTAAAGTCCGTGAACATCTCTTGAAAAGTTCTAAGAGCGCCTCCCTTTTGAGAACTCCTTGAACACTCGTTAAACATTTCAAAGACCTTTAAAAACTCTTTTGAACACTCGTTGAACACCTCTTAGACTCTTAGAAAACACCTTGAACATTGCTAAGACCGCCTTTGAAATATTCTTAAACACTTATTGGCATTCTCTTTGTAAACTCCTTGAACACCCTTCGAGCATTTCTAATACCCCCTTTTAAAAATTTCTTTGAACAATTGTTATACACGTCTTGGATTGTTTTGGAAAACATCTTGAAAATTTCTAAGATCTCTTTTGAGAATTCATTGAGCAGTGGTTAAACACCCCTTGAACTGTTTTCTAAAACAAATCGAACATCCCTTGAACATTTCAATGCCCCCTTTAAAAACTCATAAAAAACACGTTAAACACTTATTAGACTCTCCTTGGAAACACCTTAAACACCTAATGAACATTTCTAAGACTCAATATGAAAATTCCTTCAACATTCGTTGAAAACTACTCGTAGTCTCCTTGAAAACTCGTTGAACACTTAAGAAATTCAAGAGAGCCTTTGAAAACTCCTGGTCATTCGTTAAACACCTCTTAGTATGTCTTGGAAAGTACCTTGAAAATTTCTAAGACCACTTTTGGAAACTTCTTCAGCATTTGTTGAACCTTTATTGGAACTCTGCTTGAAAACTCCTCGAACACCCCTTGAACAGTTCTAAGACCCCTTTGAAAACTACTTGAACGAAAGTTGGACATTTCATGGACTTTCTTGAAAACTCAGTAAACATTCGTAAGATACCATTTGAAAAATCCTTGAACTCTCATTAAGCATTTCTTGGGTTCACTTTGAAACCTTCTTGAAAATTTATGAGACCGCTTGAAAAAAGCTAAAACCTAAAACATTTGTTAAATACATCTCGAATTTTCTTTAAATATAACTTGAACATTCTATGTAATTGTCTATGGCCCCCTTTGAAAACTCCTTGAGCACTCGTTCAAGACTATGACTGAAAACGCGTTGAACATTTATAAGACCCCTTTCGAAAACTTCTAGAACAATCGTTGAACACCTCCAGGATTGGGTTAGTAAACACCTCGCCTTAAAATTTCCTTGAATATTTTTAAGACCACGTTTGAAAACACATTGAGCATTCGTTGATTGTTTTTTGCCTTGAATATTTATAAGACGTTCCCTTTAAAAACTCCTTAAACTTTCGTTCAACATCCATGAAACTACTTTAGAAACATATGGAACATTTCAAAGACTCCTTTAAAAACTGCTTGTACTTTCGTTGAATAACTCTTGGACGGTTTTGGAAAGCACCTTGAAACTTCTATTAACATTTGTAAGACTCCCTTTTTGCTACTCCGTAGCATTTGGTGAACAGTTCTTGGACAGTATTGGAAAACAACTTGAACATTCCTAGAACCAACCTTTGAAAACTCCTTGAACATTTATTTGAATTTCAGTAAAAACTCTTTCAACACCCTTTTCCATTTCTAAGACCCCTTTTGAAAACTCCTTGAACAATCCTTTAGAATTTAGATTCACTTTCTTTCAAAACTCCATGAACATTCGTAGATCACTTCTTGGGCCAATTTTGAAAACAATTTGAACATTCCTTGAAAATTTCTCAGTCCCCTTTGTGGAGAAATCACCTTTGAATAATATTCCCCCTTTCCCTCTTGAGACAGTATTTCGGGAGAGAAAGCGAGTCACCATCCCCCCCCCTTCTGACCTCCCCCTCTTGATTCCCATGAAATTCACACCGAAGCTTCCTCCCGGGCGTCTCAAACACCCCCCCATCCTCTGGTCGGGAGACTGCTTTGTATCCTCGCCGTGAACCGCGTTTATGGCCCCCGCCGCTGTCGCCCGTCTGGCTACTGATCCCAACCGTTGACACTTCCTCGTAAGGAGGCCCGATAACGAAGGTTAAGAAGGTCTCAATCTCTCTCTCTGTTTTGAGTAGCTCCGGGTATATATGCACCCACTCCAGGCTGACGGATAGATTCAGTTAGACGCGACTTCCCCGAAAGAAGTGCAATTCAACCAGCTCTCTCCAAATAAGGATGAGTGACGGTCGCAAGCCAGGAAAGAGCTGGACATCACCCCCGTGTCTTCGGGTCTGGGAGAAGAGTCTCGTGAGGCAACGTCAGCCTTTCTCATCTGCCTTCGGATCAAGGATTTAAGAAGCCGTCCTCCGAAGTTCATCTGGTGACCTTTTACGACAAGAGGCCCATTAGCTCGCTCAAGCCTAGTGTGGAGAAGTTCCCCTCCCCCTTCGAAGTCCGTTGTCCGTTCGGTGACCTCCTGAGGACAGGAGGCCCGCGTCTCGCAAACGCAAGAGTAGCCCCACCCACTATGGGTTGTGCGGCTAACACCTGTGAGTAATCAAGATCGCCAAGACCTTCCCATAGTTGCTCCACCTTACCCTCGATTTCAAAGAAGGTAAATCAGTCATTACCCTCAATCTCTCATGATAACCATTCCCTAACCACGGTTATCTAATTAGTATTCGGAGCTTAAGTCCGTCTCATTTATGTACATTTATATACATAATTATTGTTGTCCCCTTTTATTACGTGTCTATTAAAAGTCTATTTTTGTCATTGTGTTTGTTGTATTCTTTGGTTACGCAGCTGCTGCTATCCGTTTAAATCGCACTCTTAGAAACAATAACAGTTGTCACCTTGCTTGGCCTACCTTAGAGACTATGTGCGCATATTAACGTACACTTGGCCATACCTCGACATAAAGATATTTGGCGTCAGGTTTTTGAGTCTTTCCAACCTGATTTTTGAAGCACTAAGGTCAGTTGATAGCAGCTGCATTACCAAGAATATTCGAACAACAATATTTTAGGACAATTTTTGATTAACGGGTAACAACAAATTTGCAAGCTCATTCTTGTGTGGCGTTTCCACAGTTTTTCTAGTTCCTTAAAAGAGGATATTAGCTAAGAAGTAATACTGACCGTCTTGTTTTTGTGTCGTGAGACAGATTCACCCGTTTTTAGTTATTTATTTTTTTGTGTGCGTTTGCCCGATCTTTGCTAGGATTTATGTTTCGTCCTTTCATCGGAAAAATTTCAAAGATAACCTCTTTGTTTAAGTTGATATATCCAATTTTGTGAATCAACTTTTAAAATATTTTTGTATCAATTTGATTTATTTAAAGCCACTATTTGGTATCGGCAGTGACATGACGCAATTATTGTTAGAGCAAGATGCTCTAAAGGTAGGATATGTTAGCAGGGAGCTGTCCCATAGCGAAAAGGTGTATGCCAACAATGTGCTTGAAGCGCTAGCCATAGGGTGGTATATTCGTAAATTCAGGATGTATGTTAAAGGCACCGACAACTGCCTAGCCGATAGCTTGGGTAGGAATCCTATAGAATATCCCCTTCCAACAACCTGAGTATACAGTAAAATTCGCGTTTGATTCCTTTTTTTTTCTAAATACTCTTTTGGTTTTTTTTTGCCTTTTTACTGTGTATTTGCGTATGTATAAATTAAGTTATCTGTGGTTACACATATGCAAATCCCGTGTAGTGTGATGTTTGTTTGTTTTTGTTGGCAAGTATTAAATTTGTAACTTTATAAGTTCCCCTCTTAATGAATTTATTGTCGACATTAATTCGCTCCCAAGTGTCCTACGATGTAAAAATGTTTTTGGATAGTGTGGAATGTGGAGGAATCCCCGTTGAATAATATTATACCCCCATCCCTCCTGAAACAGTATTTAGGGAGAGAAAGCGAGTCATATCCGCCCCCCCCCTCCCTTTCCGACCTCTCTTTCTTTTGACTTGCTGCCAGGTTCCCGTGAAATTCACACCGAAGCTTCCTCCCGGGTCGTCCCAAACTTCCCCCCCGTCCCCTTCAGATCGGGAGACTGCTACTGCTTTGTATCCTCGCCGTGAACCGCGTTTATGGCCTCGCCGCTGTCGCCCATCTGGCTGCTGATCCCAGCCGTTGACACTTCCTCGTAAGGAGGCGCTCGGTTCATCACGCCCGATAACGAAGGTTAAGAAGGTCTCAATCTCTCTCTCTGTTTTGAGTAGCTCCGGGTGTTTATGCACCCGCTCCAGGCTAACGGACAGATTCGGTTAGACGCGACTTCCCCGAAAAGAATGCAATTCAACCAGCTATCTTCCAAGAAGCGTGAGTGACGGTCGCAAGCCAGGAAAGAGCTGGACATCACCCCCGTGTCTTCGTCTCTGGGAGAAGAGTCTCGTGAGGCAACGTCAGCCTTTCTCATCCGCCTTCGGATCAAAGATTGAAGAAGCCGTCCTCCGAAGTTCATCTGGTGACCTCTTACGACAAGAGGCCCATTAGCTCGCTCAAGCCGAGTGTGGAGGTGTCATCTCCCCTGCCCCCTTCAAATTTCGTTCGGTGACCTCCCGAGGACAGGAGACCCGCATCTGGTGACTTCTTACGACAAGAGGCCTATTAGCTCGCCCAAGCCGAGTGTGGAGAAGTCATATCCCCCCCCCCCTTTCGAAGTTCGTTCGGTGACCTCCCGAGGACAAGAGGCCCGTATCTGGTGACTTCTTACGACAAGAGGCCCATTAGCTCGCTCAAGCCGAGTGTGGAGAAGTCATATCCTCCCCACCCTTTCGAAGTTCGTTCGGTGACCTCCTGAGGACAGGAGGCCCGCGTCTCGCTAATGCGAGTTCGAGAAGAGTAGCTTCACCTGCTGAGGGTTGTGTGGCTACCACCCGTGAGTAATCAAGGTCTCCAAGACCTCCTCATAGTTGCCCCACCTTACCCTCGAGTTTCAAAGGAAGTAAAGCATTCATTACCCTCAATCTCCCATTATAACCATTCCCTAACCCCGGTTATCTAATTAGTATTCGGAGCTCCCTTTATGGTTATGGGTGCGTTAAGTAAGTACACCTCGAATAAAGATCGAAAAAGGCGAAATTTTTAGATATGTACATGTACTCCGTACTTATACTTGAGTCATCAAATGTGCCTTCCAGGCCCCAAGAATTCGTTTTGATGGAGCTTGTTGTATCAATTATTTTTATCTTTATACTAATATTTTTGTTATATATATATATTTTACTTTTCACCACTTTCTCACAATTGAGTACAGCTGACAACCGGGAAAATATGGTATTAATTCCCTGTGTTGCTGACGCACATCTCTATCAAACATTGCCTCAAAGTCATGCATAACACTGATTTATTAGGGGAGGTGAATCTCCTGTAAAAAAAACCCATTAAAATACGACAACAAAGGACGACAAGTTAATGAAATGAACGATTTTCAAACTCTAGTAAATATTGGCTTTAATCTGAATTTTCACCCAATTTTTAGCCCCCACTTAATGTCTGTTTGGACTATTGGCTCCTAAATCGTGTCAAAGTATGTGCTTTTCTCACCGTGCGATTAACAGTCGTTTCCATAAGATCCGAATGGGGCTCGTACCGCATTTAGGAAACACCCAAATTACTTCCCAGTGGAGCTGTATAATTTCACTCAATTATTGGCAAAGGTAAAATTAAACTTTCGTAAGAGAGAATTCATTTTTATTTTTCGGCTAAGTGTTGCAGGGACTTATAATTATGTCGCAGTAGTAGTCACAAGGACTACACTTTAGGCCTTGCTGTATACGAATAGCATCAAAACTTGGCCATAAAAGCAAAGTAGAATTGAGAATTTGGGCTTGTTTGTGGGTTTGAATGAAAGGATTTACATGGGTAAAATCCGTGAAACTGGATATTTCACCCTTCATAAAGCCTCTCCGTTGCGAGAGAAGCAGAATAATGAAATTTGCGTACCTCTTTGTTCCTTAGCGAACCATGGAGTCTTCTTTTCCTCTCGAGCTATGAACCTTTACTCATTTTGACTTCACGACTTTTTCAGCAAAACCCTTTTCTAAAACTCCCCTCCCCCTTTATTTATCTCTATTCGATAAAGAATAGAAAATAGGTAAACAGAAATTGGTGCTGTAAAATTGCAAAAAAAAGAAACTTAAACGGTCTAGGAACATTTGAATTAAGATTTGCTACTAACGATCGTTCAGGGCCAAAGAGCTCATTTAGTAAATATTTCGACCACAAAGGCGAAGAAAAGAGTCTCTCGTTCGTCGAAGGGGTGATTACTAGTTGGGAAATCGTATGAATTTCGCCATTCCTATGTGATTTTACCATCGTTATGGTGGTAAAATACGGTTCAATAGAGCTTAGACAATTGCTAATCACTTTTATTTCGATATAAACGATTTGGGGCTCATTTTTAACTATTTTAACTCTTAGGTACAATATTTACCAAACATTGAGAGTACTAGATCATGAAAATAACTCAAACACACATATTAAAATGAGAAAAACAACAAATGGATATGTGCACATATTTGTCAAATGAGGTAATTATATTTAAAACATACTTTTGGGGTACATTGCATGTTGTACAAAATATTGCATTTCCAAAAAAAATCAAACATTCAAATGTTATTCGACATTTTTTTTATTTTAAAAAATCTGCTAAATTATTGAAAAGATTTTAAAATATTCCCTCAAAAGTTTGAAAAGCCACTAGATTTTTAAATGTCATTAACAAGACAACTTTTTTTTTTAGGTTTTACCTAATGAACTGAAACTAGTTAAATATTATCTTAATTTACAGAGAACTATGAATAAAATTATGTATCTAAATGAAGACCATTGCTGACTTGAGGCAGATCCTGCATGAATTCTCTGAACGGCCGCTGTTTTGTCACCTGTAAAATAACAAACAATATGGAAAAATTGTAATACCTTTCATAGGCCAGAATTATGAAATTGAGGTTGTCCAATTAAATACCTTCTTATATGATTTACAAATCTTCACTTCTCGATTAGTGAGAAAAATTGCTTTAACGTATAAGAATAAAAATACGGTAGGTATATGAAAACTATTAATAGACTTTTAAAATGTGGAGCTTTATAAAAAATGCCTTAATTAAGCACAGTTTTAACAGTTCTAATATATTTTTAGCTGAGGAAAAAAGATAGAGAAAGAAGAAAAAAGAAAAGACCGAGACACAGAGAGAAAGATAGAGAAGGATACAGACAGACAGAGAGAAGGAAAAAGATATAAGAAGAAAGAGAGAGAGAGAGAGAGAGAGAGAGAGAGAGAGAGAAACTGAGACGGAGAGAAGGAAAGAGTGAGACAGAGGAAGAGACCGAAACGGAGAGAAAGAGAGATACAGAGCGAGAAAAACAGAGAAACAGAGACAGACAGACATAGAGGGAGAAACTGAAAAAGACACATAAAAATACAAAGAGAGAGAGAGAGAAACACACAAAAAACATAGAAGGAAACACACACACAAACACAGATAGCCTCCCAGAAAGACACACAGACACATAAAGTGACACGCATATAAAGAGAGACACACACAAATACATAAAGACATAGAGAACTACAGAAACAAGGACCAGCAAAAACCCTAAGATCTGCTCAAGGAGAGTCCGTTTACCCGAACGGTTTAAACTACCACTATTTAATGTTAGTGTATCATGCTCTTTTTTTAACTATTTCAATTCTGCGGTACACACACTCATCTACATGTGCATCCTTTGGCATGCAGGTTCAGTTTTCATTCAAATGCACGTACACGTTCGTCCGAACGGGACAAGGGATATGACAGTACTCTCTTCTCCCACAGGTAATGATGAAAATAATAAGGTATAGGACAGACAAAAAAAGAAAGGGAATTCACATTCACTCCATGCTATGAAGAGGGTCGTCGCCGGCATCTTTTTTATTTATCATTTCATTTTATTACTTAATTCCTTATTATATATGACGTTTTCATATATATTTACACTATTGAAGTACTATCAAGTCAGTTTTTGAACATATTTACTGACGCGCTATCTACTATACGGTGGGGAAGACTATTCCACGTTTGCGTGATCTTAAAAGTGAAGTAATATTTAGCTGTAGTGGAGTTAAAAAGCTTATTTACTAATTTAAAACCATTTCGGCGTGTGTTTGCACTTTCCTCCATCTCGAACAATAGTCTGTAATTAATATTAGTAAATTTTTTTAAGATTTTGAATACCTCAATCAATTGTCCACGTAATCGTCTACTTTCAAGGAAGAGTGGGTGAATGAGCGGAGTCTCTCTTCGTACGGTTTGTTTCGAATTCCAGGAACTAGTTTAGCAGCCCTACGTTGCACTCTTTCTAACTGCGCTATATGCTTGTTTAGGTAGGGAGCCCCAAATTGAACCGCATATTCGAGGTGTGGGCGCACTGGCGCTTTGTATAGTTGCAAGATTCTATCTTTCGATTTAAAAGTGAAATTCCAAGTGATATATTCTAGCATTCGGTTAGCTTTATTACAAGTTTCTACATAATGTTTCGATACTTTAAGGTCCTCTGAGATTAAAATCCACAGGTCTTTTTCTAAGTTAACGGATTCGAGGATTTGGCCTTTTATATGGTATTCTATTTTTAAGTTGCGACATCCTAAATGCATTTGTCCGCCCATTCGACAATATATACGAGTACCAAGGTCTCTCTGCATTTCCTCTACATTGGATCAGGAAAGGGCTCTGCTTCCTAGCTTCGTGTCATCAGCAAATTGAGAGATCCCACTAATCACTCCATTATCCAGGTCGTTAATTTAAATAATAAATAATAATAAGCCCAGGACTGACCTCTAAGGAACCCCGTTGGTGACTGGGATCCACTCTGAGCACGCCACATTTACGACAACTCGTTGTGAACGATTTGAGAGCCAGTTTTTAATCCATTTGAGTATGTTACCCTTCACCCCAATTGATCTAATTTTTATCAATAACCTATCGTGCGGAACTGTATCAAAGGCCTATAGAAAGTCAAAGTAAATTATATTTGCTGCTTTAGTCTCATCATAGATGCAAATCATGTTATGAAAAAATTCGAGTAGATTGAGCACGAGTGCTGTAGTCTCAATCCAGGCTGGGTGACTGCGATTAAATTATCACTGGTCAACAATTTTCGAAAAGTTGTGGGCTTCTGAAATGAGATTAGTTATTTCTTATGTATTTTTATGCACTGAATCCAAATATCATTTCGAAAAATACCTATTGGCTCTAGGTTTAAAGATACGCGTTATGTAATATTTGATTAATTTATTATAACGTACAGTAAGTGTCATTATGTTTTAAACTCTAATCCATATCCATTCTCTGCCTTTTTGTTGATGCTTATATTAGGCTGAAGAATCATCTCTTGCCGATGTCCAGGAATAGTCTGCAAGCATTATTGTGCTCCATTTACCCTGGTACCGCTTTCCCATGGTTGAAATATCTTGGTGAAACCATTCACCATGTTCGTCGCTAACTACATCACAGTTCGCTGGTAAAAAGTCTAAATGTGAGTCGAAAAAGTGCATTTTAAGTGACATGTTACATCTTATGTTCTTATATGCCTTGATGAGGTTTTCCACCAATTCTTCATAGTTTCCTTCCATTCTGTTTCCGAGAGTGTACGTATCTTTCCCAATTTGGTATCGTTTCATTATTTTTAAACTTTGATAGTCTTTATTATGCTCCTGAATTAAGTTTATTATTACCGGGTTAACCCACAGTTCTCTCTTTGATTTCCGATTCTTTCGGCGTACGTACCTTACTAACTTGGAATCTACAGTGAGCACCCTTTGCTGTAGCACCGAGTACATGCCATTTACTGTCCATTATAAAAACAACTTTTCCAGTTTATTCTTCTTATCCGGTCACAAAGTTTTTCGAAGTTGCAACTCTCAAATCGTGGGATTAGTTGTGTACTCTCTTTTGCCTCTACGCTTGTATTAATTTCGAACCTAATTACATTACTCGTCGACAAAGGTTCACCTACGCAAACGGTTTCTAACAAAGTTTTCTCTGTTGATATAATTAAATCAAGTAGATTTTGACTACGCGTAGATTCCTCTATTTTTATAATATAAAATTATCCTGAATGAATATGACCAAACTTTCTCCTACTTTATCCGAAGTTGTTTGTATGGTTAGCGTTAGGGAAATTGAATTCCCCACAAATTAGTTTTTTCCTTTTCTCGGCATAGACGAAAGGCACTCAAAGAGGAGTACGTTCTCTGTCTCTATTTGGGATGGGGGGCGATAAATAACGGCTAAGTTAATTTTATTATTTTTAGAACACTCTAGCTCTATTAACAGAACCTTACTCTTCGTATTTACGGTCGTCACGCCCAACGTTCTTGCATTTAGTTCTTCTCTTACGTAAGCTGACACTCCACTGCCACTTACAGTTAAACGTTCTTTTCTATGGATTTTGTACCCTTCTATAGTAAATTCCGCAATAATGTCTGTTGTAACTGTGTCCAACCAAGTCTCGCTAATACATACGTTATCGCAATCGATCTCTCGAAGCAGGACTTTAAATTTGGGTAGTTAGTTCCTTGAACTCCGAAAATGTGCGTAAATGCATTTTAATTTTCCCTTTAAGTAAGAGCGTCTTTCTCTCGTATGCCTGGGTCGTTTCCCTGCCCACTCAAGTTTATTGAGTGGACAGGGAAATGACCTTGGGAGCAAATAAATTGCTGACCAGGAACATCACGTAAGCTTTTTTCAATTAATCCCCCTTAGTCTAGAATTTGAAACTAGGTTCAAATGGACGTAATCGTTACGAAAACGCGACAGTTGGTCCTGAAAATCGTTACCCCTACTTTAGTCGCTTTTGCCCTAGCCGATATAATTAGATTTCTCGCTCGATAAACAATTTCGGTGGAGTTGTCCGAATTGGTGTATGTCTTTTCCATCAACGAGGGTAATTATAGCGCGGTCTTCACACTGTCCCTTCAGATTTTCAATTTCTCTGACCACGTGATTTATCCTTTCGCTCCCCCGATAGAGAGAGTTTCTTACGCTTGGCCGGATTGCGTGCTTTAAATTCTGAATCTTGGTTCTTTATTAAAAGAGTCCCCGATTAAAATGCTCTCTGTTTCGTCCTCGATTGGAATTAACAAGACGAATTGATTTGAGCAGGATATTTCAAAACGGCTTGTAGCTCTCGTTGGTCTAGTCTCATTCCTAACCGGCCTGAATTGTGATTCCAGGGGTCTATATGAATTTAAGATACGCGCTTGCTCATTAATAATCTCTTGGGTGTCTCTATATTCTATATGACTCAATATGTGGCTTTAAACGTGATTTTCCCTTCTCCGCAATTCACCAGTTCGTCTATTTTACGCTTAGTTGCTACTACGTCTCTTCCTATAAAGTTTACTTCTAATCTAACTTCATTTATCGTATTTTTTAATTTTACCTCGGATGCCTGGTTCAAAAGACAGAAGCGACATATTCTAATGTTATCAGGGCCAGTGGGAACGTAAATTTCCTTATTGAAGAAAACACCACAATGAATACAATCAAATTTGACAATATGCATGTTTAACAAAAGATTATTAAAAATATCACGAATGAAATTGAAATTTATAGCTTTAAGAAACTTATAACAGGGTGTCGAGGTATACCTGTGTAGACTAACTCGACGCTCAGAGTCTTACACAAGTACGGGCAGACAGCTGGCCACAGGCCGCTTTAGTTATGTCTGGGTAATTAATAAAGAGTGCGAATTACGGTTGACCGGGTTTAAATTAATGGCTTTCTAAGTTGCAGTTCAAAGGATATATAAAGACAATACCACAAAATATAATTTTAATATATGTAACAAAAAAGGGGCAATTTAGATGTATGTATATATATATATATATATATATATATATATATATATATATATATATATATATATATATATATATATACAAAAGGGGAACAAATTACTTATGGTGGTTAAATAAATTATGTGAAGATTAACGAGTTAATCTGAGGATGACCATACACAATCGCTTTACTTTCAAGCGCGGATGAATTGGATGGGGGATAGAAGACAACGGCGCAGGTCTTCAAGAAGATACTTCGGGGAGTCCTGACTCGGATGACTTGAAGTTGGGGTTGGATTACTTCGTGATGAAGAATGAGATTTTCTCTGCTCCAGAGAGACGTAATCTCAAGCCGAGACTATTCTGCTGATCGGCAGGGAGTGTCAGTCTCGAAAGAACGAGAATCTTGAAGGGGTAGTGAAGATGAATGGGCTGCACAACTCTCTGGGAAGAATGGGGCTCGATAGCTTTCCTCTAAACTGGGGCCAAAGCTTAACAAAGGTAGATCTGCAGTCGAGATCTTAGACGACGTACGACGACGAGTTATGGGGGGTCACGGGAAACAGACGTCAGTCGGGACAGAGTAAATGGCGGGTTTTAAATCTCTTCGAGAGATACTGAGCATTGGGTTAAATACCTGGGTAGCTGCTCTGATAGACACCTCAGGACCTTACAGTCCCCAAGGGATTCTTTGCGCCAGTCTAAAAAACACAATTTAAGATAACGGGTCGTTCCAGATGATCAAACCTGACTTGCGATCTGGGGGTAGGGTTAATATGGCCGCCCCCAGCATTATCGCAGGGGAGGGGGTGGGCAATTGGCGTCTGAACGCAATTTTTTTTTTTAATTAAGAGGCTATCTGGCGACTGCCGACTTAGGCATATGTTCCTGCAAACAAACAGCCTAGTTCTAGGCTACTTTAAAAAATTGAACAGGAAACAACAATAAAAAGAAATAACAATAACAAAGCAATAACAAAAACAATAACAAAAACAACAACAACAATTGAACCTGGTTAAATGAAAGGGAGAAGGCCGGCCTCCCCACAAAAGTCAACAAGTCAACAAGTCAACAAGTCAACAAGTCAACAAGTCAACAAGTCAACAAGTCAACAAGTCAACAAGTCAACAAGTCAACAAGTCAACAAGTCAACAAGTCAACAAGTCAAAGTACACGCACTCGTCCCGAGTACAAGGGACAGGCGGTAGCGACCCCGCCTATCCCGGTACCGGGACAGGTGTTGTGCGCGAAGATCACCCAGACTGGGACATTCGACAAGAATGTGCCGAACAGTCTGGGGGACGACGCAGTCGTTGAAATAGGGCGCAGGTGAGCGCTCCATCAAATAGCGATGCGTCACACGAGTGTGCCCGATTTGGAGAAGAGAGAAAGCAACCTGAAGCCGCAGCGGCATTGGGGGATAGGTCCATGGGAACAGTCACGGCGCAATGACACGCAACTTTAAGTTCCCTTCGACCGTCTCCCATCTTCTTTGCCAAGCAGTCCGAAAAGCTGCCCGTATTCCTGCCATGTAGTCAGTGTGAGAAAGAGGGAAACGCTGGTCCGGTCGCAGAGTCCTCGCGGACTCTTTGGCGCCCTCATCGGCGCGCTCATTCCCCGCAATTCCTACATGTCCAGGAACCCAGCAGAAGATAATCTCGACATCTGCCCGGCTCTGCGAAACCGTGGCGTCAGGGATTTCGCGAACCAGGGGATGCAGAGATTCCAATGCCCCGAGAGCACTCAGGGCGCTTTGTGAGTCGCTATAGATCACAATCCGATCTCCGAACCGGGCACGTCGCGTAATCTCCCGTACCGAGTGGTGTATTGCCACCAGCTCGGCCGTGAAGACAGACGCAGTGCCTGGTAGAGCCCCGCTAACTTCAAACAGAGGGGATACGGCGTGGAAGCCGACCCCATTCTTGGGACTTGGAGCCATCCGTATACACTGGCACGGTACCAGCGTGACACGATGTGTGCTCCAAAAAGGTCGAACGCAATACTCCCGGCGCAGTACAAGCTTTGGGAGCAGAGGCGTGGCGACAAATAGCCAAATGTGGTACCCTCCAGGGTGGCGTCCTGGGCAGAACCAGGAGCGCCACCGGCCTGAGAGCTATATCTACATCTCGAAGGAGTTTCCTGGCCCTAAACCCAAAGGGCTTAGGGTATGACTGGCGTCTCTCGGTGGCATAGGCATCATCGAGATCAGCTGCGGATGCAGTGGGAGCTGTTGGCGACTGAGGGAGGCGCCGGGCTCACGCGTACAGAAGAGTGATGCACTGCACGCGGCGCAGAGCAAGATGCATCTCCCCAGCATCGACCAACAGGCTCTCAATGGGGGAAGTGCGAAAGGCACCGGTCGCAAGAAAAAGGCCGGTGTGGTGAATCGAATCCACTTTCCGCAATAAACGCTCGGCTGCGGATGCATAAAACTCGCATCCGTAGTCGAGCTTCGAGCGAACAAAGGATCGATAAAAAAGTAAACCAGTAGCCCTATCAGCGCCCCAAGCGCTAAACGTCACGGAACGGAGAATGTCCATGGCGCGGGTACAAGAGACCCTAAGGCTGCGAATATGAGCCTCCCAGGTGAGGCGTCGGTCGAATACAAGACCAAGGAAACGGTGTGACTCAACCACATCCAGGCGCACCCCATTAAGAAACAAATCTGGGTCGGAGTGAAGCCGTGGTTGGCGGCAGAAGTGCACCACCTTAGTCTTGGCCACAGAAAACCGAAACCTGTGCGCTTCGGCATAGCGAGAGACGTGGTTCAATGCCTGTTGGAGTCGACGCTCCAGAGTTGGCATCTGGGCCGCGCCAAAAGAGATCGATAGGTCGTTCTCGTAGAGCGTAGCGAGAACATCTTCCGGCAGCACCGAGGTGATGCCGTTGATGCTCAGGGCAAAGAGTGTGACACTGAGAACCATTCCC
Organism: Ceratothoa steindachneri; assembly: GCA_963969495.1. Classification (NCBI taxonomy): domain Eukaryota; kingdom Metazoa; phylum Arthropoda; class Malacostraca; order Isopoda; family Cymothoidae; genus Ceratothoa; species Ceratothoa steindachneri. The sequence continues at coordinate 20,565,928 of OZ018330.1, read as the reverse complement.
TGCAGGAGACCCTCTTTCTGCTCCTTTGGGCCGGAGAGGGCTCCCCCTCCCCACCCGTACGCGAAATCGACGATCTCGCAAAAATTCAGATATAAACATTGGGAGGCGTCCCCTCGCCCCCATCGTGTAGAAAGTCTCCATGATACCGTATCGCCATGCGGTATCATAGGCCTTCTCCAGATCAAAAAAACACCGTGGCGTAGTGCTGTCTACGAAGGAAAGCCTCGCAGATGGCATTTTCCAGTCGGAGCAGATCAGCCGACGTCGAGTGGAACTTACGGAAGCCACACTGTGCAGAAGACAGATGGCCTCCGCTGTCCAGGAAAAAGGCTAATCTAACATTTACCAATTTCTCCATCAACTTGCACACTCAAGAGGTTAGAGAGATTGGGCGGAAACCGGTCGGAGTAGAGTGATCTCTCCCCGGTTTGTGAAAGGCGAGCACAGTAGCGATTCGCCAGGAGTCTGGGAGAAGACCTTCCACCTAGATTCTGTTGAACAAATTTAACAGAAAGGCCATGCCTCGCTTACCCAGGTGTCAAAGCATGGTGTACGGGACATCGTCCGGACCATGGGTGGTGTCCGCGCACGAAGCGAGAGCGAAACGCAACTCACTCACAGTAAACTTGTCGTTGAAGGGTTCTCTGCCTCTGGAGGTAAAGTCCAGCCAGCGGCCTTCCGCGACATCACGACGTGCATTGAATGCTGGCGGAGCAGCATCACGGCTAGAAAATGCTAAAAAAGCGGTCGCGAAGGATTCCGCCACGGACGCGGGGTCCGATATTGCGGTCCCATTCTCCTGGAGAAAGGGAGGGGGGTCCTACGAGAACTTGCCCCGAATCCTTTTGACTCGCTTCCACACCTCAGCTAAAGGGGTCTTCCCGTTGAGTGAAGACACGTATGCCCGCCAAGAAGAGCGGCGGGCGTGCTTCGAAATATACCGGAACCTAGCCCTAGCCCAATGAAATTCAGCGACAGTGAAATCGTTCGGGCGGCGCTTATAGCGCATGTAGGCATAACGCTTCTGTTTGAGGGCTGTCTCACACTCGGCCGACCACCATGGGAGTGGTCGTCGTGCAAAACGGCCAGACGTCCTAGGAATAGTAGTCAGGCCCACGGCGATGAGGTTGCCGGAGAAGAACTCAACGGCCTTATCTACCGACCTAAACTCCTCAACTGAGATAGAGAATTGTGTCATTTCCTGAAATTCAGGCCACCTCGCCCGCGCCAAGCACCACCGAGGTGGTCTCTCAGGCGGCAGTTGCCCTGAAAATCATATTTGAATGGGAAACTGATCACTACCATGGAAGTCATCGACCACCCCCCAATCAAAATCAGGCTGTGCATCCGAAGAGCACAAAGATAGGTTAAGGCAGGCAAGAAAATGAAGCGGTTCTCGGATAGTGATGCGTAAACTCATCCACGTTTAGGACACCCATCTCAAGCTCTTCGATCAGATGGGCAAGGACTTGTCCCCTGGGATTTATGGAGTAATCTCCCCAGAGAGGATGCCTGCCGTTCAGATCTTCAAGCAAGAGATAGGGCCTTGGCAACCGTGCCACGACGCAGCGGAAGTCCCCGCATCGAAGTCAGCTGACGGTGGAATGTACGCAGAAATGATAGTATACCTCCTATCCAGGTGAAGCTGCACAGCCACTGCCTGAAAGGAGGTATCTAAAGAGAAAGTAAGAACAGAGACATCATGCCGGGTGTAAACCGCGCATCCCCCAGCCCGGCCATCCCGCGGGGGTGGGGTCGCAAGACCTTTATACACCGGGAGGGCAGGCAGGGCGCACACGCCTAGCATGGTCTCCTGCAAAAAATAGCTAATGGAAAACGGGACGAGACGAGCCTCCGCAGCTCCTCCCAGTTGGCCCGGAGTCCACGGCAATTCCATTGAAGGAATATGCCCTCCAGGCATAGCTCGAAGAAGACGCGGGGGCCCTCCTTGAACTGAAAACCCTCACGGGAGTGGCCGTACGCTTCCCGGGGGCAGAACCCCGGGCGCTGTTGTCCGGACAAAGCGCTGAAGGCGCTGTCGCCTTCGAAGACTTATTGGGGGAGGCTGGGCTCGCCATGCGAGTCTTTTCCTCCCTCCGCCTCCAAACCTTACGCGTGCGTTGCGGTTTCGGAGGCAGGGGGCCCTCTTTTCGAGGAATTACCGTCTTCGAGCCACTCGCTCCACCTCGGGGCGTGGCCGAAGAGGCCGAAGCTCCTTTGTTGCTGTCCTCCTTTCGGGGAACAGTAATAGCACCTTCGCGAGCGTTGCACGAATGCCTTCACGCGGTAGCGGTACCAGCCGGCACGCACCGACTCAGGGAGCTTGTCACAGTCGAACGTGACGAAGAGTGTAGGGGTGGGTCTCGAGGCCCCTCCCTGTTTTCTCATCCCACGTTCGACCTTGACCGCCCCATGGTCGGCCAGCTCTAAGGTGATTTCCTCAATGGAGTAGTCAACGAGTTCCCTCGCATAAACTACTCCTTTCACAAAGTTCATGGTAGAGTGCGGCGTCACACTCACCGGGGTGCCATGAAGTATCCGAAGAGCACTTATCTTGGCCGCCTCGGCGGGATTCGCCGCATTCGCCAGAAGGCTCCCTTCCGAGAAACGGGTTACTTTCGGCTCTCTACCAATTGCACTAGCTAATCCTCTCCTCTGATGGATCATGTTGCCCTTAGACAACATGGTTCCATCAGTGGAGCGAATAACGAGGAAGCGTTTGAAGCCAGCGGGCTCGAAAACGCCAGGTAACTTCTGAATGAGGGGCCCCGATGTCATCGAGACTCCGCCCTGTGCACTTTTGGTCTTTGCCATGGTCAGGAGCTCCGTACCCGGGGAGGCAGAGGGGCCGGATGTGCCGATCTTGGCTTGGTCGCTTGCCAAAGTGGCAGCAGACCCATCCGTCCCCGTAGCCTTCGCGGATGGAGAGGAGCCCCGAGTCTTCTTCGTCTTTTTGGTCCTTTTCTTTTTTGGAGAGGAGGGCGGGGAATGAACCCGCTTCTCACCCCCGCCGGTAAAAGCCCCCAGGCCAGATGGACTGGCCTCAGCCAGGTCCTTCTCCGAAATGGAGAAGGTCCTGGTGGTCGCAGGGGCATCATCCGGAGGAGATCCCTCCCCTTCTTGTACTGCCTGAGAATCCACAGCCGTTTGACGAGGACCTTGCATAGGGGTGGATTCGGGTTCGGTGCTTGGCGCCGAGCCTGGATTCGCCCCCATGGAAGGCCCTACCGTCTGAGGCTGGTTTTCCTTAAGCACCATGTCTATCACAGGAGGGGCCTCCAGTTGGCCATCCCCTCCCAGGACATCGCAGGTCCCCTTGGCAGCGTCATAAGTCTTTCGTGTGGAGGCACAGGCCTTGACCCCGGCAAGGTTTAATATTTTTGCCAGCAGGTCTTTTGAGGGAAGCGACCGAAGGGGCCTGGCTTCCCTCTCCCCCCTAAGGGGGTTTGCCCTACCGAGCCGCTTGCACGAGGGGCGGTCGGCAATGGGCTGCCTGCTGGCTTTCTTGGCAGTCTCTTAGAAAGAAAAGGAGGGACTGCCGCTGGAGATAGGGAGGTGCCCGAAAGCACCTCCAGAGAAGGGGGTAAGGGGGAGTCCCCTGCACCCGTAGGCGTAGAAGAGGAGTCAGCTTCCTCTTCGGTTAAAGAGGTATAGAGGGTCCCCTGCGCAAGCACAGGGGAAGAGGCCTCCATCTTTTCTGTGGAGCTGCACGAGGGCGGCTCCGTTGTTTTAGGGGGAATAAGGGGAGATGTGTTTTTTTTTTCATCATTGGGCATGGTGACCCTCTTTGTTTTACGGGACGCAATCGCTCACCCCCTATTGCAGTAGCCCGCACTGCAAGAGGTGCTTATAGGCCCGGCAGAGCCAGGCGCCGCCATTTGGGACCACCCTCTCGCCTGGTGGCCTGGCGGCTCCACCTTGAACACGGCGTAAAAAAGATAGATTTTGAAGAGGAGAGGAAAAGGGATGTGAGGAAGGTATGGGTGGGGATGAAGCAGGTTGTTAAAAAAAAACCCATCCTGAACCGGAGCTGAGGGGTTAGGGAACAATGTCCTCTCCCCCCTCAGCCCCGATCCCCAGTGGTTGGCTTGAGAAGAAGGTCAGCATCTACCCTGCCCTGTGAAATTAGAGGCTGACCAGAGAAAGTTGTGGGAGAGGTTGTATGAAAAGCGACGAGGTAGGGGATAAATCGGGCTATCTGAAGGAAGGAAGAGAGGCTAAGCTGGGGCCGGACGGAGCGCTGGATCCCGTCAGCACGGCGGCCAGGATGGCAAATCGCCGCGCCCCTTACGGGGGTCTGAACGCAAACACAGCTGGGACGGGTGAATAAGCGAGTGACGGATTGTTCCTCGACTTTCTCAAATTTTCACGCTGGCTTACGTGCTCTTGAAATAATAGGGAGGTATTTACAAGGTGCTTCCTCTCAAGATGGTCCTTCGAGGGCATTCTTTCACACAGGGCTCGGATTGTAATTTATATTTATCTCACTCTATGACTACACGAAAGGTTTGGGCACGACACAAGTGTAAATTTTTGTAGGAGTACAGAAATAAAACGTCTTCGCAGGAGAGAGGCTGAGTAGGGAATAGACAGAAAGAGAGAGAGAGAGAGAGAGAGAGAGAAATGCACAGAGATACACACAGATCCACGCATAGGCACGCACTTAGAGACAGAAAAGAGACATAGAAAGACAAAAAGAGAGAGAAACACACATAGACAGATAGAGAGAACCACACACACAAAGAGCTATACCACTAGAGACAAACAGACGCACACAAAGAGAGAGAGAGAGAGAGAGAGACAAGCAAAGTGACACAAAGAGATACGCACAGAGATGCATGCAGAGAGACACGTGGAGAGATACACAGATAGACACACACAGAGACATCCATGGAGTGATACACACGGACACACTGAAACAGAACGATACAAAGAGATACACACCGAAAGGGAGAGAGGAAGGACGGTAGGGAAGACGAGGGGGAGGGAGAGGGGAGGTAGAGTTGGATGAAGAGAGGGAGAGAGCGAGAGAGAAAGGAGAGAGTCAGGGATGGAGATGGGAGAGAAGGGGAGAGGGAGAGAAGAAAAGGAGGTGAGATGAAATAGATGGGATAGAGAGGGGAGACAGCACCTCGAATATTTATTGTACTTTAATAGATATCTATTTTTCTAATAAACACGCCTTTTAGACTTTTATTGAGTACATATTTATCTCCTCTCTCATTGAGTGTATTAGGGCGTCTCGATAAATAGCGGTTTTACCCAAACTTACAGGCTTAGTTTCTCTGAGAAGGATGAATAATATGAAAAGATATTTGTGAACAAAAACAAAGGAGTTGTCACCCCAGAAAGGCGATTTAGTAGCGAGAGCTAGCTCGCGCACGCTCACTCCATATCTCCTTCTCCGAACCAACCACTCTCCACCACCCCACCTCTCTCTCACACACATACCCAGAATTAAGGCAGGGGTAAGTGGAGTGTATAGAATCTTGCCCTGATACATTCCCCAACTCCACTCCCGTTGGCTTACACTCACGGGAAATTAACACTCAACGCATACCTTATTTACATATTCCCTATGAATATCAAAGAGGTTAATAAAACAAGTATCCCTCTGATCTAAATCAATAAGCACTCAATTGCTGAGGCTGTTTAGATTAGCGTAGGTCATCTCTACCTAATGCGGATGAATAGCTCTATATGAGAAATAATCATAGTTAGTTATGTTCGTTAACCTACACCGAGAAACTTCAAGGGGCGCACTGACCGATGATACAGAATGAAAATATATATGTAATAAATAATCTACATTTTACCTTACCGCAAAGACCTATAATACTACGATTTTTAAGGACGGCTTCAAATTCCTTTGAAATTGAGTAAAGCTTAATTTACGTGAAGGGAAAAGCTAAAACGACTGTAAAGGTTGTGGTCAATTTGTGATGCAGAGGCCCGAAAACTATTGCTTATTTTTTCTGTATAATTTCCAGTAACCCATAAAGTCATAAGCACACATATAGCTATGCCAGAATAAAATTCAAAATGAAATAAGTGATGCGCCATACAAAGAGTAATATAGTGGAATGAAGATAATTGTGTATCGATATCTAAATGAGACGGGGGAAGAGCACCCCAAAACTAATAACGCCGAACAAGTTGGACTGACTATGTAAACTAGCGAAGAGTCAAAATTACAACTAGATCAACTTCATTCCAATAATTTATCACCAGAATTAATAAATTGATTGCAATGGACCAGAAACAATAGTGAAGTGAATTGCATTGTATCAGACAAGAGCCAACTCTGGAAAACAAAAATGTGGATTATTTTACACCTGCATCTTGTCATCCTTGAGCGCATTTTATAAAAATAAAAAAAGGCGGATGATTCATCTTAATCGCGGGCGAATCTAAATCCCACTATGTCTCTCGGTGTCTGTTTTGCTTTTTTTTGTTTTGGCAATAATATCATAACTATTCGGCCGAGTCTAACGAAATTTGAAACCCTTATGTTGTTTTTCATTCTCTTTTGAATCATCACCTACACAACCTACACCACCACCACTGCCTGCACCATCTACACCAACTACGCCTACACTCTCACCACCACAACACGTACACCACCTACGCCATCTACACCATCACCATCTGCAGCACCTACACCACCTACGCCATCTACACTATCACCATCTGCAGCACCTACAACACCACCACCTACACCACCGCCAACTGCACCACCACTACCTATACCACCACCGCCTACACCACTTACACCACCACCACCTACACCACTTACACCACTATCACCCCCTACACCACTTACATTACCTATACCCAAGGCTCTGCCGGGAATTATTTTGTTTGGGCAATAACATCATAACTATTCGGCAGATACTGACGAAATTTGAAACCATTATGTTGTTTCACATTCTCTTCTAAACGATATAATTGCCAACGTCCTCCCAAGGTTAGTCCGTGAATTATTGAAAGTTTTTAAGGTTGTAAGGTTATAAATCAGTATAAGTGAGAGCACGTGACTTTTGGTCGGCAGACCTTGTTTTAATAACTCTGTCCACACACGATGTTTTTTTTCCTTTGAAATTAAATGAAAACTTGCAGAAATTTTGATAACTCATTCTGTCGGAAATTTTGTTCCGTATTGAGGATAGTTATTTAAATATTAAGATTTTCTTTTCCTTTTTTTCTTCTTCTATCTTTCTCTTTCGTTTTCTAAATATGGTATATCGAAGCAATGAGTCATTAAAATATTGTGAGCTGCATCGTTCATTATGTGAGCAATTTAATCATTAGAATGCATATGAAAAAATCCCTTGTTGCAAATGTTTCACCCGAAGGTTCTGAAAGAAGAATGCGATTAGAAGGAATCTCTAAAACTTTTTAATGATTCATTAAAGAGCGAAATTAATAATCCCAGCGACTTAAAATATGAAAATATAACTAAAGTTTGAAACAGCTGCAGAGGGAAAGTTATTAATTATCGACCAATTAGTTTAACTTCAGCTGTTGGAAAACCTCTAGAATCATCGATTTCCCAGAAAAATTGCTTATAGATTTTAACACGAGTTTTAAGACATTAGGATTTTATCTTACAAATTTACAATATTTCTTCCATTTTTCATTTAAGTAATAAGATGATGAAAATTCGATTAATATTATATTCGTAGATTTAAAAAGCTTTCGATAAAGTTCCCCATAAACAGATGATGGCGAAGGAATCACAGAAAAGGCAGAGACTGAATCGACATTTGGTTTAGGGATAGATACCAGAGAATTGTAATCAATACATGTACCTCAGATTTTACTAATGTTTCAACTGGACTACGTCAAGGTTCTGTGTTGAACCTTTGTGGAAACATTATTTCTTACATACATAAATTTTTAATCGCCATTTATGAAATTATTCTTCTTGATTCTTATAGTTATTGCGTGATTCTTGTTCTTGCAAGGTTTGACAACCAGTAAATTTGATCGTTACATCCAGCTTCGTACGAGGTTATTCCGCGCGAGTCGTTATGACTGAGGGTCAACATTCATTTGGAATTCACGCTGTTTAGTCATTATGCTGATATAGTTTCCGCCTACCTTAGGTAAAGTCCCGCTTTAGTATTGCCCAATAGGGGGGCATATCTCACCATTAGAAGTTTGGTGAATATATCTACATATGTCACGTGAGTAAAATTATGAGGAAATACCCTCAAAGGAAAAGTGAAAAAAAAAACGATTAGGAGCGCTTTCGTCTTTATACTCAAAGACCTCCTTTTCAAGGAATAACAAAAGACAGGTCATACATTTACTGAAATAGTAGAGACGGAGGGGAGAGGGGGGATTTGACTACCTTTCTCCAAACACAAATTAGATAGTACAGAATCCTGAAAGATCTTAATTGGTCATTTTATATAAGAGGTAATGATCGGCTCTAGCGTAAACAAACCAGAGTTTATATTGAAGTTTGGGAACGTGTTAATGATACGCGCTCTAGAATATTTCTAGAAATTTAATTGCTCCCTTTAATGACTGATTTGGGACGATTCCAGTCAATAGTGTGGTTTTATTATAAAATTATTACAAGCTAAGTCATCCTTTTATCGTATTAATGCTAATAGCCAAAAATTTATAACCGAAAACTTATTAATTTTAACCTATAATTTGCTTTTCAATAAAATAACTGGTCTACTCAGGCCACTGAATATAAATTCTAAAATTGATCCTCACGGATGTTATTTTTAACTTCCGGAACTTAATACTAACGTATTTATCCACTTCTTGAGAAATATTGTTATTTTGATTAATTTGAATCATTCTGCTTCATTTCTGTCCTCGTTCCTTTAACCCTTGGCCTGACTATTGGACCTAGACCTGGCTGTTTTACAGCTGGAAGCGATCTGCGCATGCGTCTTTTGGCGATATTCAACAAATAACATGCTTTTTTTTAGATCTGCAGGCGATCTGCGCATGTGCATTTGCCGATTACCCAATAGTATTTCGTTTTAGATTCCGGTATTGTCGAAGAAAGAGAGATCGAGTAAGACTTTGTTTAAAGGAGTCGTGTAAAACGAGAATTATCGGGAAGAGCAATGCCCTACGCCCGTCGGCAAACTTCCAGCGAGATTAGCCGCGAATTTCTTCGGTTCAGTTGGACCATCAAAACCCTGTAGCCGAGCTATAAACGCCAAGGCGGTGAGGCAGGGCTTAATTGCTTCCGTTAGCAAATATAGGAGTTCCGGCGAACGCCTATATATAATTCGTCACAAAATTAATCAAGGAAGTATGTCGTCAGAATCCTCCCGAAGACGTATCCCCTCTTTTGGAGAAGGCCCCAGGTCGTGGTAGTGAACTGTCTCTACGTTGCTCCCGAGTGAGCCAAGCCCGGAAAATACAGGTATTCGGCAGCCTCTTTTAAGACGTCTGTGGAATCATCCACTGACGGCGCATATCCTCGAGCGATAGAACACGGTGTCATACCGGCCCGAAGCTAGGATCTTATTTGGAACGACGGCGTCAGGAGCGAAAGACCCGTCCAGAAGAAGCGCACAGTCTCGGCACCACAGGAGTTTTACCCCTCGAGCGTCTACAGAAGAATCTTCCCCTTTTGAGCGTCTACTTGTAGTACCCCGATCCCCCCCCCCCAAAAAATAGTAAGATATTTACACCTTTCCTTTCCTTGTCGAGGCGGTGCGACGTCCTCCGACTAAGACTCGTCGAGTAGTCTCCTCCCGAGTCATTTCGGATAACGAAAGTGAATTATTGTGCCCCTAAGGCTAGGATTCCATTGTAGTTTCTTCCTAAACCCTATTGGTTAGTACTCGGTGTATTAAGCCCGTACGGCATGAGTAATTATTGGTAATTATTGATAATTTACCCATTGCTGAATGAATAAATAACTAAAGAGTGTAATTATTTGTATTATATGTTATGTTGTGTAATTGAAGATTATTTTTGCAATTCTTGTTTAAGTCCTCCAACCAACAAAGCCTAATTAAATAAGACCAATCCCGGCCAACCATATTTAAAGTATTCGAATAACAAAAAAACTCGCGCACTCAACGAAATTCAATTTCAATTATTATTTTTGGGCTGTCGTAGTCCTTCTCTGAACAAACGAAGGAATCGAGAATTAGGCGATAACTGCCTAATTCTACGACAGGTATATTTCGAACGATTCGTGGCTGTCGTTTATTTTAGTTCATATGGTATAATGGCGTGCGCTGGTTGTGCTAGGTCGGTATTAAAGGATTCGAAAGCGCGAAAAACCCAGTTCAAACTTTCCGTTAGTGCGATCAAGTCCATGTTGCTTTCTAATGCCCGCATGCGAACAAGTGCTAGCCTTTTATTTATCAACTGTTTTCTTCGCAAAGCTTTATCCAAAATAGAGGCTTAACGACACTTAGCAATCGACTTTTTCATTCAAATCTGATGGTAGGCTTTCGAATTATGAATATTACGAGTTTCTTTTTAAAGTTGCGGGGGAGATATGGGGGTGAAGCCCCCCCATTTTGAAACTACGTCAAAAAAAATTAATTTTTAGCGAAAATAACCTAAAGTAGGCGGCGCTATCGTCGTCTTAATTATTAGGTTATGTCTGGTTCTGGATCTTTTAAATGATTTTGATAATGTGTTTATCTTATGCAGTTTTATGTGTAGTTTTCTGATCCGAAACTCGTTTCTGCTGGAAATACATACTTTTCCTATTATGGACCTTCAGGCAATTGTGGCCAAAGGATCCATTTGGCGAAAAACGAGTGTCAGATCTGAAAAGTACATATAAAACTGCATAGGCAAAACACATTTTTAAATTACTGTGCAAATTTGTGTTAAAACGAATCTTTACCATAAATGCAACTTTGGGCAAATCGGGAAAGAATTACAAGCTCGTGTAAAACAACATCAAACTAATGTATGAAAACACAGGGAACAATCTGCTATATTCGTGCACATGTAGTTGCACCCTTCTTGATGAAGTTAGTTGATAAAAAAAATGTTTCGATTATTCTTCAAATGAAGCGAATGATGTTCGTAATTCTCTGAGTCTATGTAAATGCAAAAATATATCTTTTAAATTGCAAATATCCTTTTTGTTACAGATATAACATAATATTCAGCTCGTAGAACTATATTTTAGAGTAGTTTACCAAAAAGCTTTTATCGCATAGAGGATTTTATGATAAGTAAGCCTAAATCAAATGTTTTTATTTGTATGCCTAAAATTTTTCATACAAAATTTGTATGTATTAACTTTATAGGATCGATTGTACTGTAATAGAGTCTCCTGACATTTTACAACTGTAGAAGAATCTCCTTGATTTTATAGTTTTCAGCCTATACTTAATAAGATTTTAAAAGTTTAGAAATTTTACTTACAACAAGTTAGAAAAATTAGTTATGGTATGAGTTTTCTTGAATATTTTAGTTTCTAATTTCTAGATCCAGACACTGAACGAAGATTCACGAATCAAAAACCACCAATGTTTTTCTTGCAAGAATCCACGAGAAAAACAAAATCTTCCTCTGTTTGTCTTCCTCCTTTTGTCACTTCCCCTCTTCCTCTCGTTATAGTCACTGGGGAAGAGTTTCTTAAGACTTTGGAATTCTATATACTTCCGGACTTTAGAAAAAGAGAGAAAAGACCTAACCAAAAAGGAGACTACAAATAAACTGTTTCCTTTTAACTTTGAGCTTAAGTCTTAATATCAATAAAGTTTTAATAAAATACCAGGATGTGGCAGTAAAGTATATCGTTTACAATTAGAAGTGCCAAGTTGAGGCAATGTAAAAGCTTAAATATTTCAATTTTAAATATGCCAAGATGAGGCTATGTACAAGTTTATTCTAAATTTTATTTGTGCCAAACTGAAGAAGTTTACAATTTTAAAAGTGCCAAGATAAGGCATTTAAAAGTTTCACAATTTTAAAGTATAAGTGCCAAGAGGAGGCAGTTTACAGTTATTTAAATGTTTAACTGTGCCATGGTGGCAGTTTAAATTTTTAAAGTTTAAAAAAGAAGAGAGAGACTGTTCCTCTATACAAGCTCTTGCTTTACCTATTTAGTCATTTTCTGTTTAATTATTTTAGCACCTTCTCTGCTAGGTTTTGATTTATTTATAGTATTTTTATTTTCAACCTCATTTTCTTCATCAAGATTATCATTTTTATTAAAGTTCATTTTGATTATAATCTTCATTTATATTAGTCAGAACTCTCATTACTTGACTCATCTTCTTTCATTGAGACCAACTCTAATGGGTAGAGATTTGTAAAAGAAGTGGTTACTCTTTGACCATCTGGTTTTAAAAGTTTAACTGTTCTAACATGGTTATCGCTAGAAAGAAAAAATCCACAATCCTAGCAAAAGACCAAAATGGTCTTGGCTTTAGACGATTTATTATTAAAACAATTTCACTTTTCTTAAAATAGGAATTATTTATATTTTCAGAATAAAAAGAGTTTTTCTGCTTTTCTCTAAAGCTAACAAATATTCTTCAACCCAAACATTTTCAAATCTATCAAGAGTGACATCTCTCAACTCAAGATTATTTACAATTAACGTTTTCATATCTTCCACCTCCATGTTAAGAGGTTTGGATCGTTCAGTAATAATTATTGAAGGAAAGAAATTATCACCAGATATAAGGTGATTAGGGGTGATAATATCTAATTCATTCTCACTGGACCTATATGTTAGCGGTCTATTATTAATTACTTTCTAGATGTCTGATAGAGTATTTAAAAAGTTGAAATATTGATAGTTGGATCTTCCCAAAGTTTTATAAATGCAAGATTTTATAGTTTTAATTAACCTCTCCCTGGTAGCTCCCTGCTAAGAGGAGTAGGTTGGGATGGTTTTAAAAATAATATTATAAGCAGTAAATTTGTTAGAAAATAAATCTGAGGTAAAGATATTAGACAAAACAGTAGCTACTGGTATAAAAGATTTGGCATTAACTGAATAGATAGATTTAGGAATACCGTACCTATTGTAGAATCTTATAAAACCAAGTATAAAATCTTCAGTTGACATGCCATTTAACAATTCAAGATGTATAGTTCTTGTATTTAAACAGGAAAATATGATTATGTACATCTTTAGTTTCAAATTAAAAGGGTCTGATACCCAAAAATGTCCAGTATAGTCTATACCAGTATGGGTAAAAGGTCTTATATAGTTAACCCTATCCACTGGGAGACTAGCGGTTGGTTTTATAAAGGCTTTAGAATTGTATCTTTTACAAATGTAGCAATTATTCAAAGCAGTTTTGATGGCTTGTCTAACTTTGCAGATCCAAATACCACCCATTCTTAAATAATTCAAAGTACAGTTAAGACCTAAATTCTTACAGTTAAAAATGTGAAAATTTTATAATTAACTTTAGTTAAAATATGAGTAGGATGAAATATAAGTGTTTACAGCATCATAATTTAAAGTAAACTTTCCATCTATTCTTCCCTTGGACCTTAAGATATTGTTATTATCCAAGAATAAGTTTAGCTGATGTAGCAAAGGAGGCACATTTCTATTTGACTTATCCTTTAAGAAAGCAATTCTGGAGCAAAACTATGTTTTTGCATATTTTGTAATAAATAGTTAAATGATGAAGTTTTTAATTTTGAATTTTCCAGTTTAACTTTCTTAAAAAGATTGATAGCCTTAAAAACATTAATGGTGCAATCTAAAAGTTTGGTATAGGAAGAATAGGAATTAAAATCAATTAAATTATCATTTGTATCATTTAAAATCACAGGATTGACAATTTTATTATTAGAAATAAAATCAATGGGTATACATCTTAGTTGGCTTGTGGAACAAGCTTCTTTTTTTTTAATTAACCACTCAGGTCCTTTTGTCCATTTTTCAAAACCATCAATGAGATTTATTTTATTTTCTTTTATCAGTATAAAAGCTACATTTTCAAAGGAAGGAACATAATTATAATTTACAAAGGCATTTTTATTTTCAAATTATCTCTTAATGACATCAATTTCTTTGAATCTGTTGTTGACAAATAAATTTTTCTTACAGGCTGATCCTACAAGAAGCCAAGCTAGAGCAACTTGGCTTTCAGTCAAAATTTCAATGGCTTCTATGTTTTATCTTTGAAATTTAAGACCCCGTAAGGGGCGCGGCGATTTGCCATCCTGGCCGCCGTGCTGACGGGATCCAGCACTCCGTCCGGCCCCAGCTTAGCCTCTCTTCCTTCCTTCAGATAGCCCGATTTCTCCCCTACCTCGTCGCTTTTCATACAACCTCTCCCACAACTTTCTCTGGTCAGCCTCTAATTTCACAGGGTAGAATGCTGACCTTCTTCTCAAGCCAACCACCCCGGATCGGGGCTGAGGGGGGAGGGGACATTGTTTCCTAACCCCTCAGCTCCGGTTCGGGATGGGTTTTTTTTAACAACCTGCTTCATCCCCACCCATACCTTCCTCACATCCCTTTTCCTCTCGTCTTCAAAATCTATCCGTTTTACCCCGTAAGGGGCGCGGCGATTTGCCATCCTGGCCGCCGTGCTGACGGGATCCAGCGCTCCGTCCGGCCCCAGCTTAGCCTCTCTTCCTTCCTTCAGATAGCCCGATTTCTCCCCTACCTCGTCGCTTTTCATACAACCTCTCCCACAACTTTCTCTGGTCAGCCTCTAATTTCACAGGGTAGAATGCTGACCTTCTTCTCAAGCCAACCACCCCGGATCGGGGCTGAGGGGGGGAGGGGACATTGTTCCCTAACCCCTCAGCTCCGGTTCGGGATGGGGTTTTTTTAACAACCTGCTTCATCCCCACCCACATCTTCCTCACATCCCTTTTCCTCTCCTCTTCACAACCTATATTTTTTACGCCGTGTCCAAGGTGGAGCCGCCATGCCGAAGGACTGCCAGGCCACCAGGCGGGAGGGGTGGTCCCGAATGGCGGCGCCTGGCTCTGCCGGGCTTGTAAGCACCTCTCGCAGTGCGGGCAACTGCGAGAGGTGATGAGCTATTGCGTCCCGTAATCAAAAGAGGGTCACCATGCCCATGTATGAAAAAAAACAAAAAACCCAACCCCCAACTTCCCCAAAAACATCTACGGAGCCGCCCTCGGGCAGCTCCACCGAGAAAATGGAGGTTCCCCCCCTTGTGCTTGCGCAAGGGACCCTCCATAATTCTTTAACCGGAGAGGAGGCTTACTCCTCTCCTACGCCTACGGGTGTAGGGGACTCCCCCTCACCCCCTTCTCTGGAGGTGCTTTCGGGCACCTCCCTATCTCCAGCGGCAGTCCCTCCTTTGCTTTCTAAGGGGACTGCAAAGAAAGCCAGCAGGCAGCCCATTGCCGACCGCCCCTCGTGCAAGCGGCTCGGTAGGGCAAACCCCCTTAGGGGGGAGAGGGAAGCCAGGCCCCTTCGGTCGCTTCCCTCAAAAGACCTGCTGGCAAGAATTTTGAACCTTGCTGGGGTCAAGGCCTGTGCCTCCCCACACCACCTGACTAGTGACAATACTGCCAAGGGGACCTGCGATGTCCTGGGAGGGGATGGCCAACTGGAGGCCCCTCCTGTGATAGACATGGTCCTTGAGGAGACCCAGCCCCAGACGGTAGGGCCTTCCATGGGGGGGAATTCGGGCTCGGCGCCGAGCACCGAACCCGAATCCGCCCCTATGCAAGGTCCTCCTCAAATGGCTGAGGGCTCCGAGGCAGTAGAAGGAGGGGAGGGATCTCCTCCGACAGGTGCCCCTACGACAACCAGGACCTTCTCCATTTCGGAGAGGGACCTGGCTGAGGCTGGTCCATCTGGCCTGGGGACTTCTGCCGGCGGAGGTGAAAAGCGGGTTCATTCCCCGCCCTCCTCTCCTAAAAAGAAAAAGACTAAAAAGACTCAAAAGACGAAGAAGACTCGGGGCTCCTCTCCATCCGCGGGGGCTGCGGGGACGGATGGGTCTGCTGCCACTTTGGTAGGCGACCAAGCCAAGATCGGCACATCCGGCCCCTCTACCCCCTCGTGTGCGGAGCCCATGACTACGACTAAGACCAAGAATGCACAGGGCGGAGCCTCGATGACATCGGGGCCCCTGATTCAGAGGTTACCTGGCGTTTTCGAGCCCGCTGGCTTCAAACGCTTCCTCGTTATTCGCTCCACTGATGGCACCATGTTGTCCAAGGGCAACATGATCCATCAGAGGAGAGGATTAGCTAGTGCAATTGGTAGAGAGCCGAAGGTAACCCGTTTCTCGGACGGGAGCCTTCTGGCGAATGCGGCGAATCCCGCCGAGGCGGCCAAGATAAGTGCTCTTCGGACACTTCATGGCACCCCGGTGAGTGTGACGCCGCACTCTACCATGAACTTTGTGAAAGGAGTAGTTTATGCGAGGGAACTCGTTGACTACTCCATTGAGGACATCACCCTAGAGCTGGCCGACCATGGGGCGGTCAAGGTCGAACGTGTGATGAGAAAACAGGGAGGGGCTTCGAGACATACCCCTACACTCTTCGTCACGTTCGACTGTGACAAGCTCCCTGAGTCGGTGCGTGCCGGTTGGTACCGCTACCGCGTGAAGGCATTCGTGCCACTGCCGCGGCGGTGCTATTACTGCCACCGCTTCGGCCATACGAATCGATCATGTAGACGTGCAAAATCGGGGTCACCCGAAGTCTGTGTAAATTGCTCCAAGGTCGCACACGATAAGTCCAAATCGTGTGTGGCCAAGTGTGTCAATTGCGGAGAGCCGCACCCTGCTTCTTCGAAGCAATGTGGTGCATATCTCCTTGAGAAAGAAATCCTGGCCGTTCAGGCCCAGGATCGACTCTCATTCCGCGAGGCAAAGGACTTGGTCCTGGCGCGCCCGGCTCTGCCTGGGACGTCATATGCCTCAATAGTTAGAAAGGCACCCTCTGCTCCTGGCCCATCCAGGCCAACGAGCACGGTTGTTTCCGCGCCCATTCGGAGCCCTTCTGTGGGCTCTACCCAACCTGGGCGCTCCCCTGGTAAAGCTGGCGGCAAAAAGGGTTCATACCCTGCCCCGGCTAAAACCAGGGCTCCCCCCTCTTCCCCCAGCGTGACCGTTTCGCGTAAAGCGAAACGGCCACGCGCCTCCACCGAGTCGTTAGACTCACAGGAGGCAACACCCCTGAAGATGGTCGCTAGGCCATCTTCCGGGGTTCCTAAAGCTGTTCCCCGAAAGGAGGACAGCAACAAAGGAGCTTCGGCCCCTTTGCCCACGCCCCGAGGTGGAGCGAGTGGCTCGGAGACGGTGGTTCCTCGAAAAGAGGGCCCCCCCGCCTCCGAAGCCGCAACGCCCGCCTAAAGTTTCGAGGCGGAGGGAGGAAAAGACTCGCATGGCGAGCCCAACCTCCCCCAATAAGTCCTCGAAGGCGACAGCGCTTTCAGCGCTTTGTCCGGCCAACAGCGCCCGGGGTTCTGCCCCCGGGAAGCGTACGGCCATTCCTGTGAGGGTCTTCAATTCGAGGAGGACCCCCGCGTCTCCTCCGAGCTAGGCCTGGAGGGCATATTCCTTCAATGGAATTGCCGTGGACTCCGGGCCAACTGGGAGGAGCTGCGGAGGCTCGCCTCATCCCGTTCCCCGTTAGCTATTTTTTTGCAGGAGACCATGCTAGGCGCGTGCCCCCTGCCTGCCCTCCCGGGGTATAAGGGTCTTGCGACCCAACCACCGCGGGACGGCCGGGCTGGGGGATGCGCGGTTTACACCCGGCATGATGTCTCCGTTCTTCCTTTCTCTTTAGATACCTCCTTTCAGGCAGTGGCTGTGCAGCTGCACCTGGATAGGAGGTATACTATCATTTCTGCGTACATTCCACCGTCAGCTGACTTCGACGCGGGGGACTTTCGCCGCGTCGTGGCACGGTTGCCGAGGCCCTATCTCTTGCTTGGAGATCTGAACGGCAGGCATCCTCTCTGGGGAGATTACACCATAAATCCCAGGGGACAAGTCCTTGCCGATCTGATCGAAGAGCTTGAGATGGGTGTCCTAAACGTGGATGAGTTTACGCATCACTGTCCGAGAACCGCTTCATTTTCTTGCCTTGACCTATCTTTGTGCTCTTCGGATGCACAGCCTGATTTTGATTGGGGGGTGGTCGATGACCTCCATGGTAGTGATCACTTTCCCATTCAAATATCATTTTCAGGGCAACTGCCGCCTGAGAGACCACCTCGGTGGTGCTTGGCGCGGGCGCGGTGGCCTGCATTTCAGGAAATGACTGAATTCTCTATCTCAGTCAAGGAGTTTAGGTCGGTAGATGAGGCCGTCGAGTTCTTCTCCGGCAACCTCATCGCCGTGGGCCTGACTACTATTCCTAGGACGTCTGGCCGTTTTGCACGCCGACCACTCCCATGGTGGTCGGCCGAGTGTGAGACGGCCCTCAAACAGAAGCGTTATGCCTACATGCGCTATAAGCGCCGCCCGAACGATTTCACCGTCGCTGAATTTCGTCGGGCTAGGGCTAGGTTCCGGTATATTTCGAAGCACGCCCGCCGCTCTTCTTGGCGGGCATACGTGTCTTCACTTAACGGGAAGACCCCTTTAGCTGAGGTGTGGAAGCGAGTCAAAAGGATTCGGGGCAAGTTCTCGCAGGACCCCCCTCCCGTTCTCCAGGAGAATGGGACCGCAATCTCGGACCCCGCGTCCGTGGCGGAATCCTTAGCGACCGCTTTTTCCGCATTCTCTAGCCGTGATGCTGCTCCGCCAGCATTCAATGCACGTCGTGATGTCGCGGAAGGCCGCCGGCTGGACTTTACCTCCAGAGGCGGAGAACCCTTCAACGACAAGTTTACTGTGAGTGAGTTGCGTTCCGCTCTCGCTTCGTGCGCGGACACCGCCCATGGTCCGGACGATGTCCCGTACGCCATGCTTCGACACCTGGGTGAGCGAGGCATGGCCTTTCTATTAGATTTGTTCAACAGGATCTGGGTGGAAGGTCTCCTCCCAGACTCCTGGCGAATCGCTACTGTGCTCGCCTTTCGCAAGCCGGGGAGAGATCACTCTACTCCGACCGGTTTCCGCCCAATCTCTCTAACCTCTTGCGTGTGCAAGTTGATGGAGAAATTGGTAAATGTTAGATTAGCCTATTTCCTGGACAGCGGAGGCCATCTGTCTTCTGCACAGTGCGGCTTCCGTAAGTTCCACTCCACGTCGGATGCTCTGCTCCGACTGGAAAATGCCGTCTGCGAGGCTTTCCTTCGTAGACAGCACTACGCCACGGTGTTTTTTGATCTGGAGAAAGCCTATGATACCGCATGGCGATACGGTATCATGGAGACTCTCCACACGATGGGGGCGAGGGGACGCCTCCCAATGTTTATATCTGAATTTTTGCGAGATCGTCGATTCCGCGTACGGGTGGGGGGAGCCCTCTCCGGCCCAAAGGAGCAGGAAGAGGGTGTCCCGCAGGGAAGTGTCCTCAGTGTCACACTCTTTGCCCTGAGCATCAACGGCATCACCTCGGTGCTGCCGGAAGATGTTCTCGCTACGCTCTACGTGGACGACCTTTCGATCTCTTTTGGCGCGGCCCAGATGCCAACTCTGGAGCGCCGACTCCAACAGGCATTGAACCGCGTCTCTCGCTATGCCGAAGCGCACAGGTTTCGGTTTTCTTTGGCCAAGACTAAGGTGGTGCACTTCTGCCGCCATCCACGGCTTCACCCCGACCCAGATTTGTTTCTTAATGGGGTGCGCCTGGATGTGGTTGAGTCGCACCGTTTCCTTGGTCTTGTATTCGACCGACGCCTCACCTGGGAGGCTCACATTCGCAGCCTTAGGGTCTCTTGTACCCGCGCCATGGACATTCTCCGTTCCGTGACGTTCAGCGCTTGGGGCGCTGATAGGGCTACCGCCTTACTTTTTTATCGATCCTTTGTTCGCTCGAAGCTCGACTACGGATGCGAGTTTTATGCATCCGCAGCCGAGCGTTTATTGCGGAAGGTGGATTCGATCCACCACACCGGCCTTCGCCTTGCGACCGGTGCCTTCCGCACTTCCCCCATTGAGAGCCTGTTGGTCGATGCTGGGGAGATGCCACTCGCTCTGCGCCGCGTGCAGTGCATCACTCGCCTGTACGCGCGAGCCCGGCGCCTCCCCCAGTCGCCAACAGCTCTCACTGCATCCGCAGCTGATCTCGATGGTGCCTATGCCGCCGAGAGACGCCAGTCATACCCTAAGCCCTTTGGGTTTAGGGCCAGGAAACTCCTTCGAGAGGTAGATATAGCTCTCGGGCCGGTGGCGCCCCTGGTTCTGCCCAGGACGCCACCCTGGAGGGTACCACATTTGGCTATTTGTCGCCACGCCTCTGCTCCCAAAGCTTGTACTGCGCCGGGAGTATTGCGTTCGATCTTTTTGGAGCACACATCGTGTCACGCTGGTACCGTGCCAGTGTATACGGATGGCTCCAAGTCCCAAGAGGGGGTCGGCTTCCACGCCGTATCCCCTCTGTTTGAAGTCAGCGGGGCTCTACCAGGCGCTGCGTCTGTCTTCACGGCCGAGCTGGTGGCAATACACCACTCGGTACGGGAGATTACGCGACGTGCCCGGTTCGGAGACCGGATTGTGATTTATAGCGACTCACAAAGCGCCCTGAGTGCTCTCGGGGCATTGGAATCTCCGCATCCCCTGGTTCGCGAAATCCGTGACGCCACGGTTTTGGCGAGCCGGGCAGATGTCGAGATTATCTTCTGCTGGGTTCCTGGACATGTAGGAATTGCGGGGAATGAGCGCGCCGATGAGGGCGCCAAAGAGTCCGCGAGGACTCTGCGACCGGACCAGCGTTTCGCTCTTCCTCACACCGACTACATGGCAGGAATACGGGCAGCTCTTCGGACTGCTTGGCAAAGAAGATGGGAGACGGTCGAGGGGAACTTAAAGTTGCGTGCCATTGCGCCGCGACTGTTCCCATGGACCTATCCCCCAATGCCGCGGCGGCTTCAGGTTGCTTTCTGTCGTCTTCGAATCGGACACACTCGTGTGACGCATCGTTACTTGGTGGAGCGCTCGCATGTGCCCTATTGCAACGACTGCGTCGTCCCCCAGACTGTTCGGCATATTCTTGTCGAATGTCCCAGTCTGGGTGATCTTCGCGCACGATACCTGTCTCGGTACCGGGATGGGCGGGGTCGCTACCGCCTGTCCCTTGTACTCGGGACGAGTGCGTGCACCATGACTGGTGGACTTATTGACTTTTTGGGGGAGGCCGGCCTTCTCCCCTTTATTTAAGGTTCCTTTTTTTGTTATTGTTTTGTTTTAGATTGCACTCTCCTGCACCGGGGTGAGGGGGACCTCCCCCCGCTGCCGGAGATTGCTTCGATTGTTAAGTTTTTCAAATTTATATTGATTGTTAAGTTTTCATATTTTAACTTTAAAGTAGCCTAATTCTAGGCTGTCGTGTTTTTCGGCGACTTATGCCCAAGTGGGTAGTTGCCAGATGGGCTCTATAAAAAAAAAAAAAAAAAAAATGAAATTTAAGATTGTTTAAGCAGCTCATAGCTAAATAAACAGCCACAAGCTCTAAAGATGGCAAATTTGGGGGTTTAATAGGAGCCAGTTTTATTTTACTCATTAACAGTTTGCTTTTATTATTATGAACAATATAGATTACAAAAATGTATGCATAACTTGAAGCATCACAAAAACAGTAGAGTTTCAGCGGATCTTTATCATTAAAAACAAATCTTTCAAACTGAAATTCTTTTATGAAATTAAACTTTGAACTTAAAATTTTCCAGAGGTTTTAAATTAATATAAAAAGGGCTAATTAAACCTAGAGGGTCAAAAATCTGAGAAATATTTGATAAAATTTGTTTTAGTTTGAACTTCAGAATTTAAAATTGGAGGTTTTATTTTGAGTATATACAATTTTGAATTTTATATATATCCAAGGACTTTAGAATTTTGATTTAATAATAAAAGTTCATTAGGTAAATGATTTAAAATTAAATCAGAATTAGATACCCACTCCCTTAGGTTAAAATTACCTTTGGTCAAAAGTTCATTTGTCTGTGTAACAAACTGAACAATGTTTTCTTTAGTATGAGAAGTGAACAAAAAAATTGTCCACCTAAAAGTTATCAATTATAGAATTTTTTCAAATTTTCTTCAATATAATTCTCAATGTGATGCATAAGTATGAAATTGAGAATAGATCGAGAATTTATGAAACCGAAAATGATACATGTACGCAACAAATTTCCCATTCTGATATAATAAAAATGAAAACTTGTCTTTATCAGAAGACAATCTTAATTTAATCCTTAAAAAGGCCTTTTCTATGTCAGAAAGTACAACATTGTCATAAATTTAAAAATATAAAAGTAGGTCCATCATATTTGTAGGTATATCTATTCCAGCATAAGCTGCCTCATTCAGAGAAGGAATGTTTCCTGTCTTAAGTGAGGCATTAAACACTGGCCTAACTTTGGTGGTTACTATTTCATCTTCTCTAACTACTGGCCTATGAAGGATCCAAATAGGATCTTATGGGTTGAATTCACCTTCAATAGGCTCAATAATGCCTCTTTTTAGCTGGTCAAGAACCAATCTTAATATTTTTCATTATAGCCTATTTTTTTATTATTATTGTAAACTTTCTTAGCTAATATTTTTGCAAGATTGTAATTTGAAGGCAGATTACGTATTAATTCTTCGTTCCATGGAAATTGAATGAAGTATTTTCCTTCTTAAAGTTCAATGGATTTCTTAAAATTGTTAATATATATCTCATCATATTTGGAAATTTCTTCCTTTATGCCTAATTGATTCAAAGTGAACAAGTTACCAATCTCTTGTTCAATTTGAAACTCTGTATGTACAATCACTGCACACACAAAGAAAGAGAGAGAGAGAGAAGGACAAATACACATTTTGCCAGGTCAAAGAATCAAAGATGGAATGGTAGGAGCAATAAAATAAGGTCGTTTAGAGAGAGTTTGTGAACCAGCGGAATCTGATTAGAACATCGGGATTGAAAGCCGACTACAATGTAAAGCTATCGCACCCGAGTGTGACAGCAGATAGGCAAACAGAGTAATTAGAACTGTTTGGAATAGGAACAGAATTGGCGACAAAAGATGTTTCACCTTAATGTAAAATTTGATAAGGTCATCTTGTAGCTTTAAGCAAACGGAGGCTCTGTGATACCCTAGCAGGGGAGAGACCTCCAATTTAAGATACGAAGTGGAGAATTTTAGCCAATCACAGGCTAGACTCCAACCAATCATAGGTTCCACTAGACTGATAGGTAGCTAAACACCGCTTGAGAGACCCCAAGGAGGGCGGAGCTACGCGTCGCCTCCAAAATGTTGCCTGGTATAAATAAGAGAACATTTCATTCAAATGAGGATTATTGACACATTATTGATTGATTCATTTAGTTATTCATTGATTAATTATTAGACTTTTAATTCACCGCTCTGCGAATCTCCATTATTCTGGCTCTTGTCATTAGAACTCGATTTAGCATATTCCGTTGTGCAAATTAAATCTTTACCGTAATTGTAAACATTTCAAAGTGCATATAAATATACAAGTGTTTAATTTATTCACAAAGGAGCCTTTTACTTACAAACCTTGATTGGTTAATACCCCTCAGACCGTACGCCAAGAAACCTGTAAGCAAGCCACTTTACCGAACCCTTATAGGATCGCCTTGCAATCAAAACAAGGCCTACTTACGCAGACTCCATAATAAGTGACCCTATAACTCTTCAAAAATAGTTATTAGAACAGAAGGGTAATTTAAGGAGGGGTTCAGGATTTAGTTTATATAATCATTATTAAATGCTATAGAAGAGTTGTCTGATACATCATTCTTTTTAGGAAGTTTAGAATTGCTTTTAAAGAGCTTTGTTTTAGAATTATAATTTTAAGTTATGCAATTTTTACACTGGTTATGAACTTTAGTAGAACTAAAAGGCTTAGAATTTGATTAATGAGTGTGGGAATTTCGATCATAATATGATTTAGTGTTTAAATTTTTATTTTTATTTAAAATCATTCCCAGAAGCATTCTTAGAAGATTTGGAATTTAAAGACTTAAGATTCTTTTTAAAATTATGCTTAAAATTCAAATTATAATTTTTTTATTATCTTTGGTAGGCTTATTGAGTTTATTTTTTAGATTTATCACAATTATCAGAATATGTACAGGGTGACCCACCCCAAAAAAATAGGCCACCAACTTTCGATAGGCCTCATTTCTTAATTTTCCGCAAGGATTGAATGAACCTTTGGTGATAATTAGTTTATTGTGTTTAAAAACATTATATCAAAACATGAGTCTTTGGATTTTTTTTCTTTATTCTAGAGCACGTGTTCGTGATGGCCTCCATTTAGATCTGAGCATTTCTTGAGGCACAGCACAAAGTTGTCCATGACGCCCTTACAAACCGACCGACTAATGGCTCTAATCTCCTCCCTGATAGCTTACTTGAGTTCTGTGATGGTCCTAGGTCTACCAGCGTACAATCTGTCTTTAAGTTAACCCCAGAGAAAGAAATCTAGGGGGCTAAGGTCTGGGCTGTGAGGTGCCCATTCAAAATCAGTCTTGAGACTGATCACACGACCACCAAAGTTCTCTTTCAGCCAATCTCGGGACAGGTTTGAGGTGTGAGAGCTTGCTCCATCTTGCTGGAACCAGAACTTCCCGATAGGCGACGGTAACAGGTTCTGCAGCTCACTCTTGAAGGTTTTGAGGACCTCAACATAACGCTTCTTGTTGATTGTAACTCTCGCACCAGATTCCTCGAAGAAGAATGGTCCGATGATGCCTCTGGATGAGATTACAGACACACCGTGCACTTAGAGGAGTGTAGGGGCTTGGTGGCTACCTCATTTGGTCTGGAGGTCCCCCAGAAGAAATTTGTCTTCGAGTTTACTTTTCCTTCAAGATGGAAGTGAGCTTTATCTGAGGTCCAAAGGAGGTTAAGGAAAGTTGGGGTCTCCTGAATCTTCTCCAGTATCTTGACTGCTATAGACTTTCGCTGCTCCTTGTCTGAGGCTGTAAGGGTCTGCTTTGTCTATATTCTGTATGGGTAGGCTTTTACATCTATTACTAGCACTCTCCTGCAAGTCTCACAGGATATACCGAGGAGCTGACTTCGCTTGCCTACAGAGCGTTTTGGACTCTGCTGAATTGACTCTCTCACGCTCTCGACCAGCTCAGCTGTACGCGTCTTGGGGCGTCGTGAATGGTTTAGATGGTTGTCACTGGCTGCCCCGTAAGGGGCGCGGCGATTTGCCATCCTGTTTGCCGTGCTGACGGGATCCAGCGCTCCGTCCGGCCCCAGCTTAGCCTCTCTTCCTTCCTTCAGATAGCCCGATTTCTCCCTTACCTCGTCGCTTTTCATACAACCTCTCCCACAACTTTCTCTGGTCAGCCTCTAATTTCACAGGGTAGATGCTGACCTTCTCAAGCCAACCACCGGGGATCGGGGCTGAGGGGGGAGGGGACATTGTTCCCTAACCTCTGAGCTCCGGTTCGGGATGGGTTTTTTTTAACAACCTGCTTCATCCCCACCCATACCTTCCCACATCCCTTTTCCTCTCCTCTTCACATTCTATCAATTTTACGCCGTGTCCAAGGTGGAGCCGCCATGCCGAAGGACTGCCAGGCCACCAGGTGGGAGGGGTGGTCCTGAACGGCGGCGCCTATCTCTGCCAGGCCTGTAAGCACCTCTTGCAGTGCGGGCTACTGCAGGAGGTGGTGAGCGATTGCGTTTCGTAAAACAAAGAGGGTCACCATGCCCAATGATGCAAAAAATAAACATCTCCCCTTAATTCCCCCTAAAACAACGGAGCCGCCCTCGTGCAGCTCCACAGAAAAGATGGAGGTCCTCCCCTCCATACTTCTTTAACCGGAGAGGAGGCTTACTCCTCTCCTACGCCTACGGGTGTAGGGGACTCCCCCTCACCCCCTTCTCTGGAGGTGCTTTTGGGACTGCCAAGAAAGCCAGCAGGCAGCCCATTGCCGACCGCCCCTCGTGCAAGCGGCTCGGTAGGGCGAACCCCCTTAGGGGGGAGAGGGAAGCCAGACCCCTTAGGTCGCTTCCCTCAAAAGACCTGCTGGCAAGAATATTAAACCTTGGCGGGGTCAAGGCCTGTGCCTCCCCACTAAAGACTTATGACGCTGCCAAGGGTACCTGCGATGTCCTGGGAGGGGATGGCCAACTGAAGGCCCCTCCTGTGATAGACATGTTCTTTGAGGAAAACCAGCCTCAGACGGTAGGGCCTTCCATGGGGGCGAATCCAAGCTCGGCGCCAAGCACCGAACCCGGATCCGCCCCTATGCAAGGTCCTCGTCAAACGGCTGTGGATTCTCAGGCAGTACAAGGAGGGGAGGGATCTCCTCCGGATGATGCCCCTGCGACCACCAGGACCTTCTCCATTTCGGAGAAGGACCTGGCTAAGGCCGGTCCATCTGGCCTGGGGGCTTCTACCGGTGGGGGTGAGAAGCGGGTTCATTTCCCGCCCTTCTCTCCAAAAAAGAAAAGGACGAAAAAGACAAAAAAGACGAAGAAGACTCGGGGCTCCTCTCCATCCGCGAAGGCTACGGGGACAGATGGGTCTGCTGCCACTTTCGCAAGCGACCAAGATCGGCACATCCGGCCCCTCTGCCTCCCCGGGTATGGAGCTCCTGACCATGACAAAGACCAAAAGTGCACAGGGCGGAGCCTCGATGACATCATGGTCCTTCATTCAGAGGTTACCTGGAGTTTTCGAGCCCGCTGGCTTCAAACGCTTCCTCTTTATTCGCTCCACTGATGGCACCATGTTGTCCAAGGGCAACATGATCCATCAGAGGATTGGATTAGCTAGTGCAATTGGTAGAGAGCCGAAGGTAACCCGTTTCTCGGACGGGAGCCTTCTGGCGAATGCGGCGAATCCCGCCGAGGCGGCCAAGATAAGTGCTCTTCAGACACTTCATGGCACCCCAGTGAATGTGACGCCGCACTCTACCATGAACTTTGTGAAAGGAGTAGTTTATGCGAGGGAACTCGTTGACTACTCCATTGAGGACATCACCCTAGAGCTGGTCGACCATGCGGCGGTCAAGGTCGAACGTTTGATGAGAAAACAGGGAGGGGCCTCGAGACCCACCCCTACACTCTTCGTCACGTTCGACTGTCACAAGCTCCCTGAGTCGGTGCGTGCCGGTTGGTACCGCTAACGCGGGAAGGCATTCGTGCCACTGCCGCGGCGGTGCTATTACTGTCACCGCTTCGGCCATACGAATCGCACATGTAGACGTGCAAAGTCGGGGTCACCCGAAGTCTGTGTAAATTGCTCCAAGGTCGCACACGATAAGTCCAAATCGTGTGTGGCCAAGTGGGTCAATTGCGGAGAGCCGCACCCTGCTGCTTTGAAGCAATGTGGTGCATATCTCCTTGAGAAAGAAATGCTGGCCGTTCAGGCCCAGGATCGAGTCTCATTCCGCGAGGCTAAGCACTTGGTCCTGGCGCGCCCGGCTCTGCCTGGGACGTCATATGCCTCAATAGGCAGCAAGGCACCCTCTGCTCCTGGGCCATCCAGGCCAACGAGCATGGTTGTTTCCGCGCCCTTTTGGAGCCCTTCTGCGTGCTCTACCCAACCCGGGCGCTCCCCTGGTAAAGCTAGCGGCAAAAAGGGTTCATACCTAGCCCTGGCTAAAACCAGGGCTCCATCCTCTTCCCTAGCGTGACTGTTTCCCGCAAGGCGAAACGGCCATGCGCTTCCACCGAGTCGTTAGACTCACAGGAGGCAACACCCCTGAAGATGGTCGCTAGGCCATCTTCGGGGGTTCCTAAAGCTGTCCCTCGAAAGGAGGACAGCAACAAAGGCGCTTCGGCTCCTTCGCCCACGCCCCGAGGTGGAGCGAGTGGCTCGGAGATGGTGGTTCCTCGAAAAGAGGGCCCCCCGCCTCCGAAGCCGCAGAGCCCGCCTAAGGTTTCGAGGCGGAGGGAGGACAAGACTCGCATGGTGAGCCCAACCTCCCCCAATAAGTCCTCGAAGGGTTTTCAGTTCGAGGAGGGCCCCCGCGTCTCCTCCGAGCTAGGCCTGGAGGGCATATTCCTTCAATGGAATTGCCGTGGACTCCGGGCCAACTGGGAGGAGCTGCAGAGGCTCGTCTCGTCCCGCTCCCCGTTAGCTATCTTTTTACAGGAGACCATGCTAGACGCGTGCCCCCTGCCCGCCCTCTCGGGGTATAAGGGTCTTGCGACCCCACCACCGCGGGATGGCCGGGCTGGGGGATGCGCGGTTTACGCCCGGCATGATGTCTCCGTTCTTCCTTTCTCTTTAGATACCTCCTTTCAGGCAGTGGCTGTGCAGCTGCACCTGGATAGGAGGTATACTATCATTTCTGCGTACATTCCACCGTCAGCTGACTTCGACGCGGGGGACTTCCGCCGCGTCGTGGCACGGTTGCCGAGGCCCTATCTCTTGCTTGGAGATCTAAACGGCAGGCATCCTCTCTGGGGAGATTACTCCATAAATCCCAGAGGATAAGTCCTTGCCGATCTGATCGAAGAGCTTGAGATGGGTGTCCTAAACGTGGATGAGTTTACGCATCACTGTCCGAGAACCGCTTTATTTTCTTGCCTTGACCTATCTTTGTGCTCTTCGGATGCACAGCTTGATTTTGATTGAGGGGTGGTCGATGACCTCCATGGTAGTGATCTCTTGCGTATTCAAATATCATTTTCAGGGCAACTGCCGCCTGAGAGACCACCTCGGTGGTGCTTGGCGCGGGCGCGGTGGCCTGCATTTCAGGAAAAGACTGAATTCTCTATCTCAGTCGAGGAGTTTAGGTCGGTAGATGAGGCCGTTGAGTTCTACTCCAGCAACCTCATCGCCGTGGGCCTGACTACTATTCCTAGGACGTCTGGCCGTTTTGCACGCCGACCACTCCCATGGTGGTCGGCCGAGTGTGAGACGGCCCTCAAACAGAAGCGTTATGCCAATATGCGCTATCAGCGCCGTCCGAACGATTTCACTGTCGCTGAATTTCGTCGGGCTAGGGCTAGGTTCCGGTATATTTCAAAGCACGCCCGCTGCTCTTCTTGGCGGGCATACGTGTCTTCACTTAACGGGAAGACCCCTTTAGCTGAGGTGTGGAAGCTAGTTAAAAGAGTCCGGGGCAAGTTCTCGCAGGACCCCCCTCCCGTTCTCCAGGAGAATGGGACCGCAATCTCGCACCCCGCGTCCGTGGCGGAATCCTTTGCGACCGCTTTTTCTGCATTCTCTAGCCGTGATGCTGCTCCGCCAGCATTCAATGCACGTCGTGATTTAGCGGAAGGCCGCCGGCTGGACTTTACCTCCAGAGGCGGAGAACCCTTCAACGACAAGTTTACTGTAAGCGAGTTGCGTTCCGCTCTCGCTTCGTGCGCGGACCCTGCCCATGGTCCGGACGATGTCCCGTACGCCATGCTTCGACACCTAGGTGAGCGAGGCATGGCCTTTCTGTTAGATTTGTTCAACAGGATCTGGGTGAAAGGTCTTCTCCCAGACTCCTGGCGAATCGCTACTGTGCTTGCCTTTCGCAAACCGGGGAGAGATCACTCTACTCCGACCGGTTTCCGCCCAATCTCTCTAACCTCTTGCGTGTGCAAGTTGATGGAGAAATTGGTAAATGTTGGATTAGCCTTTTTCCTGGACAGCGGAGGCCATCTGTCTTCCGTACAGTGCGGCTTCCGCCAGTTCCACTTCACGTCGGATGCTCTGCTCCGACTGGAAAATGCCGTCTGCGAGGCTTTCCTTCGTAGACAGCACTACGCCACGGTGTTTTTCGATCTGGAGAAGACCTATGATACCGCATGGCAAACCGGGATCATGGAGACTCTCTACACGATGGGGGCGAGGGGACGCCTCCCAATGTTTATATCTGAATTTTTGCGAGATCGTCGATTCCGCGTACGGGTGGGATGAGCCCTCTCCGGCCCAAAGGAGCAGAAAGAGGGTGTCCCGCAGGAAAGTGTCCTCAGTTTTACACTCTTTGCCCTGAGCATCAACGGCATCAGCTCGGTGCTGCCACAAGATGTTCTCGCTACGCTCTACGTGGACGACCTTTCAAATTCTTTTGGCGCGGCCCAGATGCCAACTCTGGAGCGTCGACTCCAACAGGCATTGAACCGCCTCTCTCGCTATGCCGAAGCGCACAGGTTTCGGTTTTCTTTAGCCAAGACTAAGGTGGTGCACTTCTGCCGCCAACCACGGCTTCACTCCGACCCAGATTTTTTTCTTAATGGGGTGCGCCTGGATGTGGTTGAGTCGCACCGTTTCCTTGGTCTTGTATTCGACCGACGCCTCACCTGGGAGGCTCATATTCGCAGCCTTAGGGTCTCTTGTACATGCGCCATGGACATTCTCCGTTCCGTGACGTTCAGCGCTTGGGGCGCTGATAGGGCTACTGCCTTACTTTTTTATCGATCCTTTGTTCGCTCGAAGCTCGACTACGGATGCGAGTTTTATGCATCCGCAGCCGAGAGTTTATTGCAGAAGGTGGATTCGATCCACCACACCGGCCTGCGCCTTGCGACCGGTGCCTTTCGCACTTCCCCCATTGAGAGCCTGTTGGTCGATGCTGGGGAGATGCCACTCGCTCTGCGCCGCGTGCAGTGCATCACTCGCCTGTACGCGCAAACCCGGTGCCTCCCTCAGTCGCCAACAGCTCTCACCGCATCCGCAGCTGATCTCGATTGTGCCTATGCCGCCCAGAGACGCCAGTCATACCCTAAGCACTTCGTGTTTAGGGCTAGGAAACTCCTTCGAGAGGTAGATATAGCTCTCGGGCCGGTGGCACCCCTGCTTCTGCCCAGGACGCCACCCTGGAGGGTACCACATTTGGCTATTTGTCGCCACGCCTCTGCTCCTAAAGCTTGTACTGTGCCGGGAGTATTGCGTTCGACCTTTTTAGAGCACACATCGTGTCACGCTGGTACCGTGTCAGTGTATACGGATGGCTTCAAGTCCCAAAAGGGGGTCGGCTTCCACGCCGTATCCCCTCTGGTTGAAGTCAGCGGGGCTCTACCAGGGGCTGCGTCTGTCTTCACGGCCGAGCTGGTGGCAATACACCACTCGGTACGGGAGATTACGCGACGTGCCCGGTTCGGAGACCGAATTGTGATCTATAGCGACTCACAAAGCGCCCTGAGTTTTCTCGGGTCATTGGAATCTCCGCATCCACTGGTTCGCGAAATCCGTGACGCCATGGTTTTGGAGAGCCGGGCAGATGTCGAGATTATCTTCTGCTGGGTTCCTGGACATGTAGGAATTGTGGGGAATGAGCGCGCCGATGAGGGTGCCAAAGAGTCCGCGACGACTCTTCGACCGGACCAGCGTTTCGCTCTTCCTCACACTGACTACATGGCAGGAATACGGGCAGCTCTTCGGACTGCTTGGCAAAGAAGATGGGAGACGGTCGAAGGGAACTTAAAGTTGCGTGCCATTGCGCCGCGACTGTTCCCATTGGCCTATCCCCCAATGCTGCGGTGGCTTCAGGTTGCTTTCTGTCGTCTCCGAATCGGGCACACTCGTGTGACGCATCGCTATTTGATGGAGCGCTCGCCTGCGCCCTATTGCAACGACTGCGTTGTCCGCCAGACTGTTCGGCACATTCTTGTCGAATGTCCCAGTCTGGGTGATTTTCGCGCACGACACCTGTCCCGGTACCGGGATGGGCGGGGTCGCTACCGCCTGTCCCTTGTACTCGGGACGAGTGCGTGCACTTTGACTGGTGGACTTGTTGACTTTTTTGGGGAGGCCGGCCTTCTCCCTTTCATTTAACTAGGTTTAATTGTTGTTGTTTTTGTTATTGCTTTGTTATTGTTATTGTTATTTCTTTTTATTTTTGTTTCCTGTTTTAATTTTTTAAAGTAGCCTAGAACTAGGCTGTTTGTTTACGGCGACTTATGCCTAAGTCGGCATTTGCCAGATAGCCCCTTAAATAAAAAAAATAAAAAATGTCACTGGCTGCATTGAGGTTCTCCACCGTCCCATAGTTCTCAAAGTGCTCCACCCAGTCCTGAATTCTGCTCTTGGAGGGGGCTTTTTCACATTCTAACTGATGCGCGAAAGTGTCCTTTACTTTCTTGAACGAGCCTGTCTTGTAGTAAGGTTTGACTCAGTATATTCTTTGTTGGAGCTCCCATCGAGATCTAGTTGTGTTCTCAGGCGTTGCTTCTGTCATGTCCTGCAAAGTAAGGGTGATTAGTGAATGAATGAATGAAGGATATAACGCAAAAAGTGTGTGCAGGCCCGTTTTCTTTTTTCAACCCTCACCTGAAATCTTTTATTAAATTCTTTGATGAAATCAATGGGTATAAAACCATTTGACCATTTAATGACCTTCCTAGAAGTACCCTCTACAAACTCAAATACACCAAGGTAAGGTATGATATCCATTCCCAAAAGACCTGATTGCAAGAAGATTGTCAGCAAATTTTGGAAAATATGGACTTTAGGGAAAATTCTTAATTTTCATTTTAGGAAGTATTTGATTAATGCTAACATTGAAATTTAAGTCATTAATTGCAACCAGGTTAGTTTTAATTTCATCTCCATTTGGCATCACAATTCTGGGAGAACATATCTCTCCTTGTTGCTTTATTTTAGAGTTATAAGTGATAACCTCTGTATTTACCCTTTTGAAGGACAATTCTAACTGATCTAAAGCATCTTTATGTATAAGGCTTATTTGAGACCGTGTATCTATTAAAAATGGAATTTGAAAAATTTTGTTTGTTAGATGTGACAATAAGGTTGACTACAGGACACAATATGTCATTAGAACTGACTTCTAGTCATTCTTTTAAATTAAGATTAGTTTAAACAAAATTGGGCACATAGAGATGACGTATTCGACATTTTTGCAAATTTCACACTAAAAGGTAATTTTCCTTGATTACCAGAACATTCATCAACCACATGTACTTTACTTAACCATTTGCTACATAGTTTAAGATTTTTGGCTCTGTTAACCCTGTCACTATGCTCTTGGAACTTCTTGCCTCTAACAGAGCTGTGGTTAGACATTTGACAAAATTTAAAATTTCATGAAATGTTAGTTTCAGCTTTATTTTGACTAGAATGGTTACTATGACTGGAATTAGATTTAGATTTATTAGAATTATAGGAAGTTACCTTCTGATTATCCTGAGAATTGGTATGTTTAGTTTTAGAATTTTGATTTTCAGACTTATTTGGGGATTTACTTAAAATTTTAAATATTTCCAAGTAATTATCAAAGATATGGTTCAACTTGAGATAAGTGGCCTTACATCTATGTGTAAATTCAACCACAAAGAATTTGGGTAACTTTTCACGCATAATAGGGCTTAAAAAAAATAAATCCTGGAGATTCTGTTTCTAAAAAGTTCAAATTTAATTTTAAAAACTTCTTGATATGAGATCTCAGGGTATTTATAAAGGAGACAATTTGATCCAAGTTATGTACCAAAGGCCAATGAACTATATTCGATAAAGTATCATTAACTAAATATTCTTCATCAAAAAATTCTTGATTTAAGAGCTTGCATGTATTTTCATATCCTTCATCACTTATTGGTAGATGTTCCACCAATTCATAAGCTGTTCCTTCTAAAGCAGATCTCAAATAAATCAATTTTTAACATTTAGAAGCTTCAGAAAAAGCAGCCATTATATTGTCAAAGGAAGTCTTAAAATGAATAAAAAAAAAGGGGATCATCCCTGGTATCTTTAATTTTTTCAGTTTAAGTTCAGCTAATTCAAGATTAAATTTATTTGTCTCCTTAGCTTGATTGAAGGAAGCATTTTAACTTAGTTAGATTCTCAGATTCATGAATTATCAGCTTTAATTAAAGATTTAAGCGCGTTGATTTGCCTCAAGAAGCTCAACTGATATTTAACAATATCAGATTCCATTTGATCAGAATTCTCTCCTTTATCTCTAGTTCTAAATATTAAGTCATTTCGAATTGTTTTTTTGATTAAAACTATTTTTAATTTCGACAATAAAGTCTTGAGTGTAATCTAAAGTTGGAGGCCTCAAGCATTTCAAGAGCCTCGAAGGCCTTAGTTATTAAAGATGATTGTATTCTAGCTTTTATGCTTAAATTCTCAACAGAATCCATGATGAAGTATCAAGTGAGGTTCAAATAGGCCTAATCAGAATATTAGAAGAGAAAAAAATATTTAGTTTAAAGTTACAAGTTGAATAGTAGTAAATGTTAAATTAATTGTGTACAGTACTGGTTACTGAAGCACGTATAAGCTCAAGTTAAAAAAATATTAAATTACAAAAGGGAAGGAAAGAGTACGATACACCTTATCACTGCCTATTCCTAACTTACAAACCTTGCTCAAGTCTCAAGTTAGGCCCTATGAAACAAGGCAGTAATAACTTAAATAAAAAACTTGAGAAAGTTAAGCGGAAGCCTACTTAAAATTAAGAAAGAATAATGTTAAGTCACCCGGGAGTAAACTAGGCAAAGTATTTGCCTGTAGGCATTGTTTATAGCACTATATTTAATTAGATTTTAAAAGTTTAGAAATTTTACTTACAACAAGTTAGATAAATATGTTCTGGTACGAGTTTTTCTTGAATTTTCGAGTTTCTACTTTCTAGATCCAGACCTGAACGAAGATTCGCGAATCAAAAAACACTAATGTTTTTCTCGCGAGAATCCACGAGAAAAAACAAATCTTCCTTGCTCTCTTCTTCGTTTTATCACTTCCTCTCCTCTCGGTGTAGTGGGAGGGAGAGTTTCTTAAGACTTTGAAATTTTATCATTTCTAACACCTACCTGAGAGAGAGTACTAGATCTTTACCAACTCTAGTACTCTCATCGCTGCTCAATACTAAAGAAAATAAAAGTAACCTGTCTTGTCACTATAAAAATGTAACAATAAATTACATTTACCTTTAAAATCCTCATTAGAAATAAAAATGGCTAATGCTGTGTAATGTGATGGTATATACTAGTGAAAGAATAGGTAATGAACCTTTCTCGGCACAAAAATTCAAATGAACAAGACTGCAGCATTTCTCTTCTACAACCAGGCAGAGTTTTCAAACTACATTTTCACTTGTTGCAATAAGATTCTTTAGTATTACTAGACACGATTCAATTTCCATCTCAATAAATATTTCGATATGACACATTGTATTGTGATTATACTCTAATTCTTCTATTCACTTACTTGGATATGCTCTTAGATCATCATAATAAATCACTGTACAAAGTAAAACACTTTTTTAATCATGAGTAGTAAAGTTTTTCATTACACTCCTTGACAATTTCCATGTATTTTATCCCAACAGATTCAAAAATGTTTTTGGCTCAATTCCGATAGCTGATATCGATTCTTGCGAACTTCCTACCTCTCTGATATTTGAATTTTTGCCTAAAGCAAGATTTGTCAATCTTTAGAGAGTCTCGTACCTCTATGTTATGCAAATATCCTTTACACACTATGTAAGGAATTATGAACATGTATCATCGTGTTGTTTATTAATTCCAACCATTTCAAAAGCTTTCTTTTCACTTATGCGTTTTTACTTTAAATAAATCACATGAACCCATTGTTGCATAATAAATGCATTTTTCAAAAAAATCCGATTATTGCACTTCTCAAGTGTTTTTATCTCATAATTTATTTCGCTATCTCCAACCATATCCATAGTTGCTACTTGAATATTTAGTCCAATTCATATTCTCTGATCAATAAGAACATTAAGCTCACTATTAATTTTTCTTTGCTTGAACAGGTTTAACACTAAAAAATTGGTTTTTTTCACAAATCAATGCTTTGATTATATATTATTGATTTAGCATATGTTATACTGTAAAGCTTACAATAACTTGAAAAATAAAATTAATTTTATTACGGTTAAACAAAGTTAGCTATCGACGAATTAGCTTTAACAATTCTAGAAGTCTCCTAAATTTCTATCGATTGTAAGACTCCCACACATGAGGTCTAAAGAGACTTCCTCAGTCTACCTATTTTATAGACAAGTAAAATATGTTTTTATTTGTATGCATAAACAAAATATATTTTATTTGTATGCTTAGAAAATTTTAGTCATACAAAATATTTATGCATAAAGGGGCTGCTAATTCACATCGAAGTGCGCTGGCTCTTTACAGGGAAATGAACTAAAGTTGGTTCATTGCACATCTGTTATTTGCAGCTTTATCGTTAAGCTGGAATAACGCCAAGAAGGAATTGCATGGTTTCAGCTCATTTTTTCATATTTATATAGGAAATTGTTAATAAATACTTATTAATAAATTTTCCATTTTTGTAGGTTTTAATATGATTTTTTCGAATTTATTCGCAGTGTCCTAGAAGCTAACTTATAACCATATAATGCGTTACATCAACCCATCAAGAGATGATGGAAGGCTGACATAGAAATCCAATTGAGCGTTCTACAAAAGCTTGCAGTTTCTGACTGCGTCGTACATCTCTTCGAAGGTAATGGATTGGGTAGTACAGCTCTTCTAAGGTAATTGACTGGATGGTACAATTTTTCAAAGGTAATGGATTAGTTGGTACATCTCTTCAAAGGTAATGCACTAGGTAGTAGAACTCTTCATAGTTAATGTTACGAAATTCGAAGATGAGATCCAGTAGGAGCTTGTTGAGATACACAATGGAGATGGGACCTAGGCAACCTTCCCAGTTCTGGTTGGCTTCGTTACCCGATTCTTTTGAAATGAACTAACCTTGTTTCCATTTTCAATGTTGGCTTCCGCGATGTGCATTACATAGAGTCATAATTACAGACAAAAACTTACATTCTAAAGTGCGCTGAGGCTGAAGCTGACCTTTTTTCAACCTTAAGTGAAAATATTTGTGGAAAACAAATACACTCAAGCCTTTATATGCCTGGGTTAGACAAAGCAAAATCAAACTTAGAAAGTTAAAGGTAAAAGTGGGGGAAGGGGCCCAAATTCGAGTACTTTGGTTTCAAACATTTTCCTCTTGATTGGAGGAGATTTCTACCATAATTTATACATTTAATTCTTTATAAGTAAAAGCTATGCCAGTCGGTCCTTAATTCCGGCTAATGAAACCTCTAATTTCGTTACGTTAAAAATCTTGAGAAATTACACGACCTAAAAAAGTTCATAAAATGCTCTAGGCATTTTCTCCATTTAAGAACTTACACATCTCGCACTAAATTCTTGTACGGCATTCTAAATTACGTACGACATTCCAATACTGTCTTTACCCCATTATTTATCAGTATGGTTGTTCCTAGTCCATTATAACCTTTTCCTAACGCAGTTTAAATTAACCATTCAGAGACGACTCCCCTTTGTCTCCTTCTATCTCTCCAACGTCCAAAGCCACCCCGTTCTTAGACGAGGTCAGTTTGCAACAATGTTCCTGTAAGCAATTTCTCCACACCCTAGTGTCCAATACCCTTTTCCTTGTTAATTCCACTCCCCCGTGTGTCTATATCCAGTGTATTTATATCTTCCAACCACCAACTCAACATCACTTTCAATCTAAATTAATACACATAATTTAACAGGTTTTCATTTGTACTTATTCAAATTCACTTGCTACTCTCAAATGTGCGTTTCCAATCTTCTCCCTTGCTCTTTAATATATCCATTTAACTTTTCT
This sequence comes from Ceratothoa steindachneri, assembly GCA_963969495.1. Lineage (NCBI taxonomy): Eukaryota > Metazoa > Arthropoda > Malacostraca > Isopoda > Cymothoidae > Ceratothoa > Ceratothoa steindachneri. The sequence continues at coordinate 20,528,351 of OZ018330.1, read as the reverse complement.
GCGCAAGTAATCGCAACCCACATAATATATATTAAGATTAATTATTTTATATTTTTTAAATGTCGAATAATAGAGTGTATATTCTCAATTTATTTAATTTCTAGAAATATTTACTCGGTTCATCATCTAAAACATATATTCCCGACGCTCGCTCGATTTTCCTTTTTGTATCGTTCCTTTTTCTAACGAAACTCGATTTCATTGAACGTTATACCTTAAAATCCCATTTAATCATATCTAAACTCAAAGCAATTTAAGAATTAAATTATCTCGGCCATCTTGGATATGGATGTCTTAGAAATTATTTCTAAAACCTTGTCTTTGCAGAGGCAAGGGTTTACCTAGATTTCAAATCTTCTGCGGAGATGAGGAATAATAGATTCGTTGTAGGGTTACTACGGAAAATAATTCATCCCAATCTACCTAATAATTTATGCATAACCAATCGCGTCATTTAAATGTGGTAGCCAACTTGATGCGAGATAACCATTCTCTTTTTCAGGTTTATAATAACATTATTCAAGAGCAACTTGAAAAGGGATACATCGAAAAAGAAAGGGCAATTCCTCATCAATTAGAGGGCGCTGAAATGAAATGAAATAAAAAAGAAAAGTGAGAGAAAAGTTATAGATCCCCGACCCCCCAGGAGCTTCCCGGAGTCCTCCTCCCTCGGGGCTTGAAGGCACCGAGGGAAGAGCGCCGTGGAGGGAGGGAGGGAGGGGAAAAAAAAGTAAAAATAGGACAGACTTTTAATTGTTACTATTTGCTGTTGCTGTTCCTGGTGTTAGTGTTTGGCCAATCTTTGGATAGCGGTAAAGGAGAAAGATGATTGAAGTGGAAAGAAGTTGGAGGTTTGCAAAGAGGTGCAAGTTTGCATGGAGGGCACGCTAATCTCTTTACTATAAGCTAATATTTAGAGTTAAGTTCGAAATAAGTAAGATGGAAAGTATGTATGTCTGTTTATTTCTGTGTTTGTTTTGTTTCTATGTTATGTACGAGGGGCGGTCAATAAGTTTTGCAATTCGGATATAAGGAAACGAGATATGAGGAAAAGGGTTTTATTATTTGCAAAATATAACTACCCACGACTTCAATGCACTTATTCCCGACAACCAGAAATCTCCCGACTGCTGCTCACTCCACTCCTGGACAGCGAGCTGGACATCTTCATCGTCCCCAAAACGGCATCCACGCAGTGCAGCCTTGAGCTGGCGGAATAAAAAGTAGTCGCTAGGGGACAGATCTGGACTGTAAGGGGGATGGTTGAGCTCCTCGAATCCGCACTCACGCAGGGCAGCTTGTGCAACTCTGGCCTTGTGGACTTTGACGACGTTGAAGTCGATCATGGGGCGTGAGGTTTCTAGGGACCCAAAGGGCAGAGACCTTGGTAATGACCAAATTGTCATGGATGATGTTCATAACACTTCCATGTGATATTCCAAGTTCTCGCTCGATTTCCTTGACCTTCACCCGTCGATTTTCGAGGATCATCCTTTCCACACGGGCCACATTGTCCTCCTTGGTCGCGTCTGACGGGCGTCGTGGACGAGGGTCATCTTCAAAGGACTCACGACCATGGCGGAACTCCTTATTCCATCAAGCAATGGTTGCATAGGGAGGAGCGGTGTCGGTGTACACTGCAACCATGCGTTCATGGATCTCTTTTGCATTCTTGCCTTCCTTGGTCAAAAATTTGATCACTGCGCGGTGCTCAACCTTGTCCATTGTTGAAATATTTGTGACTGACGATCTGCGATCAGCTACTGCTTTTTAAATAGACAGGCAGGAGAGTGCGGCTGCAGGTCATGACATGTCATAACTTATCTTAACACTCCCACAAACAGCCATCCCCCTTACTTGGTTTTACCCTACCGATTCTCAAAACTTATTGACCGGCCCTCGTATGTATGAGATAGGCGTCCAAACTGTGTTTAGTATTGTTTTATTTTCCTGCCATGTTATTAAGTCGAGTTTCTGTGCGTTTTGTAGCATAATTCTCGTATCTGTTGTGTGAATTCATGTTCCTTAGTTATTTATTTGTTTGTTTTCCTCTTCTTTATTTAATGCTGTATTTCCTTTTGTCCGTTCATTTACACTTTTTGATTAGTTTTGCCATTCCTTGTGGGTATTAAATCCAATCCTGTGAGTTTTGTCATTATTCGTGAATATTTTGTCTCAATCGGGTGTCCTTATTTGGTTTACACGTAAATCTCTTCTTCCTTTTGGTCCGCTTTGTTTTTTAGAACTAGGAAGCAGCATATGTTGTCTCCATCCTGCTCCTCGTGCTATTTTAGTATTTAATTCCTCTCCTATTTCTTCTTGTGTCTTTTTTCAATGCTTTTTGGTGGCTCTTTTTTCAATTATTTTATTTAATGGTTTTATTTTCGCTTCGTTGTGTAAGTCTTTGTTTTTTCCTGTCTAATCGTCGCATGTTCGTAATGATATTTACTGCCTTATTGAGTATACGTTGCATTCTTATTAGATTGCTTCTTGAAACCGTATACATAGCAATTGTAGGAAATATTAAGGTTGGCTGAATCGTGGCCTGGTAGTTCTTTTTCTTATTTTTCATGTTTAGATTTCTTAATCTGTGGAGTAAATTTTACATGCTTCATGCTTTGTCTATTCTTTCGGTTATGTGTTTCTTGTAACCATTTTTTTTAATAGTTAGGCCTAAAGTCTTGCCTTCACCATTATACCTGTATTGCTCTCCATCTACGTAAACATCGGATAGTTTTTTGCAATACATAGGTATAATATTAAATTTATTTATATTCCTTTTAATTTTCTATTTGCGTCATACTCGTTTCGATTTTCTATTTCTGTTGCTGTTATTTTGGCCTGTATCTGTGGGTTGCGATAAGCACAGGAAATTAATTGAGTGAAATCATCTGCGTATTGTATGTTCACACAACCCTCGTTCATGGGGGGGGGGGGGGGGAAATGTCCAAGTTATATACACTGAGTATAGCGAAAGACTTAAACACCCTCCCTGAGCGAGGCCCGCATTAAGCTAGGATATTTCATCTTGATAATTCCCCGTGTCTATGAGTATGTATGCATATCTTTATATGACGTAGTCGCATAAAATTCTTTCCAGATAGTGGTTTATCTTCAGATTTAGAATTTTATGCTGCATGCCTCTTTACCACACTTTATCGAATACTTCCAATACATCTCGACATACAAAATCCATACTGCATTTCTCTCCTTTCACTTTGCTATATTTTCTGTAATCACGCTGAGGGCCATCTCCGTATTCCTGTTCTTTCTGAAGCAGAATTGTTGATTGTTCCAGAGGTTGTTTTATGTGAGATATTCATTTAATCTTGCATTCAGGATTTTTTCAAACACCTCACGAATGAAATCGAGAAGGGATATAGGTCTAAAGTTTTCAACCTCCGAAGCAGTTTTCCTGGCTTCGGTATGAATATCATGTTAGCTATATTTAACTCATCGGGGAAGTATCCCGTGTTAAACATGTTCCTGATCTACTCAAGTATATTATTCGGTGCTTCTATATAATTTTTTCTGGTGAGGCCCGATTTTCCAGGGGCCTTATTTTTTAAATTGGAGATAGTATTCTTTAATTCCTCGATTGTGATTTCGGTGTTAATCCTTCGTTCGCATGCCGTTCCTCTTCTACGTCGTGATGTGGAAAAGTCCTTTCAATCCGTTCATTTAGTTCATCAATTGTTTAGTTTTCAAAATCTATATCGTAGTTTTCGTTTTCCTCTTCACTACTGTTAAACACTCCTTTCGAGTGTTTCCTGAACAATTTTCCAATCTCGTGTTCGTCTTCGATTAAATTCCCGTTTCTGTCTTTGATCTTTACATACGTCTTATCTTTTTATAAAATTTTCGGGGCTTTAGCTCGTTGTAAATATTTTGAACGGTTGTGTCCCAGTATTCTCTTTGTTTATCCGATATTGCGCTTAGTAGTCCCCTCCTCTTCGTTCTCAGATTACAGTTTTTTCTCTTGATATTCCGTTTGTTATAATGTCCTCATTTATCTCTATAATTTCTGCATTCTTGGTCTTCATTTCGTCTGTCCAAATAAAGTATTTGATTGTTTTGTATGTGCTTCTGGGTATCGCGTTTTCGTCGGCTGTCTGTATGCGTAGCCATATTTTTTCCAGTTCGTCGTCGATTTCTTCTAAAGTAGTTTCATTAAATCCGTTCGGTTCGTAATCGTTCAATTGTTTAGCGGGTATTTGTATTGGTTGCTGATTTGCGGTTAGTAGCATCGCTGTATGGTCGCTGCAAATAACCTGTACAGGTTCCATGTAGAGGGGGCTAAATTCACTATTTAGCGCATCATGGCGAACGAAAAGATTCCCAACAACTTGCTTACACGTAGTATTTGACTGTTCTGCTGGTAGCGTAAATCTAAATAACTTTACATTCTGGTCCATCATTAATTATCAACTTGTACCATATTTAAGTAATACCCTTTGGCAGACATTGCTGATATTGAAAAGGCATACCTTCAAATAATGTTAAAGGAGAAAGGCAAAGACTTTGCTCGATTTGTAGGGCTAAAAATCCGTCATGGCCACATAGTCTATTAGTAACATTCGGATATCGAATTGTTTTCTTTTTCTTTTGCTTCTCTAGCAGCCAATTTCTATTGAACGCTTCAGTGAATGAGGAAATGGAAAGGCAGGCAGTAAATGCAGAAAATAAACCATCTGATCATTACAAAATTTGGGCGGTCATTTAAAAGTGGTGCAATTAAATATCTCATTTGGGATATTTGAGTCATGAGATCTATTTACGATCCCATAGCTTATCTCCTCCTAATTACAATTAATACATAGATGTTTATGAAAGGTCTGAGAGAGAAAACACTGGGCTGGGATAAGCCTCTAGACTTTGACTCCCAAACAATATGGGATAAATCCGTCCCACACTTGACCAAATTTCTCCGGCAAACTTTACCATCTGAAAATATTGAACAACACTGCTTTTGTGATAGTATCACGAAGAGTTATGGGGCAGTTGTTTATTCATTAGTGGGAAACAATGTTTTTCATATCATTGTTCAGGTCAAAAAAGTCGGAAAATCTATGATGATCTCCAAATTGGAACTAACCTCAGCCTTATTTGCAGCTATATTGATTAATCAATTACTATCTGCCCTTACTGAGAATAATTAAATAATTTATTAGGGGGACCGATAGCAAAATCGTTCTTCAATAGATACTTTCTGATAGCACATATGAGCCTTACATCTATAACAACATAGACAAAATTAGAAACTTATTGCAGGGGTACGCATGGAGACATGTTGAATCTAAATTAAACTCACGCGACCCATTAATGTGAAGCCAATCAATTAAGCAAATCACCAATTAGCTAGGTCCTAAATGGATGCTCAATAGTGGAATATGGCCTTGTCTACCATATTCCTGCCTGGTACCCTCGCTTTTACAATCGCAGTGGTCAACGAGTCAGCCCTTGAAATAAATTTCGCTCGCTATCAAAGTGCAGAAAATAGCCATTTTAACCTTTAGATTTTCACTTCTGAGCAGAGGTAAGGTTAATCCTAAATCCTCCTTAACATAACCTGCCAGCTATAATATCAAATCCTAAATCCTCCTTAACATGACCTGCCAGCTATAATATCAATCCAGAAGATCAACCAGCGGTTATCAATTTCTAGATTAAAATTGTGCACAAGGATAAATGTTCGGAAGAATGGAAACAGTCGGCGAATGGTCATTATAAATCGTATTCTAACCGGATTAAACACCTGTTCATATTTATAATGAAATTAGGTAGGCGTTTTTCCTATTCTAATCTCTCAAACTAAACAAAATACCATATACTCCTGCTAGCTGATCATGGTTTCACTGAGTTGCTGTTGGCAGATCGAGTGCCTGGTGGCACTAATGGAGAAACACACGGACCGATCGGCCGAGGACTTGCCTTAGCATGTCGGCGATGTGGTCCTGGTTTAGGACAACTCTCCTCGTCTACTGTGGAAGTTGGGGCTTATATAAGAGCTGATGAGGGATCACTATTCGCTTTCACCTGCGAATACCTCAACCGCAGGCTCGTCTCAACTTCTACTTGCAGATACCTCAAAGACAGGCTCGTCTCAACTTCCACCTATGGATACCTCAACGGCAGACTCGTCTCCACTTCCACCTTGGGATCTATCAAACTCCGGTTTCTGCTCGAATCAGTCCCACCCACTAATTCCCCATAGGTCAAAAACAAATTTGGGAAATTTCGTGGTGGAAATTCGATTATCTTTAAACAACTGCCACAACCTGACATTCAAAACACTTCAAGCATAACTCCTTTATTAATAGTAGTCTGTAAATGACAAATTTTAACCCTTCTCCTTATAAGGACAGTATCTAATCTGGACTGCAATTCACAGACCGAAGAATGTAATGTTTTGTGGGCCTTGGGTCTTAAGACATGCGTTATAAGTTGTTTTTTTTCTATTTGCTACTGGGTTTTATATCACCGTGTTCTGTTATATATTAATACCCAGTTTAATACTTGCATTGCAATGTACACAGTTGTAGGATGTGGTTGATAGAGCAATGGTTAATCTCGCTGAATCTGTAGACGGATGCCTGGGAGGGTGAGAAACGATCCTAATTAACACCCTTAAAAGAACTCTTCCTTTGGCGATATCAACATTCAGTTTTACCGTAACAGGACATGGAAGCATTCGCCCACTCGTGGACATACTCTGCCTGGGCAATTCTTTTTAGGATTGTTAAATTGGTCTGCTGGTTACATGAGTTGCTTAGTGTGTATGAGGAACGACCAGAGACATTCTCGGTGCAATGGGAAGGTGGTCATTCATTTCTTTAAGAATCGCGGGCGTATTTCATTGAAGTCCCTTCTCTCAAACATTTCACTCGTTTAAGGGGAGTCTTAGACTAATGATCTTCAGAAATCTTAGTTGAATGAGCCACTGAAAGTGGGTGTAGGTATATCATGGACCGTAATGCTTAATTGGGTAGTATTGCGTGCCTTACTTACCCCCAACGCCTTTGGGGGGGGGTCTGCCTTAACACTAAAGCTGGGAGAAGGTAATTTTGAACAATTACTCTCTCAAGTGGTCCCAGTAGTCTCCTCTTTAGAATATCCTAGATATGAATCTTCCATACACTTTCATTTACCCCCATCTTCAGCATGTTTCTTTGTGAACCTTTCCTCATCAATTTTCTGAAGGAGATGCCCTCGTTGTTGTTTGCTTATTAGTTTTAGTGATATTAATAATAATATGTAATTTATATGGCATGGTGCTGTTTCACTCAATGCGACGATCTGCAAAACGTTTTAATCCCGTTTCAGGAGTTTTGTTCCAAATAAGAGTTGGACTTTGATCCAATGACTTCGAGAATACAAAGTCTTTTAAGTAACGGTCATAAAAATAATACACTCATAATACCTTAAGGTATTTTTCACCCCCATCATCCCACTATTCAATATAAAAAATCCCTCAGTCTAGTGATTTGGGGGGAGGTCTTTGGTTCCGCGATTATTACTGAGGAGTTTTCGATTATATCCAATAGTAATTTAGTATCGAGATTACCACCGGTTCCCCAAGCTGAAAGATTTGAGAGGAAAATAAGAAAGGGTAGATGAACTGGTAATTGAATAGGCTAGTGGTAAAAGTCTATGTTGAAAGGATAGAGAAATAAGTTAAATGTTATGGCGAATACTCCTTTATTAGATGTGACTGCAAACAGGATTAACCCAAATTGCCTAATAATTAACTTAAATTTTGTTTATATTCCTTGGCTCATTTTGGTCCAACTTGGAAAGAGACGCTTTTTTGGTCGCTCTTTTATATTCTCGTCGATGGAATTTGGTTGCAGAAAAGTAGAAATGGGAAATCGAAAGCGGGGGTGAAAGTTTCAAATCCCAATCGTAGTATGGACTCCATATATTTCATTTTCTCATCTTTCGACTCCAACCTCCTCCCCAGCATTTTTTTATATTAAACCACGCGATTAATGACCAAATTTACAAGATCCCCAAATATTCCGTACATGAACTCAACAAATGCCCCACACCATCAAACATATATAAACATAATACTATTTTTACAGAATATTTTGTTTGTGCTTTTATCAAAAACAATCCTCTACAACTTACTTTCATTCACATGAATATATAAATATTCGTTTGTACTTGTATAATAATATTCCGAGAGATGAAGTTAGAGTGTTTACTAATAACTTCCATTCAAATAAATATATAATGGCCTTGCATAAGCAAAGGTTTAAGAGGCTGGGCCTTTATAGTGTAGCTCTAGTCAGAGGAGAACGGACCTTTATAACTTACCGTCATTCACATAAATCTTAATTGAGTCGGGGACAACGTTCGGAGCACTGCAAGTATAGTTCCCCGAGTGACTTTCCGTTGCAAAATCCACTTTAAGCCAACTCACAACCACATTCTCTTCCGGATTCTTCTCCACTTCAACTTGATAATCGAGATCAGGCCGAAGGATCTCCTCGGAATCTTCCTCTGGGACCTTCTTCTGAACTTTTGTGGTGATCAGGAAATTTTTATTCTCTCCTTTTGAACTCAGATAGACGCCATTCTGGTGCCAGATCGCGTGTTGAATCACTGATGAGCTCTGGTTGAGAGAATCAGAAATTTTAGCATTCTCACAACGGTGTCAATATGAGAGTTTTCACGGAAATTATTTCTATCACTAAACTTTAAAATAAAACAGGAAGGAATATGATACTTTCAGGTAAATTATTTCTATCACTTAACTTTAAATAATGAAGGAAACAAGAGTAAATGGGATGCCATCAACTTCTAGTGGCTCTTCAGAGGGGGGGTATTTTAATATAAATGGGAATAGGTGTATGTGATAGAATTTATGATTGATGGGTTATAGAGAAAGTGATGAAAAGTGTCATTAAGTGAATGTGTGAAGGGCACATAAGAGGACTACTAAGTCTGGCTCTGGTCTGCTATGAATTTAGGTCGCTGCGTGGAGACACCCAAGTATCTGCCCCTTTGACCTTCCAGAGGCAATATTTAACGAGGTTCGACGAATACTTAAAGAAAACTTAATAATAACTTTGACAATTTAAAAAATTGGCGCCTTTTTGTTGCCACCAGATCGTGGCAAAACTAATACCAGTAGAGGAAATCTTGTGTACCCTCAACTAGCTACCTACACCGTTATTTCCACACATAAATAGATATAAATATAGATATCGTTATAAATGTAGATATAAATATAGATTTCCCTATATATGTAGATATGGGGAGCTTTGGTACATTGCTCATTGAGCTTGTCTCTCGATGAACCCTAGGACGACTGCGCCGCTCAACTATTGCTCCCGAGCTGTGGAATGAGTTGGCATATGAGATCCTCGTAATCACAGAATTGAAAACTCTTTTATTTCCAATTGCCTTTATCACTGTTTGTAAAAGAATTGCCATGTATTTTTTGCATTTATTATTATTATTATTCCTTCAACCTTTCCTCTCTTTTTGTCAAGCCTTTTCTTTTGACCTGAAAGAGGTTACCTTCGTTTCGAAACAGGGACAGGTTCAGTAGTGTTTCGCCACCTGCAGGTTCCAATCACCCTAAACATTCACCCTTTGCTACTTAGCTTGTTTACACTTTACATCTCCACCCTCCTCCCATTTCACAATGAACCCCCTTTCCCCCAAAATATTTTCCTTATTTCCGTCGATTTCCTTTTAAAAAGAAAAAAGAAAAAATAACAAAGGAGCAGCCTTCGCTTCGCTCTGACCCAGAGATATGCGGTCTTTTCCTGCTCCTGAAGGGTGGGGGCTGAAAAAGGGGGTTTAGTTTCACATTTATTATATGTTGCAAACTTCTAAATGATTAAACTTGTCTTTCATTCTGTTCACTAACAATAATTGAAGATTTAGATTGACTGTAAAATGGAAAATACTTAAAGACTGAAGAAGGAAATGGATTGTAAAAGAATATTGGAAATATCCACATGCAGAATCTCTTTGGTGAAAGTGCGTGCTGAGATTTTAAATATTCCTTTGAAATCCATTTCTTTAGTCAGTTTTAACGTATTTCAGGGCCAATCCAAATCGTCATTAATATCTTCTGAAAAGAATGTAAGACAAGTTTAATCGTTTCCACTTTCGCAACATATAATAAATATCAGATAGATATTGAGCGTCTACTTTAGGCCGGTCGTTGAATTTTTCTTTTCTTCAATTGCTCGAAGCTACGGGAATCTATTTCCCTTCAAGACCCTCGCGTCTATTGAGACCGAGACCTTGCAGTTGCCTCTGGACTGGTTGGTGGGGTATATATCAATTGACCATACTTCCCTTCCACATGTGCTAAAACAAAGGTTCTCAACCACGGTGGACTGCCTTCCAGTGGGGTAATCTTAGATAAGGGTGTAATTGAGCCCGCACAGTGGGAGATTCGAACTGTTAAAATATGGATCTTTCTACAAACTACAGTTTTACTGAATTTACATAATCTACAGGTCATAACACTTTGTAATGACGCAAACTAAATAAAAAAATATTAATAAATATTTCACTTTTATAACTTTAAATATTTTAATTATATTTATTAAAGTACTATTTTGAATGTATCTTCGACTCAATCTTGGAAGAGGGCGAATACCCTTCGTATATATGAGAAGGGAGAGAGAAGGAATTGGAGCAAAGAAGATTAAGAATCAATGTACTACAAAGTCAGAATTTCCCACTGTAATGGGGGAGAGGGAGGGCGAGCTCTCGCTTTGACCTGTGTCCAATATTTCCCTCCCCAAATGGGTTTCCACCAGATCAATAAATTACAAACTCTACTCAAATGGCGATTTGCGCAAGATAAATTCCACTTTGCCGAAATTAGATTTGTGCTGCAGATCCATTGAATTTGACGCTTCTAACCGGTTTTCAATCATTTCAGCAGAAAATACTTGGCTATAAATTTATAGACGTTGGAATTTTTAGGACATTTTTGTATTTTAGTTGTTTTTTTTCCCGGGCACGGAAGCGATTTCGACCAGGGGCACACAAACACATCTACACATTCTCCGTCACTCGCATCCGCCAGTCTGCGTAGGCATGGGTTAGACGTGTGTTTGACAGAAAAATACTACCAACCTCCTCCTCCGGTGGGTGTCGTAGAAGGCGACTAAGCCCCAAGAACAGCAGGGGGGGAGGGACTGACAAGAAAAACCGCCCACAGCCCTGACAGTTTTGTATCTGCGATTGTGATATGCGATGGCGGTAATGGGCGTGGTTGTCGCGGACCTCGATGATGAAAATCTCAATACGGCCAAGAGTATTGGCTCTATTTTGAAGGACTTCAGAATATCCCTTCCCGCCTAGTAGTCTCTTAGAAACAATTGAGCTCACTGAATGCCTCAATTAAATTCAAGCCTCAAAATCTCCGTTGTCATAGAAACTCAGCGAACTCTCAATTGTCTCCATGGAGTCTTCCTCCAGCAACCGACTGATAAATTTAATGGACGAATAATTTCTCGGTAGAAAGGGATTCTGTCCTGAAGAATGCTAAGTATAAACTTGTAGCGGATACACATCGATACCCCCGACCACTCGTTGGAGGATCCGCTCGAGAAATGATTTAGGAGGACCATCAAAGTACAAATGTTCAAACACACCTCGAGTAACGACGAACTATCGTGTCAGAAAAACTCCATCTCACAAATAACCTCACAATAGTCGGAGGAAGATTTCCCCTTTTAAAAACCGCTCTCCATTGATGGCAAGTTCGCTATTCACTTTTCAGACGCTACTTCAAAGGTGTGGAAGCACACGTTGGTTTCCGATCGGACGTCACCCCATTCATACTTCCCCGATTACAACTCGAAACGACCACTCTTTTAGGGCAAATGCACATTAAAATGCCCCATCCCTTCTCCCTCTAAGTAAGTGCGCCGGACCCTCCATTCGAAATGAAATCTTGACCCTGGAGGAAAATATATTTGAAGTGGGCGCTTTTAACTTAATGGAACAAAAGATATGGCAGTTAATGGGCAATCCCATAATTCACCTTCTCTATAACAAACAAACCTTCTTCCTTAATTAAGCCATTCAGAGCAGGGTTTAATGAACCAACGTAATTTTATGACTTCCAAAGTTTCCCGCTAAGAATTTCATGAGGCCATTTTAGACGAAACCAAGAAAATCCAAAGGGGGAAACGAACCCCAGGATATCGATAAAGAAATAAGATAAAATACCTCTGCCCTCCAGTAATTACACCACTCAGGGCACTCTTGAATGCTACTCCCTGAATTTCGACCTGAGCCCCGTTTTTACTCTCCCACCATCCATTCCTCAAAATGTGGGGAAATGCAGTTTTGGTCCCCCCTGTTTTTAGAGCTATTTAAAATATCTCAAGCTCAACTCAACGAGGGCATCTCCCGCAATCAATTTGCCAGGAAAGACCAGTAAAGAAAGTGGTGAATTTGGAGGAAGTGAAAATGGGAGGAAGATAGCCGCAAATTCTCTGGAAGCGTTGTAGATGTGAGGACACCACTCTTCCAGATGTCAGCTGCGGCATGCTGCCCCCCCTTATTTCAGGGTAAACACTGGCGTGGAATTCCTCGGGGTTTAAGATATAGCAGAAGAGCTCCCCCCCACCGCATCCTTGCTATCATTCCAGGGCCATATTTACCCATTCCAGATCTTGTCATTCCCAAAAGAAGTTTTTGTAGTCATTGGCGAAAGTTGTGACAGAGAAGAGTTTTGATACGGCAAAATTACATGTCAATATTTGTCTAAAGTTTTGGTGTTCACTAATGAGACACGAAGGAAACACATCATTATAATGAGAGAAAAGAGGGGTGAGGGGTGAGGATTATGTTTATTTATGCTGCAATATGGTATGCGAGGCTTAATGACGCTCTCACTGATCTCATGCGAAATTCAAGGATTACATGAATCGTCGAATTGTAATGAAGACCATTTAAAAGTTATGATGGTGTAAAACTTAAGACATTATATTAAAGTAAACACATTTTCATTTTTAATTGTTTATTTATTTTAGCTGCAATTTTAAAAATATACAAAATATTTAATTTTCTTTGGGGTCACATTTTTACTGGACACCATATTTGTCCCGTTCAGGAAGACACGAAAAAGAAAGTAAAGGTTGAATATTGATTGAGTGAGGCTTGCTTTGAAGGGGCTTATTGAGTTGTCCTAACATTGATTAATCTTATAGATAATCAGATTGACACATCGTAACTCATTCATTAAGACAAACTACCTGCAATGAAACACATTTCGTCAGCAAGATGAGCTCTAACTTCATAGTAGTTTAATTAATATGCTACAAAACAATAGGATATAGAATGGTCGAAATGGTATCTCGTTCATCGGCCTTGAAACCTTTTCACTACCATGGGCGAATTGCAAGTCTTTACGAAGTTATGGTGGCTCAAACGAACGAATCTCAAAATTTTAATTACACGAATGACAAATAATACTGCGAAATTTCAATGCATAATTATGATTGATGAATAATTATTTTAGAATTATAGTTTATTAATAAATATTTCATATGGTATGTGTATCAATTGCGTCAGAAATTGTCCTATTATCGCCTAGATTCCGAATTCTTTAGTGGGCGATTAAAAATGCAACGTTGGGAGAACATTTGTTTGCGTGTGACGGGTCGCCCTCACCTGATTCTAGGTAATGAATTCGCAATAAACAATAGAGTTTCCCCCCTCCCTTGATATGAAGTTGAACAGAAAACGTGAATCTCAATTTTAATTTAGCAGAATAATTTTAAATTGCTTTAAATTGTTAGAAAAATAGGACGGTTTTATCATTCCCGGCAAGGCAAAAGTTAAAGATATTATATATAAGGCATATTTCATCAGCGATCTTTCAAGTAGCATTGCCTTAATTAGCACCATGAATTTAGTAAATCATATAATTCACACTTAAATATGCGAAGGAAATTTATAGTCACATATAATTTGCTTCAAAGTCACCTTGTAACATTACCATTCTTTTGCATCAATGAATCATTAATAAAACGTAATTCTTACGTTTTAGAAAACATAAATTACATAAGTTATGAACGTAGACTTGACACTTTTTTAAGTGGACGTGTGGCCTGAATAGAGATAGAAAAATATCATGCAGTCCAAAGAGCATTTTTTTAAACGGTGCTTAGGCTGACGACTGTCAGCAAGATCATAGCCACCGAAATTACACACTTTTGAAATAATTCTAATTTTTATCCTACAAATATACTGTCTTAAAAAAGGAAACAAACAAAAAAAAACAACTTGATTCAACAAAACAAACAAAACAAAACAGAAACAACCGCTAGGACAAAAAAAAAGGAAAAACAAAAAAAATCCGAATGGTCAAATGCCGGAGCGTTGAAGGGTAGGTCCACAGAAACAGACGCGCGCAATGGCGCGCTACTTTAGAGTTCCATCGGCCGTCTCCTATCTTCTTTGCCAGGCAGCCTGAAGGGCCAACCTGATTCAGGCATGGAGTTAGTGTGAGGAAGAGCGAACCAATAGTGTGGTCCCTCTGTCTTCACGGAATGTTTAGCATTCTCGTCAGCGCACTCATTTCTCCTAATGTTCAGGAACCAAGCGTAAGAAAATCTTGACAACTTTTGGCTTCACGGGTAATATGAGCCACGGGTGCGGAGCTTCCAATGCCTCTAGAGCACTCAGGAAGTTCTGGGAGCAGCTATAGAAGACAATTTGGTCTCCGAACCTGCCATGATACGTGATCTTCAGTACCGAGCTAGGCGAGCGGCACCTCCCAGAATCGACAAGCAGGCTTTCAATAGGGGACGTGCAGAATGCACCGATCGTCAAACGAAGACGGGTATGGTTGATCGATTTCACCTTCCACAACTCAAGCTCGTCTGCAGGATGAATAAAATTCACATCAGTATCAATCTTCCAGCGAATAAAGGAAAAGGTAAAATCGCAAAGCGATAGCCATAACAGCACTCTAAATGTTGTATTGCACGGAACGAAAAATGTCCATGGCGCTGGTACAAGAGACCTCCACAGGTAAGGCGTCGGTCGAAAGCAAGACCAAGGAAACTTTGCGACTCTACCAGGTCCAGGCGAGCTCCAATTAGGAATCATCCTGGTCAGGTTGGAGCCGTGGATGGCGGTAGGAGTGCACTAGATTAGCCTTTACCATGTAAACCTTTACCTGTGCGCTTTGTCATAGAGATGAATTACATTGCCTGTTGGACTCGACTTTTCAGAGTTGGCATCTGAGTCTCACCAAAATAAATATAAATGTTGTCTATGTAGAGCATAGTGAGAACATCTTCCGGCACCATCGAGGTGACGCCGTTCGTGTTTAAAGTGAAGAGAGTGATAATGAAAGCATTTCCCTGCGGGATGCCCTCTTCCTGGCCTTTTGTATCTAAGAGAGTTCCAACTAGCCGTATGCAGAGGCACCCATTTGCTCTCATAGTCGGAAGGTGTCAATGATACCGTATCACCATGTAGTATCTTATAGGCCTTATCCCGATCGAAAAACACCATGGCGCAGTGATGTTTAGGAAGGAAGGTCTCGCAGATAGCATTATCTATCCCGAGCAGAGCATCTGACATTGAGTGAAACATGCAAAAACACACTGTGCAGGAGACTTGTGGCATGTCCTGTCCGGGGAGTAAGCTAACCTAACATTTACCAAATTTCTATCAACTTGAACATGTAGGAATTTAAAGAAATTGGGTGGAATGTGTGTTTCAATAAACCTCTATTCCAGATGTAGCTAGTATGCCACTGCTTGAAAGGAAGTATTATAGGCAAGAAAGAGAACGGAGATATCATCCCAGGTGTAAATTGCGCATCCACATACCCGACCACCATCCCACAGTGGTGGAGTTAAAAAACTTATACCCCTTGAGGGTAAGCATGTGGCGCGCGCTCAACATGGTCAACTAAAGACAAATGGCCAGAGTTATTCCCTAGTTCGCGGCTATTCGATTGGAAAAATGTACAATCCCCTCGAGTCTAGCTCAAAGGATCTAATTGAGCCCTCTTTGAGAAAACCCTCGTAAGGATGGCCGTAGCTTTCCCGGAGGCCGAACTAACTCTGGGGTATTTTGCACGACGAAAACATTAAAGTTGCCTCTGCTTAGAGAGCTTACTGGAGGAGTTTGAGTTGGCCGTGCGAGTCTTCTCCTCCACCTTTCTTGAATTCTTTGCAGGAGGAACGGCCTAGGGGTCCAATCGTCCCATCTAGCCTTGAAAAGGGCAAGGGAATAGAGGTTCTCTTGTTTCTGCCCTTATTTCTGGGGGTATTCTCCAAAAAAACCGGGGATAGTCTCACAAACACCTTCTGCGAGTGAGACTCATCTTATTCTGGCGACTCAATGTAGACGCACGGCCGCTTCAACCTTACGAGAAGGGTCGAGAAGTTGGGCTTAGTTTTAGACGGGGTTGGGCGTGGAGCAGCAAACCCGCAGGAGGGTTCCAAAAGGGCGCTGTAGCAACCATGTTCATAGACCTGGGGGAGTTAGAAACATATGGATCTTTCCTAATTTGAGAAGTGTATGAAGTCTAGGGTTGCACAAAGTGCGACAGGATCAATTCTTTGGCACTTTAAAAAGATTCGGTCTACATTATGAACATCAATGACTTGTTTCTCTATAAGATATGATCTACATTGCTTCGAATAAACACGGTGTGGCTCGTTGTAATTCACACTTTTAAACTTACATGACAGAGACTTGACCCGTAAGGAAGGCCCTTGGGAAGATTTCACATATTTCGGATCAGGCAGACTTGGCATGTCTGCCGAAGCGATTCGTGCGGCCGAAGTGTTAGCAGTAATAACACTACCGCGGATGGGGCACGTGCAGCTCAATACTGTAGCGATACCGCTTAAGGCTTTGAAATTTTGCGCTGGACGACTTTTAATTGCTAGGTCAGAAAAGATTTGAGCTGCTGATCTATAATTAATTGGCAATGGAGTATTGAGTTGGAATACTTGTAACAACTTGGGAAGTGAAGATGCTCGTTTATGGTAGTTATGCCAAAATTTTAACGAAAATTAAAATATTAACTTCGTGTTGTTTTTAAATTTCGTAGGTATAAAATTAATTAATTCGATATTCAAGAATTACAACATAAATAAATTAATAAATGAATAAATTAATTCGGTAGCATACACTTAATCATTTAGAAAGGAAGGCAATTTAGAGTTTTTAGCAGGAGTAGTAATGTAATGAGTTCGTCTTGAAGCACAGTTGCATGCATATTCTGACGAGGAAAAGAAGATTTAGTAAGGAATGTAGGCGTTACAGAAGCGCGGACGCGACTAGGCTGAATGGAAAGCGGAGTGTCGGGTGAAAACGTCCAAGTGCGATGTGACGCTCTCTGTGAGACTCCTCAGTGACATTACAAGCACTTTTTTTTGTTTCTTGCCCGAAGCTGGAGTGATTATTCTTCCTCTATTTGGAGAAAAGTTTCCCTGGGAATGGAAACGTCCGGCAGAAGCGGAGGAAATAAGGAGTCTGCCCTCAGATTGACTTGCATGTTCTCCGTTTCCAGCCGAAGTGTGATAAAATCCTCTCTTCTCCCAGCCAGTTATTGGCAGACAACTCGAATGTGTCCTTCTCGCTGGGAAAAATTTACCAACCCGGAAGCTGCTTGCAAGACCAAAATTGCTGCCCACCTGTATGACAGCGTGTGGGGTTATGTGGACTCAGAGAAATATGAGCCCTGGAATTGGACGACATTTAAGTGTTTGGGTAGTGAGGTATTCAACTGGACGCCTTTTAACTGCGTGTGGAGTAAAGTAGTGAGCTTTACGATTTTTAATGTTTGAGCAGTGAAGTATTGAGCTGGAAGACTTTGGAGGGCTTAAGCAATATGAAGTATTGAGATGGGCGACTTTTAAGTTCTTGTGCAGTGAAATTTTGAGCTCGACTAATTATAAGCAGTATAATATTGAACTGTGGTACTTATAATAATAATAATAATAAGCTTATTATTAATAAAAAGAATACAATATACATATTTTGATTAAGGTTGGATTTACATTACGGTTATATTCACAAAGTTTAAAAAAAATAGAATAGGTTGAGGTAAAATTATAAAAGTGTCAATAATTGCACTGGAATTGATGGGGGGGGGGGGCACTTTAAAAATTTCCCCTTAATTATACGTGCAATTTAAGGATCTGTTTAGTTCTTGCAACGTCCAATAAAACACCTAACAATTGATATTTATTCTATCACTACGCCTTGTGTCGTGATGATGGCGACTTCCGGTTGTTTCTGATAGTAGGACAGAGTGTACACGCGATTTTTAGGTTTCTTCCCTACTTCCTTCTTTCCTTTAAATACTTAGACTTAATCTTACGAGCGTCTGTGTATAACTACGGTTATTTTGTCCGGTTATGACACAGGAAAAGCGGATTCTTGTGGTGGTCAGATGCGTTGGCAATATATATGCACCAGCCGTTCAACTATTGTTCCAAAGGATCTCACCCAGTCAAGTGGAAAGAAGCAGCCAGATGTTAGCTTCTGACGTGATCAACGTGATCACTTCGGTTTTTTCTACTAATGAAGTATGGTTAATGTAGTGGTAGATTTGGGGAAATGTAACATCCCTACGGAGAAAACTGATATTGATTAGTTGACACATGAGCTTTAGGGATGAGATTGAATAGTAAGCATTGTTATTTTACTGTTGTGATCTGGTATTGTAGGTGGCTAGTTTGGGCTCGTTTTTGAAACTTGGAGAAAATTCTGATGTCATCAACAAACTTGGCGTTGATGACCGAGTCACGAAGTGAGATATTGATGACAGCAATGAAGATTACCGGGCCGATGCACGTGCCTTCAGGGAATCTTCACGCCGTTGGTAGCCAGTTTGATGTTACAACATTGTACCTCGTCCACTCCTGTATCCCGGTCGAATGGGACGCGATCAAGGGTAGTCGAGTGCGCGGCATCCGAGATGATATAGGTCGGTCATAAGCAAACCATGACCAATAGAATCGTATGCTTTTCGCAAGTCTTTGAGGTAATATTTCTTTTTTCTAGATCTTTGAGTATATTTTCAAGGCGATCAACATAGAGCGTAGATGATCAGCCCTTCAGATTACCCCGTGTTGAGGGTCGATCCCCCTTTCCACATCATCGAAGGCTAGTCGAGATGTATAATTTTCTAATACTTTCCAAATGTGTTGATGAGTGTCATTATTGTGGTGTAACTGCCCGACGGTTGTGATGGTGGGAACCTTCGGAACAATAGTTACAGTTGCACATTAGAGATAATTTGTAGATAACCTCTAAAGGTTGGCATAATTCATACACGAACTCCATGATGAGCCTCAGTGGGAGTTCTTCAAGGGGTGTGTCTCCCTTTGTTCTGGGCTTTATTAAGTCCAGGGATATTTCCACTTTACTATACTGAGGTGGTGGTTGGGAGAGCTGATGTGCTGGTAGAAATTCTCTAAATATGGGTGGAGAGCTACAAATCATTTTGCAAGGTGTTCATTTATGTTATTTGTAATAAAGTTATGACATTCAAGATTCAATAAAGGTAAGTTAAGAGCATAGATTCCTAACGTGGGGCCTGTTCAAATTTGGGAGGGGGGCGTGGCCGTGGATTTACAAGCATATTTCTTCACAATGGGCATATATCTTACTTATTCTGATTTATGACTTTACGACCTTTAAAACTTTCAATAATTCCCGGACTAACCTTTGCAGGACCTTGGCAATTATATCATTCGAAAGAGAATGTAAAACAACATAAGAGTTTCAAATTTCGTTAGAATGGCCGAAATGTTATGATGTTATTGCCAAAACATCATAATTCCCGGGTTAACCTTGGGAGGACCTTGGCAACTATATCATTCGAAAGAAAATGAAAACAACATAAAGGTTTTAAATTTCGTTAGCATCGGCTGAATAGTTACAATGATATTACTCCCTCTTCTCGCCCAGGAAGAAAAGCAAAACGGACCCGACGGACGGACGGACTGACTGACCGATATACTGAGATATATAATCGCATGTGACTAAGCGCACGCAACTAAGCGCACGCAACTAAGCGCACGCAACTAAGCGCACGTGACCTAAATTTGTTCATTAGCTGATTTAGCTCAGTCGTTGTTTTTTAACTTGGTTGTCGGCAGCTGTGGGAAGTCAGGAGTGAAAACAAATTTTCTGTTTTAATTGGAGTGTCTGAACCCTATATAGACCAATAGCATTTTTATTTTTTTAATCTTTTTGTACTTAATAATTAAGGGTACAGGATTAAAAATAGTCATATATTTTTCTTTTTGTTCAGCCTCAAGTGAGGCATACATTTTTCTGGAAGTTTTAGTGGGGCCTGGGTGGAAAATTGTTGGGAAACAATGGCTTAGAGACTTCCATTTGTTTTCAATAAGCTTGGTGTGCATTCATCCAATCCACCTCCATTGTAAACTGTTTGGAAGTATTCCTGTTTTGTTTGTTTGATTTTATATTTGGAGCGTTGGTTTAGCTCACTGCACTGCAGTTCTCTACACCGGTCGTAGGCGCGACGCTTTTCGGTGAGAAGGCGCTCGGTCTCTGATGGTATCCATGGCTTGTCGTCCTCTCTGCGACGCCGCGTTTTTAATGGGAAGTGTCTCGTAATGATGCTTCAGGAAGGCCAGAGTGCTTGCGTTTGCTGTTCCACGGTTGGTATTATGTGTAGGAATGACCAATCCAATGTCGTTATCCAGAATCCAAAGTTACTGACGGAGGATGTAGACTTTTAAATGTTCGGGTAGGAAAGTATTGAGATGGACGACTCTTGAGTATTGAGCTGGACATCTTTTAACTAATTGGGCAGAAAGGTATGATTTTGGGTGACTACTAAATGTTTGGACAGTGGAATATTGAGTTAATTGACCTTTAAGTGTTTTGGAAGTGAGGTATTAAACTAAAAGACTTTTAAGACCTTAGGCAGTATTGACTTGGGTATCTTTTATCAAAGTGAATGGCAGTGAATTATGGAACTGGACGACTTTTATGTTATTAAGCAGTGAAATATTGACCTGGGCGTTTTTTAAGTGGCCGACTTTTAAAGGAGTCTACGATTCCAAATGGGCACCACTTCATGAGAGATGCTTCTCCTGCTCCTTAAACCCCAAACTTCCTCTCTTTACTACCTGAACTATGAACCTTCCATAAATACCTCCCCTCCCCGCCCTAAATCCGGCCACCCCTTTCCCAAAACTCTACCGGACAGTCCCCCGGCGGCGTTTGCTCTTCTCTCAATGTATATGTAAATATTTTGAGCGAAATAAATAACTATAAATTAACAATTAAATACCTTTAGAATATAACAGTAGATGGTGAATGGCGAGCCCCTATAGACATGCAAGTGGCCATTTCCTGGGATCTGTGCCTTTGGGGTGACGATCTGGAGACGGACAAAGAATGAAATGATGCCAGTGCCAGTCGATACCTGGCACTCGTAGAGTCCTGCGTCACCTGGCACCGTCCGTTTGATGTGCAACGTCCAGTCCTGGGACCCCTGTTCATGTAGTACACTGAAGCGCTCGTCGTGGGAATAGAGGGAGTGGCCAGAAGTGAGCACGAACCAGTCCCTCCTCCGGATCCAGGAAACCTGACAAGTGTAGGAAAGAAAACCTTTTTACGGTTGCCATTTTTGAGAGGAACGAATTCCAAAAGAACCGAATTCGAGGAGAGATCGCTGAGAAAGTTGAACCTTTCCCTCTCTGACCGAAATGAGACAGGTGGCGATAGTGGGCACTTTGACTTGGCAGGGAAGGCGGGGGGAGGGGGGGCAGGTTCGAGAGAGTTGCGCACCCTCGCGATCCCGAGCGGCCTAAGCACTCTGCTCTCGGCCAATGTACCTTCCACACATTTTCATCTCCCCTAACCTCACCACTTTATTTACGAAACATTCCTATGGAGCAGTCTTAAAGCGATTGCCTCGTTGGTTTTTTGTGATGGAATGGACCTTGGAAAAGCCCATAAGTGTGTGAATGTGAAAGCAGAAATGGAGTGTGTGGAGTATTTATGTCGGTGGGTGAAAGAGAGCCGGAGTGAGGGGTTTGATATACGGGGGGAGGAGGTGTAGGGCAAGGTTGCGTGATGGCGCCATGGCCGTTTAATACCTTTATGGGTGGAGTCAGGAGAGAAGTGGGAATGGGAATGAGGGAAAGGAGTGGGAGAGTGGCTGGGAATGGTGTTTATGTAGGTGTAGGCTGATGTGTGTGTGAGAGAGAGAGTTAAAAGTAAATGTAGAAAAGAGTAAAGTGATGGTGCTTGGAGGTAAAGATGAAGTGGTTGTGATGGTAGAGCTTGAGCTGTTAGTCCTAGATTCTAGGATGTATCGGGATTGATGGTGGTGTAGATTGCGACCACAAGATTTTGAATGTTATGAAAGTATGGGAGCGAGAGTATGTTATGGGAGGAGAAGGAATGATCTATATTGATGGGAATGCAAACAAAGAACTTGAGAGGAGTGTTTGCTATGAGAGGGGTAGAAAGAGCGGTGGATAACCGGATAAGAGATGTTTATGGTGTGAAGGAGGTTGTGAAGGAGGATTTGACTGAGTGTTCTGTGGTGGTGTGGACGTGTAAGTAGAGCAGATAGAAATGGACTCACGGGGAAATTATGCGAGAGCGAGTGTCAATGTGTAAGAAAGGCTGATTGTGTGTTTGAGTGTGTGAGAGAGACAAAATGTCGTGTTACCCTTGCCAGGTTCAAACCATTGCCGTGAATTGTCTTAAGTGATCCGGAGAGTGATGGTAATCCCGATACACTCATGGGAGATGTTATCATTATTATTATCATTATTATTATTTAAGCTGTAGAAGCAAAAAGGGACGAGAGCGTCTCCCTGCTAGAATAAAAAGAGGCCAGCAACAAAATATGTAGGACGGAACAGTCTTTGTTAGCCCTCGCTACCATTACAGGGGGGAAGGGGGAGCACGGATACAGTATGTGTCGAGACCTTGACGCCAGCGGTTGGGGTTCCTCCTCAGACAAAATGGAGCCTCAGATCAGGAGGGCGATGTGGGGCCCTTTCCTTATTCTATAGCGAACTATTTGTATGAGAATAACATAAGCTGGATGTTATAGGAAGAAGTGAACGGAATCGTTTATGTTGGAAGGGAGGGCGGAGTGTAAAACAGTAGTATTGCTGGGTGAGGTCCGAGTCTCCCTCCCCCCACTAGTACCCCAACCCCACGCCTTGGTCAGTGAGGTGAGGTTCGAATCACCCCCCCTCTCCCCTCCCCTTGCCGGGATGTTGGTGGAATCTGAGCCCCCTCCCCCAACCCCCAACCCCCAACCCCAAGCCTTGATCAGTGAACTTTTCGTAGGAATCTCAGTCTGCACACACACACACACACACACACACACACATGGGAGTAAATCGACAGGGCGCAGGTGGGCACAGGTGTTTTCTCGTTTTATTCCATATTTAGTAAATTTTTGAAAATAATTAGGATGTTTAATGATACGAAGGCTAGATATCGGAGTATCAACCAAAAGATTATTAATGTCAAGACTGTTTTCATGTATTTTTCCGTCCGGAGACAAAGATCTTCGACCTTTTTTTTAATGAATTAGAATCTACACACACACACTTTTTATATATCGAACGCTTGGTTGTTTGTCACCAAGGCTAAAAAAACTCCAAATCCCGTCTCCCTACGGTCTGTGACACATGCAACATTTTTACATATCGAAAGATTTAATCAAAAGATAACTAAGGTCTAGACCATATTTAACATATTTGACATCAGGGAATGAAGAGACAAATATCGCTTCTTTATTTGTCGCCGTCGCCAAAAAACTCCAAAACCACGTCTCCCCCCCCCCCCTACACCACCACACACCCTCAGCTGTTTCTAATAGGCCCTTTCCCCTCCAACCTTTATTTGCTTGTCACCAAATGTTTCTCAACTCTGCCCCCTCCCCTCCTCATCTGTAGAGATATAAAAACCAATTCCAGACCTTCTTCATTTATCATTTATAATTCATAGCTTGCTGGGAAGAAGCCCTTTTTTCTTTTTTCAGCTGACCGAAAATTATAGTTTTTAGCTAAGTGTAAGAATATAGAGCCATTAACAGAAGATGAAAGGGTTTGATGTGTTGAGATATGTGACTTTCTTCAATATTTCACCGTTTCTCATTTGACATCTTCTTTCACAGATTAAGTCATTTTCTTTTTGTAACTTGTTTTATAAAAGTCAAGGTATTATAATGATTTATTTTACATTTAAATTCAAATATGCATTTTTCTACAGATTAATAAATCGAAAAATAACATTCAATTTATACTAACCAGTTTACATAATAACATATAATTAGTGCTGGGAAATCGAATTGAATTCGAATCGATAAACCTTTAAAATCTATATATTTTCAAATTCGAACTGAAATATTTTTGAAAACTCGAATCGAAATTTAAACTCGAGCAGAAAAGAATTAAAAAACTCGATTTCGAACTTGAATCGATTATAAATATAAGTTTAAAGCGAAAATGTCGAGCATCATTAATAAAATAATTTAGGAGTTCCAAGAAATAACAGTGGTTTAACTTGTGAATAGTATATAAAAGTATATGTTAATCTTTTGTCCTAATCTTAATCTTGTTTCGCTAATCACAGAATGACCCAACTAAACCTTTCTTCTGTTCCGATTTTTTTAAATCCCTAAGAGATTTATTAATGATCCAACCTGACCTTACCTTCGAAACTAAATAATAGGCTTGAGCTCTTGTTTCGCTAATCACAGAATGACCCAAAGCTAAACCTTTCTTCTCACTTACCATTGTGAATAATTTAACCATTGATTTCAATAGAAAGGTACACAGTGAATTTTGGTATCCGGTACATATGGATAGCTATAGTAAGCGAGAAATAATACAGTAAATAAAGAATTTATCTTAACTCAAGGAAAATGTGTAATAAGAGAGGAAAATGTTTTATGTTACTTTGTTATAAATTATATTTTACGAGAAAAAAAAAATATAAAACTCTGAAGTAATATATTTAGGCATTTGAAATGCAGACTGAACTCGAACTTGAATCGAATTCGAATCCAAATCCATATTAAAAAATCGAAAAGCGGAAAAATTTGAATCGGAAAAATTATAGAGAACTCGAATCGAAATCCGAATTGATATTTAATAAAATGATAAACTCAAATCTAGATTCGAATTGATATAATATATACAATTTTGTAGATAAGCTACACAATTACATATTTTCCAACTAACAATTAATATTTATTGAGTGTACAATATCAATTTTCTTTACATTCTAACACAAGTATTCCTTACTACAATTTCTTCGTTTCTTTGACCACTATAAGAATCAAATTGTTCAATAAAAGCTCGATATGATTTACCGATTGTCATCTACTGAATGAAATAGACACAAAACAAGCAAGCCACATTAGTCTGGAAAGTAACTCTGAACTCTGAATGGATTGACGATAATAATTTTATTAATTTTTACTAAGTTTTTACTAATATAAACATCTTTCTGGAACCCTAGACATAGTCTGTCAAAGTAATACAAAAATAAAATCATCAAGAAACAAAGCTATCCAATGCAATCCAGGTCGATGGCTGCTGTCCAGATTAATGATATAATCTGCTGGCAATATCAAAGGTTGACAGAGGTGAGTGTCTCTCGAAAAACAGCCATGAAAAACTCGTTTTGTAGTTTTATTTCCATGCAATAGTTCTTCTATTTCTATTGCATTCATTTTAATCAAAATAAACTGGTACGTTTCTAGACTTATCTATCTCAATAACAGTCTGAAACTCTGCATAAGGAAAACCGGGTCTATTAATGGAGATCTAAACTGTAACTGTATTGATAATATTCCCTGTTGTATAGGATTGGAGCAATCTCCAAGACAAGTAGTACTCTTGTCCTGATTTAGGTTAATACAATAAATATTTTTATTATTAGAAATTGTTCATACGTAAGTCCAATACTCTGTCCACCTCTAATACACCCTCTTCCGGTATATAACGAGTAAAAAGCCCTTGAAGCAACTGGATCTGCATCGTCTAAATAGTCCAACTCAAATAGTCTTTCAACTTTATTCCCGTTTATATAGATAGTGATGCGATTCACATTATAAGGTTTAAGTTCGAAAGGTGATGCACCATAGCTACCAGAAAATGCCGAATGCTCACTTATACTAATTACTACCTTCGTAGGTATTCTCCACATGAAGATATTATCCGCACTCTTCATTGATATTCCACTCACAATTGTAAAATTTTGCATACGAACTTGTTTTATAGGGTACTTAGTGTTTGATGTAAGAAATCTATTTTTCATCTCCAGATGAGTTGATGCTGAAAAGCGGACTTTTCTTAGATAAAGAAAACTCTAATAATTCTATTTTACCTTCTAAACCGGTCTAGTTTCTAAATAGTGTAAATGAATGTGGTGCTCTGGATAACTTTATCTTTAGTTAGACTCCATTCATCAACTGCTTATGTTAAGAGAAAAAATCGGTGTGCAGTTTTCCATATACGTCAATTATTCTTTTCTTCAATCTAATATATTTCTTTTCTAAACGTTCTTTACTAAAGTAATATTCTGCAATGGAAAGAAATGTAGATTTTTCTTCTTCAGTATAGTTCAACAAGGTCTCCAAATATGTACGATAAGGGAAATTATTTCCAGTTGAATTTACAGATGTTTTATTTAAATAAATATCAACATTGCTGAACAAAGTGTGAAGAATATTATTTTCTGGTAAAATATTCTCCACATCTTTAAGTTCGCTTCCGTCTGCCTTCACAATTTTTGCTTTAATATAAAGATAAGGCTCACTCGAATCTATATAAAAATGTCCGCTACCAGATATATAATATTCAACGGGGGTAAGGCCTGAAGATATGTTGTTAGGAGAGAGTAAGACTTATAATTGCACTCAAGGATGGAAGTTTGGGTGGGTAGAACGGTAAACAAATCCCCATCCTCTTCATCATATATATTCAACTTTTTTTCTCTTCTTCAATTTCTTCGTCCATTTTCACTTATTTATTAACCCCATCTTTTCGGATCTCCTCTCATTATCACTCTCAGATTTTAACTTTCTTCTAATATATCATCTACTATCTTTAGTATTAGTATTTTTTGTCCTTCCCAGCTGATCTTTCAAAGCTTGCTTTGCAGTTTTTTCATGCATAATATCCTGAACGGTATCGAAACCGGCGGAATTGTCCTCCTTTACTAGATAGCGAGCACCACTCTTTAGATAGGGTGCCACATCTCGGAATAAGGATCCAAGACCATGTCCTGTCTGAGCTCTTAACCCTTTAAACACGCGTGGGCCATTCAACATTTTTAATTATTTTTAATTAATGTCTTCTTTTAATGTGTAGTTCTATCATCAAATGACCAAGAAAGAATGGAAATCTTTTAGCTTCAACCGTTCTTATATAGATATAAATTGATCTCAAATCCCCAGAGCTTAGATTCAGATAGTGTAGATTATCAAAAGTTATACTGAATGAACCATCATTAAAGGGAAGATGAATAGTTCTCAGCAACCTCTACTGGGTCCTGCCTACTAACTGATAGTCTACAGGGTTAGAGTAAATGTAACATGATTTCGGGTGAGATACAAGAGCAGGAAAATCTATATTAAATGCTATACCATTATTTAATTGGGGGTTATCATCTCTGATGGATTTTTTCATTATACTCAAAAATTCTTCTGACAGATGAAATAATAGATTTTCTTTCCTTTTCATATTGAGCAATGAACCTGAAGTGGGCATTAACACATAGTCAGTAGACATTTTCCGTTGCGTTTTGTCAGATTGAAACAGTAAATCTTGAGACGATAATTTTTGTCTCATTTTAACATTCATTTTCTCTCTGAGTGCTTTTTCATTTTAATAATACCCGGTGTCTATCCATATCTCATCATAAGCAATAGAGTATTCGATACATAATTATTTACTTCCGTTATTTTCCGATAGACTTTGAATGCATGTGTAGGCTTAGTAATATTATAGATATTTCCTATAAATTGAAACTCACAAAGTCCTATTTTATACTGACTTTGTGAAATTCAATTCTATATTCAGACATGGCATTTTTGAGGTTAAACATCCAGAAAGGATGAGGAAGGAAGGGTAACATAAAAACTCTCTGACTCCATCTCTACACAACTGAAAAAAACCTTCCTCATCTCCCAACTTTAATAATTTCACGAATGTATGTATTCAAGGCTGGTACGTGATATCACATGCCTTGCCGTATGAGTTAAATGAATTTGAGTACCCTCACCATTTTACTAAATAATGCCTGTTTTTCCATGCCCTTTCACTTTAACTATCTTCTCCAATACATATTTCTTACGGGAATCAAACCTTACTTTATGCTAGCTCTTCTTTACAATCCCCACTTTCAATATGTTCTCCATTTAAATCTTCAAATAATATAGGTCTAATAGATTTTAAATCCTAAATATCTTGTAGATTTCCTCACTCCTCCCTCACTCGTATCTTTTTTTAAAATTACTGGAAAAACGTGAGATTCGAACATAATCGCTGACCTTATATAGAAACTTCTTTTTTTAACTTCAGCTCTTTGATTCGGTATAGCAGCATCATGTACGAGTATAACCTTGAATGGTGTGTTCCTAATCATTCTATTTCTAGAATTATTATAAGCCCTTGCAAAATCATCTAACACGTCGTTATACATATTTCCATGTATTATTAAAGCTGAAATATCTGAAAAGTCTTTCCTTTATTGTTCTTTGTACACGCTCCACAAGACTAGCTTTGTTTAGTGAGTGAATATGATATACGCCAATATTATATTCGCTCAATAAACCTTTCATTTTCTTCCCTTAAAACTCTCTTCCATCATCAGAACATATATAACCTGGAATCCATCCGGTTTCTTCCATGAGATTTCTTATAGTATTTTACACCGTCTGATCCGTCTTCTCCTTTAAAGGAATTAGCCAGAGATATCCAGAATATACGTCAATTACAAAGAGTATGTAACGTACACCATTATTAAAACTTTCAAACTTAGACATCACAGTAAGACTTACTTGCCAAATCTCGTTTGGACCTTGTGCCTCTACGTGATTTGTCTTGAATCCATTTTAACAGAAAGCTTTCCACATCAGATCTTTTAGCGATCTTTTTTACAGATTGGAATAGCCGATTTACCCCCACCAAAAGATGTTGGCAGACTCCAGGATGTAGAGAAGCGTACCAATCAGCGATTAATATTTAAGTGAATATCGGTCAGTTTAACACTCTTATATAACCACTCAATAAAAGACAGCTTAACTTAAAAAAACGAACTCAATTTTATTTTACATCTAGGTTAAAATACATAATTTCAATTAGAATTTCATGGGTGCCCGCAACCTTATTACTTTGAACACATTTACTGATTTTCTGAATCAAAAGAGCTGGGTTAATCCGGTCAGGAAAACGTTATTCTATATGCAACGGATAAAAATTATCAATATGTATTTTTAATCCAACTTTATATTTTTGAAAATTAATATCAGAATTTTTTTGATATAATCTAGAATTTTAATAAACTTATTTGTTAAGAAATTATGCTCAAATAAAAAATTATTTTTATCTGCGGTGAACTTTAACTTTCTTCTTGCAAGTCTTGATGACGCAGGCTGGTAACACTCCATCCTCTGGACTTCCATGGAGAGACTGATTGATAGATAGATATTCTATTAAAATTTCTTTACACGTAATGGTGACGTAGTCGTAAAGATCCCCGAGGACAAATTCTACCACAAGTTCAATACTGCTCCCTCTCTTGTTGAGCAAACAGTGGAACTCATCAAACGAAATATTTTTTTATATACTCAACTTCTGTGATGGTTGTTTGAAGTTTTCTACAGTCATCGAATTTATGGTTAAATGCAAGATAACAAGCATCAACGGCATTCGGTAAACACTTCATCTGACGAAAACTTTGATGGAATTCGTCTTCAAGTTTTAAAAAGGACTGACTTCATACTCATTGTACAACGCGTTTTTAAATCTTGTAAGAATGAACTCCCCAACACTTTTCCTTGATCTTCATAGGGAAATTTTTCCTGTTTTAACCTGTGTATTGCCCCAAACACAAGCCAAAACACATCCACACTAAGGAATAGTTTATTGCTATATCGAGTTCTTCCGTAGGTATTTTCAAAGACCCCTCTAACATAACCGGATTAATTTTATATTCTTGTTGTATAATTTGCTTTACCTGGAATCGAGACATAGCTTCCTACGTGTGAGTATTAGAGGAGATCTGGACAACCACTGATACAAAGTCCGATAGGATAGGCTTTCTTTGACACGATTTGAATGTTCATGAATTGCTTTGTGTGGAGTTACCACTTAACTTTTTACAATCCTCTGATTGGTCTGTCTTGCCATCTTTCAGCGGTTAAATTGATTAATAATTCAACCAGTTCCTTAGTTTTTTTCTGTTAATGATAAAGAGAAGTACAACGTGTGTTTGCGCGATCCACTGAGCTTGATGTAAAGAAAGTTGACGTGTAAGTAATATTTTCTAACTCTTCCTGACGTTGCGAGTTTTTTTATGATAGATTTATGGAAATTAGAGGATATTAATTTTACTTTTACTTCCTTCCAGTAGGTGGGTGGTGATCTTTTCCACGTTCTGGCTAAATCATTGAGTAGGTCGATAATGTTAGACTGTGGAATTTTTTACCATCGATGCTAATCACCCTATCATTACCCCAACTGAATCTCTGTGTATCTTTTAGTGTCTGATAAATTATGTGGGGTGAAGTACATATATACTTCGTGCTAAAGCGTTAACCATTAACAGTCAGGGAAAGGATATAATAACCAACGATGCTATGAAACGCCTAGTTGAAGCCGATGATGATAGTCACATCTCTGTACCATTTATGGGTTTCAGAGCCGAGTAATACGGTGGAGTGAAAGAGGAGAGAGGGGAAAAGATTTTGAGAAAAACCCTTCGTAAACGCATTGAACTCCCAAAGAGAAATAGAACCATAACTTTCGGTTTCAAACGGATCTTAGATGAAATTTAAAAAGTCACTATACATTGAATCTCTGCCAGCTATTATTAGCTCTTTATGTATATAATTTTTTTTTTAATCATTAATAATATTCTCTGATTAATATGAATAATATTAAGATGAAATAATGCGTGTTATACTACCAATGTTTTATTTTGTCTACAAAATAACTCATCACATTTTCTTGATCTTGCGCGAAGGAGAATTCTTTCATTCTTGTCTCTTCAATCTTAGTTTTCATCATATCAGTGAGTTGATGGGAATACCACGAGAGAGAGCGAAATCACATGGTTTTAGTGCCAAATATAGCGATGTTCACTACTTTCTCGCCATCATTCACTAGGTTAGAATGTAATATGCAGAAAAACTTATCCACCCATGTATTGTTAAGATCGGATAAACTTCCTCAAAGAAAAACTGATCCATAAGCTCGTTTTTTAATTTTTCACCGATGATTAAATCTTCTAAATCCATAAAGTGGAGATGTTTAAGTACTTCTTTTCCGTTATTGTAGTTGAAAGGTGGTTGGACTGACCCACTATATAGAAATTCAATCTAACCAATTGGTTGTTCATGAATAAGTCGATGAGGATGATCGAAACACGACTCTTCGGTTACAAAATATTTACTAACTCTGGGTGTGATACGGTGTGGATGGAGGATCATCTTAGAACGTGTTGCACACAGAGAGGTTTAGCGACAAATAATTTAACTGATGTCAACTAGACAGACCAATTAAAGGATTGTAAAAGGTTAGGCGGCAACTCCACTGTCATGCGGGTACAAGAAAATGCATGATAACACATGATAATTCAAAAGCGCCCTACCGATTTACTCCCATGTGGTGTGTGTGTGTGTGTGTGTGTGTGTGTATGTGTGTGTGTGCAGACTGAGATTCCTATGAAAACGTCACTGACCAAGGCTTGGGGTTGGGGGCGGGTAGTGGGGGGAGGGAGACTCGGACCTCACCCAGCATTACTACTTAGAACATCCACATCCGTATGAAATAATCTAGCCCTACCCTTCTTGCTAGGATGCCGTATCTCTGATCTGGACTGCGACTCTTTTTTGTTTTCCTTATCAGCAGCCGTTGTTTGCCAGGTTGCGCCCCCGAATTTCGACTCGATCCTATACTCTCCTTTCTCAAGGATGGAATCGCCACAAATATTTAAATTTGAAAATAGTTCAGAGATGAACTTTATTAAATGATTTCATTATTTCGGAAATAATTCTCGCTTAATTTTCTTGGCCAATTTTAGTTCATCTTAAAAACAAAGGAAGATGGGAATAACTTGTCGATATAAACTTTTTAATATGAATTATTGGTCAGCTGTGTGGCCTTAAATTCACAGAAACAAAGCTTAATGCCTATCTATTTAAAGTCCATTGATTAAAGACTTAAATTGAATATTGTTTTTTGGCAATTTAAACAATCTTAATCATTGTATAGTTTTTAATTCATGTTTATCAAGACTTTTTCTATATAAACTTTCCATATTCCCTTCCTTGATCCTCGGGGAGATGGTTGAGGAGAGGCGCTATAGTTCTCTATAACTAGTGCGCCGAGTAGTCTCCTCTTAAAATGGTATCTTTTCACACCACTTCCTGTACAAAGCTTTCCTCCCAAATGTCCATATTGAAGTGCTCTCGTAAGTAATGATCACTTCCTACCTATTCTTTTTGAGAACTAAAAGCCGACGAGATCATCTCAGCCACAAAGTTTGTGTGTAAGGAGAGTCGTCAAGAAAGGGGAGAAGTTAGGCGAATGGAGCGTTACTTAAATGAGCTTTAAACTATTTAGGGTAGTAGAGATCGGCGAGACGACTACATATGATGAACGTCGACAAACTCAATCCAGTCTTGTCCTGATCCTGAAATCGTGAGGTGAAACGAGAAGCTTGGATTTCCCATTGGCGTCCAAGGCGAAAATGACCCAGAGTCCTTCTTATACGTGAGCTGAGTCTTTGTTAATTTATAATCACAATGACTTCGCAAAACGTGTCACAGTCATCACCGGAATGAATATATCAAAGTTAATGATGGGAATGTGCGATTCAAACATGCCTATGCTCTCCACGCTTCTCAGGCAATTGCTCGACCGCTCTAACCACTCTGCCACGGTCCTCAAATATCCTCAAAAGTCGCCTCGAGTTGGCCTTTAAGCCAAGGAGTGAGGATCAGCTCCGTAAGAACTGGAGAAAGAAACGATGAAAGGGATTAGAAACGGGATAACAAACCGATGACCAATATGCTTTTAAGATTCATATTGGCTGCTAGTTTTTTTAGGTCTTCCCCGATGATTAAAAAAAAAGGAAGAAACACAAGTGAAGCGTTGGAATATGCCATTTGTATTCCAACACATCATATTCCTTAAATATTTGGTAAACAAACTACTAAATTAGTAAATCAATCGGTCCAACCTTCATAATGGTGATTGTTATGACATCATCGCCAAGCGTTTTACCAATTTTCCCTATCAAGTGCGTGAAAAATTCCGTCCTTTACTATTGAGCCTTCCTCCTCATCAACTGTAACGTTGCCATCTGGTTGTGGTGGTCATTGCCACCATATCTAGGTCCTGATAAAAGTCATCTCTTTGAAAAAAAAAAAATTATTCTTTGTGATTGTTTCCTGTTTATTTTAATATGCTCTCTTCAATTTGTTTCGTGTTGTTTCATCTGTTTTTTTTGTGATTTCTTGTTTTCAATGGGTTTATTCACTAGATTTGTGTTATATGTTCTATGTTCTACCGTGAGACGATTGCTAATAAGCTGGTTAATTTCAGTGGATTCAATCTTCTATCTTAGTGGTACATTTGTCTCAATTTTCGTCCTTTGTCTGATAGTATTTCCATTGTTTAATTATTTGGGGGTTAGGTGACCTTGCTCTATTGTTATTTCCAAAAAGTTCTACATGATTAAATAATTAATTTATGTAATGATTTCAATATTCTAATAAAACTGCTACCTCATAATCCATCATTCTTCTATTGAACGTCTCCCATCTCTAGGTGCTGCGCTTGGAATAGTAATTATATATATATATATATATATATATATATATATATATATATATATATATATATATATATATATATATATATATATATATATCAGAGGCGATTCCTAGTTATTAACGTTACTCGGGCTCATCACAGATTTCGCATAAGACACATGTATAAAAGAAGGTAAGAGACGTAATGCACACCGCAGACTTATACTCGTATGTGCACTGATAATTTAACAATAGGACAGAAATATGGTTTAAATATAAAAATTACTCATTTCATTTATACATGAACTCCAGTCGTCATGGTTTGATGGCGCCTTTGGGGTATTACCGCAATTTATGATCCCTCGTGGGGCTTCATATTTTTCCTTATAAGCTGATCTGTAGTTGAACCGGTGGTAGACAATAAGTTTTTATTGTTGTAGTCGACGTTATTCCTTGTGTGTGTGTGTGTGTCTGTCTGTATATATATATATATATATATATATATATATATATATATATATATATATATATATATATATATATATATATATATATAGGTTTTTCTCTCTATTTCCTCGGATAGATGTTCTTGAATTTTAGTTAAAGTGTATTTTTGGTATTTTCTCATTATAATTGTGTTTATTAATGTATTTTATATGTGTAATTTTGCAAGAATCGCCGAAGATGTACACATATTATGTCCATACAAAACGTCCCAAAAAAGTAAATGTTTCAATTTCTTCGTATTTTGATATTCACATTTCACTAGCGGTTCCCGAGGAATTTCCCTATCAGCACAATTATATATATATATATATATATATATATATATATATATATATATATATATGAAAAGTGTAAATGGTTTGATAGTGCCAAAACCTGGAAGCAAAGCGTTTTTTCCGGAAATGTATGCGGCATTGAAGCGTTTCAGGAAAGGGACTTCCCCAACGCACCTGTCAAAAGCCTGTCTGGCTGCCGCCGGCGCGAAGCAAATAACCGAAATAATCCTCGGCTTGAATATTGGCATCTTCTGCGATGGCTCCGGAAGTGTCTTAAAGAGGCATTCCAGGGTGCGTCGGAAAACCACGCCCCCTCGGCTCAGAGTCCAATCCACGAGTTGCGGACCAGTCGAGGCTCCCGGAGGTCCAACCTCGGATCCATCTTCGATTTTTTTTTTTAAGTCAAGGAGTCTCGAAATTCCCCTTAAGCCTCCACGCCTTAAATGGGGCTCGAAGGGGGATGAACTATAAGTTGCAAGTTCTTGGTTTTTGCAGTAGAAAATTGTGAGTGAAATAGGATGAAGTTGAGGAAAAAGTGAAAGATTAGATAAAGAAGTGAATACGAGTTGGAAGGTCGAGGAAGATAAATAGATCACACGGAGGCTGGAGTTTCATCATTTCTTTTGATATTTCGGTCTTTTCTTTTCATATGATTTCCCTATCTCCCCTTCTTAAGGTCTTCTTAGACCCGAATGGTTGAAAATTCATTTTTATTGGGTTTTTTTATAAATGTCCATTTTATTGATTTGTTTTGCTTCTTGGTCTTTCATTTTTC
Source organism: Ceratothoa steindachneri (assembly GCA_963969495.1). Lineage (NCBI taxonomy): Eukaryota > Metazoa > Arthropoda > Malacostraca > Isopoda > Cymothoidae > Ceratothoa > Ceratothoa steindachneri. The sequence continues at coordinate 20,492,761 of OZ018330.1, read as the reverse complement.
TTCGATTATAATTTGCTAAGTATTCTTTTATTTCTTTCCAATCCTTTTACCGTTGATTCTTTTTTCTCACTCTCTTGATTCGTTCCTTTCTTTGTTTTCATATCCTTTCCTTTCTTTGTTTTCATATCTTTTCCTTTCTTTGATTTTTTTTTCTCTATGGTTCTGTTGCTTTCTTTTTCCTTCTCCTGTGTACTACTTATCTTTAAAACCTTTTTCTTTTATTATCATAATTCATACCTGTATTCTTAGTACCTTTTTTACTTTCTTGTTTATTTTCTTCTTTTTTTCTTTATTTCTTTTAAAAAAACTCATCGTCTCTTTGCACTCATTTTCTGTTCCATCATTTTTCTTTCTGCGTCGTCTATTTTGTTTACACGAACAACAGGTCAGAATGGATTCCAATTACTCTTATGCTCCCGGGAAACTGTTGTTTTGTTCTCCCCCTCCCCCTCTCTTATTTGCAGCCTTCACCCCTTAGTTCTTCTGCCAAATTTCGTTCGCTCTTTCATGTAGTATCTTCTTTATCGTGCCGATCTTCGCCACATGATAAAGTTATTCTCTGCGACTGGCTGCAGAGTTCCACCGTTCCGCAGTTTCGCTCATTCCATCAACGCATTTGAGCCAGGCGGAGCAGCGGTGTGGCCGTCCAGAAGTGCGGGTCGTACCAAAGCCATAGACAATTTCTTCATAAGTTGGTGTATCTATTGAGCAAGTCCGTTCCCCTCTGGGAGATGCTCATTTTTTTTATGTGTAACATAGCCTATGGCATTTATTTTAAGTTTTCCATTGTTTTCTTACTCATAGAGTTTTTCTCTCCACACCACAGGTACTTTTTGCCTTAAGACTCTAGGTAAATCACAAATCTTTTCGTTTTCGTAAATATTTTATATTTTTTCTCTGGGTTTTATTGGGTTTTTTTAAATTTTTCTAGCCGTATATCTGGCCAAGATGGGAACCGATGACGTAGGGCGAATTGGGTTGGGATAGAGAGCTCCCTGCAATAGTTTTCTATGGCCTTGAACATAGGACCAGTGTGATTTTCTTACGTGATGCAAGTTTTTCTGTCCCTGATTAAGCTGCTTAATAACATCTCATTTTGAACTTCAGTTCAGCTTGAATCATTTTATACTTCAGTCTATCTCTCGATTCCTCGCCAAATGCTTATTTCAGCTCTCCTGCTGCCTTATCAACTTTGCTTCCTCACGTTAGGAAGTGGTATTAGAATGTATCCATTAATCTCGATGGTCTTTCATGGTTTGGATACAAACCTCATTCGAGCAATTGAATGCATCCGAAAAGTAACCTAGATTTCAGCATGTATTAAATAGTTGTAAAATTTCCTTCTTTCAGTCTTAAGAAACTTATTATTATTTCTGCCTAGTCCTTTTATTCCTTCGATTTGTGTCTAAACAGTGCAATTTTCACCTTCCATTCCTCCTTCATTATACTTGCCTTTTCTAAATCGTTTTTTTCATCATTTTTTTCTTCATTTTATGGTGGCAATTATGAGTTTTTTCTAAAACAGGATTCAGCGTAGTTTCCTGATCGAGCCCCATAATAACTTTAGATCCTTTTCTTCTTCCAGTTTTGCAATTACCTTCTCATTCCCGCATTTTCCCCTTTAAAAAGATTATTAAATACCTGTTGCAGCTGCTCTCTTCTCTATCTACTTCTCCACTTCGCTCTCTCAACTTTATAGTTTCATTACTCAAATTGCGTTCTTTCCCCCCGAGTACCTTGTTTCTGGGGATTATCTTGGAGATGGGGACCCATTGGATTCGGGCACAGGGTGTTGTTTTCATCAGCTGTTTTAATTGTTTCAATCAAGTAATTGAACTCCTCATCCGTAGCATCTGTCACTTTCCCTACTCAATCAGGTAGCGGATATCTCTCGAGTTCCTCTTTGCAATATCTACATTTTGTCTATTAATAATTCTTTCTTTTGTATCATTTTTAATTTGGAATTGGCCAACAAGGATGTTTTTTTTACTACCAAATGGTTCGATGTGATTACCAGTGCTGGTTCCACAAGAAAATTTCAGTCATTTACCTCCCTTAAGCTTATTAGCTTCTCCCTTTTGCCCGACTATCGAGCCCCCAAAGTCCTGGTTAATCCCAATTCATTTTATTTGTATAAATATTTATTTTATTTTGTTGTGTTATTAAATATTATTTTTCTACTTCTCTTTTAAATAACCCAGAACAGCATTCAGCCATAGATAATAATTAACAGCCAATCTGCAAGCGCTTTATTCTCGCGCTGAAATTCCCCACTCAGCATCGGTGAAACCTCCCGTTTTTAAAGAGGGCGAGGATTTCGGATCCTACTTAACTCACTTCGAAAAGATTTTTGAAGTAAAAATTGGGACATCGAGACAGACGGTGTTGCCAAGCTCCTCCCCTTACTTAGTTCGCAATTCCGAGACATATTTATTTGCCTTCCCATCTGAAGCGACGATAGATTATTCCACCTTGAAACCTGAGCTTCTGGCGGGATGTAACATGACCTCGGATTTTGATCGCTCCAAATTTCGTCAAGCCCGAATCCAGCCCAACAAACTGCCCGTCAGTTTGGCTACACCCTCCAAAGGCATTTTAACTTCTGGTTGGAGTCATCTAAAATTGCCCATGATTATGACTCCCTAGTCGACTTTGTCTTAAAGGACCAGTTCTTGGCTTTGCTCCCTTCAGAAATTCGTTCATTCGTGAAGGATCGTAGATGCTACACCTTTAAAGAATGCATCGAAGAGGCTGATGTTTACGAGGCTAGTCATAATTGTTACCCGAAGGAAAATAAGAAGACTCGCCCATTGTTTCCCAAGGCAAAAAGTAACAACCCAAGATTTCCTCTACGCAACCCCAGTAAATTCGTTAAGGTGACTGGCCACTCAAAACCCAGAAATTTTTCCTCGTCAGAACCCCGGGATATAAAAACATTTGCGTCGAATTCCCCTGTGTCATACTTTCCCAGGAGGCCCATTGTATGTTTCACCTGCAGCGTAGAAAGCCATATACGACCTAACTGCCCTCAGAACTCCCAACTCCGTAATGCTTCTGTCAACCAGGTACACCAAGTGAGTGCCACGCCCGCGCCACCATTGTCGCGAGCTGATTTCCCCGTTTCTCTTTCTGCCCCCAATTCCTCCGAACATCACGATATTTTCCTTTTCGATAAAAGCTTTCCTTGAAGTCGGAAGTTTGAGACCGGTGCAGTAAATGGCTGCCGAGTCTTCACCTTCGTCCAAGATACAGGATGAACATGTATAGTGGTTTCCGATGAACTGCTCCTCTCAGTAGCCCCGAACCACGAAATATTTGCAATAGTCCATGGCTACCTAGGATGTGCAAACCGCTTTCTCATAGTAAATTACCATCTGGAATGCCAATATTTCGCCGGCTGGGCTGAAGTGGTGTCAGCCCCTATAAAATTCTAGGGCGTGAAAGTAGGACAGTGTCCTCGGATTTCTTCTAACCCTGTAGCTCAACCTGTCGTCACACGAGCCCAATCCAGAAAGGAAACTGAGACGGCCGCTCCCCCCGAAGCCCCCTGCGACTCCGAATTCAGCGGCCTTATAAGCGAAGGATTCGCTCAGAAGCAGAAGGAGTGTGAGTCTCTCCTTCCAATATAGGAAAAGCCCGGAGCAACGAGCGAGAATCCGGCCACGGCAACAAAACCATTTCTTACATCAAACATCGAAAGGAAGGCCTGTTGTCCTGCGCTTGCTCGGAAGGAAATAGCACTGAGGCTCACGTATTATGCGTTCCCCACTCCCACATCTCGCTCGTTTAAAAAACTGCCCACAACAGTTTGTTTTCTGACCATTTTAGCCACAACAAAACAGCACAAAGTACAATCAAGTATTTTTTTTAGCGTGGTACTGCAGAGGACATCTAAAATTACTGCAGATCGTGCGACATTTGCCAGAAGACCACGGCAAAAGGACGCATCAAATCCGCTCCTTTTCAGAAAGAACCCATCATTTCTGAGCCCTTCTCTCGGGTGGCCCTCGACGAAGAGTCTGCTAAGGAAGCCAGCTACCCCGCAGACCCACTGAATGTAGTGTAGGCCGTTTGTGTGGAGCAGGACAAATATTATCTGCTGCCCACCCTGCCTGGTGCCGCCAAGTTACCACCTGCTGCCCTAGATATTGACGCGCAGCTGACACCGGATGAGAAGAGTCAGCTGCAGCAGCCACTAAGTCAATTCCGGGATGTGATTTCTGAAGTCCATGGATGTGCCCCACAGGTCACGACATCACTATAAGCGCACAACAAGACAAAGTCCGAGCAATCGTAGAAATGCCTCTCTCCTGTAATAAGAAGCAGTTAAGATCTTTCATGGGATCTGCTTCGTTTTATCGGCGATTCGTTCCTAGTTTTGTGTCATCTCGGCTCCCTTATGCAATCTATTACAAAAGAAATCTCCCAATCGCATTATGTGGACTCCGAAAGCCACTTTTTACTTCCACCAACTAAAAGGTAAATTGGCGTCCACTCCCATTGTTAGGTTACCTAATCCTAATAAGCCTTTCGGAATCCGGGTTGATGCAAGCAGCAAGGGCATTGGCTGTGTCCTATTGCAATATGGAGACGATGGTGAAAGCCACCCGATAGCGTACACGAGTCGCAAACTTCTCCCCCACGATAAGAACTATGCTGTAATAGAATTAGAAGCTCTTGCCATTGTATGGGGTGTGCAGAAGTTCAAATTATACCTTGTAGGAAAAGAGCTTGTGATCGACACGGATCACCTACCTCTCGCATATTTACCTAATGTTAAGGACAACAACGGAAGAATCATGCGTTGGAGTTTACTCCTACGGAGTATCAGTATATGATTATGTATATAAAATGGTCTGAAAATTGTCTAGCCGACAGCCTTAGCCTAAACCCCGTGGGGCCTAACCCGAGTTAATCGTAAAAGAGGATTAATTTTTTTTCTGTTTGTCCCGAATGTGTATCGCATGTGGGCAAAGAAGAAGACACACTTGTATTTTTTTATATCGTTGTACTGTATACCTTTATTGCCCTAGTAACCTTCTGTACATATATCTCCGTTTATACTTGTACAATCCTATTTATTTACTTATATGTTTCTATGATGTTACTCTGTATCATGTATTTATGTCCTTTTTTTCGTTTCTTTTCATGTATAATTTTGGTCACTGAGGAACCGAGGCAAGTGAGCCTCTATTCGAGATTAACTTTATAGGTCAAATTTTCCTTTCCTTTTTCTGTAGCGGTTCAATTAAATTATTTGGATACTCGGATTATTTATGTGCTTTAGCTATGTAAATCTGTATCGACACAGGTCAGGTATTCCCCATTAATTGTACATTCGAGACTGGGAATTTGGAACGCACCTTTCCTAGTCTAACATCTCTTTTTTTGATGCCTCTTCCCCCCCGGTGGAAAAGCGTCATCTTTCGGAAAAGAGGAGATGTGAAAGAATTGAATCAAGTAAGCCTCAGGAGGTCAAAGGACGAGAAAACGGGTCTGAAAGCCACGCGAAGAGGCTTCGGAACGCAGCTGTATTTACTTATGGAGGTTTCCCCCCAAGCCTTGAGACAATCTTGCCTCCCGCCCACCATCTGGAAGCATGCGAGAGTGAGGAAAGTCATCAGTTATCACAAATTCCTGGCTGAAAGACGCCCATCCCTCACCCCTAGCCATGTGTTTACCTTGGCAGAATCTCCTCCGTGGCCGGAGGTGATTTCACTCCCATCGTCCGACCGTATTTAACTTCAGGTCTGGCCGGAACAAGGCAGTACAGGCTCGCAATCCAGCACGAAACACATCTCTTCTCGATTTGGCTCCGCTTTTGTCTCCACGAGCGCAAAAGCAAGAAGTTCTCCCTTCGGAATTCCGCCCTAGTCAATTAGCGATTTCCCAGGAACGGCCTTTCTCGTTCACCACCGCAAGTACTCCCTCGTCAAGGTATTCCAAGGTAAATCGCAACCTTTTGCAATTCTTCTCCTTGAATGGGAGTGCTTGTAGGGGTATGTTGAAGAAAAAAAAAAACCCGGAGGATATCCCAACGTAAAAAAACAGCCATTTTGCTAACAAAACTATTCACTTCATATTCAGAGGTGTGGAGGAAAGAAATCTTCTAACAAGACCGGATGGTTATATACATATTTTGGAAGGGTTATGAATAGAGTAAAATTCCAATTTAGAAAAAAGTCCAAAGTGCCTGTATATTTTCTGTTTTAAATGTACGGTTGTTTTCCTTCCAAATCCAGCTTGGGGGGTGAACACGCGAGAGAGTATAGGACCGGAGAGGAAACAGCGACCGGATGGACTCTTTCCTTCGAAACAACTTATTTTAAGGAGGAGAAATTTAAAACTCATTTTGAAGGAAAGTTTCACGGAATGACCTCGTAAGATTCTTGTATTAGGTTTATATGGTAATTTAAAGTAAACTGTTTTGTTTGTTCGAACAGATTGCTGTGTGCGAGGATAAATAACGTTTAAAAACCTTAGATTTAAGGGAAACTTGGGGAAAATATCCAGTGAGAATAATTGCTTGGGTTATTTTATTTCTAATAGGAAGAAGTTTGAAAGTAAATGGGTTATCGGTAAAATAATTTTTACTCAACAATGTATTAGTAGTCTTCCTAACACTAGCTACCAAGGAAATCACCTGTGGTATGAATGTATTTGTCTAAATAATTTATCGAGATTACAGCTTTATGTTTCTTAGTAAATCTAAATTAGGATAATTCGACATGATATAATTTGCTGTGTGCGAGGTTAGGTTAGCTTATGGTGGTTTTATTTGATGATTGGGAATTGTTTGATGTGTAATCAAGGTGAGGTCAATTTGTTCTGGTTTGTTGGTTTTATTTGATGGTTGTAAGTGGTTTGCTGTGCTAGATAGATTAGGTAAGATCAATGGGTTTGTTGGTCTTATTTGATGGTTAAGATTTGTTTAAGTTAGGAAAGTAGTGTCATTTAGTTTGAGATTGTTTCGGTCTGTTGGTTTTATTGATGTTTATGATTGATTTTTATGATTATATTTTGCTTACCTGCACCAGTAAATCTTGCCGGCCAAAGATGATTGCATTTCTATAATTAATATATATATATATATATATATATATAGGCATGGCCAAAAGTATTGGGACTCCAATATTATTTAATATAAGAAAATTAATAGAAGTAATCAAAGGTTAAATTTTGTTTTTTCATGTTTGAATCATAATTTGAAAGTGAAATATACAAAAGTTTAGAGCCCAAATCCATTTTTCTGAATAAATACAGTCAATTGATGCGCGCAGTTAATATTGACAATGATGTTCCTTGTTTGTTAGAACTGCTTCAATTCGTTTTGGTTCGCTGGAAACCAAATTTGTGATGATTTCTTGATTGATATTTTTCCATTTTTGTTCAATAAGTTCTCGCAACTGCTTATCGAATTCAAATCTATCGAATTCCGGTCATTAGCGTTCAATGTTATTTTCAGCCAATACCTTTTTTTATTGCTTTGCTTTGTGATAAGGTGCGCCATTTTGCTAAAAAATACAGTTATCGTCCCCAAATTGATCCTGATCTGTCAGTAAAGGTGCTAATAAAGCACGTTTTGTTGCCAATTTGAGTTCATTGCAGTATTATTGTTCAAAATTGTTAATGCTCCAGTTTACTTAGATGAAAACCACGAGACAGGATTCGTGAAAGCGCCCCCCTCTGCTCATCCTAACGAGGCATCTTTCAGAAGCTCTAAACAAGCGGAAGGGAAATTTATCAGAGAATGTCACTTTGTTTAGGTCTTCAACAGTACAATCTTCATATTTACTACAAAAGTGCAGCTTATCCGTAGTATTCTTCTTGTTAAATGAGGCTTCTTTGGAGCCCTCCTCGACTTGAGACCTATGTCGAAATGTCTCTACCTGACTGCGCGCACTGAAGCGTTCACATCTGCCTCTTTCCAATCGTAAGCAAGTTTGGTATTGGAGGCAAACCGTTCCTTGATCTGAAACCTTACCAGGGAACGATCTTAGCGTTCATTTTAAACTATTTGTAGTCCTGAAGACTTCCTCACAGGAGTATAACCAGTCTTTTTAAAGTCATTAATGATCATTTTAAACTCTTGGTAGTCCTGAAGACTTCCTCACAGGAGTGTAGCCAGTCTTTTTAAAGTCATTAATGATCATTTTAAACTTTCGGTAGTCCTGAAGACTTCCTCACAGGAGTGTAACCAGTCTTTTTAAAGTTATTAATGATCATGAAGATGGAGCTCCTTGATGAAATACCCTTAACAAATATCTCCTGGCATTTCAGGCATTTGATGCAAAGCAATAATGGTTGCACTCTTTTCTTTGAAAAAAAAACCCATTTATTTTTACCAAAAAGTATTACGAAATAGATTATAATTACACATCATTTATTACACCTATACTTGTCATCTTTTTATCCTTTTGATCGAATACCAAAGCTCCTGAGACTGAAACTCACCTTTTACGGGAAGAGGACCAGAGCGCGATTCTGGATTCAGACAAGGAATTAAGTTCTTTTCATATTATTTTTTAATGCTGACTTTTTTATAAACCTGCAATAATTCAAATATTATAATAAATATTCCTATCACGTATATTTTAAAAACGAATTTAAAAAATAAAATCTTATATTAGTCTCAAAACATTTGACCATGCATATATATATATATATATACATATAGTAGCGGCCATAATATAAGGGTCAGTAAGAAATAGTGTATTTAAATCTTTTAGGCTATATATTAGACACATACTTAGATATATCTAATATCTATCTTTTTTGAAAATTTCAAGTGAATGGATTAAATATTTCGTAAGTTATGAGAAAATAAACAAACAATCTTCCAAATTGCAGTGGCCAAAAGTTAAGGGTCACTTAGAAAAACAATATAAAATTGAACAAGAACAAAAATGAAACCCTCACTATTAATATTTTGTGAACATCCCTTTACTACAATGACCCCTCCGACATCTGTTACTACAGGACTAAATTAATTTCTTGCAAAATGATGGGTAATATTGTTCCATTCGTTTTTCAATAATTCCCAGAGTTCATCTTGGTTCTTTGGATTTCTCCTTCGCGCCCCATCTCCAATAATCTTCCAAACTTTTTCGATAGGGTTAAGATCGGGACTTTGAGATGGCCAGTCCATGAGATGAACCCCTTTCTCACTCAAAAAAAACTTTGACTCTCTTGGCAGTGTGGCAAGGAGCGTTGTCCTGCACGAAGATTGGGGTTGGACTGAAGAGGATCGGAGATGTGGAAGGCCATGCTGTCTAAGAATCTGCTTGTAGATTTCAGCATTGGCAGTTCCTTGTAGGCGAATAAGTGTTCCAGGAACAGCAACAGAGATCACTCCCCATACCATTACTCTGCCTCCTCCATATTTCATTATCTTCTTCACACATGCACGTGATAACCTTCTACTACATCTTTGTCAGAGGTACATCCCGCTATCGGAACCAATCACATTAAACTTCGATTCATCGCTAAAATGAACCTGCAGCCACTGTTTATCTGTCCGAAACGACATGTTCGTGAGCGTAACGAAGACGGGCTCTTTGATTCTTCTTGGAGATCAGAGGTTTCTTTGCCGGTGGTCGAGCAAGCAACCCAGAGCGTAACCTCCGGGAAACTGTTTTGCGTGATACGTTGACATCGCAGGAGGAGCTGAACTCGCGGGAAATCTCATCAGCACTCTTCAGTAACATTCTAACCATAATAGGATCCTGTCTTGGTGACGTTTTACGAGGTCTACCGGTTTCAGGTTTAGCATCTGTCGATCCTAATGACTGAAAACGAGCTACAATTCACTGCACAACACTTCTAGACCTTCCTACAGTAGTTGCTATCACAGAATTTGACTTGCCCTCTTGTTGAAGGCACATAATCCTTTATTTTTCATCAAAGGACACCGGTCGTCTCTCAAAAGCCGCCATGTTGACAGTTGAATGTTCTAATAATGTATGATCATAAGAAGTAACTTTTAGCCCCTGAACCTTCTCCTAAACACAAATGCCTCGGTTGGTAGTTTATTTTTTCTAAGTGACCCTTAACTTTTGACCGCTGCAATTTAGAAAATAGTTTGTTTATTTCCTCATAACTTACGAAATATTTAATCCATTTAATTGAAGTTTTACGAAAGTTAGATATGATATATATCTAAATATTTGTATAATATAAAGTCTCAACGTTTGGTTAAACTTCTATAATAAGTATTTAAATACACTTGTTCTTACTGACCCTTATACTATGGCCACTACTGTATATATATAAAGGGTCTTTCAATAAGGTCGCTCGATTTTTAAATGTAAATAAAACAAATTGTGTGTAATATACGAATATGCACTCAATTTATTTGAAATTTGAAATTACATTTTATGCCATTAAGTGTGGAATATGACGTTGTTCAAATGTCCGCTGCAGCTTCGCTTGGTGGAACGTATTCGAGAGGCCCAATTTTCGATGAATTTGCTGGATGGTGTTTGTTATGTTGACTTTAAGGTCATCAACTGTTTGTGGATTATTCGCATAGACCTGCGATTTAAGGTAGCCCCCCCAAAAGTAGTCTAATGGCGTTAAATCGCATGATATCGGTGGCCAGTTGACGTCGCCGCCGCGCGAGATGACTCAGCCCTGAAATCGCTGGTGCAAAATTTCTATCGTGGCGTGCGCAGTGTGGCACGTAGCTCCGTCCTGTTGGAACCACATGTCGTCAGTATCCATATCAGGCATATAATCCAGTTGAGGCGACAAGAAGTTGTTTATCATCGATCTGTAGGTGTAGCCGTTGACGGTTATGGCAATCCAATCTTCGTTCTCAAAAAAATACGGACCGAGGATTCCGTAAAGAGGAAAGGCCGCACCAAACAGTGACTTTGTCGGGATGCAATTGGTGCTGGTGTATCTCGTTTGGATTGATTTCGTCCAAAATCCGACAACTTTGCTTGTTCAAAAGTTCATTCATCCAAAAATGGGCCTCGTCGCTGAAGATGATTTTTTGGGGGAAATTTGGGGCAACTTCCAACTGCTCTAGAGCCCATCAGCGAACACACTGCGTTGCCTATGGTCGTTTACCTTAAGTTCCTGGGTAAGGTGGATTTTGTACGGGTGCAGACCCAAGTCCCTACGCATAATTCGCCAAACTGAAGTCGCAGAAAGGCCAAGTTCTTGTGAACGACGAGAAATTGGCTGCCTCAGATTTTCCCGAACACTCTCATTTACAGCAGCGATGTTTTCAGTAGACCTTGCCTTTCGGCGACGTACGGGTGTTGGCTGATTGTTGATCGACCCTTTTGCCTCGAATTTAGCCACCAAGCGCCTAACACTGGACTCGGCAGGACGATTGTGGCGAGGATAGAAATCACTTAATGCGCGGAACGTTTGTCGAACGGAGCACTGATTTTGATAATAACATTTGACTTACCAAGTACTACTGAACAGTTCACAGTGAGGTTGCCAGATGTCGCTTTAACAACATGGCCACTATCGCCTGACAAAGCTCGAGCGTCCTTGTTGAAAGACCCTTTTTATATATATATATATATATATATATATATATATATATATATATAAAGAAATTATTTCTAAAACCCAATTTCAAGAGTGGATAATCCAGTCCTAAAGTAATGGATTAAATAGAAACAAGATTTATTACAGAAATATAAGGCAGCAAAGACCCCAAGATCCCCTCGAACCTTGTTCAAGCAATAAAGCATTTTTTTCTCTTTGGAGTAATGCATGACGCGTTGACCTGCATAAATATTGATGGCTGATTCAGAGATGCTTGAAGTGAAGATACGAGTTCGAGATACATATTCACATTTACCCTTCCACTTATTCGCACTAGCAGACATATTCTTTCAGACGAAAACATCCCCCATACCATGACGCTGACTCCTCCATGCTTGGCATAATTTTTAACATATTTAGGGTTAAGTCTGTCTATCAAAGCGTCTGCCACCAGATCCAACTAAATTAAATTTACTTTCGCTGCTTAAGTTAATTCTCTGCCGATCTTCATACCTCCAAACAACCTGAGATTCAGATTTTCGAGTCTCGCCTTCTGGTTCTTCATGCTGAAGATTGGTTTAGTTGCTGGAGAACGTTCTTTTTTTAACCAGATGCATTGAGGTGACGGTAAACTGTGAAACAGCTAACTTTTTTGCTACTATTGATCTTTATATTTCGATAGATTCTTGGTGCAGTTTCGAAGGGATCCTTCATAGAGAAGTCCCTAATAACTCTTTCTTTTCGAACGGTTGTTATGCGGGGTCGATCGACTTTTGCAGGAGATTTTAGTTTCATTTTATAACTTCAGAATGTGTGAAATCATACCTTTGTACCTTCTTTCCTCTCTTCAAATCTCACTAAAAGTGCTCCCTGAAGTCGTCAGGTCAGCAATTCTATGACGGAGGTCAGGAGTCACTTTCACAGGTGATGGTATCTCTACAGAGCGAGTACGACAGCAGTGGCGATTGTACATTTTTTACTTACATAGAAATTATTACATACTGCGAAAGATGTTGCCAAATGATTTCAAGAAACTTCGAGAATGTTCCTGAAAAAATCGTTCTCTTATTTTTCACATCTCAATATTTTATTTTGTAAGTTTATTTAGTATAATTCCTTGAATATACGATTTTATCATATGAAATCTTCATAAAAACATTAAATGCATACCTTTATGTAGCCTGAAAATGTCATTTACCTTCTCATCATATTTTTAAAAATTTAAAAAAAAGTAAAATCGGTCTCTTATTTACCTCGGTAATGCAGGTATCCTGAAACTGGACCACTCTCTTAAGTACTATATGATGTAATTAAACTTCAACTACATACATGTGCGTGCATAAAATACTACCGTCCGACTTGAGTGAAACAATTGTGCCTTTAGCTGTATTAAATTGGTCCAAACCACAATTTTTATTCCTATTTCCAACTCAATTTATCTGTGAATCTTTTATTTTCCGCTCCGTTATTTTGTTTAACTCACTTTTAACCGTCCTAAAACTTCTTAAATTACTTCTATCACCTTCTGAATTAAGTTTTGGGTAAACTTTCTTCCTAATCTTATTTGTAATATCTTTGCAGGAACGAGATTCTAACTTTTCCATTTCTGAGTTTCTCCAGAGATAACCACACTATTCCAATATTCATGTTCCCCCGGAACTGGGGGTAGGGGGGAGGTTAGGAGGGGTGAATCCCCTGCAACAACGAAAAAGGCATAGCATGACCTACCGCACAGATGCCCCGGTAGTCTCAAACTACCTCGACTTGACTCCTTCTGCACAAATTCCTTTCATTCTTTCTCACCACTTTCTTTGCCAAACCCGTTCTCACCTATTTTCTTGGTCAGTATCTAATTTTTTATGCTAGTCGCAACCAAATTACGTCCACTTATTCTTGGTAGGAGCTGGGAAGGGATTTTTCCCCCTTCTTCTTGTTCCCGTTCATTCGGCCCCACCTTTTTTCCTCTTACTGGCCCGTCTTTCTTTTCATTTCCACCCTATCATTTTACACCCAAATGTGGGATAACGAACCACTCCAGAGTCTGGTGAGCTTGCTGAAATGGGTGGCATAGGGTGCTGCCTACCGTTGCAATTTGCCTCCACCATGCTCAGATCCCAGATCTGGGTGTTTGGCTCTTGCCTCCCCAGCGAACTATGGGTCCACGTACCCAATCACGAAATTAGACAACACTTGCGTGGGTACGAGTGTGAAATGCGACCTGTCGTACCCTACTTCTCCTAAACATTAAGAGATACATCTCTTCGTAAATATCAATGATAAAATAGTGAGTAAATATTTTAAAAACACAGGAAACCTCCACCAGTTTTGGATAGAAGTGTTACGGAAGATGAAAATTGGGTTCTTTACTGCAATATTACGAGTAAGCACATAGACTTGGGTTTGATGGCAAATAATATCCCATTTCTATTCCATTTGGTTTGATGTGAAAGGATTTATTCAGTATGAGCTCCCCGATGATAAGCAGCCAGCGACTACAGGCCTAAGTAAATGTTCAATAATTGCGACGCTTAAATTTGAAGCTTTCGAACAAAAAGGTCGTTCATTAATTAGTCACTCGAAAGGGTTTGTGCTCCTCTTCCATGGAAATTAGCGCTAGCACGAGTTAGCCACATTTGACCCGAGATATAATTATCGGGATAAGTTGGAAAGTTCTTCCTCATCCTCCACATACAACTGACCTTGCACCATCTGGTTATCGTCTATTTAAATCATTACACCATCCCCTAAATGGAGAATTTCACTCTAATCTGGTCTAAAGGGATAAAAGAATATCAAATCATAGATTCCAGCGAAACCGAATGAATTCTTCAAGGAAGGAATCCTCTGCCTACTTAAACGATCAAGGAGCACTGTCAATAATGATAAAAACTGATAAATGAGGTTTTTTTATATTAAATAAGCTTTACTTTTCTTTTTTTTTAAAAAAACGACACTAATTCCTTGACATCCTATTAAATCACTTGCACCGGCAACTCTACATACACAAGTGGTTTCCCCCCAAATATTGAAATAACAGAAAAAGAATAACTGGTTATTAAACTAGAACTATTTAAAAGCCAAGCCTGCAATCGAGAATTAGAGGACTTCTATGGCGCACTCATGTTTCCTTTTAAGGGCTTCAGCTCCATTTTTATCGTTCTATTTGTATTTTTGACTTGGGGAGGAGGGATCGGGCTTGAGGGGAATGCAGCACACCCAAGCCCTTCTTAGGGCTCCCATGTGAACGGGCCCTAAAGTTATCCCCTCCTCCGCATTTGATTTGATTAGATGAGACAGGTGGTGAAATATGTGGTAGGTGTGATAGAGATGAAGAAGTTTTTAGTTTTAGTTACCTTGGTTGCGAGGGCATCGCCTTCGTTTTACTGCCATATTTTTCCTCTTTTGTTGTCTTTTTTGCCCCCAGTGTTTCCACTGTTGGCATTTTTGACTGCGAACCCGATTCCTAAATTGCCTCTTTCGGCTTCCGGGGTCGAATAATAAGGGGCCTTTCATTTGCCTTTATCGGTGGTCTCGATCATGGACTTCCTCGTGGTAGTCTTCCTTAGTGTTGCCTTTCCAGTATTGGTCTTCATCATGGCGGTAACTATAGTAACCATTCGAGGGCAAAGGCATTGTTGTAGATCAAAACTCTTCCTGGTCTCAATGTGTAGTCCTTTTACCACCACTCTTGTCCTTTATAATGTCGCCATATCTTACTTAGTCTTGCATTGCTTTGTCGTACCTTCCTCTACTTTCCCTTGCTTTGTCTTGAATCCCTTGATTTGCTTGTCTTCTCTGAATTTGAATTCCTTTATTTGACTTTTCTTTTTTCCACTTATGTTGCTTTGTCTTATCTTAGCTCTACTTATCTTGCTTTGTCTTCATTTAACCTCACTTGTCTTGCTTTGTTTTCGCTTAGCTTCACTTGTCTTGCTTTGTTTTATCTTAGCTCATCTTGTATTGCTTTGTTCTAGTTTTAACTACACTTGTCTTGCATTGTCTTCTCTTAGTTCCACTTGTCCTGCTTTGTCTCCTCTTAGCTCTACCTGTCTTGCTTTGTCTTCTCTTAACTCCACTTGTACTGATTTGTCTTCACTCGACTTACATTCCAATGCTTTATATTATCTTGATTAGTTTTTTATTTTCTTTCTTTGTCTTGTTTTTCCCGAGTTCTCCTCAGTCTGGTCAGACTTGTCTCAACCTAGTCGTACCCAAGTAATTTGGAGGAGTTGAAAGGTTATTTGCCACCGACGCACACCAGATGATGCCTACCACACTGATCGCCTACAATTTATTGAGATCCGAACGTCGACAAAATGTACCAATTGTCGCAATGTCCACCTAACTCGAGTCCCATCTTACGACTAAACATCCCTAATGTGAATTAACTTTGCAAATATGTGAAGCGGTTTCCATTCGTTATGAATTTGCACATCCGCTGAATGATCTTCTTTTCTCACCCGGACGGTGAACTTCCCATATATTTTCACATCCCCTAACTCCAACACTTTAAACTGGCCTTGAACGGACCTTAGGGTCTTTGCTGGTCCTTGTTTCTGTAGTTCTAACCCTGGTGTTGTGCTGCTGTAACCAGAATGCCAAAAATGCGATTAGTCCAGCAGGTGAAAATGACCCTTGTCCTGTCAAAAAATGGTCGAGGAGAGGAGGCCTAACCTATATCTCGGAGTGGATACCCAGGAAGAATTACAAAGTGTTATATTATATTACCAACGATCTCTACCAAGGATCCCCACCAAGAATCTCTATCAAGGATCACTACCAAGAAGCCTTACCAATAATCTCTATCAAAGATCACTACCAAGGATCCGTACCAAGAATCTTTATCAAGGATCACTACCAAGGAGCCGTACCAAGAATCTTTATCAAGGATCACTACCAAGGAGCCGTACCAAGAATCTCTATCAAGGATCACTACCAAGCAGCCGTACCAAGAATCTATATCAAGGATCACTACCAAGGAGCCGTACCAAGAATCTCTATCAAGGATCACTACCAAGGAGCTCTACCAAGGACTCCCACTAAGGAGTCATTGCATACAAAGATCCCCTATCAATGAGTCCTATCAAGGAGCCCTATCAAAGAGCCCTTCTTGGCAGCTATTACAAGGAATTCTACCAAAGCTCCCTACCAGGGAGCCCTACGAGGGAGCCTTACCAAGGAGCCATTCCAAGGAGCCCTAAGTACTTGGCCCGTTCCCTTCCAAAGCGACTGATAAATCTTCTCTGAATCACCGAGAGGAGCCATTCGGGTTTCTTTATTTCTCGCAGGAAGCTTTAAATTGACTTCTCTCAGATCAGCCATTTGGAGGGGCGATTTAGTGTAGGCCTCTGTTTTTATTGCCCAGTAAACTCTTTTTAACCACTTCTTTATATATTCACTAAAGGTCGCCGCTTGTTTTAAGCCTTGCGGTCTTTTAAGAGGAGTCTGTTGGTAAAAAGCGCGATTCCATTTATCTTTAAAATTTAATTAAAGCCCCCAAAAGTGAATGTTTGAGAGCACGGCTCTGGCCGAAGGAGATGTGGATAGAGTTTGTGAGGGTGCATGGTTTGGGATTTCCCTATAGGGGGTGAAGCATAACTGAACGAGATGATACAGCCCATAATTATCCATTACTAACTATGCAGGATAAAATCTACAGAAGAGAAAAGAGAAACACCCCTTTTAAACCCTCTCCGGAGGAGGCTAAGAATGAATGAAAACGGGACGAAATTTACGGGACAATAGGAGCCGTCAGCTTAAGAGAGAATATTATTAAAAGAAAACAAAAAAATTTAACTTTGATTCATTGGAAACAAAACAATTGGAAGGAGAACGAATTCAAGCTAAGCAATGATTAAGCAGAATGAGAACAAATGTCTTCCAAACCGAGAGAAGTAGAAATCCAACTCGCATCGAATAGGAGAAATCCATCTCGCATTCATGATGCGAAGAAATCTAACTTACATCTAAGGGGTGGAGAAATCCAACTTATATCTAAGATGCGGAGAAATTCATCTTGCATTCAAAAATAGGAGAAATTCATCTCGAATTCAAGATAGGAAGAAATCAAACTTACATACAAGAGCCGGAGAAATACAACTCTCATCTAAGATACGGATAAATGTTGCATCCATTATGCGTAGAAGACTGGACATAAATGATATATATATATATATATATATATATATATATATATATATATCTCAGAACAATTGTTAAATCCAATGACAGATTCCAAATATGTAAATAAAACCACTCTGGAGGAGCGTAGTAGTTTATCTCGAGGCTGGCATGACAAACTTCATGCCGAAACTGGTCTCGAGATAATAAACTACTACGCTCCTCCACAGTGGTTTTATTTACAATGAAGATTGCAAATCTAAACCACTTGAGAGAACGCATTATCAGTCAGTGTGCTGAAATCGACGGCAATGTACACCTATTCAATCGAGTTCACCAGAATTGAGCAAGGCGCATCGAATTATGCATTGCAAATAATGGAAATCACATTGAAAATATAATTTCTTAACATTATAATTAAATAAAATTATTTTTTTCTAAAGGTATGTATTTATCCCTTATGTACCCAGACTTTGTGGACACCCTGTATATATATATATATATATATATATATATATATATATATATATATATATATATATATGTATTTATATGATTGGATGGGGGAGGATCACCGGGAAGAGAAAGGAGATCAAAAGAAGCATAGATTGGGGAACAGGTGAATTTGTGAGGATTTTTTAGCAAGATTTTTGGCCGAAAGAATTTTGAATAACTTTGTTAAATTTACATCAGACTCCGACATATTGTAATTTTGAATTTGGCCAATCGATATTGACTCATTTATACGTTTTTTGTAATAATTATCAGACATATAGCATAGTTTGGCATTATTAAAAGCAATTTGGTCATTACAATTACTTGTGCAGTTGAACAAACTAGAAGATTAACTTCCTCTTCTTATATCCCCTCCCCCCCCCCATGTGCATATATGCGTTTATTAAAGTTCCCGGTTTTCCTTACGTAAGGTTTATTGCAAGTAATTGTGATCACCAAATTCATTTTAATAATACCAAACTAGGCTATAAATAGGATAATTATTACAAAAAAGCATATAATTGAGTCAATACTGATTCAACAAATTATAAATTACATCTCTGAAGGCTCATTTAAATTTAACAAAGTCATTCAAAATTCTCTCGGCTCAAAACTTGATTCGAAAATCGTCACGAATTTATCTGTTGCTTAATCTATGTTTTGTTTTGTTCCCTCCTCTCTTCCACCTGATTCTTTCCACATCCGCTCCTATATATGTACATATAAAGGATTTGTGTCTTCTCATTGTACAGGTGTAGAGGGTAGTAGATACCGAAACTAGTCCTGTAATATAAAAGACTGATTCTACTGAAGGTATTTTTTATATTTAAAAAAAATCATGCTATGTGAAAGTCTTCTGTATATATATATATATATATATATATATATATATATATATATATATATATATATATATATATATATATATATATATATATATATATACAACGTTTACTTTAACAGAAAACGGGGAATGTAAATTTCCCCTCGGTTCTTCCCCCTTTATAATTTTTTCATAAATGAACAATAACGTTCTAGTCAATGCGAAGATCCACGGGGAAATTCACATTCCCCGTTTTCTAGTTAAAGTTAAACGTTAGCTTATACAAAAGGCTTCTAAAAAATTCTCTTTTTAGATAAATGGATGGTTGCCTCATCGTATATGTAACGCTCCCGAAAAGAGTTGAGGAACTCCAGGAAACTTTTCTAACGGATTAAGAAATTCTTATTATTACTCTTACCTAAACACATTAACTAGAACGTTATTGTTGATTTATTAATATATATATATATATATATATATATATATATATATATATATATATATATATATATTTATATATATATATATATATAGTGACACCCGAATTGCAAGGTGAAGTATGCTGAACAATGAACTTCACAAATGAACACCCTGTTGGACCTATGAAATTTTGAAATTGGACACACATATTAAATACAAAAATAATATGCCATGTAGTAGCAATGAACCAATGTAGAATATAGCGAAATACTTATATCACCATTGTACATTTATTAATAAAAACATGAGCGTAAGAAGGCAAGCGAATAGTTAGAGGTTCCCACGCGAACACACAAACATACACACGCAAGGAAACAGTTGCGAGCCGAAGGGTCTCGATACAAGATAACGAGGAAGCTGGAACGGAGTGGGGTTTGACCAGCTAAAGTTGACGTGAACCTGCCAAACGACAAAATCAACTTTGATATCACCTTACTATCATTGGCAGCCATGATGTGGTCAGATATGTCTACATTGAAACACACACACACGTTTTGACTCCGCCGAGCAGTCTCAACAATGTTACAAATGAACATACTTTAACCTGTGAGGCTCTGCCTTGCGCTCGGATTAAGGATAGCTAAGTCAAGCCCCCTTAATGGAGATTTGTATAAATAAGATAGGCAGAGAATTGCCAAAAGAGAGACAGGAAGAGAAGACAGAGAAGAACATCACTATTATTAGTAGGATACGTTCATCCCTCTTGTAGGCGGATTTATATCAATCTTATTAACGTCACGAGTCCGTTCCTCGTCCTTAAATTAGCCGCAACTATCTAACGTAGAGGACAAGTTATAACAAAGCCGCGTAAGACTCGACTATCTCTCTTGCCCCAATTGAGGTAGCCCTAAGCCAAGAATAAAGCCTACCAAACACCATTCCTTTAACCCAGTGATAACCATGTTGTCTTTCGAACCAAACCTATAAACGGATTCCCCCTATGAACTTTCGTAGTCAAAGCAAACTCAATGGCGAGGCCTCAAACGCCTTCCTCCGACGCCCCTTTACGGGTAGGGTAACCCTGCTTCACGAATGAAAAACCCTCCATAAACTGGTGACTCTACATATTAACTCCCCGAAGCCATCCCATAGATTAAGGCCGCTTTTCTAATAATGTTTTCTCATGTGAAGGAAAGTATTATACGAAAAAATACGGCTTCTCTATTGGGAGCCACTTGTATTCTGTTCTTTGTTGTCTCTTCATGGATTAATTCAAATCGGAACTTGGTCCAATATTACACAAATAAATTTTTGGCGTTATGTAGATGAGCTATTTTTTCCAATGGGTTGAAAATAATTTGAACAACTTCCTAAACCAACTCAATAATCTCTGTTCCTACCTTACCTTTCCCTTTCTCAATGAGCTAATCTACCCTGTTTACTGTTTATCTTGTACCTAGTCATTCAAATGCTTAAATACGTCTTTACTCTGGTCATAGTGGTGCAATAAATAGATCCGTTGTTCCTTTGTGCGTACATAATATACGATCCTAAATTCATCAATAGTGAAATTTATACTATTCAGATCAAATATTCTTGTCTCTCATAGCCTGCATTTTTTATTAATGTATCTCATTTGCAAGCCAGAAAACATTTCATTGTAACTAAAAAAACTAGGAATAATAATAGTAATCCTTCCAATTAATCACATTGTTTTTCATCACAACCCCTCCTTAAACGTATTACTAGTCATTTGAAAAATTTTAATTTTAAAGTAGCTTTCAGGTTCCCCCCAAAAAATAAAATTTAAGTCCCATTACCCTGGTAAAATTCCATGTAAAAAATCCGATGAAATGTTAGTAGGACGAACTGGATGTAGTTTATATCTCTTTTTATTTCATTTCATCAGATACGAGTAGCTTACGAACAGAAATATTTAAACACGAGTACCACAAATCCTAAGTCAATTGAGAAAAAACAAAATTCTTTTATACATAGCATTACTGGGTCAATCGACAAGTAGGTGATGCGGCTATAATTGATTCTTTCCCAAATCACCTGATCAGTAGTAAGAGGCAGCTCCTTTCTAAATATTTCCTCCTGGTGTTTTTTGTATATCTCTCTTTCTCGTAGGTGTTATTATGATTTTGTTACTGTTGCTATCATTTTTTTCTCACGTTGTATCTTATAAATTTCGCAGAACAAACTTTGTCAGAGTATGTAAAGCTGAAGGATGAAGCGTGAAGTTCCGAAACTAGTTCTCTACATGGTGCGTTGGGTAATCTCTCGCCGTTAGCAACTCGGATTTCCACTTATGCGTGTTGTCTGGCGTCGGTTCTCACAGTAGACTTACAGTAGATTCAGTTGGGCATCTTATGTGAAAGAAATAAATACCAGGGCTGAATTCAATCATCCAACAAATTGGAAAAAGGCAAGGTGTGCTACTTGGTATTCACGCCAGGAGCTCCAATGCAAAGATCTCCGAATGTTCGGGTGCCAATCTGAGGATCAGGAAAGAGTTTGATCAGTGAGGCTGTGATTACGATGGTACGGCGACTTGAAAATCCCACTCTAGTTTTCTGATGCGAAATGAACCCCTGAATTTGTCGCAGAGATACAGGCCATCATTAGCAACGATCACATCAAGTCAATGAGGTCCATATCCAGGAACAAGAGAGTGTCATCAGAGTATCTCATCAGGCAGTTAACGAATGAGGACATCCGCTACTACCCATACAAGATGAGAAAGGGCCAATTTCTACAGAAGAAGATGAATAACAAGCGAAAGGAAGGTACTGTGAAGCTTGTGATCAAACTAAAGCACCGCCTCAAGCCTGGCATGCTCTGGTTCTTCTCATAGGTGAAGAATTTCTGTCAGGAGCAGATAGTGAGCTCATAAAAGAACCGCTGGCTTGCTGTGTCACTCAAAGGTGTACCAAGGGCCATCATGGTGTTTGTAGTGGACAGTAGCGAGGACCACGTTATGCCCCAGTTTATCTTCCCGGAGGGACCTCAGACTCAATATGGACGGCTATATCAAGGGCCCGGAGGAGTTGGTGTTGCTCTCGATCCAGAAAGTGGCCTTTGAAAGGCCGTACATGTGGCAGCAGGTCACAGAGTCAGGAGGAGCTAGTCTTGTATGTCATACCATTTCTTTGATCACTTTACTCCAAACTTCTAGCCTCCTAATGCCCCAGACTGCAAGCCAATAAACTATAATGTGTGGGGTATGTTTTACATGAGAGACAAACAAGTCTTCCTGCACCATCAAGGTGGCGCTTAGCTTTAGGATCACCACAGTTTACGCCCAATTAAACAGGAGGGACGTCAAGAAGGCTTGTGGCAAATTACGAGGTCACCTGGAAGCCGACGGCGATTTCATTGAATTAAATGAATAGTAAAATGCTTCAAGTCTTTAATATGTTACTTTGGTAAATATATCTGTATAAATGAATTATCTGTTATTATATTTTATATTAAAGTTAGGCGAAAAATTACCAGAGCATCCTGTATTTGCGATCAAAAATAAAGATGTCGTTCTTTTAAGAAATCAGCTTTCATTTGCATTGTCCAATTAACGCCGAAAGCAACTATATCGTACTCTTCTGTTTTAGCGACCTATATATAGACCACGACAAATTTTTATTTTATTGCTATTTATCACGAATTCAATAGTTAAAATGTCAGACGTAATATAAATGTATAATGATGTCTTTCATTATCGCGGCTAGTTCGATTTTGTATAAAATTATGCTTCCATTTTTTTTCTATACTTTTCCACATTAAAGGTTTTATAGACAAATAAGTTAAATTCTTCAATAGGCCCGATTTTAGAACTTTTTCTTCATGTTTCCGTAATTGCCATAACACCAAAATCTTCTGATGCAACTAAGAGCTTCAATTCATTGATCTTGTTCTCAAACTGCGACGCGCGCGTATAAAAACATGAACTTTAGTTACCTAGAACTTTAGTTATCTGCATGATTATTGCGTTATTGTAGGATCATTTTTATTTGTGCTTTCTACTCTCAGATGCAGTCGTCTTAAAAAATACATCAAAGCGTTTTGTTATGTTAGCTTCATTTTTTCCATATGCATCATTTCTTCTTCTTTTTTTTTGTCGAGTTTTTTATTTCAATTTCTCTGTGTGATTTGTTGATTTTTCATTTTAATCCAAATTTAATGCTTTATTATTAAAGGATTTTTTATCATCTGAATGTTTGCAGTTTGATACCGGAATGAGTATAAATCTTTCTTCTTTGTTAATTATGGTGTCACCGTAGAGGTTTCGTAGTTTGTTTATGTGTAGTAAATCAATGCCTTCTTTTGTTTCTTTGTTTTTATCTAGAGATAATGGAAGAGTACAAATGAAACATTTTGTTTTTTTCCAAGAAAATAAGTTCTTGTTCATTACATTCCAGTTGAAGTGTCTTCATATTAGCTTCTTTCTTGGATAATTCTCGCTTGAGGAGGTCTTGAATTTTACAGTGCGGTGGCAGTCTTCCTCCGCGCATCTATCATATAGTCTGAACTTCAAAAATATAGAAGCTGAATATTTTGGCCAAATTGAAGAAATCTTCTATCAGCTTTTAGTTTATGGAATTTTCAAGATTTCTCTTCAAAATGATAAAATATTTTTTTCATATTTCACTGATTGCTTTTATTATGCTTCTAACGGATGAGATAGTTTGATGAGATAGTTTACCTAGCTTCTTATATTTACGGGAGGTGAGCGAAGAAAATATTTGATATTTGTATGTTAGGAGTAGAATTTAACCATTTAAGAATCCCATTACACTGTCTTTAAACGAGCCTGATTTTACCGATATCGGAAAACGTTATCAGTGAGAAATAACGGAATGGAGTTGGTTGCACAATGAATAGATATGCATTTAAAGCGTAATGAAGAAAAAAAAAGAGTGGAAATGCGAAAAAGTTCTTTGCGAATTGGAGGTAAAAGCTTCAAAATTCACCAAAGTGAAAGTGAAAAAAATGTTTATTATTATTTTTATTATTATTAAAGGCTGCAAGAAGCTTTTAGGTGCTTATTTCAAAGCTTAGACTACTTTCCGTTGGACCGCTTTGGATATTTTGTTGTTTTTTGTTCGTTCTAATTCTCAATTTATTTCATCCTATGGTAGCAAAAATGGCTCATTTTTCCCCCCCTCTCAGTTTCTCTCACATTAACATATTATAAATATGTAGATTATTTCTTAACTACGTGATCATTTACAATATTGCTTATGTTTATTGGATTAGCCAACCCCAAAGAGGACATCGTAGAGTAATATTGAAAACATTTTCGAAACGAAAGGGAAAAATATGGGAAGTAAAAATTTGTAAACCCAAATGTTCGGAGCTCACTTGAAAGTTTAACTTCCAAGATAAAGTCCAAAAAGAGAAATGCTATAAAGTGGAAGAAAGGTCACAAAGAGAATGACCAACATAACCAGAGAAAAGTCACAAAGAGGAAGGCCTAACCTAAGCGGAGAAAGGTCACAAAGAGAATGACCAACATAACCAGAGAAAAGTCACAAAGAGAAAGGCCTAACCTACCAAACAAAAGTCACAAAGAGAAAGATTTAACCTAAATAGAGAAAAGTCAAAAAGAGAAAGGCCTAACCTATCCAGAGAAAGGCCTAACATAATCATACAAAGGCCACAGTAGTCAGAGAAATCCCTCCAAAATTATTGTTTTATTAAAAGGTTTGCAATCCTTACCTGTCTGTCGCCAAGATGGCCAACCCTACATGGAAGCAATGCGTCACCTCCAGCCTGAGCATAAATTCTGGTACTTGTGTTGTTCAAATTACTTTTCCCTTCAATAAATGAAACATTCCAGGAGAAATCTGCTTCTTTTTTAGAAGAAAAACCTTGATCGCCATTTTCCGAGTTTGTTTTTCTGCAAGGACATATAAGCACCATTAATCACCTATAAAAATCCATTGTCTTTTAAACTCCAAATAACTTTCTGTATCATGTGAACGCTTTCAAGACGCTCAACGTCGCTAACTGACACTTAGTACCAACCTTCTGAAAGGCAGTGTACATAGAACCGGACGCTGCGGGTGAGCCGTGTTTTACAGCCACACTTCTAATTTTTCAACCGATTATGCTCATGTGTGGATATTATATCAGGTGCCTGAAAAAGCTCTGATTCTAATTGTATTCATTATATTAGTGATTCCTAAATGGATTAAACCCTTTAAATTGCAACAGTAGGCAATCATTTTCTGCGACATGAAACCTACTCACAACATTCTTAGATGGCTGACCGTCGCAAGGTGGGTTTATGGTAATAAAGAATAAAGACAAGATGGCTATAATGGAATCTGTTGTGAAACGGTCTCCTCTATGAGTTTAAACTCTTGATCAAAGCAACACAAGCGGTGTATTGTATACATGGACCATATGATAGATATAAAGATACTGATTACAGCATTTAAGCAGGATGCTTACAGGTTTTCAACTCGAAACGAGCACTTAAAAATGCACACCCTACGACCAAAAAGGATTAATAACGATCAATTAAAGTTTTATATTTAATTAAATCACCCTCAAACGTCTTAAATTGTTACACCAGGCGCAAACCCGTTCTTGCACCTCATATTTCAGCCACATTAGCTAACTAAACAGACCTAACTTTTCCAGACACTTGATCAATATATTTATTCTCTCTCAATAACATTTCTCCGATGGCGCACCGTTTATGGTCAGAGAGCGCAAGGTTTAATTAAAAGGATGGATTCCGACGCCTCCTACAGTCGTGCGGGAGCCTTATCTTCTTATTACGTGATGGAGAATCACCAGCGAACGAGTCCCTAATCCACTCGACCCAATTATGGAGACTTAGGGGGTAGATTAGGAGTATATGGGGATTATATAAGGAGTATATGGGGAGTATATTGCGACTTAGGAGAATGAACCTCACCTTATTATCATTATCACTCAATCTTTATCATGAAGACACGGTTATGGATCAGGAATGATGCTAAGCTTATTAATAATTCCATAATAAATAGACGAAAACCAACGAAGGCATGTTTGTCGTAAAGAAAATAGTGGAGTAAGGGTGAGTGAAGATGTTTATAAGGTTCGTAACTCAATTTATTATAAATCAGGCGTAGAGTAGGGAGAGTTGCGCTCTCTTGCGGTTGCTATTTATGGGCAGAGATACCCACATTGGTTTTCGCTTTTAAAATAAGCGTTCAAGCTCGTATTTTGGTGGCATCTGTGTTATTTAAAAGACCCCTGAGGATCGTAATCGGGGGCCTTTTCATCCTCGATCTCTTTTGCTTTTTCCGGCTGACTGCCCTTTCCCGCGCACGGACAGCTCCCGACCTCCACTGAAAGAGGGCGTTAACCTGTTCCAAGTAATTACCATAGTTTAGATGTTAAGTTGAGAACCTGCGTTTACACAATAAGCCTATAGATGCAACGCACGCCCGATTAAAGGAAAAATGGCGTTAAACATCAAAGTAATAAATCTCATTATCCGGATGCCGAGCTGGAAATCCGCCTCATGTATAAGAATCCCATGAGTGACTTAATTATCTCGGAGATGCTCGAGGGACTTGTCGACCCGATTCTGTTTCTGTGCTTTATATATCATCTAGTCTCGTTCTATTTTTTTTTAATTTTATCTCTTCTTCCCATTCTATGGCGATGTATGATGGAGAGGGTGCTACTTCCAGCTAAGACATCTCATGACATCAGTCCCCAAAATAGAATGATTAAATAGTCTTTTTTTCTATTCAATTTGTAGAATTTTTATCAAATTGGGGAAAATCATTTTTAAATGTTTTCTTATTTGTAACCAATGGCTGGAATTTGGATTTAAATATCATCACTTCATCATCATCATCATCATCATCATCATCATCATCATCACTAACTCTATAATTTAAGAAGGGGACTTTTTGAGTATTTGAATAATAATTTCCAATAATTCTTTTATAATATCAAAACACAAAATGGTGAAGTTCAGAAATAAATATAAGTATCGAAATTTTGTGAATTTTTTTAAACCCAAAGAATTACAAATGGTGAAGTTCATAAAATTTATTTTTATATATTCTATAACTATATTTTAGCAAAGTGATATTTTGAAAGGGCGGAAATTTAGTTTAAAGTTCCTTTTTAAAATTATTATAATTGGCGAAGTTCAGAAAATTTATAAAAATTTAACCATGGCTGCTTTTTTTTAGATTTTAAATTTTAATCTTAGGAGCGAAGCGCAAGGATGGGGGGAGTGGCGAACCATTGCCTAGTTGTGTTATAAAATAATAATCTTACAAGCAGAGAATCCGAAATGTGTCAATCATGCAAGAGCAAAAAGTGAATGTGCCCTTGTATAAAAAGAGAAAAGCTGGGATAGTTTGGACATGGGAAAAGGATGGACATTAAAGGATACCCACGAATGGTAACGTTGAAGGAGAAGGGTCGTAGGAATACCAAAGACTTGTGGAAGACCAAAGACCTGTTGGGAAGATCCCTGGTGAAGAGAAAAGATCATTCGTGCAGTGGATGCTAAAGGAGAGAAGTCGGAAGGCACTGAAGATCAGCATTTATTCGGAGAGCAGATGGAGTGACGTCATATGACGATCGGCCAGCATCTGGATTTAATGGAAGTCAAAGAAGAAGGTGAGAACTCAAGATGCCGCTATTGTTAAAGAATAATATAAAGACTTACGTCAATGTGTCAATACGCGGGTTCAAGCTTTCCACTGTAATATTATGCTCCATGAACATCGAAGAGGACTCAGCTCGATCCTCTAAGTGTGAAGATATTTTGAAAGGTGGGGAAGATTTCCGAGGTCGGTGGTTTTGGAGATTTAGGTAAGATATTCTTGCTTTGGAGATGGATGAACCGTGTATTTTGACCTTTTCATCAGCAAAATTTCTTTGAGGTAAACGAAGTACGACTGCTCTTTCGTTTCGTCTACGATTCCATTTATTCTTCGTAACTTTTGAAGGATAAGCGCCTTTTGAGTTCACGTTTATGGTTGTAATTATATAGGATTTGGTAGCAACTTCATTACCTTCCTTGAAAGATATTGGCATCGGTGTAGGTGGATCGAGTTGGAATTTTGTGTTATTTGGGGGCTGTGTTCCAATCCCTCTTCCCCTTTGGAGAACCCTCATTTTTTCGCTGGCGAGGAAGAAATTAGTTTCACTCTCTGCCTCATTTGAATTGGAATGGCTTTCTCCAAAATTAAGGGTTTCTTTGTTCTTTAGAAAACTGTTCTTTGTCCTCAACGATTTCCCGTTCATCTGTGCGAATATCCGTGGGTAATTCTTTTCGCTGCGAACCCCATAAAGACCTACTTTTGCCATATTTCTTTGAGAATTTCCATAGGATTCTTTATTATGAGATCGGTTTATCCCCGCCATAGAAAACGAATGAGGACCGGACGTTTCGCTGAAGAGGGTGATTTCTGTTGCCGAATGCTCATGTCGCTTTGAGTGATGATCGCGGGCTTCGCTCACACCTGCGGAAAAAGAGAGTATTATTAAAACTATGTTTAGACTTAAATCTATTTAAAAGCACTTCTTTTTTACGGGTTAAGGAACAATTTTCTGGTGTCTTTCTGCACAAGAAGATAATACAACGCTGATTTATTATCATTCATCGGCCTAATAAAAATGGTTTTGAAAAGAAACCGACTAAATCTGGGATTTAATTGGAAAAAAAGTACTTGGTTTCTTAGATATGAACTTTTCTCTCTTAATCGAGAGGACGTAATCCGACGTAGAGCTTCATTATGTAATAGAGCGACTTAATCGAAAGCAGAGAAGGGGGGGGGGAGGATGGCGCTCCCTTATTAAACGATAAGCCTTGAAAGAGATAAGAACTAGTCGGAGAATGGCCTATTCCCTCGCTAGAACACGCAAAGGGGTGTTATGCGTAGGGTGGGCGATAATTCAACAGCGGATTATGTACCCTTCTACCTCAGGGTGTAGGTTAGGTAGGTTGTCGAGAGTTGCACGGTCTCCAGCCCCTACCAACTCAAGCGAGCCCTATTTAAGAGACTATATCCTTTCCAAGTATTTTTACATCACCCCACTTCACCCATTTTCCTCAGTAACCTCTCCCCGCAAACTTTAGGGCTGAGGTGGTCCCCGTTGGTTTTCGTTCCTTGGTTTGAATCGAGGGTAAAGAGCAACACATTTTTACATCACCCAACCTTACCCCTTTTCCTCAGTAACCTCTCCCTACAAACTTTGGGGCTGAGGTGGTCCCCGTTAGTTTTCCTTCCCGTGTTTGAATCGAGGGTAAAGAGGAACACATTTTTACATGACCCAACTTCACCCCTTTACCTCAGTAACCTCTCCCCACAAACTTTGGGGCTGAGGTGGTATCCGTTGGTTTTCGTTCCTTGGTTTGAATCGAGGGTAAAGAGGAACACATTTTTACATGACCCAACTTCACCCCTTTTCCTCAGTAACCTCTCCCCACAAACTTTGGGGCTGAGGTGGTCTCCGTTGGTTTTTGTTCCTTGGTTTGAATCGAGGGTAAAGATGAACACATTTTTACATCACCCAACTTCACCCCTTTTCCTCAGTAACCTCTCCCCGCAAACTTTAGGGCTGAGGTGGTCCCCGTTGGTTTTCGTTCCTTGGTTTGAATCGAGGGTAAAGAGCAACACATTTTTACATCACCCAACCTTACCCCTTTTCCTCAGTAACCTCTCCCTACAAACTTTGGGGCTGAGGTGGTCCCCGTTAGTTTTCCTTCCCGTGTTTGAATCGAGGGTAAAGAGGAACACATTTTTACATGACCCAACTTCACCCCTTTACCTCAGTAACCTCTCCCCACAAACTTTGGGGCTGAGGTGGTATCCGTTGGTTTTCGTTCCTTGGTTTGAATCGAGGGTAAAGAGGAACACATTTCTACATGACCCAACTTCACCCCTTTACCTCAATAACCTCTCCCCACAAACTTTGGGGCTGAGGTAGTCTCCGTTGGTTTTCGCTCCTTGGTTTGAATCGAGGGTAAAGAGCAACACATTTTTACATGACCCAACTTCACCCCTTTTCCTCAGTAACCTCTCCCCACAAACTTTGGGGCTGAGGTGGTCTCCGTTGGTTTTTGTTCCTTGGTTTGAATCGAGGGTAAAGATGAACACATTTTTACATCACCCAACTTCACCCCTTTTCCTCAGTAACCTCTCCTCACAAACTTTGGGGCTGAGGTGGTCTCCGTTGGTTTTCGTTCCTTGGTTTGAATCGAGGGTAAAGAGCAACACATTTTTAAATCACTTAACTTCACCCCTTTGTATGTGTGAGTGTCACAGAACTGGAAAGAGGAACATAATGCTGGATGGATGAATGACCATTTGAAGCGTGTAGTGGAAAGCAAAAAAGAGAAGTACATGCAGATAATTGGAGATTTAAATGAGAAGGTGATGTTGATGAATGTATGCAAAGAGATATAAAGAAAAGTGAAACAGAGTAAGAAAGCATCAGATGGAGCGTTTGGTTGAATGAGGATCCTGAGTGGGGCAGGTAGGTATTCTTGAAGGAAGTGAGAAAGGTTAAGAACCATGGGAGAATAACTTTGTGAACATCAAGGACAAGAATGGCAGTGTTTTTGTGAGAAAAGAGGTGGTAAAAGGTAGAGGGCGAGAATGATTTGATGAGTTGTATAATGTTGGCATGGAAGATGATGCAAATGTAAATATGTTTGGCTTCATGGGCGTAAATCAGGTGTTGTATTGGGGTATGGAAGTGGTAAGCCTGCAAGGGTTAGTGGTTGGGGTAGATGACATAGTCGCTGAGATGATGAAATGCAGTGATGATGTGTTATGGAATGGTTCTCCTGGATGTGCTATAAGCCAAGTAGAAGTAGAAGACTGCCCGAAGATTGGACGAATAATATAGTTGTTCCGTTGTATAAGGTGAAAGGGAGAAAGGTGAATGTGAGGACTACAGGGTGATTAGTCTGTAGAGTATTTTGGTTAAACTGTATAGAAAAGTTCTGATTGGGCGAATAAGAAAGATAATGAGGTATTTGTTGAAAATATATCTTCCGATAAAACAGAAATCTTATAATAAATTCAAACTAATTAGTGTTAAGCCTCGCCGTGTATATTATTGTTTCCTATTGAAAATTAATTATTGTATTTTCTTCTTCTTTTTGTCTGTAACGGTTGGCCAATCGTAAATGTAAATATAGTAATTTATGTCTTGGAAATCCCCCCTAAATATCATCACTTCTTGGTTCGCTATTGCCCTGAAGACTGTGCTTCTTATAGGATTTTATTTATAGTCCTTTCCCGTGTTTATTAATTGTCGCTTGTTATACCCTCGGCATTCGATTAATTGCCCCTTCTTGTAAATATTGAAAGTGTATATACCGAAACTCTTTCGGTTGAAAGTATTGCACATACGTAAATAGATTATGATAATTATAATCTTTAATTTCAAACTCCTATCGCTGCCTCTTAATAATTTCAGGACTGTAAATTGTCCGCTTGGTGTGTAAAATAAGACAAGCAATTATTCTAAGGCCACTTTATTTTACAGGATTGATAGGGAATAATAAGGCGGGCTTAGAGCAGGGAGGAGGGTGTAGATCAAATAGGGCTTAAACCCGGTTAAAAATAACTGACTATTAATCAGTTAAAGAAATTTGATCCGTAACATTCAACGAAAAGTTTTAGCCGATGTCGTAGAATGACCCCGACATATACGTCACTTCTACCCAATAGGCGTGGTTGCTCAAGGTCAACGCGTGACATTGATTCTAGTCTAGTCACGACAGAGATGGGGATAGAAGTGAGGGGGTGGGAGACGAGTGCAAAGGATTTTTCAATTCAAAAGAGTGAGTGCAGTTGGCTGATATTAAACTAATGAAGGCACCGGCTATGAGGCTTATGAAAAAGTAAGTACAAAAATCAACTTTAATATATACACAGTTATACACAATAAATATATTAAATGCGATAATGACGATAGATACGCTATGTATACAAAACCAAACGTAGCAGAGCTACTCAGAGCAAGCTCTACGGAAAGGGGGAAGGGGGTGTCGAGAGGCGGATAGCCACAGATGAGTCGTCTCAGCCTACCTTGGGTTCGAGGCTTCAAGAGATGAAACGGGGAATCGAATGGTTATTCAAGGGGCTTTAACCACGGGGAGTTTAACCTCTAATAGTAACACTAACTGGAGGGAGTATTCGTGCCAAACGAAATGTACCAAAACCAAGGATGAGCCAATTGACTGGGGCTCAGATGATTCGGTATAATTCTAGCCTTCGGCTCGTCGAGAAAAAGGAGCGCGGTTGAAAATGACGTGTTTTGTTGTAAGAGGTAGGCATATACTGTCGATGCCCTATTAGGATCAACAATATATAGGGACCAGACAGACGCGTTACTGCCTCCGCCAAGGGAGAGAAGCGTTGGGAAATCTCTCCACGAACCAATACGGTGCTTGAAGGATGAGAACTACTCCCGTGGGGGTTTCTTGATACCCTGGGAGACTACAGAAGCGCGTGCTTGAGATTCCAATCTCTCGCTTATCGCAAAAGCAGTTCGATATTCTGACTGTTCTAATGGTCCTCACTCACGTGGACTGACCTCGTAGTTTCGACGGGCCACATGGCCGCAAGGAGCCTCTATTCTTGACAGCCGACTATTCGTTAGCCTAACTAAAAAAATAGTCGGTCCCTTTTTATTTTTTCTCTAAGAAATGCGAAAGATATAGTTGGCCCTCTTTTTTTCACACATATTTTTAATACTTTTTATAATCGGCCCTCTTTTCTCCTAGAGATTCAAGATCGACTAAATTTTTCCAACTCCTCTATGGGCTGCATTTAGTTTATTTTCCTCTTATTAAAAGCAAATATTAATTTAAATATAAGTTTATATTATAGTTGAAGGATTTATTCTAATTTCTGTAAAAGAGATAGCATCAAGCACAACACTAACTTGTTTTTTGTCGTTCTTAGCAATCTGGTTTTCGGATTTCATGAGTTGTAAACTTGCATTCTGTAGGAGTTCAATTTTTTCCTAATATCTGAGCTCTACTATTTTATACTATGAAATTGATGCTACCTCTTATGCTTAATAACGAGGAAGATTAAATTTAATGCATGGTGGCATTTCAATAAAAGGAATAAAGAGCAAACAATGTTATCTGTTTGAAAGTATTAAAGACTGTAAGTGGTTCCACTCTTTTTTACACACATATTTCATATTAAGGTTTATAAAAACTTTTCTAAAGATGAAACCAAATCTATACAGCCTCTTCCTAACTTTAGACCTCCTCCCTGTTCATTACAAATCAGCATCACATTTAATAGACTCATTCTTAATCCAAACCCCTTTACCCCGTAAGGAGCGTGGCGATTTGCCATCCTGGCCGCCGTGCTGACGGGAATAAGCACCCCGTCTGCCCCCAGCATAGCCTCTTCTCCTTCCTTCAAAACACTTGTGTTTCTCCCCCGGTTTCCTCGCTTTTCATACAACCTCTCCCACAAATTTCTCTGGTCAGCCTCTAATTTCACAGGGTAGATGATGACCTACTTCTCAAACAACAGTCCCGGATCGGGGCTGAGGGGAGAGGGGACAATGTTCCCTAACTCCTGAGCTCCGGTCTGGGGTGGTTGGTTTTTAACAACCTGCTTCATCCACTTCACAATCTATCTTTTTTACGCCGTGTCCAAGGTGGAGCCGCCATGCCGATGGACTGCCAGACCACCAGGCGGGAGGGGTGGTCCCGGATGGCGGCGCCTGGCTCTGCCGGGCCTGTAAGCACCTCTTGCAGTCCGGGCAACTGCGAGAGGTGATGAGCTATTGCGTCCAGTATAAAAAAGAGGGTCACCATGCCCATGTATGAAAATAAAAAAAAACAAATCTCTCCCCATTCCCCCTTGTACATTGACGGAGCCTCCCTCGGGCAGCTCCACCGAAAAAATGGAGGTCTTCCATCGCCTGTGCTTGCGCAAGGGACCCTCCATATTTCTTTAACCGGAGAGGAGGCTTACTCCTCTCCTACGCCTACGGATGAAGGGGACTCCCTCTCACCCCCTTCTCTCGAGGTGCTTTCGGGCACCTCCCTATTTCCAGCGGCAGTCCCTCCTTTTCTTTCTAAGGGGACTGCCAAGAAAGCCAGCAGGCAGCCCATTGCCGACCGCTCCTCGTGTAAGCGGCTCGGTAGGGCAAACCCCCTTAAGGGGGAGAGGGAAACCAGACCCCTTCGGTCGCTTCCCTCAAAAGACCTGCTGGCTAGAATTTTGAACCTTACCGGGGTCAAGTCCTGTGCCTCCCCACACAAGACTAGCGACACTGCCAAGGGGACCTGCGATGTCCTGGGAGGGCATGACCAAATGAAGGCCCCTTTTGTGATAAACATGGTCCTTGAGGAAACCCAGCCTCAGATGGTAGAGCCTTCCATGGGGAGAAATCCGGGCTCGGCACCAAACACCGAACCCGAATCCGCCACTATGCAAGGTCCTCCTCAAACGGCTAGGGTTTCTGAGGCAGTACAAGGAGGGGAGGGATCTCCTCCGACCGGTGCCCCTGTGACCACTATGACCTACTCCATTTTGGAGAAGGACTTGGCTGAGGCTGGCTCTTCTAGCCTAGGGGCTTCTGCCGGCGGAGGGGAGAAGCGGGTTCATTCCCCGCCCTCCTCTCCAAAAAATAAAAAGACTAAGACAAAAAAGACTAAGAAGACTCGGGGCTCCTCTCCATCCGCAGGGGCTGCGGGGACGGATGGGTTTGCTGTTACTTTGGCAAGCGACCAAGCCAAGATCGGCACATACGGCCCCTCTGCCCCCCCCCCCTCCCCGGTTGCGGAGCCCCTGCTAAGACCAAAAATGTACAAGGCGGAGCCTCGATGACATCAGGGCCCCTCATTCAGAGGTTACCTGGCGTTTTCGAGCCCTCTGGCTTCAAACGCTTCCTCGTTATTCGATCCACTGATGGCACCATGTTGGCCACCATGTTGGCCAAGGGCAACAGGATCCATCAGAGGAGAGGATTAGCTAGTGCAATTGGTAGAGAGCCGAAAGTGACCCGTTTCTCGGAAGGAAGCCTTCTGGCAAATGCCCCGAATCCCGCTGAGGCGGCCAAGATAAGTGCTCTTCGGACACTTCATGGCACCCTGGTGAGTGTGACGCCGCACTCTACCATAAACTTCGTGAAAGGAGTAGTTTATGCGAGGGAACTCGTTTACAACTCCATTGAGGACATCACCTTAGAGCTGGCCGACCACGGGGCGGTCAAGGTCGAACGTGTGATGAGAAAACAGGGAGGGGCCTCGAGACCCACCCCTACACTCTTCGTCACGTTCGACTGTGACAAGCTCCCTGAGTCGGTGCGTGCTGGTTGGTATTGCTACCACGTGAAGGCATTCATGCCACTGCCGCGGCGGTGCTATTATTGTCACCGATTTGGCCATACGAATCGATTTTGTAGACGTGCAAAGTCGGGGTCACCTGAAATCTGTGTATCTTGCTCCAAGGCCGCACACGATAAGTCTAAATCATGTGTCGCCAAGTGTGTCAATTGCGGAGAGCCGCACCCCGCTTCTTCAAAGCAATGTGGTGCATATCTCCTTGAGAAAGAAATCCTGGCCGTTCAGGCCCAGGATCGACTCTCATTCCGCGAGGCTAAGGACTTGGTCCTGGCGCGCCCGGCTCTGCCTGGGACGTCATATGCCTCAATAGTTAGAAAGGCACCCTCTGCTCCTGGCTCATCCAGGCCAACGAGCACGGTTGTTTCCGCGCCAATCCGGAGCCCTTCTGCGGGCTCTACTCAACCCAAGCGCTCCCCTGGTAAAGCTGGCGGCAAAAAGGGTTCATACCCAGCCCCTGTTAAAACCAGGGCTCCCCCCTCTTCCCCCAGCGTGACCGTTTCCCGTAAGGCGAAACGGCCACGTGCCTCCACCGAGTCGTTAGACTCACAGGGGGCAAGACCCCTGAAGTTGGTCGCCAGGCCATCTTCTGGAGGTCCTAAAGCTGTACCCCGAAAGGAGGACAGCAAGAAAGGAGCTTCAGCTCCTTCGCCCACGCCTAGATATGGAGCAAGTGGCTTGGAGACGGTGGTTCCTCAAAAAGAGGGACCCCCGCCTCCGAAGCCGCAACGCCCGCCTAAGGTTTCGAGGCGTAGGGAGAAAAAGACTTACATGGCGAGCCCAACTTCCCCCAATAAGTCCTAGAAGGAGACAGCGCCTTCAGCGCTTTGTCCGGCCAACAGCGCCCGGGGTTCTGCCTCCGGGAAACTTACGGCTATTCCCGTGAGTGTCTTCTGTTCGAGGAAGGCCCCCGCGTCTCCTCTGAGCTAGGCCTGAAGGGCATATTCCTTCAATGGAATTGCCGTGGACTCCGGGCCAACTGGGAGGAGATGCGGAGGCTCGTCTCATCCCGTTCTCCGTTAGCTATTTTTTTCTGCAGGAGACCATGCTAAGCGCGTGCCCCCTGCCCCACCTCCCTGGGTATAAGGGTTTTTCAACCCCACCACTACGAGATGGGCGCCGGGCTGGGGGATGCGCGGTTTACACCTGGCATGATGTCTTCGTTCTTCTTTTCACTTTAAATACCTTCTTTCAGGCAGTGGCTGTGCAGCTTCACCTGGACAGGAGGTATACTGTTATTTCTGCATACATTCCACCGTCAGCCGACGTCGACGCGGGGAACTTTCCCGCGTCGTGGCATGGTTGCGGAGGCCCTTTCTCATGCTTGGAGATCTGAACGGCAGACGCCCTCTCTTGGGAGATTACTCAATAAATTCCAGGGGACAAGTCCTTGCCGATCTGATCGAAGAGCTTGAAATAGGTGTCCTAAATGAGGATGAGTTTACGCATCACTGCCCGAGAACCGCTTCATTTTCTGCCCTTGATCTATCTGTGTGCTCTTCGGATCAACAGCCTGATTTTGATTGGAGGGTGGTCGATGACCTCCATGGTAATGATTAATTTCCCATTCCAATATCATTTTCAGGGCAACTGACGTCTGAGAACCCACCTCGTTGGTGCTTGGCGTGGGCGCGGTGGCCTGCATTTCAGGAAATGACTGAATTCTCTATCTCAGTCGAGGAGTTTAGGTCGGTA
Source organism: Ceratothoa steindachneri (assembly GCA_963969495.1). Lineage (NCBI taxonomy): Eukaryota > Metazoa > Arthropoda > Malacostraca > Isopoda > Cymothoidae > Ceratothoa > Ceratothoa steindachneri. The sequence goes on along the minus strand of OZ018330.1, from coordinate 20,455,337 downwards.
GATGAGGCCGTTGAGTTCTTCTCCGGTAACCTCATCGCTGCGGGCCTGACTACTATTTCCAGAACGTCTGGCCGTTTTGCACGCCGACTATTTCCGTGTTGGTCAGCAGAGTGTGAGACGGCCCTCAAACAGAAGCGTTATGCCTATAAGCACCGCATGAACGATTTCGTTGGGTTAGGGCTAGGTTCCGGTATATTCCTAAGCACGCCCGCCGCTCTTCTTAGGGCATACGTGTCTTCACTTAACGTGAAGACCCCTCTAGCAGAGGTTTGGAAGCGAGTCAAAAGGATTCGGGGCAAGTTCTCGCAGGACCCCCCTCCCGTTCTCCAGGAGAATGGGACCACAATCTCAAACTCCGCATCCGTGGCGGAATTCTTTGCGACCGCTTTCTTCGCATTCTCTAGCCGGGATGCTGCTCCGCCAGCATTCAATGCACGTCGTGATGTCGCAGAAGGTCGCCAACTGGACTTTACCTCCAGAAGCGGAGAACCCTTCAACGACAGGTTTACTGTGAATGAGTTGCGTTCCGCTCTTGCTTCGTGCGCGTAAACCGCCCATTGTCTGGACGATGTCCCGTACGCCATGCTTCGATACCTGGGTGAGCAAGGCATGGCCTTTCTGTTAGATTTATTCAGCAGGATCTAGGTGGGGGGCCTCCTACCAGATTCCTGGTGAATCGCTACTGTGCTCCCAATTCGGAAACCGGGAAGAGATTACTCTACTCCGACCAGTTTCCGCCCAATCTCTCTAACCTCTTGCGTGTGCAAGTTGATGGAGAAATTGGTAAATGTTAGACTAGCAAAATTCCTGGACAGTGGAGGCCATCTGCCTTCTGCACAGTGCGGCTTCCGCAAATTCCACTCCACTTCGGATGCTCTGCTCCGACTGGTAAATGCTGTCTGCGAGGCCTTCCAGCGTATACAGCACTACGCCATGGTGTTTTACGATCTGGAGAAGGCTTATGATACCGCATGGCGATACGGTATCATGGAGACTTTCCACACGATGGTGCTAGGAGACGCCTCCCATTGTTAATATCTGAATGTTTTCGAGATCTCGATTCTGCGTACGGGTGGGGGGGAGCCCTCTCCGGCACAATGGAGCAGGAAGAGGGTGCCCCGCAGGGATGTGTCCTCAGTGTCACACTCTTTGCCCTGAGCATCAACAGCATCACCTTGGTGCTGCCAGAAGATGTTCTTGCTACGCTCTACGAGGACGACCTTTCGATCTCTTTTGGTGCGGCCCAGATGCTAACTCTGGAGCGTCGACTCCAACAGGCATTGAACCGCGTCTCTCGCTATGCCGAAGCGCACAGGTTTTGATTTTCTTTGGTCAAGGCTAAGGTGGTGCCCTTCTGCCGCTATCCATGGCTCCAACTAGATCCAGACTTGTTTCTTAATGGAGTACGCCTGGAATTGGTTGAATCTCACCGTTTCTTTGCTCTTGTATTTGACCGATGCCTCACCTAGGAGGCTCATATTTGCATCCTTAGGGTCTCTTGTACCCGCGCCATGGAAATTCTGCATTCCGTGACGTTTAGCGCTTGGGGCGCTGATAGGGCTACTGCCTTACATTTTATCGTTTTTTTGTTCATTCGAAGCTCGACTACGGTCGATATTTAGCATCCGCAGCCAAGCGTTTATTGCGGAAGATGGACTCGATCCAGTGTTTCGCTCTTCCTCACACCGACTACATGGCAGGAATACGGGCAGCTCTTCGGACTGCTTGGCAAAGAAGATGAGAGACGGTCCAGGGGAACTTAAAGTTGCGTGCCATTGCGCCGCGACTGTTCTCTTGGACCTATCATCCAATGCTGCTACGGCTTCTGGTCGCTTTCTGTCCTCTCCGAATCGGGCACACTCGTGTGATGCATCGCCATTTGATGGAGCACTCGCCAGCGCCCTATTGTAACGACTGCTTTGTCTCCCAGACTGTTCGGCACATTCTTGTCGAATGACCCAGTCTGGGTGATCTTCGCGAACGATACCTGTCACGGTACTGGGATGGGCGGGGTCGCTACCGCCTGTTCCTTGTACTTGGGACAGATTCGTGCACACCGCCCTCGGACTTTTTCGAAAAAAGGTAATACAAATATTACTGCAAGGAAAAATTATTCCGTTTTCTCTTTCAATGTAGTTTAATGGATTCATTTTCATCATTCTCTCGTGCTACTTTGAGAGATATATACATTTGTATATCAGCCACGCGTTTAAGTATTCCTCATTTATTCTTTAAATTCCCAATTAATTTTCTATTTCTTTCATAGTCTCCGTTCGAGCTTGCGAAGGTGTTCCTTAAAAGCTATTCTATTCAGAGAATTTTTTGGTTCTCTGCGTAGCGTAGTGTACTAACGGCATACTTTTAACTGAGATCAAAGCGGTGCTCGCTGCCTCAGTGTGCCTGGTTCGAATCGCTTCCCTGCACGGATCTTTCAATGTGGTTTAATGGATTCATTTTCATCATTCTCTTGTGCTACTTTGAGAGAAATATACATTTATATATATAAATATATATATATATATATATATATATATATATATATATATATATATATATATATATATATATATATATATATATATATATATATATATATATATATATATATATATATATATATATATATATATATATATATATTACCTTCGAGTGTTCTTTTGCAAAGCTCACAGGTGAAATAAGGTGCCAAAGGTTTGTCTTGATCTCCGACTGGCATGCCGAAATATGCCTTGTAGGCCTCACACATTTTAGCAGATCTCTCTACAGAGTACATTTTCGCTCTTGTTTTATTAAATTCGCCACAGCCACCGCAAAATACTTCTTTCCGATGCTTACAACTTAGTGATGCCATGTGTGACGAATGTTTCTATCAATGACGAGTGACAATGTCTGCGATGTGACGGCTAGAGTTAAACTGATCTGTTGAGTAGACATTTTTTGTATTTATACAGTCATCTACGTTGCCAGAATTTTCTAGAAATTCTTCAAACATATAAAAAAAATTTCGAAAGTTCTAGAAAGCTCTACACTTTATTTTTCACCAAATTAGTGCTGAATCTCTGTGGAATGTCCAGTTCGCAAAAAAAAAAATATAAGAGAAATAATAGCTATTACTACTTTATTACTATTTCTATATCTTTTTAAATGCAGTATACAATGTTTATAAAAAAAAAACTGAGAAAAAAACATAACCTTTGAAACATTTTATATATTTTTACTATTTGCATTAAAAATAATCTTATTTAGCATAACTGGGCTAAATTTAAAAATTCAATGTCCCACAAAAGCAGTTTGAGGATTAAAATTGACTTTTTTTATTTAATAGAGCCACCAAAAATTGGGAAATAACACCTTTAACCCAAGGAAAAGACAAAAGTAAAATTTTGTTACAGAGTGTAATAACAATATTATAATAGGGCACCCTTCAAGATATTGAAGCCTTCGCAGAACGCCCGTGCATCCATTAGGAAAGAGCCTGACTGACAGAAGAGTTGGGTTTTCAGAGCCCGCTTGAAAGCGCCGGGCGAGGAAAAGGAGTGTATACCAGCAGAAAGACCAATTCTGGGCAAGTTGAAGGGGACGAATTGTAATGGTGGGAGCTCCGATGGGAAGAGAGTTACAGTAATCAAGGCGAGAGGTAACAAAGGCAACGATTGCTATATTGAAAATGGGACCGGATATGAAGGAGAATACGGAGAAAACAAAGATAATTTGCTGATATTAGCAACGTGAGTTTTGAAATAGAGGTGAATTTCATAGGAAACCCCCAGGTTTCTAAGAGTGAGCGACATCTGCTGAGGTGCCCATCGAAAGAACCTCAGTTTTGTCATGATTGAGCTTGAGGAAATTTTCCGAGAGCTATTCATTAATCGTGTCAACTGCGGATAAAAGATTAGTGACGGTCACTGCGAACGGGTATGGGGAGGAGGAGAGAAATATTTGCGTGTCCTCAGCATATAAATGACAAAATAGACCGAGGCGGTGCAGAAGACCAAGAGGAAGGAGGTAGATACGAAAGAGGAGCGGGCCAAAGACAGAGCCCTAAGGAACACCGTGGGACAGAGCACCAATGTGAACAGAATGAGTACGAGATGAGAGATAAGAGGGAAACCAGTTTAGAGCAGTTCCAGAGACAGCCAAAAAGTTGCGAAGGCGATGGAAAAAAACGGAGTGGTCAACAGTGTCAAACGCTGCCTCCGCGTCTTGGGAACTGGGGTATGTAGACCCCTTCGGAAGGTTCTCAAACGAAAGAGTGGTGTATTGTGTGCTAAAAGAGGATCAATGAAGATATAGAGGTGTCGTGATTGATATATGTGTGAGATGCTTTGGATGGAGCTGCCTACGTCCATGTATCAGGAACAGCCTATCCGCCAATAAGCAGCCACCTTCCTAGATACGTTGATTTTTTTGTCGATATAAGGGAAATCCAGCGCGCACCTAATTTCTTGCATGATTTTTCTGTTAAAATTTGATTTAGGACGGACCGAAATATGTAGCATTTCTTTTTCCCGCTGTATTATTTCATTATTTCCCAGGCCATAGTCAAACACTCGAGTGTGTCGGCTTACTCCTGTCATTGATAGTGTAGTGATCGGATTCTGTAATAGGTAGGGTACTGGTACCAAACAGCAGGATTCAATAGGCCGAGCAAACACCTCCACAAAATGGACGTGCGAAGGCTTTATTAAATCCTAGTATACTCCACTCATATAAAATAAATGTCTAAAATTGGAATAAGGAATTGAGAATGCATAGATAAATTTGGATCTATGAATTTAAATACAAAATAAGGAATGTATTATATTTGTTAATGTGTGTGTATATATATATATATATATATATATATATATATAGAGAGAGAGAGAGAGAGAGAGAGAGAGAGAGAGAGAGAGAGATAGATAGATATGAGAAAAGCAACCGTTGGAAGTGAGCGCGAGACAAACAATGTACGAACGCGCGAAAGGTCAGAATTACTTGTATTAATAAGACAACGCGTAAATAAACATTTCATGTCTCAGAATAGATTTATCGAAAGACGGAAGTTTACGGAACACTTGGTTAAATATACCCGGTGACCAAAGGAAATTGTATCACAAAGCTGCGACAAGCGTATCATGTTATATAGATAAAACTTGGAAGATGTAAGTAAATTGTAATACACAGCCGTTCAAAACTCCGCCAAGGGTTGGACTAATGAGCCCCGACGACAAAGATTTTTCCCGCAGGCAAGTGGAGACCACGCCCCTCTGGAAATGAAACTGTATATATAGGCAGGCAATGAGAAGAATACAAGAGTTAATTGAGCATTATAATTGTTATTAAGTATTGTCATACCCGTACTAGCGTTTACGCAAGCCTTTTAAATTCACCAAGTCTTGTCGCTCCAGAATTTAATACTTAGCATTGAATATATATATATATATATATATATATATATATATATATATATATATATATATATATATATATATATATATATATATATATATATATATATATATATATATATATATATATATATATGTATATGTATATATATATATGTATATATATATTTATATATGTATATGTATATATATATATATATATATGTATATATATATATATATATATATATATATATATATATATATATATATATATATATATATATAAATATATATATATATATATATATATATATATATATATATATATATATATATATATATATACTGCTATTCGCCCGCAAAGTAACTTCGTGACGTGCCGCTTGCCCGACTATAGACCAATAATGGAATAAAGTATATATTTTGCAACGTTCTCTTTATCTCGATTACCCTAAGCCTTAGGTGAGCCCAGCCAAAATAAGAACACTGTGAGGAATTCATCTTTGTTCAGATACTTAATTCGCCTTCTTATAAACCGTTACCAAGAGATCACGCTTTAAGTGGTGAACCAATTCCTCGTTCTCCCTTAATAAACACTCCCTAATAGAACCTCAGAATTCCATTTTCCCACCTCGTGCTAATTCGTCCCTCTTTCACCATCGCTCTATGCAATGTGGTGCGCGCAGCTCGATTCGGGAACTTGTATTCTTTATTTCACAGCTCGTATTCTTTATTCCAGAACTTATATTCTTTTTCAAAACTTTATTTTTTATTTTATTTTTATTCATGTCATCTGAACTTTTCTATTTATTTCAGAACTTATATTCTTTATTGCAGAACTTTTATTCTTTATTCTGAAGTTCTATTTTTTTCTTAACTTTAATGATTTCTTCATAATTTTTCCTAGTTATTCCAGAGCCTGTATTCTTTATTTAAGAACTTTTTTCTTTATTTCAACACATATACTTTTCATAGCTTTTATTCTTTCTCAAAACTTCATTCTTTTTAAGAACTTTATCCTTTTTTCACGACATTTATTCCTTACTTCAGAAATTTATCTTTTTTCAGAACTTTAACTCTTTTAGAACTTTTTTTATTTGTTCAGAATTTTTTCCTTATTTTAGACATTTTATTCCTTATTTCAAAACTTTTATTCTTTTTTCAGTTTTTATTAATTTCACTTAACTGTTTCTATTTATTTCAGAACCTGTATTCATTATTTTAGAACTGTTATCCATTGTTTAGAACTTTTATTCGTTTTAAGAACTTTATACTCTTTCCACGACGTTTATTCCTTATTTCTGCCCCCCCCCCCTCCTTCAGAACTTTTATCTTTTTTTCGGATTTTTTATTCTTTATTTCCGAGTTTATACTTTTATTTCAGAACTTTTATCTTTTTTAAAACTTTTACACTTTTTTTCAGTTTTCTATTTATTTCTCCAGAACTTTTTCTATTAATTCCAAACTTGTATTCTTTACTTCAAAACTTCCATTCTCTTCAGAACTTTTATTCTTTATTTTTGGACTTTTATTTTCATAACTTTTGTTTTCTTTAAAACTTAAAATTTTACAGAAGTTTTAATCGTTTTTTTTACGTTTGCCCCCAAATCATTACCGCTTTAAATCCCCAAAGTTTAAAATCATTTTCTAATCAAAGTGAATATTTATTATTTGCTTCCAAATACCTTTGCTAACATGCAATGAAGGAGATTACCTCTCTGCTCTCAAAAAGAGTCTTTGTGGCAAACTCATTGATATAAAATTTTCTTAAAAACGCTTAAAAGCAACGACCAACGAGGACTTTCCCGCAGAAAGGTTTGTAAGAACAGACCTGTAAAGAAAGTGCTGAAAATAGAGCGTGTCGAAGATAGTGTGTGGAAAACCCTACGCGACCACCCTCCTACATCCATTGAGGACCAGAGGGTACACAACTACGGGCTTTGCGGCCGGGAGGGCATGCAATCCTCTAGAAATTTACTGCAGTATGGTTTTCATGCTGCACGGGACCAGCTTGCGGCATGAATAACATAAACTTTCAAAATTAAGCTGCTGCAAAATTTAAATAATCTCCATGGAAATTTCGTGAGGACAATAAATTGGTGAAGCCGAACACATTTCAGATGGGACACAAATACCAGAGAAAATAATGGTTGCCTAATGGCTCGTAGAATGTTGCAATATAAGCGCAAAATAAGAAATAAATCCTATCAAATCAATTCTGATCAACCAAGCGGAAGAACGCTTTTCGAATCAACGCACATCCAGAACACGAACAACTTCAACAAAAAACAGGAATAATTGAATGCAGAATATACAATCAACTTGTTTACCCTTCTTCCCCTCTCCCAAAAAATTAATTATGGATATTTGGATTTAAAAAATAATATTCTTATATTGGTATGTCCTTGTATGTAGGTGTACATATATATGTATTCGTTCTAATATATGTATGTATATGCGTGGCCATGTTTTTAAGTATATGTATATGAGGGTACACACACATTTATGTAAATAGAGAGGGGGAATTGCCAATTTATAATACGGATAGTTCATATTTTACCAAGTAAAACAGAACAACGACGAGCTACCTGTTATCTTAGAAAGTAGGAAAATAGGATTTAAAAATGTATGTATAAGGAAAACATAGACCATGCATGCGTTGCCTTGGTAACGAGGATAACTCGACTTTAAGGTCTGCGTGCAAAGAATGAAAATAGAGAGAGAGAGAGAGAGAGAGAGAGAGAGAGGCAGATATGCTGAAATTTGTGTATTTCAAACACATACTCTAAGTACACCTGTGTAGAAAAAGGAGAGAGAGAGAGAGAGAGAGAGAGAGAGAGAGAGAGAGAGAGAGAGAGAGAGAGAGAGAGAGAGGGAGGGAAGGAAGAATCATGAGTATGATTAATCTGTGTCTAGTGAAAATGACTGTGATGAGGGATGTATTTGAGGTGAAAGATGTAAGAGTTATGAGTGTATGACCTTCCAATCGCACGATTGGGCTTTGTGAGGTTGAATTGATTTGTCGTATCGATGAGAACACGTAGAGAAGGTAGAAAGGAAGTGTGAATGGGAAGGAAATGGTGGTTGAATGTATAGAGAAAGAGAATAGTAGGTGAAATGCTGGAGAGGTGGAGAAGTGGAAATAAATGCGAAGATGCGGATAACAGAATGAGAAAAATGTGGAACAAAATTAAGGGAGTGGCAGTAGGTAGTGGAAGGGGGAAGGAGAGGGTGTGGGTGTACCAGAAGTGGAAAGAGAAGTAATGTTTTGAATGGAAGACTGAGGATGTGAAGGTGAGAATGTCAGGTTGAGGGGTGGGGGGAGATAAAAGGGAACCCTGAGTGAATAACGAAGGCAAGAAAACATCAAATGAAGCCTTTAGAATTAAAACGATCGATGCGTTCATTTTGGGGGGCCTCAAATTTAAAGCGACCACTAACGAGGGCATCTTCCTCAGAAATGTCACCACATCTGAAAACAAAAGTTGCGAAAATGTGTGGAAATGACGTAGCCGCAGATCCTTCTACAAGCATTGGGGCCCAGAGAGCAAACTGCGTTGTTGGGGCCTGGAGGGTACACAATCCTCCAGATGTTAACTGCAGCAAAGTTACCCGTGTGACATCCCCTTACAGATTCGTAAAAGGATATATAACGAGAATAGAGAGGGAGGGAAGGAGGAGGTGGTTACCCCCCCCCCGTAATCAAGGGGGATACAACCATTTTCCTTCATAGGGATAAATGAACGAAAGGTGGTCGGCGACTAGCCTACGAAATCCGCCGCCGTCCAAGAAAGGCTAAAATAGAAATGTCTACAAGGAATAAAACCCAGGTAGTGCTGGAAGCAACGTGTTCAGTAGGTTGGGGGGGGCGCTCCCAAAAGTACAAGATCTACTAGTGTACACTTGGCCCCCTCTGCGGGGCGGGGCCGAATGGGACCAGGGATTTATTGTCAGGAAGGGAAAAAGGGCAGAAACCAGGAGAAGAAGAATTAGGTAAATATCAAGGACAAGAATGGCAATTTAATTGGCATAAAATACAAGAATGACAAGGTAGTTGCCATAAATGGCAAGGATGACAACGGTCGTTGCCAGCGAGGACAAGAATGGCGAGATAAGTGCGAATATGCGAATGGAAAATGACATTAAGGTGAATATGATTGACTTCGTGGATGTAAACCCGGGTGCTGTGTCAGGGTCTGGAAGAGATAAGTATGTAAGAATTTGTTAAGAGTGAAAGGTTTGAAAAATAGGAAGTCAAATGCTAAAATGTAGTAGTTAAAATTATGGGTGTGGTGCGGTGTTGTATGTAAGGCATTTGAAAGTGAAAGAATGACCAAGAACTGGAAGACGGCCATGTGGGTACCAGTGTACAAAAGTAAAGGGGAGAAAGTTGAATGCAAAAACTGCATGAGGATAAGTCTGTTCAGTGTTATAGGTAAAGTCTATGCGAGAAGTGCGGATAAGAAAAAATAACTGAAGAATTGATAGGGGTGTGTGAAAGGTGGGCTTGGAGTAAGTAGTAGGTTGTCACTCTAGTATGTGCAGTGCTGTTGTTAGCTTAAAAGCACAAGGAGTGTGTCAAGTAATGTTGTGTTTAAGTCTTTGTAGAAGGTTTTTGATATGGCATATAGGAATGGCAGATTCTAAACATGTATGAAGTAAGTGGTGAAATACTGGATGGTGTGGAGTATTTATGTTGGTGGTAAGAGGTGCGTTCGGGTGAAGGTTTCTTTGGGGTGAGTGGTTATATATACATATGGATAGCACAAGGTGAATGCGTTATAGCAATTTAATATCTTTATGGGTGGAGGAGTGAGAAAGGTATGAATGAGAATGAGGGAAAATGGCATGAGAGTGAAAGTGGGTTCTATCTATGGTGGTATAAGCCGATGACATGATGTTAGTAGAAGAAAATAAAAAGTTGATCGGAGCATTATACAGGGTATGCGTGATTGAGAAGGTAAGATTAAATACATAAAACTGCAATGTAAGGGTATTGGGGTGTTGGAGGGGGCGGATTAAAAATGTTAAAGTGTAAGATTTTTAAACGCGCCCATCTGGCAATTGTCTTCAACAGCACAATTCGCAGTAATTTAAAATTTAATCCTAGTGCAAGGCTACTTTAAATTTACCAAAACCTAGGGAAAAACAATAAAAAGGAAAGATAAAAACAACAAACAACAAAGAAATACAAACAAACAAGAAGAAGAAAGCACTCTACGGTGGAGGAGAATTCAACTTTCAACAAACAGTCAAATAAAAGGGAGGAGGCCAGCCTCCTCTAAAAAGTCAGATAGTTCACAAGTGTATACACAAACCCATCCCGAGTATAAGTGCCAAGCGGTAGCGACCCTCTTGGTCCCGATACCGAGACAGGTAACGTGCGCAAAGATCACCCAGATTGGGACATTCACAAGAATGTGCTGAACAGTCTGAGGGACAACGCAGTCGACGCAATAAGACGCAGGCGATCGCTCCATCAAATGGCGGTGACTCCTGCGAGTGTGCCTAATTCGAAGACGACAGTAAGCGACCTGGAGCCGTCACGGCATTTTTTTTTTTGGGGGGGGGGGAGGGTAGGTCCATGGAAACAGTCACGGCGCATTGGCACTCAACTATATGCTCCCCTTGGCCGTCTTCTTTGCAAAGCTGCCCTGATTACTGCCATATAGTCGGCGTGAGGAAGAGCCAAACGCTGGTCTGGTCGTCCAGTCATCGCGTACTTTTTGTCACCTTCATCGGCGCGTTCATTCCCAGCAATTCTCACATGTCTAAGAACCCAGCAGAAGATACATACGGCTCACGGTAACCGTGGTGTCACGGATATCTCGAACCCGACGGTCTAGAGTTTCATATGGGCCGAGAGCACTCAAGGCACATTGTGAATCGCTTAAGATCATAATCCGGTCTCGGAACCGAGTACGACGCGCTATATCCCATAGCGAGTGGTGAGACAGGTCGTGGAATCCGACGACCACTTCCGGGATTTGGAGTCATCCGTACACACCTGCACGGATTCAGCGTGGCAAGAAAGTGTGCTCCAAAAATGACGAACACAATACTTCCGGTGCTTTGAAAATTTTGGAAGCAGAGGAGTTTTGGGAGGTTAAAAGAAAAGTCTCTATAGGATCAGAAATGCCAGAATGTGATCATTAACACGGACTCAATCCACAGGTCGAGCGTTGATGGGCTTTGCCAGCCCGAGCCGCCATTCAGACAAAATTGTCCTGGAGCTTTAACCATAGAGGATGGTGACGGTTTAACTACCTTTTATGTGTATTGGAATACGGCGAACAGATTCGACGACCCAACACACTCCTAACTAATACTTGCCCTACCCAGTGGTCTTTCAGCCCTCGCAGCAAGTAGGAACCTCATGGTATCCACTGCCATTCGATTAAGGCTCATAAGAGGATGAAATTGTGCTGGGCAGCCAGAACCTCTGTGGGTAGGAGAGCAAGTGTGGAAAGAGGTTGGAGGGTATGTAATAAAGAGAAGTAGAGATAGGCGGGTTGACTAACGAGTATGGTGGGTGATCACCTCTTATTATCATACCCTGGTACTAGGTGATCCAAGGTGGGCAGGCAGTCCACCAAGGCATCATTGCTAGCGGACCAAACTCTGTTCAGGTGGGAATGGTCCTCCTGGTACAAAGTGTGGGTATAAAAGGTTGAGGGGATACCTGTAATGATAATAATAAAGTATACAACTAAATAATTATAATAATAATATAAATAGTAATGATAAATACTAATAATAAAATATTATAATAAGAGAATGATAATAATAATAATGCTAATAATCATAATAAATAATACTAATAATAAGAAGGTAAAGTAGTATTGAGTTGGGGCGAGGAGGAAGCGCACCAACACTTTCTCAGGCCCGATCAGAGTGTGAACCCAGGGGCAGGACTGCCCTAATTTGCACTCAGGCCGGGAGGATGGGCATTGGGCATCTCTTCCAGATACCAAGTGTAACATACCTAACCTTATACTATGGTTGTATGTATATATTCGATGAACAATTCCCTATTCATTTACAGATGCATACTTGACCAAATTAGTCATGTCACGTTTGTCTAAATGCTAACTATGATATAATTATTTGTTTTAGGAATCCTCGAATAGATTTGGATGACTGTCAATAGGCTTTTCTCTGCTTGATTACTAAGAATTATTATTTTTCATTTTCCGTTAGGTCGGAAATTTAATTCTAATTTATAAATTAAAAAATAATAAATTCTAATGCGACCTAGCACACGTTGAAAGTTCACGACCCCCCGCTTAGATTTTACGAGTGAGAAAAAGAGCGCTTGGGTGAGAAAGTGTGAACGTTCATCTCTGATATGCGGGAATAGGAAATGTGTTGACATAAGTATTGAAAAGTTTTGTGAGGATAGGGGTTAATCAATGGTCAGAAAGAAACATGTAAAAAGTAGGAAAATATTCGCCAATTTTTCAAACAAACTATTTTATTTTTATTTTTACTCTCTATTTTTATATTTAACTCTGTTTTCCTTTAGCTCTGTTTTTTTTTTACTTACATTTTCATGCATTATATATACGTATGAGCATTTTCAATTCAGTTTGATTCCTTTCGTTTCTCTTTTTTATTTAGTTCGGTTTGGTGGTTTCTCTCTTTTAATTTAGTTATAGATTAGATATATATCTTATTGGAGCCTTTGTTGACTAATTTACATTTGTTGGTATCGTTATTGTAGTTCCTTCATCTTTTGGTGTAATTTTGTTTAGTTCCTCTTTTGTGTGACCTTGTTTAATTCTTCCTCTTTTGATGTTTATTTGGTTAGCTTTTATTCTTTGAGACGATCTTTTTTTGTTCTTCTTCTTGGAATATTTAACGACGCTTTCTCTCGATTTATTTGGCGCATTCTTGAAGTATTCGAGTTAGTATTTTGACTGAGGACTTTTATGTAGTTTTTTTAATGTAATTCTGTCCTTTCATGACGTTTCCATGATGAATCGAATGGTTTCGTTATATGTATATTATTTTTTATATAATACATTGTGTCTTGTTTTAAAGTCGGGTTGGTATAACTCTATAAATTAATAAGGGGCAGACGAGGGTGTGTTTTGGTTTATTTGTATGTTTGTTTGTTGATTATTGCTTTCTTTTTCTGCTTTGGCTTCTGTTAAAGTTTTTTTAGCCTTTTTAAGTATGTAAGAGATTCTTTCCTTTGGTCAGCTCTTCGATTATAATTTACCTCGTCTTGATCAGTTTTTGAAGCAGTTTAGCGTGTGTTTCATATTGAGATTGTCAGTGTGTATCGATATTGCTTCAAGGTTCTTTTGTTGTTGTTGGTGGGAGAGGTGGCTCTTGGTTTTGCATTATGTCCTTATTTTTCTATTTCTTTGTCTTCTACGGTGGACATGTCTGTTACTGTTATTCATCTGTTTTTGTCGTTTTCTCATTACGAATATTTTTTTCTTCTTAAGAAGTTAGTTTTTGACGCCCTTTTTTTCCAATTTTATCCAGCTCTTCGAAGTAAAAGTCACGTAGGCAATGTTTTCAAGGTGGCCGTAAAAAATGCAAAGTAATAAATCGTTGCGAATGTTTACTTGGAATATTAACGACTGTTTTGGTCCGCGTATTCATTTTGCTTACCCGAGTGTAAGTTTCATTTTTCTTTCTTTCTTTTTCCTCAGTTAGAGCATTTATTATCCTTAATTATTTTACTGGGAACATCATTAATGGCATATATAAATTACTTGCACACTAAAACAGTTTTCATGCCTAAAAGCACACTTTTCTCTTAAATCTGAGTTGAACGCTTAAAACAACTTACAGTGAAATAGATGTGTTTCCCTTTAGACTCGGTTGGCATCATTTTCATGATGGAGACGGAGTCCAACTTCTGTAGTCTTCGTCTCCATGTTTGTTGTTCTGTATATCAATTTAAATATCTGGGTCTTATAATCTTTTTGGGGAGATTTTTACTTTATTTCTGTTTGCCTATTTGTTTTTGGCTATGTTCTGTGGCGGGGCCATTTTTTCCGATGTTTGGCTATAAAAGGAGTGAAGCCCTGTTAAAAAATCAATTCCTTGTTATTTTCATAGATGTCTGTACATTTTCCATGTTTTCTGACCTGAAAAAGATGGAGATCACAAGTAGTTTGACATAGAATGTTGGAAAATATTGCCGAATGGAGCTTTAAATTTTCTGCCTTGAAATCGGCCAAAAGCATCCTTTCCGCGGTCTGTTGAATCATATTTTGAACTATAAATTTTGATCGAAACAAGATAGAGTAACAAATAAGGTATCAATGATGATAATAATGAAGTAAATACTAATAATTATGTATCATTTGTGGGGGCGAAATAGTAGAAAGTCTTTCAGAATCTACAGGGTGGGAACGATATTCGCTCGCAATTTTCAACTGCTAATTGTGCGTATATTTTTTTACTTTAGTTGACGGTCATTTTGTTTTTTTAAAAAGTATAACTATTTCTGCTTTATTTTTTTGAAAAATAACTGACTATGGAAAAACTCGAAACCCCTCCCTGCAAATTTGTGGTAGATGCATGGAGCCCTTCTTGGAATCGGCGCAGGAAGGACAAACAAGGGGATTTCTGACTTCTTCAACGTCAGCAGAAGGATGGTGAGAAAGTTCGGAAAGTGGCTAGAGAAGAGATCCTATGGCCAACGGTCTTGCGCTATCAGAACGCCGGAATTCGTCGCTGAAATCCGGGAGATCAACAACACTGATCCCAGAAAGTCGATGGGTGCCATTGCAAAGGAGAAGAGTGTGGATGAAAAGCTCATCAGTTTGGTGAAGCGAAATGACATTTGTTCCTCTTAATGCAAGATGAGCAAGGGACAATTTCTGTTCAAAGCGATACAGAAAAGGCGACTCGAGTAAACCAAGAGACTGACCAACAAGGTCAAATACCCATTCTTCGCCACTGACGAGAATAATTTCTGCCAAGACCAGAAGATCAACTCCCAGAAAAGAGGTAGCTCGCTGTTGCACCCACTGACGTGCCTAAAGTCATGCAGATGAAATTTCCAGCAATAATCATAGTCTTTGGTGTCATCAGTAGTGAAGGTGACGTCAGGGCACTCCATTTCTTCACAGAGGACCTTAGACTAAACAAAGACGGCTGCATCCGGTTTTTGAGCGATATGGTGAAGAACAGGATATCACAGGTAGTTGCAGCGATGCCTTACGTGTAGCAGTGAGACTCTGTACCCTGCCAAAACAGGTAGAAGACCCAAGCCTGGTTGTCGGAGGATTTCTTCGATCAAACAGTACCTGAAACTATGCGTTCCAACTCGCATGACTGTAACACTCTTGACTATTTTCTGTGGGTCGCGGTGACATGAGAGACCACCAAATCCAGTTGCAACACGAAGTGGGATCTGAGGGTCATTATTACCAGGGAATTAAGGAAACTAAAACGGGAGATGGTAAGTAAAGTTTGTGGCCTATTGCGAGGTTACCTGTAGGCTTTCATCTAGCCTACAGGTAGATTCATCGATTGTGATCGACCGACAGAACATGTCATGAAGACAAACTGACCCAAATATGACCAATATATTAATATTAAAAGAAAATAAAAACCCTTTTTATTTTTTTCTGGAACAGTTATCATGCGAACGAATACCATCCCCACACTATAGATAATTATCTACAAGTTACAACTTCACAATGGCATTAATCAATGAGCTGAAGGGGCTTAGTGGGCGTACATTTGATATCTGAGAACCTCTACTTGCTGTCAACTGGGCCATCTACCAGATGTAAAGTTCAAGACTTTGCATATGAAATAGTTGAATCTATCACCCATTTCTGACAGATAACTGGGATCAAGACAAAGACTAATTACAACGCTCTGAAGTTCTCCATGAAAATACGACGAAAACATCGTGCTCTGGTAAAAATCAAAGGAAGAGCAAATAACCCTGATAGCTGACAACGACACTAACACATAGGGCACAGATTACCATCAGCCTCGTCCTGGATGTTTTCACCATTAAGTCACTGTGACTAGTGTTACTTTGACGTTTCCAAGGAAGGTCATGGAATGCGATGTCATTTGCAATAACTCTGATCCTCTTGGTTTATCAGACAATTAAGCTACTGCCTTTGTTCTTGGACATTGAAATCTTGTGGGGATGATGTGAATAACTTCTTAATCTCTACCTCATGAACAACGCAACAGAATGCTGTCCAGGTATTATGTTGGCCAGAGCCACATATCCAAGTTGGGTGAAAACTCCCCACTCTACGTTTTCTTACACCTGGATGGAAAGTTGCCCAAAGATCTCATGGGCAGTGAACCTGGAAGTACCTCAGATACTTTTTCTGCGCTAGCGTCTGGTCCACATTCATTCACTGAAAGGAAGTCAAAGGAGTACCTGTCATCGACCATTCTTCTGGCACAGCTCAGGTTGAGGCGTCAATGGATTTACTGGAGTCAATGGAAGTTATGTAGAAGCACTGATGAAATTATTATATTTATCAGCAGGCAAAAGAAGTTGAATAGTCAGAGGGATCATTCATGAAACGGTATTAGAGTTGCCAGTCAGAAGTTTGTCTAGCTTTGCTTGAGTATGAAGAGTTGTCTCCAATTATCTTCAATTAATATTATATTATTCAATAAACTTTATTCAATTGGATAAAACTAAAATAATATTTTATCCCTGATGGTCACCAGGTCAAAATCAATTTGTGTTCAGGGCTACGTCAAAAACAGTTTGGGAAACACTGAAGTAAAGGGACCCTTTTAAGTTAGGTCGCGTTAATTGTAAAAAAAGGTGGTATGAAAATCCGTAGAAGAGCTTTCTTGCTTCATAAAGTGACGGGCATACATGGTACTAGCATAGGTACCCGGCGCTACCCGGAATAAAAAGTCTTGTCGTAAATAAATACAGATGCATATTGTTTGAAATTCTTATATTAGGGCGCAAAAATATGTTTACTCGCTGATTATTATTATTTGTGGAGTGAAGGTAGATTCATGAAAGTTGCGCACTCTTCCTCTCATATATCATTTAATATCATATAATATCCAATAACATCATATAATATACTTACAATGAGCAAATGTTGGACCACGCGCGCCCGGCAGTTTACGCACGCGCGTGAATGACCGTTAGTTATGAGTGAACAACTTTGTGGACGCAGGAGCAGATCGAGTGGTGTATTATATATACAGATTTTTAAAAAGTTATCTCTCTCTAAAAAGAGAGAACCAACGAGGGAAGCAGCAGAAGCGCTCAAAAAAGTGTGGAAGCCGAGGAAGTGAAACAATCTGTGGAAAGTACATAACGCGAGTAGCGTACCAAAGAGACTACTTGAGGTACTCAAGATCTGGAGGGCACCTATCCACCATCACAATAAAGGCAACCTCTTCCCTCTTCCATGCTGTGTGTCTATAAGGTGCTGCAGTGGATCTACAGACCATTCTCCTTCAGATTTTCTGGATTGCTGTCGCACCATCTTCGCCAGGCTCTTCGACTCGGAGGGAAAGATGACCGACTTCTTTGACCTGATGTCACTTTCTCGGCTGCAGACGACTTCAAAGGCTAAAGCCAGAGTGGTGTTGGGGTCGGGTAAATGTTTGGTCAAGTACCCTCTGTGTTAATCACCTCCTGGCAAGGGCCTTCCTTTTTACCTCTTGATCTCACATCAAGCTTCTTGGCCTCCGGCGATCCACTTCTGTCAGCGAAATTTTGGCGCGCTGTTTATCGCCTAAGTCCGTGTTCTCGAGATCACGCAGCGACGGAACCATGTCAAGTATCTTATTGAATAAAATATTAATAAAAGAGATTTAAAATATTTTAAAATAAGGTATTTGGACCTAAATTAGTTTTTATTGTGCAATAAATTCCATATACAGTGAAGTAGCAAAGTCATGGGATTAAAGCTTAGGGTGGGCATCGTCACGTAGCGTAAGGCCAGGAAAATTCCAGACAGGTAGCGGTCGTGATCTGAGATCTTTTTGATCAGGGTAAACACGGGCCCGGCTGCTCATGGTAAGGCGACGTGAATTGTCAGAGTTCGAACGGGGCATGGAAGTGGGTGACAGACAAAGGGGACATTCCATTTCTGAAATTGTGCAGACCTTCAGCATCCTTCGATCAAGGAAGTCACGTGTGTACCGAGAATACGTCTTGGAAGGCATCACCTCTCACCCTTGACGGCATACTGCCCGACAACGTGCGCTAAATGGTCGTGGCCAGCAGTATGTGACTAGAATTGTCCATGGTAACGGACAAGCAGCACTGGCTCAAATCCCACCCACAGTCAATGCAGGATTTACCTAACCAATATCCATCAAGTTAGTGCATCATTTTTTACGTTCCAGAAGATATGGGAGCAAAAGACCTCCCCCCCCCAAAGGCCCTTGTTAACATTACAACACCGAATAGGGCACCGCCTTTAAGCTCGTGACATCGCTAATTGTATCCTAGATGACTGGCAACATGTGGCGTGATATGAAGCGTCACGGCGCAGACCCCATTAGGCCATGGATTGTACTATGCATCCGGAACCTACAAATATCAGGGGCCGAAATCTTCGCTGGTCACCAAAACGTTTTCCAAACGAATTATTCGCTTTGTACAATTTTGCACCTTCACATTTTTGTGATATCTGTTTAGTTCAATGAAATGAAATAAAATTAAAAAATGTGGTGGGAGACAAAGAACAGCTCTTCCTTCCCTCCCTCGCTCCCCTTGACCCTCATGGAGCAGCCAAGGAGGGAGGGGGGAGGCCCGGTACTCTTTTATAGACCGCCATAGTCACACTTTCTAGAGCCAAAGTAGGCTCCAAGCACTGTGAGTACGGCGGATAGGAGTGAGAGGGAGAGGAAGAAAAAAGTTTTAGGATAGGACAGCGAAGAAAATAGTAGGAGACAAAAGTGGACTTAGTCATGAGACCTACAGCTTAACGTGGAATCCGAACCACAATGTGTCGCTGGTCTCTAACTATAACTTTGCAGTTTATCGTGACCCCTGTCCCACGTATCTACTGTGAGTCCCGTGTAAGAATGTGATGGTAAAAACGAATAGATGTTGAAGGCTGAAACAAGTAAGAGGTTTGCAAAGAGATGCTAGCTGCCTGGAAGTCAGGCTTCTCTCTATCCATTATAGGCAGTTATAGCTAGCGTGATCATAAAATCTATAAACATACCAGAATGTATCGCATGAACCTTAGTACTTTTTAGCTGTCATATCCTAAACATTAAAACAAAAGAACAATTTAAAATCGCAAACTATGAACCCCATTGTGTGCAGAGACCTCGCAGGGGGACCCGAGGGTCATCTGCAACTAGGATTTAGAAGTTATTAGCTTCAGCGTATCACTCCAAAATATAACGGACTTGAATATAAATCTGTAATATAACATAACATAAAATAACATAACGTAACGTAACATAACGTAACGTAATGTAACATAACATAACAAACATAGCAAAATAACTTAACATAACGTAACGTAACATAACATAACATAAATATAACATAAACATAATTCAATAGATGAGAAAAGCCACAAGGGCTTATCAGAGGTCATCCGAGTCAACCACAACCCATCAATTGCATCTACAAGATCGTATCTGAACTGCCTTAAAAAGGCATAGTGGCTTGTCGAAAAATAAAGCATGCAGCTACTACTGATAAAAAAAATAATACAATTTTTGGAATCAGCACCTTGAATTGAGTACTACATAACGGGGCTGAAGATTCATACATACAGCATGAATGAAGAGACGAAAAGCTTAACTTATGGAGGGAAGAAATGAATAATAAAGATGAAGCGATGGCGTTCCATCGACTCAAAGGATTACCGAGGGGATTATCAACGAGGGAATAGATTTAGTGTTGGAAGGAATTAATTTTGTCTTGAAAGCTCAAAAGATTCTTTGTAAAATGGGTTGCATTAGGGTTCCAGATGAAGAAGTTAAGGGGGGAACTAAAGTGGGGGGAAGAAGTGTGAATGATCAGGAATTAAGAAAAGTTTGAAGAAGAAAACCAAAGTTGTTAAAGTTTCTTTACTGGGAATGAAAATCATAGTTTTTGAAAGAGTTTAAGATCCTCTTTCGCCCATACTCGGGTCTAAGTTTAGAAATGCGAGCGGAGGGGAGAAAAAGGAAGGGATTAAGAATTATAAGATTCTGCGTAACAAAACTAATGAACCCTACCAAATGTTGGGACCAGAAGGGTGCCTGGAAGATCCCTGAAACAAGTTCAACAAACAGCAGAGGTTTTCAAAAATATGAACCCCATTGTGTGCAGAGACCTCGCAGGGGGACCCGAGGGTCATCTGCAACCTGGTGCGGCTGAAGCCTAGAGGATTGCGGACCATCCAAGACCTAACACTCGCAAAGAGAGCTGCGGCTTTATATCTTCTACACATCTACACTTCCTCTATCTTCAACATTTTTTGTACAGATCGCTCCTTACAAACTTTTTTGGGGTGGAGATGCTATGTTGTTTTACGATTCTTCGTTTTGCGTAACAACAGCAACAACCTTTTTTGTGCTAGGTCGGCACGGGCCGGAACCTCTTCCTTGTGTCAAGGGAAGAGGTATGGAGGGGAAGATAGCGCCTCAGCTTTAAATCTCAAAGGGTAAATCCTATCTCTTAATCGGGATTCAGTCGCTCCGCTTCAAAAGAGGGAGAAATCAGAGCGACTTCAACCAGTTATCTCAGACCGGCCGAATTTCGTTTCGGCGAACACAGATTGAGCGATACGTTGAGAAAAGGTCATTGTGAGCGAAACATTATGAGGGTGGGGCAGATTGAGCTAAACAAATTGAACCATCGTTACTTTCAGCAAAACAATAATTAAAAGTGAGGCAGATTAAGACAATATAATGGAACTATGAAATAATATGATATAACTTTTAACATGAGGATGTATTTCTTAACAAAATAAAAGGTCAGGATTAAGTTAGATCAAGATATATCCATTATATGCTATTTAGTTTTGGTCACGTTTTGACAAAATAATTTCCATGATGGGGTAAAGTGAAATATAAATTAAAGGCAACGACCACAACCACCTACCCTGAATAAATGTTACAAATTGAGTTCGGAAAAGCTTCTTTCGCTAAAAGATTTCGTTACACTCAAATATTATTCCCTTTTAATTCTAACTCAAAACGACCTTTGTTCAAGTGGCATCGCTCAAACTGACTTCTAAATACCGAGATGGAACCATCTCAGAGAGGATTCAATTCTCAATAATCAGGAATTTGTTATGACACGATTTTAAATTGAAGAGAAGAAACGTCCAGACCACAGAATACTCGTGTCTTCCTGCCAAGATCCTGATGCAATCACCATACAAAACTACATATTATACACTGAGCCTATATGACTGAGACAGTCATCAGTATCCGTTACCAACGGGAAACTAGACAATTCACCACTGTTCGCTACACACCCAACACTCGCTACCTGGAACAAAATCTATAGAGAGACGCATAGCTGAGCCTTTGAAAGAATTCAGTCAGGTCGGCGGAGGTCTTCAAACCAGTGGCCCAATAGATTGCAGCAACTTCTTAAGTAAGTAAAAAGGGAGCATTTGTACCACCGATTTAGCCATATTGATCCAAGTGTCGCTACACGATAGCCACGCAGATAGAGTCGACCTAATCAAACTGCCAGAATGGCTTCCGAATATAATCCCCGAGGTAAACGAAGGGTTCGATCTTAATGCCAACTCTGCCTTGCACCCAGCGCCGTTGAACGCTTCAAAATCTGATCCTAGTTTAGACCTGGGAATGGAATATGAGGTCATCTTAGTCAATGGGTATCCGAGATGAGGTAGAGGTAAGTATCGATAAGGTGGCAATTTTAGATATAGCCAGGTTCGAGGACATTTTTTAATCGCCTACGACTCTATATCTCACTATGTCAATCGGTCGGTCGGATGGTCAGTCGTTCTCGGTCCGTCGGTCCCCGTTTTGCTTTTTTATTTTGTGGTAATAACATTGTAACTATTCGGTTGATTCTTATGAAATTTAACCCTCATGTTGTTTTACATTCTCTTTCGAAAGATATAATAGTTGTCAATGTCGTCCCAAGGTTAGCCCGGGAATTATTTTGTTTTGGCAATAACATCATAACTATTCGGCCGATTCTAACGAACTTTGAAACCCTTATGTTGTTTTGCATTCTCTTTCAAATGATATGATTGACAAAGTCCACCCAAGGTTAGTCCTGGAATTATTAAAAGTTTTGAAGGTCGTAAGGTCATAAATCAGAATAAGTGAGAGCACGTGTCTTTGGTCAGTGGATTTTGTTTTAGAGGTTCCTTCCAATGACAACACCGCCCTTGGGGACGTTAAACACAATCAAAACGAAATTAAGGCCTAACCGACGCCAATAATGAGATTTTCCTAAACGAGAGGAAGAGATAAAAGAACCAATATATTTGGGTACAAAGATTATGGAAAATATGTTTGGGAACCCAGCAGACCAATCATAAAGATGGCTAGACAGACCACTACAAAATGAAAACCTGTCTCTAAATGTACTCTCAAAGTAAACTCTCGCCCGTCGCTAAAGGAAGCAGCGTACCCCAGTATATACATGTTGACATCTCTGTTTGATCTCCTTTGCCGTTTTAGATCAACTAAATTTATTATACTCGCCGAAATTACCAATTAATTCAAATTAAATTAAAATTAGAACAAAATTTTATTCTGAATAAAAAATGGTGAACTTATAGCTCCCTAGATTTCGAGTTAGTTGGCTCCCCGTTTATTTTATTCGACATCCTCAAATAATACCACATTCTTCCATTAAATGACCTTTATTCCTCAAATTTTAAAAATTCTTCCTATGTCAACAATTTATGTCGTAATTACAAATTCCGAACCCAAACTCTTCAAAAAGGTTTTCATTAAATCGCGTGAGTTCGAACTTCGGTCCTGGAACTCGAACCAACGAGTCTTTAAAGACTATGTTCGAAGCAGAGAACAAGTCACTTAACACAAGACAGGTATTAAATGCCAGTTAGGTTACCATTGTGAGACAGAAAACATCTTGAATTAATCCCCCCCCCCGAATTTGATTCGGTTGTTAAAACAGAAATAACTTTTTCTAAAATTTCAAATTATTCGATCCCCTGGGCCTCTTTTTGTAGGTAAACTAGCCGTGGCAGGCTTTTAATTCGAAGTCTCTGGTCTCAAAATGTGAAATGAGACTCTGAGGTAAGGCGATTTACATCAGAATAAGGCAAACTTATTCTAACTAAATCGAAGGCCGCTCCTCTTTCCAGGAGAACCCAGCCTTTCTCCTGAATTTACCAGCGTGGTTCGAGCTCTCAAAACTCCTTCCATCTTCTTCGAATGACTTTCTCACTCGTTCATGTCTATTGATATCGTCGTTTAGGCTCAAATTATCTTATCTTGGCTTCTTAACAAAGTTCGCAAATTAAAACAAATCTCAGTATTTGTAAAGCATTGTCTTCAAGATATGAGTCATTAAGGAAGGTCTTTCAAATAAACATAAAATTAAAATCTTTCATAATTACGTGAACATCCCGGACATCGTGCCCATTTATTACCCGCGGCCTTTCCCTTTAGGAATTTAATAAAAAAATAAAGTGGTTCCATTGTCCCTTTTTGATAACTTGAAACCTGAAATCAAAAGATCTAACAGAGTCCAGTTAGAAGTTAATTTCCTCTTCAAACTAAATTCGGACCCCTTTCATTCAAAAGTTCTTGGATATAAACCAACTTTAACTTTCTCTATAGAAACTATTTCTTTCGAAGATGAGTCCTCGCAGAGCACCGTGCCTTCCCTCGTTAAGTACTTTGACCTATTTCTTGATCAGCATGGACTTATGAGAACCAAGAGGAGGATATCAAAATCAAACTTTTACGATTGTAACGGTATTTTGTTAAGGGTAAAAACTCCATTTGACTATTTTCATAAAATAATTCATAATTTTCATTTAAAATGCCAACGTTTTGGGATCGGTTCAACTCTAATGATGCCTAAAAGTTCAGGTTACTTGGTAACTTCCTCTGTCAACATTCAAACAGGTAATAAGTGATTACATAACCTGCAAAAAAAAATCATTTCCTTTGCACTCTCTTACGCTAAGATAACAAATTCTACAAAGGCTCAAACAGGCCAAATGACCTCTTACTTCTGACTTCTGAATCTGAGAGTCGTGCAGATAGATGTTGTGCCAGGCCTATTTGTCTACGTCCCATTTCACGTAAACATGCCAAAACTTTTTAATTTTATGGAGTTACTGACTTCGTTTAGAGCGATAACGCTAAAACGTTAAGCTGCTTTGATTTGTTTATTAATATTTGGTCATTAATTATAACCCGCTCACATACCGCTCATCCGAAAAGGAGCTGAGACTTCTCACACTTCGAGAGAGTTGAGTCTCGGCGGGGTAAGGTGATTTTTATATAAGGCTAACCTCGGGTCCCTCGCTGGAGAGACGTCAAATTTGCTGAAAGAGCTAAGGATCTCAGCGAAGCAAGTCAAACATTCTAAACTTAACTCAACCGAAAACCCTTTTTAAATACGTCAAACCTTTCCAAATTTCACCTACATTTCAAAGCTTCTTCGTCTCACCCTTCAACTTTGCCTTAGTTTATTCTATTAAGTATTTTTACTAATGTGTTTAGTGTGTGTTCACGGTAAGTTTACCTTCTTGTTTCAGCAAAAAGATAAGCAATCACTTTATTATTATTGTATAAGGTGATCCCAAAGTTCCCACGCAGTAAGAAAATTTAATACGTCATGCAATTACTTCGAGTAAAGGTTGAAAAATCCGTCCTCATGCTCGAACACAATCATACTTCTCACTTTATTGGCAAAGTCATTATAAAGACTTCCATTCTTCATTTCTACTTAATTGCTTTCAATGCGTACAATTATTTCATCTTTGAACAAGTAAATGTTCTTACTGCGGAGAGACTTTTACCTCGCCCTATAGTTTAATATTATTGCCCTATCCAAACTTCAAACCCAATCGTTTATTATCTAACTTCATTTCAACTAGCGACCAAATCTGGGAACTAAAACCGTTTTCGGCCGCCTCTGGAAAAGGCAATAATCGTTCCATATCTAAATTAGTTTATTTCCGATCGTTTCATATTTTTCCATTGTCGACTTCAAAATCAAACGAGTACGTTTGTTATGCCCCTCAAACGGAGGTTATCGAATTAACAGTAGGATGATTCGTGATGGTGAATAGGATGATTTGTCATGATGGATAATTAATAAGATGATTTATGATGATGACCAGTGTGGTTCGTTATGAGTATAGTTATTCGTGATGATGGATAAGATTATTCGTGAGAATAGGTAGAATGGATTCGTGATGTAGATCAGAATGGTTCGGGATGATTAGAATGATGTGATTGTCGAGGAACGACACAGTACGTCCCACTGTCTAATTTGGGTACATACGTAATTGAGTCAGACCGGCAAATCTCGGCCCTGGACTCAGGCAGGTATGCAGCGAAGGGAAGGCAATGGCCTCCCAAAGTAAGAGTGCGACTTAATTACAGGTTGGCTATTCGAAAGGGGAACTCGTTTGCCAGATTCAACTCAGCAATTATTTAAGTAAACAGCTTTACAAAAATAAGCTTTAATACAAGATAAATGATTAAATATGGAGACAAGAATAATAATGGAAATTAGCACGAAGGTCAGCGTGACAATGAATATTATAGCTGACAGGAATTAATGGAAGCTGGGCCCGGGAATTATTAATTAATTCGATGGTTTAAATAAGCGGAGTAAGATTACTAAATCTTTACGTTATGCGTTATGGGGTCTTCTTAGTACTTGAGAGAATGAGGTGACCTACAAGAGTAGGATTCTGGATTACCTCAGATGATTGACGGGAGCGGAAGACCAGTGGCCAGGTTTACGTAGAACTAACTCGGGGGTATGAGCATTCAGGGAGCTCCAACGGGTTTGCGATTACTCCGACGTCCGTAGGGGAGGGAAGCGACCACAGTAGAGACTCGTCAACGGAACGGCGTAGAATCTACACGAAGACGGATGAGAAGAGGCGAAGCACATGACAGTCCTCCGGGACGTAATAAAGTAGTGTTAATCTTCCCCTGAACATAGCGGATTATGGAGAGGATCTGCTCAAGAGATCATGACGACAAGGCTTGGTTCGATTGGGGTATGGATGCACTTGATCTGGGCGACAAGACTTCCTAACTCGCACTCTCTGATGAGAACTATGCACCTCGTCTTAAATAAGGGAGTTCGTCTGGAGGCAAGGGGGAGTTGGCGAGACGAGCAAAGTCCCAAGGGCTAGCATGGCGTCAGAAAATGCAAACAAGGGAGTTTGATAAGCGCTGTTTTGACGAGGGAGACACCAGCGGCCAGACGGGTGGTCAACGCTATCAGAGTGGGAGACGGTGGTCATAAATAAAAACAAACATAGCTGGCGCCAGTCTAAGCATGAGAAAATTAAGCGACATGGCGCGTTCGAATTCATACTTCCACATCTCCTCCTTTCCCAAGACAAAAAAAAAAAAATCAAGAGCGTAGGTGATGGAATTTTCTTTTTCGCCATCGCCCACAGAAATGGGAGAGATACTAAATGGCTACCTCCCAGGATATGTGCTAATTGGTGAGGCCTTATATTTGGCCTTAACGACAATAAAATCAATACACATGAGGTGTGGGACTTAATAGAGGTACATACATATAAACAAACAGACAAAAGAAAAAAAAGACAATGATTATCACAAGAAAAATAACGACAACAAAAAAAAAACAATTACAGGCAATTTATACAAATGACAAAAAAACTCTTAGTTATTTATACACAAAAATGAAGCGTATTGTTCTTAGGTGACTACATTTTTAAGAGGAAGAGAATAATCCTTATATCGGATTTCGGCTGAGGCAGTCAGCCATAGAATTTTCAGTACCCTTGATATAAAATATCCGGAATTGATATTCCATTAAAATTAAATTCCAGCGCGTTAACCTGCCATTCTAAGTTTTACAATTCTATAGGGAAGCTAACGGTCTGTGGTCCATTTCAATTATTAATTCTTTCCCTGGCAAATACATCTTAAACTTTTGAACCCCCAAACTATTGCGAGAGCCTCAAGTTCTATAGTCACGTAGTTCTTTTCACGCGACGAGAGCTTCTGACTTGCATATGCAACAGGATGACTTGAATCATCGTTGCATTGCAATAGGACGCAACCCAATCCTTCATGTGATGCGTCAGTCCTTATACCAAATGGTTTTGCAGGGTTGGGAAGCTGAAGAATAGGGGCAGAAATGAGC
Source organism: Ceratothoa steindachneri (assembly GCA_963969495.1). Lineage (NCBI taxonomy): Eukaryota > Metazoa > Arthropoda > Malacostraca > Isopoda > Cymothoidae > Ceratothoa > Ceratothoa steindachneri. The sequence continues at coordinate 20,427,692 of OZ018330.1, read as the reverse complement.
TTCTCTTTGAGTTGTTTGAAGTGGGCAGAAACCTTGGGGTTTCATACCAGGGGAACTGAGGATATTTTCCGTAGGAGGGCATTCAGAGGGGAAGCTATTGCAGGGAAATTAGAAACGAAGTGTCGGTAGAACGAAGTGGATCCTAAGAAGGAGCGAAGTTGCTTCTTCGTACGGGAAAGGGACATGTTTACAATGGCTTCCACATTGTCTTTCTGCGGGTCTATTTTGTTATCCCCGATATGAAAGCCTAAATAACGTATAGAGCTATACGCAAGTGGCACTTAGATGGCCGGATGGTTAAGTCATGCTCTTGCAATCTCATGAGGAGCGAACGGAGGGAAATCATGTGCTCATCCCATGTACGTGTGGCAACGTACACATTGTTGAAATAGAACGAAACATTCGGTAACCCATCAAGAATCCTTCTCATCATTCGATTGTAATTACTGCACGCAGTAACTAAACCAAAAGGAAGGTGCCTAAACTGCATTAGCCCTCCTCGGTAGGAAACGCGGTGTACTTACTCACATTATCTTTAAGCGGAATCTGATAATACGCCTTACAGAGGTTGATCTCAGGGATGAATTTCGCTTCCTCGAACCTGTGCAAATTCTGGTCTAGGAAGGCAATTGGCTCTGCGTCAAAGATCGTCACATAGTTCAGCTCCCTGAAGTCGACGCACATTCTAAAGGTTTAGTCTAGCTTCCTGACCATTACAATGGGGGAGCAGTATTCAGAGATGGAAGGCTCGATTATTCCCATCTTTAGCAGGCTATCCACTCCTGCATTAAATGCCGGGCGGAGGTAGACGGGCAAGTGGTAAGGCTTGGATCGAACGGGTTTCTTTGGTGGTCAGAGAGATGTCATGTGTAAAATGACGTGCACATCCGGGCTCCTCTGAAATCATGTTCGCGAATTCAGCTAATAATATAACCAGTTGGACCTTTTGTGGGGGCTACAAATGGGGGCTTAAATCAACTCGAGGGAGACTTCTTCATGGGAACCAGGGAAAACGGGTATAGGAAATTCTTTTTCCAATTCAACACAGACTGTTTGTATAAAATTAAGAGGCTCTGGGGATAAGAGGCACCTAATACTTCCTCTTCATCAAGAGCGACGATATTATTTATACATGTTCGTCAGTGGTACCGCTTGAGCATGTTAATGTGCTAAAGTTTATTACCGGAGGTGGTCTGAATTGAATAATCCACAGGTCCTCGGGCTTCCAAGACAGGGAAGGGACCTTTCCATTGGGAGAGGAGCTTGTTCAAGTCAGTCGGGAGGAGGAGTAAAACCTCGTCACCTGGTGGAGGGCACCGATCTTTCGCCTTCGTCCGGTACTTGCTAAATTAAGATCTGTATTTTTATACGCGATCTCGACGCATTCTTCGAGGTGATTCTTTAAATCTAGCACATAAGAATAGGAGTTTTTAACTTCTTCGTCGAGAACAATTCATTAAGGATGCTCATAGGACCTCGGATATTTCGTTCATAAAGGAGTTCGAACGGCGCGAATCCAAGGGTCCTATGAGGGATCTCAGAGCAAGCAAATAGAGCGACGGGAAGATAACGGTACCACTCTTAAGGCTGAGCGTGACACAGCTTGTTTAGGAGGGTTTTAGAGTGCCGTTTAACTTCTCACAGACTCCCTTAGCAGCAGGGTGAAATGGAATCGTAAAACGGGGTTTAATTAAGAGAGGTTTTCCCACATATTCCATCAATTCAGATGAAAATTGTCTGCATCGATCAGACAGAATTTCTTTGGGGATGCCGACTCGTGAGAAGATGGTGATTAATGCCTCGGCACATGTTATACTATATATCCTTTTATGGGGAATTGCGTCGGGGAACCTCGTAGTGAAGTCCACCAGGGTAAGGATATAAGAATGACCGTCGCTTGACGGGGGGTGTATTGAGCCTATTAGATCGATGGCCACCATAAAGAAGGGTTCAGACACAATGGGTGTCTTATGCAGGGAAACTAGGGTGACTCGTCCTTTGGCTGTTGTCTTCTGACAAATTTCGCATGATCTACAAAATTCGGCTATCTCCCTGGTAGCGCCGGGCCAGAAGAAATACTTGAAGATCCTTTGGGCCGTTTTATTGTGACTAAAATGGCCAACCATCAGCATATTATTGGCAATTTTAATGACATCAGGAACGCGAGCGCGAAAGATAAAAAGGGCACATGTGTTCACACCATTCTCCAATGAACTAGCGCGAAAAAGAAGCTCGCTCTTAATGAGGTACCTAACCTTCCTTGGGTCGCAATCAGACGCTGGCTCGCCTTTATTGGCCTTTTCTTGAAGAGGTTGGAGGACATTGCTTTTGCTCGTTAGCAAATTCTTTGTTCTGAAGGACCGCGAATTCAGGGGTATACGGGGTTTCAGAGGTTCTGGGGTCTCAACCTCCTTAATTGCCTGAGCCCTGGTAAGGACGTGCTGGGCAACCGGATTAAGGGAAATCTGGGGGTTCTGGCCGACTAATACGGCGCAGAACCTAATGGGAGTTGCAACTGCCTCCACCCATCCGGTAAGGTATTGGCACTCTAAGAAGCAGCGAACTACCGGGAGCCGGTTAGCGCGTCCCAAGTAATCCTGGACAACTGCATACTTCTTATGATCGGGGCCTATTTGCTGGGAGCAATTCTTCTGATACGACGATACATGTACAACCAGTATCTCGCACGAGGGTCGATACACGGCACCCATTTACGATCCTTTTTCGAATTCAAGCCCACTGGGTGAGCTTTTGTTGAAGAGGAAGTTGACTTGGTGCCATGGGGTGCTATTAGCTAGGGCAGAAGCTGGAGCTGAAGGGTTAAGCAGGGGGCTGAGATAGCGAGGCATTTACTTGGTGTACTTTTTTTACTGGAGAAGATCGGAACTGGGAATTTGAGGGGCAATTAGTCTTCACGTGCCCGGCCACGCCACATGTGAAGCACACGATAGGCCGCCGGGGTTATTAGACCTGGGTGAAATTATTAAAAAGAGGCTTGACATCCCTCGGTTCTTGAGAAGAAACTTTGGGTTTAGGGGACTATTAACCTTAACTAATTGGGGAGAATTCCGGTGAGAGAACTTGAAAGGATTTTTGTTCTTTGGTGATGGTGGACTAGATTTTTTTAGGGTCCTTTGGGTACCGGTTATGGCTAGATGCGCATACATCTGCCTCCTCCAAGCATTCCTTAAAGGTAGACTCATGTCTATCTTTAACGAATGGACGGATTTCAGATGGCAGCACAGCCATCGACTGATCCCGCAGGACGAAATCATAGGAAGATTCAAAATCTCGGCCGACTTGAGCCGAATCTAACCAGAATTGTAGGATTCTCTGAAGGAGGAAACCAAACTGGCGATATGTCTGACCAGGCAAAATCCTTGCCTTACGGAACTTAGCCCGATAAATTCCGGATTCATATTAATGGCCGTCAACAATTCGGCCTTAAGGGTCGAGTAATTTATGGTGGCAATCATAGGGAAAGGATATAAAAATATCCCGCAGGTGGGAATTTAGTAGGAGAGTAAGAGAGCGAATCCATGTTCTTCAATATCCCACGAGTTTGCTTTAAATATTTTTTCAAAGTGTGTGAGATAAACACAAAAATATTCACCATCCTTATAAACTAGTAATTTAACGGAAAGGGTTTCGGGAAGTTCATTACGCGAACTTACAGAAAGCTTCTCAAGGTGGTCTCTATTAAGCTCTCGCCCGTGTAGTCTAGTTCTTTCCCTTTCTCGGCTTTTCTCTGCTTTCTTCCTTTGTCAGCCTCTCTTTTCTCTTTTTCTCTTCTTCCGGAACATAAGCAATTATCTCCTTGCCTGTTAGTCCTATGATTTGCCCTTGATTAAAATATCTATCTAGCGATGACATCCTGACGCTGCGCCCACGGCTAGCACTCGTACGTATGCAGAATACGCGATATAGTTATTGGGCTCTTACGTTAGTTTCCCACAAAATTTGACTCACTGAGATTTACTCCTCCCCCCCCCCTCCCAAAAAAAGAAGAAAAATGTACACCAGAAAAATAATTGAATAAAATGACTGAGAAGATTTAATCGTTATCGGATAGAAAATAATCGCCCTCTTAATCCGGCTCGGGATTAGCAGAGTTCGACCACAAATAAAAATAGTTAAAAAAAGAAGAAAAAGATTATTAGTTTCACAATCTTTAAATAATTCTGACTTGTCAAGAAGAAATACGGAAGGGGGGGGGCGGAATTGAAATTTACTAACCTGACACCAGATTTGAATATGAGGATATATATATATATATATATATATATATATATATATATATATATATATATATATATATATATATATATATATATATATATATATATATATATATATATATATATATATATAAATATACATATATATTCTGTGTCTAAGAACGACACAGTATGTCCCACTGTCTAATATGGGTACATACGTAATTGAGTCAGACCGGCAAATCTCGGCCCTGGACTCAGGCACGTATGCAGCGAAGGAGAGGCAATGGCCTCCCAAAGTAAGAGTGCGACTTAATTACAGGTTGCCTTTTCAAAAGGGGAACTCGTTTGCCAGATTCAACTCAGGAATTATATAAGGAAACACCTCTACAAAAATAAGCTTTAATACAAGATAAATGATTAAATATGGAGACAAGAATAATAATGGAAATTAGCACAAAGCTTAGCGTAACAATGAATATTATAGCTGACAGGAATTAATCGAAGCTGGGCCAAGGGTTATTAATTAATTCGATGTTTTAAATAAGAGGAGTAAGATTACTAAATCTTTTCGTTATGCGATTATGGGGTCTTCTTAGTAGTTGAGAGAATTAGGTGACTTACGAGGGTAGGATACTGGATTACCTCGGATGATTAACGGGAGCGGAAGACCAGTAGTCAGGTCTTCGTAGAACTAACTCGGGGTATGAGCGTTCAGGGAACTCCAACGGGTTTGCGATTACTCCGACTTCCGGCAAGTGGAGAGCGACCACAGTAGAGACTCGTCAACGGAACGGCGTAGAATCTCCACAAAGATGGTTGAGAAGAGGCGAAGCCCAAGACAGTTTTCCGGGACGTAATAAAGTAGTGTTAATCTTCCCCTGAACAAGGCTGATTACGGAGAGGATCGTCTCAAGAGATTATGACGACGAAGCTCGGTTCGACTGGGGTACAGATGCACTTGATCTGGGTGACAAGACTTCCTAACTCGCACTCTCTGATGAGAACTATGCACTTCGTCTTAAATAGGAGAGTTCGTCTGGGGGCAAAGGGGAGACGCGAGACGAGCGAAGTCTTAAGGGATAGCATGGCGTCAGACAATGCAAACAAGGAAGTTTGATAAGCGCCCCTTTGGCGAAGCGATCGGGGGGAGTTAGTGAGAGAATTCTTTCTATCCCATAGAGGAAGGGGGGGTGCAAGGGAGATACCAGCGGCCACACGGGCGGTCAACGACATCAGAGTGGGAGACGGTGGTCATAAAGGAAAACAAACATAGCTGGCGCCAGTCTAGGCCTGAGAAAATTAAGCCACACGACGCGTTCGAATTCATACGCCACAGTGATAATGATGAACCTATTCGTGATGTTGAATAGATTGATTTTTGATTATGAATAAGAATATTCGTAATAATAGCCAGGCTTATTCGTGATTATGTTTTTAATGATGATGCATGATAATTGGTATAATGATTTTGATAATGGGTAAAATGATTCGTAATGATCTGTACGATAATTCAAGATGATTAGGTGATTCATGATAATAGTTAAAATGATAGAATATTTCGTGATTATGAACATGATGATTCATTATGATGAGTAAGATGATTCGTAATGATGAGCAAGATAATTCTTGATGATGAGCATCTTGATTCGTGATTATGATCAGTATGATTTGTGATGATGAGCAGCATGATTCACAATGATAGGTAGTATGATTTGTAATGATGACCAAGATGGTTCGTGATGATGAACATCATAATTTTTAATAATGAGAAGGATGATTCGTTATGATTGGTAGAATGATTAATGATAATAAAAACAATGATTTCTGATGATGTACAAGATGATTTTTGCTGATAATCATGATGATTCGTAATGATTAGCTGGATGATGCATGATGATGGGTAGGCTAATTCGTCATGGTTCGTGATGATGAGAATGATGATGCATGATGATGAGCGGAATGATTCCTGCTGTTGGGTAGGATGAGTCGTAATAATGACCAGGACATTCGTGGTGATAAGCAGGATGATTCTTGATTATGAGGAGAATGATTCGTGATGATGAGCAGCATAATTCCTGATGATGATCAGAATCATTCATGATTATGCGCAAGATGATTCTTGGTAATGAGCTATGGATTTCTTATGATGAGCATGATGATTCGAGATGATGAACAGGATGATTCGAGATGATGAACAGTATGAATCGAGATGATGAACAGAATAATTCTAGATGATGGACGGGATGATTCGAGATGATGAACAGGATGATTCGAGATGATGAACAGGATGATTCGATATGATGAACAGTATGAATCGAGATGATGAACAGGATAATTCGGGATGATGAACGGGATGAGTCGAAATGATGAACATGATAATTCGAGATTACGAACAGGATGATTCGAGATGATAAAGATGATGATTCGAGGTGATAAACAGAATTATTCGAGATGATGAACAGGATGATTCGAGATGATGAACAGTATGAATCGAGATGATGAACAGGATAATTCGAGATGATGAACGGGATGATTCGAGATGATGAACATGATAATTCGAGATTATGAACAGGATGATTCGAGATGATTAAGATGATGATTCGAGGTGATAAACATGTTGATTCGAGATGATGAACAGGATTATTCGAGCTGATGAACAGTATGAATTGAGATGATGAACAGGATAATTCGACATGATTAACGGGATGATTCGAGATGATGAACATGATAATTCGAGATTATGAACTGGATGATTCGAGATGATTAAGATGATGATTGGAGGTGATAAACAGGATGATTCGAGATGATGAACATGATAATTCGAGATTATGAACAGGATCATTCGAGATGGTTAAGATGATGATTCGAGGTGATAAACAGGATGATTCCTAGTAGTAAGAATAAGGATTCGTCATGGTGGGCATGATATTTCCTAGTGATGAGCATCATTTTCTCCAAGATGATGATTCCTGTTGATGAGTATGTTGATTCGATTTGATGACCATCGTGATTCCTAGGGATGAGTGTGGTGATCATGTGTGATGATGTCATTATAATTGCAGGATGTGGAGCAGGAAGATTTGCGATGATGACAATTCAAATTTACAGCTAAATCATGTTGTTGTTGATGTGTGGAAAAACTCTCTTTCTTACCCTCTTAGAAATCTTAGGAAAATATTCAACATTCAACTCATACCCCCATACCGCCCCCAACTTGGGGTGTGTGCATATCAACGCTCATGAAACTTACTCTCCTCAGATACCCCCCTTCCCCTTAATTTCCTATTAAACACTCCCCTCCCTTCGGTCCAATTGGATCATAGTAATGGGGGTGTTCTAGCATTCACCCAGTCAGAGTTCATTCCCGAGTTGATGGGGCACTGTGTGCTGGGGCATATCGCCCAAGCACGGTTCATTTCTACAGGGTGAGGGAAATGTATCCATAAAAACATGAACAAATTAAATTAAAAAACAACCAAACAAGAGCAAATTCTAGGAATTTTCTTCCCTGTGTCTTATGAATACTGACCGAGGAACGTCGGGAGCAAATTGAACGCCACAAAGGGCCAAAGCATCCACCCGTCTGAGATGAACATTTCTGCAAAGAAAAGAATATTCATTTTAAATATATTTCCATCGGACTATGCATAGCTATACCAGGAGTGATATATTTTAGACCTAGTCTTATCGGGATATACCAGGAGTGGCCTATTTTAAACATATTTTAAACAGGAGCTGCCAAGTGTAGGCCATGAATGGTCTTTTGCAGTCTCCTTCTTTTCTTATGTTCTTATATTCGCATTGGATTATTCAAAGTTAGATATATGCCAGGGGTGGCCTATTTGGTAGATGCAAAGAGTCACAAATTCTTTGTTTTTCTATTTTGGAATATTCAAAAGTCACAAAATATAATTTCGGAATGATATTTATTAATAAAAAATAACTGTATTATTTTGTCATCAATTATAAAACAATTAATAAAGTATAAAATATAATTATGTAAAACTGTTTTAGGAAAGAATAGCAACAAAAAGCCAATATTCGATTATTATATCGGGAGCCGCACATGGCTGCATGCAGAGCCGCAGTTCGGATACCGTTGATATGTTCTCACCAACAAGGAAAATCTTCTCGTGAATACAATAAGGCAGGTCCAAGCGGTCCAAGTAGTTTCCTCTTTAGAGTACTCGAGTATGTACCTTTCTGTACGAAGCTCCCTTCACAAACTGGCTGAGATGCCCTCGTTTGTATTGGCTTCTTCGTTTTGATTAAAAATAATAATAATGATAAGCCGAAACGACAGGCGCGTTTTATGTGATTAGTTTCAGGCTCAATTTGATAAAAATAGCGAAAACCAACGAAAGCATTTGCTCCGGAATATGTGGAAGTTACGTAATCTGAGAAACTAGAGCGATATATAAACGGACAAGGGGACGCAACTCTCCTCAAGGGTTCTTTCTGATCATTCGAATGGAGGTTAGGACTACCCATTCCCCGGCCCCTCAAATAAAAAAAAAGTCAAACTTTAAAATGAAAATATCCAAAAAAAAAATTACTCCAAATTTATCCCGAGAAGAAAATTCTCCAAAGTCACCAAACAAAAATCACCCAAAATCAAAATAATGATACGAAAGGTACAAATGTGGAGACACCAAATTCCTCGGAGTAAATAAAAATCACTCCAATTCTATGATTTCAAGACCCTGGGTGCTTAAAAATCATTTGGGCTGAACGAAAGGTATGAAACATTATGAAAAATAACTCAGGAGATGAGAATTTCTTTTTTTTTTAATCTTGCGTTAATTTGGTCACGAAGGCAAAGGCCGAACAGTGGCAATGGAGGAAGAAAAAATGGTTCTAGGAGTAATGGTGGTAGTAATAGATTGTGGGTGAGAGCGCGCTCCTTGTCACCCTTCGTGCTTCCTGCGCCCCTCATTATCCTTGTACTTTATGTACCCCTTATACCTACTTCTTGTTCTCCCCGTACTCTTTATCGTCTGTGTTTCCTGTAATGATTGTGTTCCCATTGATCCTTGTACTTTTAGAGTTCCTCGTAGCTCTCTGTTTCTTGGGCTCTTTGTACTTCTTATTCTCCCTGTGCCTTGTTTAAGTACCCTATCCCAGCTTCGGTCCTCTGGGCCAAGGAGCCACACCGGTTCCCTTTTCAATTGATCCTGACCTCGTTGGATTACACAACCCTCTCATTTATCTCGTTGGTTTCGTCGACGTTCTCTCAGTTCGTATCAAACACGTCCGAGATGAGACTTAGCTCGTAATTCTTCCGTTCCGTCTCTCACCTAATACCACCAAGCTCGGGTTGACTTCACCGGTAGTGAGGAAACTTCATCTGAGAGTCTTCCGTTCAAATTCCCTCGCTATTCTTTCAGCCAATCTCTCGAAACTACACACCGTTGGAGACCAACTAAGAGACATCCAGGGGTAAGTTAAAACTCAGGCTGCTTAAGATTTGCAACCTCTTCAAGTTGTCGAGCATGACTACGCTACCATAAAGGAAATAGACATCATCATTTTCATATCAGCCTGTTTCATTCGACTGCTGGGAAAAGCGCCCCTTCCCCCAAAAGATGTCCATTAATCATGCTGGATCCCTGGAGTTTTTCGACGTTACTACTGCCACTGAACGAATTCCATTTTGACACCTTCTGTGGGGTCATCTCCTTAGGCAATTTTATGTATAAATTAACCAGTTCAGAATTTCTTCCCTCAATCTTCTTTCGTCTCTTTTAGCAGTGTGTCCTCCTCATTTCCACTTCCGAACTTTTATTCTTTTTACTATTAATTTGGCAAGAAATTTCAGCCGTTTTTAGAAAAAAGGGCTTCTTAGAAGTGTTTTTAAATTTTACCAAATTTGTTGCAAACTGTTTAAAGATAACTGATGTGTTGCCTAAGCGTTTTTTGAGCTGTATTTCAGAAGTGTATGGCATTGTGTGAATATTCGTAAATACCAGCGTTAGTTAAAAAACCCGTTTGGGCGATTTAGGACTAAAGAATATTGAGGGTGGAGTCTGACATCCCTCAATTGATCTTGATGTTCTTAATACCATTGTGGAGTCTAATTCTCAACCCAACACTCATCAAATGCCTATAATTTTAAATCCAGTCATGAAACAGTGAGTAAACATCTTATAAACACCGCATGAACAGTCTGAAAGACAAAGTTTACAACGTTTGAATATTGGTTCATCTCTCTTGAAAAGAAATACCCGTGAGCAATTTCTGGATATGAGTGTTATGAATTTGGCTTTTACTGCAATATTAAGCACAAAAAACGTTGGTTTGATAGCACATAAGATCTCATTTCTATTCCATTTGGTTGGATGTGAAAGGAGTTATTCAGTATGAGCTCGCCAATGATAATTAACCAGCTACTGCAGACCTATGGGTGGGAAAGTTCTTTCTCACCCTCCATATTCAAATAATCTTGCATTATATGATTAGTATTTATTTAAATCATTACAACATCACCTAAATGACGCGCCTTCAGCACATTGTTCGGTCAACAGCGGCCGGAGTTTTGTCTAAGGGAAGCGTACGGCAATTCCCGTGAAGACCACCGCATCTTCTCTGATTTATGCCTTGAGTGCAAATTTCTTCAATGGAATTGCCGTGAACTCCGGGACAACTGGAAGGAGCTGCGGAGCATCGTCTCTTTCTGTTCCCAGTTAGCTATTTTTCTGCTGGAGACCATTTTGGGCACGTGACCCTCTCACCTTCCCGCCTCCCTTCTCTATCTCAGCCGAGGAGTGTTTAGTTGGTGAATGAGGCCGTTGAGTTTTCTTTTCGGCAACCTTATCGCCGCGGGCCTAATTACTATTCATAGAACTTCTGGTCATTTTGAATGCCGTTTGCTTACTTAGTGGTTGACCGAGTGTGAGACGCACCTCCTAAAGAAGTAATATACCTATATCCGCTATAAGCACCACCCGAACGATTTCACTTTCGGTGAATTTCGTTTAGCTAGGACTAGGTTCCGGTATGTTTCGGAGCACGCCCGCCATTCTACCTTAACTTAACGGGAAAGACCCATCTTGCAGAGGTGTGAAAGCGAGTCAAAAGGTTTCTGGGTATTTCTTGCAGCCCCCTCCCCTCCTGTTCTTGAGGAAAACGGGACCGCAGTCTCGGACTCTGCGTCCGTGCCGGAATCTTTCGCCGCCACTTTCTACACATTCTTTATCCGAAATGCTACTCGGCAAGTATTCAAAGCACGTCGTGAAGTAGCTGAGAGACGCTGATTGGACTTCAACAGTAAGTTTACGTTGAGTGAGTTGCGTTCCGCTGTTGCCTTATGCACCGTCCCTGGTTCGGAAGATGTCCCGTAGGACCGACTTTGACATCTAGGTAAGCGTTGCATAGCATTTCGACACGAGGCCATTTCTACTGCTCAGGGATTTGAACGATATGCACACCCTTTGGGGGTACTACACGATCAATCCCTGGCACGTATATTGATACGGTATCATGGATACCGTCTACACGATGGGAGCTAAGGGACTCTTCCTAATTTTTAAATCTGAATTTCTGCAAGATTTTCGAATCTGCGTACGGGTGGAGTGAGCCCTCTCCTATCACACTCTTTTGTCCCTATTATCAACGGTACCACCTCGGTGAAACTGAAAGATGTTCTCACTAAGCTCTACGTAGTCCACCTTTCGATATCCTATCACTTTTATTGCGGTCCATATGCCAACTTTAGAGCGTCAACTCTGGCAGTCATTAAAGTCGATCTCTCGCTATGCCTAAGCGCATAGGTTTCAGTTTTCTTTAGCAAAGACAAATGTGGTGCATTTCTTCAGCCATCCATGGCTCCATTCTGACCAGAATTTGTTGCTAAACGGAGCGTGCCTGAAAATGAGGGATTCGCACCGTTTCCTTAGTCTTGTTTTCGACCGATGCCTCATCTGGTAGACTCATATTCGCAGCCTCAGGATCTCTTGTACCTGCGACATGAACATTCTTTGTTCCTTGACATTCAGCACTGTTGGTGCTGATAGGATTATTACCATAATTTTCTACCGATTGTTTGTTCGTTTGAAGCTTTACTACAAATGCGAGTTTTACGTATCTGCACCCGAGCGTGTATTGCGGAAGATGGACTCGATCCACCACACCGTTCTCCGTTTAGCTGGTTGTGATACACAGTTCGGTATGGAGATAGCGCGTCGTTCCCGGTTTAGAGACCGGATTATGATGGTATGGTTAGCGTCTCCCAAAGAGCCCTTAGTTCTTTCAGGGCATTGAATCACCACACTCACTGTTTCGTGATATCTGTGACGCCACTGTTGCCGCAAGCCGGGCAAATCTCAAGATTATGTTCTGCTAAGTTCATGGACATATAGGAATGGTGGAGAATAAGCGCACTGATGGGGCGTCAAAGAGTCCTTGAGGACTGAGCGATCAGACTAGCGATTTGCCCCTCCCTATACCGACTACATTGCAGGAACCAGGGCCTACCTCCGTACTGCCTAGCAAAGAAGACGGGAGACTGCCAAGAGGAACTTTAAGTTGCGTGTCATTGAGCAGCAATTGATCCCATAGATGTACTCCCAAATGCCGCGAGGGTTTCAGGGCGCTTTCTGCTGTCTTCGAATCGGACACACTTGCGGGATGCGCTGCCATTTGATGTATCGTACTTTATTGCAACGACTGCGTTGTCCCCCGGAGTTTTCGGCACATTCGTGTTGAATGTTCCATTATGGGTAATATTTACCTGTCGATTCTGCTAGGAACAACTTCGTGCACAGACTTGTAGACTATTTGCCCATTCGGAGGAAACCGGCTTCCTCCATTTTATTCGACTCTCTTTGGTGTTGGTTGCAAAATCCTGAGCCGGTGGATTCGGGCCTCCCCACGAAAACGGAGTGTGCTTCTTTCTTCTTTTTTCCTCTCTTTTGTTCCTGATTTTTTTAAATAATTTTGTTTATTTGTTTTTCTTTGTTTTGTTTGTTTTGGCGAATTTTAAAGTATCCTAGCACAAGTCTGAAATTTTAATTGAGGGACGAATTCTGCCTTTCGGGGCAGTCGCCAGATGGGCGCTGATAAAAAAGAGATCACCTGAATGGCGAAGTTAACTCCTATATGAAGATGGAAAAAGATATCAAATATTATATTTCATCAAAACTCAGTCAATTCTTCAACATTTATTATTAATTGGTAGTTAAACGATGGAAGAGCATTGTCAATAATGATGATAACTTTGTTAAACAATTGTAACTTTTTTATGTTAAAAATGATTTTGACTTCTGTGGGAAAATCGATATCACACGATAAAACCAGATGCCCAGTTTCTGTTACCCCAGTGTCAAAAAGTTACGCGGCGTGTAGGCCGATACTTTACCCTCTCCCCCCCTCCATTTTTGACTCGCTGGCCACCAGCCTCGATATTCATCGTCAAGAAAGAGAGAATCAACACATTTCGTAATCCGTTTGCCTAAACAAGCGAGGGGTGGAGAGCCGTTAGGATAAAAATGTATAAACAGGTTCACCGTTCCCTCTAAGAGTTGAGATCTAGTTTCGCCAAATAGACGAAATTAGAGGAGCTGCGACGAAAACCAGACGATGCCTTTTAGGGCTAAGGGATTTCCCTCTGAAAAGTGATGCTCTAGGAGAGGCTTAAACATAGGCACTCACCCCCCTTCCCCTACCCCCAGGGGCTAGGGGAGGTATATATACTGCTAGCTGAAGACTATATATTATGTACACAAACGACACCCCACGCCCACTCAAAAACTGCTGTCACACATACAGAGTGTCCTATACCAATGACAAGACCATTCTCGTCAGTGGCCGTGGACCAGAAGAAATCGCGCTCTACGCACAAAGAATACTAGACGCTAAGACAGATTACGAGGATAAATGGCTGATTTGATTACCGCGAATCCTCTACCGCGAATCGAGGATTCGCGGCGCTCGATTTGCGGTGAGATCACTTCATGCACAACCTACAAATCTTCTTACACACACCAGACATGATCCATCTAAACCCACCAAGGCTCGAATACTCACAAAACACAAAAATCCTTGAGTATCTTTTGACAAGACCCTCAGGTTCAATATACACCAGAACATAACATAAGCAAGAGCCTCACATGCAAACACATCGCTGAGCAGGTTCTACCCTGTGGGCAAAAAACTACAGTTATACCTTTACAAAACACTCGTACAACCTATTCTCACGTACGCCCCACTGTCACTCGTAGCCGCGAGTGACACGTGGAAGCAGAAGGCTCAGCGCATTCAGAACTCTGCTCTGAAGCGCGCTTGCCGCTCTTCCTTGTACTCGAGAATGGCCACACTACAAGACAACAACAAATTAGCACCCCCCCCCCCCAACACATATGCTCTCACCAGACTCACAAAACAACTCGGGAAACTCGCCAGAGACCCATTATACACCGCATTACATATAAGAAGGTATGCGAGGGCACTGCACTACCCCGCGGCCCATGACCACCCGCAATCCATACCGTTCTTCGCATAAACTAAAGGCATCATGAATAACGCGTTTCTGACTGAGCAGACATGCTCTCCTTCCTGACCAACCTCCAACCATCGTCCAGTCACGAAAAGCCTTGAGACCAACCAAACCACACCACGCATCAGTGTCTAGCCACCGACCTATCAACTCTTCCTATCTCTTCTCAAGTTATTTCCGCAAACTTTCCTCTATGACTACCTGTTCGCCTGTGTTACACAGTGATTTCTCTCTGTCCTTTTTATACACAAAATGAGAAAAAAATGAATAGTAAGGGAGATCGAGTTAGTCATCGAAAAAACGAAGACTGGCGTCAGGGCCCGCAATTAAAAACGGAACCCAGCAGGGAAATTAAGAAGAAATTCATTTCGAGGCAGTTCCCGTTGGTCACAGCGAAGAGTAAACCATCTGTATAAAGAATCACTATCATACATCTCTCGTCAGAGAAATCCCCTATCTCAGTTTTCCAATAAAACCAGAGATATCCCTCACCATTGAAGAATACTCAAAGTGAAGTCTCCCTCCCCACTCGTAAAAGGATTCACTTTTTGGTTATCGAGAAGCACCACAAGAGCAACCCGAATATTGGAATAAGCATTCTTCCACGGTTCCTTTGCTTAAATCGTCAGGTTAAGATACAGTGCCCCACGCCATCTTTCCTCACCTCAAGAACCACTGAGCTTCCGAGTAAGTGACACCATTCCTCGTCTCGAGCCGCCTCACATCCATCGAATTTAACTCAGCCAGATAAACAGCTGAGTCCGATCCCATCGCCCGTCTACGATACTTTAACCCCAAAACCCTCGCCCCATCTCGACTTCATCTTCAACCACACGAGATCCACCGTCAAGGTGGATTTCGTGTAGTTGAAGAGGAAGTCACTTGGTTAAGTCACTTGGGAATCAACCATCGCGTAATATTCATTTATAAAGTAGTAATTTTCATTTAGATCCTCTTATTATACTCATGGTAAATTTAAAGGGTTTTTTTTTAATATTTCATTTTTTTGTTGTAATTAAAAGTATATTTTTGTTCGAGCTGTTTATCTAAATCCTTGCAACGCTGCACATGACGATAGATGTCCTCCCTGATTACAGAATCAAAGCAAAAGATTAAGTAACGTAGAATTATAGCACTCTTAGATAAAAAAAAGGAACGAAGTTATTTACGTACTGAACAAACTACGTACATACTCGGCTTTATACCACGACCCGTTATTTTTAAAAATGAAAGAGGTCATTTATTTTGACAATCTACATATCTACTATATCAACCACCCTTGTTCTTATTCAAGTAATTTTATGTTCCTTGTGAGTTAGTCTTAACATGTATTGTTCTATAAATCTTTGAGTGACCATTATTGTTTGCATGATATTCTTTTGTGTATTCAGTGTTTATGTTTTACTTTCACACATTTAGAAATGGCTAGATTCATTGGTTAATTACTGTACGTTTTAAGGATAAAGTTTTGTCGATTCTCAATTTGAAGCTAAGATATTCAGTACCTTTCCTGCCTCATTTCGCTCATCCACTGATTTCATTTACCATGTTCCCGATAAGAGTCACAAGCTCTCCAATGAAATTGTACTCGTGTAATTGCCCTAAAATTTATTTTTATTTCTAAAATACAAATCTATCTTCTTCATAATTAGTCTTCATTATTTTCATCTGAAAATAAATATAATAATACACCCGAGACTGATATGTGATAATCTCATTGTCCTCGACTTGTAATTCATCAGAACTTAGAAAAATAGTTCGAATGTGTCACCAAAGAGGAGGTGGATTAAATATCATAACATTAATTGCAATTCCTCTTTTTTTCACTCTACCATCCAGAAAATCTCTTTAAGCTTCTATCTAAACAGGTTGAAGAGGTCGGGATCTCCTAGGTTTATTCTTTTGTTTGGTATTTTTCCCACTTCTGGCTAAATGACAATGTTGAGTAACACTAGGTATATAGGAGTAATCCATGTAGGCTATATCAACTCTATGTTTCTGTAGTGGTCCTGGTAATGAATAGCAATTGTTTAAATAAAAGGCTTTGTAATATCAACGAATGGCATATAAAGAACCATTTTATATTTAGTTTAACTTTCATATATATGACCCCACTAATTCGAAATTTATTGCTTCAATCAAAATACAAATCCTAATTTTAACAATCGAGACTTATTGATACAAAGGACATTATATGTATAAAATGTCTGGGTGCGCGTTGTAGAGCTAATAAGGAATTTGGTTTTAATGCATATAATTTTAATTCAAATCGAAAGGCAATATTGCCCTTGTATGAATCGAACGTTCTTGTTTCATCAATATGCGGTCCAATTAAGGACGCCGATACTTTGCAATGATATAGAGACTACAAACTGTGCTAAGAATGGCAACTAAATCACATGCAACCGTTTGGAAAAAAAATAATATAAAGAGAGACTCGAAGTGTCGGGGCTCAGTAGTAGAAATATTTCCAATATTTAATGGTTTTGATAACGCTAACTGGAAACATTTCATTACCATGAATGATGTTGGATACATTATGAGAAACGCTTTCAAATATACTTTATATTGATTATACTTAACTGCAGATTGAAGCTTTCTTTTAAAATTGCAAACCTTTGGAATTATCTACCTGTCCCATCCAACTTTTTGAGAGATCCAAGAAATATGTTTAAAATTGGGCTAAGAGAACCCCACATAAATATTGGCGATCAAGTATACATATGCAATCTATGATACATACGAAGTATAATTTTATCATCCCATAATATAAGAGAGCGGCATGACTAAGAATAAAATGCTACGAATAAGACAATGTAATGTTGTAGTCAGTATGCGATTTAACGATCCGCCTGCCTAGCATCCTCGGCGAGATGGCGCCTTGCTGGGATTGAGCGTCTTTATCAGCTTTTCGAACGTGTGGCTCACTGGTAGCATGTTGGTTACGAACAGATCCAAAATCTTTTCGTCAACAGCAGCATGACGTACGCCACTTTCATGATGTGAAAACAGACTGATGTTTCTACAATCACAAGAAAACCACTACCTGTATTTTGCCTCTTTTCCACGAGATAAACCTAATTTGACATTCTCCTCAAAGTGTATGAACTTAGCTGGGTAGTTCCCTTTTATGTGCGGCTTAAACATTGAGTAGTTTTCCAGGTGAGGCCCGAGATTTTGCGCCTCTTCTTGTCAAAGTCCAGTTGTACTATCAATTTCAGCACCAACGATGTCAACACATTTAAGCTCTATAGAGGCCACAATTAATTGATTACTTACAAAATCTGAACTATGTTATGAAACTTTTTGCCACAAATACACAAATCACCCCGAACATTTGTTTTATCATAATAATTTAAAAAATGGTTTAAATTTACATGCAATTTTCTCTCTTCGTTTCGAAGCAGTCTAACACCGTTGTACCTTTACACATAAACACTCATCTTTATTGCCAGACGCATACTGAGAGCGCCGCTTCGTGAATCCTGTGTACTTGGCACATTTATCGAAGTTTTTAACGTATAAACTGGGATGAGATACTGATGTACTTTAAATTATTTTTCAAGTTAACCGACTTGATTTTATGAAAGATAAATGTAACGAAAGTTAATTCGTCTGTTATTTTTTCAAAGTTACCTTAAAATTTAAATCGTTAACGAAAAGGTTAACTTCGTTAATAAATGATTAACGAATTAAATGTTTGATGCCCAGGTCTGGGTATGAGATAGTGGTATGAATGCTTTATAGAGCAAATATAAAGACAAGAACAAATATTTCGCCTTCTTTGGCAGGACAACGGAATGGAATTAACTCCTGTATCCGATAATTTGACCAGGATTGAGATGTAAGAAAGCGGATTCAGCACTTTGAATATGAAGAAAGTGAAGAGGTTGGGATGAAAAAGAAAAAAGCGTTTCTCATGAACTCTAATAATACAAGGTCTGCTGAACAAAAGTCACGTGCTCTCATTTATTCTGATTTATGACCTTACGACCTTCAAAACTTTCAATAATTCCCAGGCTTACGAAGGGAGGACTTGGCAATTATATCTTTCGAAAGAGAATTTAAAACAACATAAGGGTTTTAAATTTCGTTAGAATCAGCTGATTAGTTATAATCTTATATACGAACTAAATCCACTTAATTACATGCCTAACAAGGAATATAAATGCAACCACAATTTTAGGGACAACTACAACTAGATCGTTATTTTGGACAATGTAGCGTATATAAGCCTTGTCGTAGAATGACCCCGACATATACGTCACTTGTACCTGATATTCGTGGACGCTCAAGGTTAAACGGGTGACCTTGACTCAACTCTGGTCACGACAGAGATGGGGGATCGAAGTGGGGGGAAGGGACGAGTGCGATGGATTTAAATTCAAAAGAGTGAGTGCAGTTGGCCGATATTAAACTAATGAAGGCTGCGGCTATGTGGCTTATGAAAAAGTAGGAACAAGATATACTTTAATATTTACACAGTTATACCCAATAAATACTCGTAGATTAAATAAAATAATGGCAATAGATACCAGATGAATACAAGAATCGAATTAACAGAGCTACTCAATGTGAGCTCTACGGGGTGGGGGATGGGGACGTGGTCAAGAGATGATATGAGGATCTGTACATATACACACAGGAAAGACTGGCAGGGTTGCCACAGATGATTCGTCTCAGCCTGGCTTGGGTTCATAGCTTTAAGAGATGAAACGGGGGATAGGATGGTTATTCGAGGGACTTTAACCTCTAATAGTAACATTAAGTGGAGGGAGTATTTATGCCAAACGAAATGTACCGAAACCAAGGGTGGACCAATTGATTGGGGCTCAGATACTTCGGTATAATTCTAGTCTTCAGCTCGTCAAGAAAAGGGAGCGCGATCGAGAATGACGTGTTTCGGTGTAAAAGGCAGGAAAAACTGTCGATGCCCGATTGGGACCAACAATATATAGTGACCAGCGGAACCGTAACTGACTCCGCCAACTGGGGTGGGGTGGTATCTTTCCACGAACCAACAGCGCGCTTGAGGGATGGGAAGTACCCCCGCGGGGGTTTCTTGATAACACCCTTTTGAGATGACAGAATCGCGCGTTTGAGATTCTAATCCCTCGCTTATCGCAGAAAGCAGTTCGGTATTCTGACTGTTCTCACGGTCCTCGCTCAGGTTGAATGACCTCGTGCCTGACCACTTGGTTTCTATGAGCCACATGGCAGCAAGGAGCCTCTATTATCGACAACTCCTCCATTCCCAAGATGTTACTTTTTAAAAAAGTGACATCTGACCATCGCTGAATGGGGGAGATACCTGACCTTGAACGGGTCGTGCTTTGGTGGCTCGTACATATTTACGTACAAAGGGTATCCATGAACACAAGGAATAAATGAATTCGACAAGAACACAATGGCTACAAGAACTAACATTAGTTCAAACGAAGATCGATCACCTAAGTTCAATAACGAGCTAGAGCTATACACAAAAAAAATAACACATACAAATATTGAAAAAAACACAATACAAAAAGATACAAAAGGGAAATATAAAATACAGGGAGTTAATTGATTTGAACGATAGAAAGGTACACCGGATCGTTCTTGATTTTTGAACAAAGAGAATTATTGTCCGAATATACATATTTTAAACAAGAGGAACAAAATTAAAACAAAAAGTTACAAGCTTTAAATTTATCCTAGATTAGTTAGGGTAGGCTCTAAGGGGTTCCTATTCAAGCTATCCGTAACACAATTCTCCGATCCTTTTATATAATTAATTTTAAATTGATACTCCAGCGCATAAGGCAACCATTGTTGCTTTTTACATTTCGCAAATATGCGAGGGGCTTGTGATCTGCCTCTACAAGGAATTCTTTACAAAATAAATACATTCGAAATTTCTGTGTGAACCATATAATGGCCAAAGACTCCTTTTCAATGACGGCATAATTTTTTCGCGCGGGAGAAGCTTACGGCTCGCGTAGGCGACTGAGTAACTATTGCCATCATCGCTATACTGTAGTAAAACGCATCCTAACCCTTTATTACTGGCATCGGTTCTGATACCAAACGTATTCTTAGGGTTGGGCAGCGGAGGATAGGGGCAGAAGCTAATTTTTTCTTCTGCTGTTCGAAGTTGGAGAGAGCTAATTTAGACCAGACAAAGTGTCCCGGGGACTTTTTTTATAGCAAGTCACACAAAGGGGCCGAGAGAGAATCGAAATGGGGGACGAAGCGGCGGTAGAAAGAATCAAATCCCATGAAGGATCTCAGCTGCTTCTTATTGGACGGACGGAGCATTTCCACAATGGCGCGGATTTTATCTTCATTGGGAGCCAAACGGTTGTTCCCAATTTGAAAGTCAAGGTAATCAATAATATTATAAGCAAAATGACACTTGCTCGGACCGATTGTGAGTCCCTGCTCTGGTAGGAGATGCAGCAGGGCCTGGAGGGCGATCACGTGTTGGTCCCACTCGCCAATTCCAAGGTAAATGTTATCGAAATAAATAGTCACGTTTGCCAACCCGTCTAGTATTCTTCACATCATGCGATTGTAATTACTACAAGCTGTCACCAAGCCGAACAGAAGATGGCGGAATTGCAATAAGCCTTTGTATGTGGAGGAAGCCGTGTATCTCTTTACACCTTCTTTTAGGGGAATTTGATAATAAACCTTATATAGGTCCAATTCGGTAATGTGATTGTCGTCTTCAAAGAGATGGAAGTTTTGGTCGATCTAGGCGATAGGCTCCAAATATCGACGCACAGCCTATATGACCCGTCTGATTTCTTTAACAACACAATGGAGGAACAGTGATTAGATCGGGAGGGTTATATTATCTTTAACTTTTATAATCTAGTAACTTTTGCGTTGAAGACCTCTCTTAAATGGATTGGCAGGGGGTATGGCTTAGAACGAATAGGCTCCTAAGTAGTTAAAATAATATCATGCTCGAACTGAGCGGCAAAGCTGGGAACCTCGGAAATCACGTCTCCAAAGTGACTCAGTAACTGCTGCAGCTGACTCTTCGACTCGGGAGGCAGCTGGGCGTTAACATCTAAGTCAAATGACAGGGATTCGGTAGCGCTAGGTACAGTGGGCAAGGGGTACGCCTTGTCGTGTTCAATGCAAGCCATTTGCACTACATTTAGCGGATCCAGGGGTTGAATGGGGTCAATCTGGTCGATTGCCACACTGGCGAAGGGTTCAGGTGTGATGAGTCCCGTCTGTAGCGGAGCGGGTCTGGCGCGTCCTTTTGTGGCTGTCCTTTGCTAGATAGCACACGAACGGCAATAATTACGGATGTCATCTGCTGCACCGGACCAATAAAAATACTTTATTATTCTCTGACCGGTTTTAGCATGGCTGAAATGGCCAGAGAAAAGACTACCATGGGCCATTATTAATATTAGGGGTATCTGCGAACGGGGGATGCATAATGCATGGGCCTCGGAACTATTGCTTTACAAGCAGGCATGGTACAGGAGGTCGTACTTTACGACGTAGTGAAACGACTTTCTTACCGCAGGTGGACTCTTGAATCTTATTATGAGCTTTGGTTCAAAGGGCACGGAGTGAATCGCAGTCCTTTTGCTCTTTAGCGAATTAATTGTTCAGAACACCGCTAAACTCGAAGTCGCAGGAGAATTCAAGGGGAGCGGGTGCCTCAGCTTCCTTTTTAGTCTGGGAACGCGGGAGGTTGGGTTGAACCATATGGGTGAAAGTAACCTGTGGCCACTGTCCTACCAGAACAGCGCAGAGCTTCATTGGAGCCGCTACTACTTCAGCCCAGCCGGTATAATACGGGCATTCAATAAGCATTTCATGATGGGGAATCGATTTGCACGTCCAAGGTTTTCATGTAGTACCGCAAACTTATATTTGTTTGGAGCAATCAGGGGGAGCAGCTCGTCCGACACCACAATACATGTACACCCTGTATCCTGAACAAGGCTGGAGACCCGGCAGCCCTTTACTGATCCGGTCTCGAACTTTAAGCTTTCTGGGGAGCTCTTCTCGAGCCGGAAATTCAGCTGGTGGCCAGTGGCAGGAGGAGCAGACGGAGAAGGAGCTGGTTTACCTAGCGACGGTGGTGGCGCGGAGGAAGCATAATTTGGTTCACTTGATTGAGAGAACTAGGACGGAATTGGGAGGTCTGAGGGCAGTTGGTCCTCAAATGTCCTTTACTACCGCAGGAGAAACACCCGATGGGCCTCCTGGGGAGGTATGACTAAGGAAGATTCGACGAGAATGGCTTGACGTCACGAGGCTCTGATGAAGACAAATTTCTGGGCTTGGAGGGGCCAGTTATTTTAACAAACTTACTAGTGTCCCGTCGTTATAATTTTTTGTTTGCCACTTTTACCTTTGGGGGACGATGGATCGGACTTTATTCCTTTCTCCGGGTAGAAATTGTGGATCGCGGCGAATACATCGGCTTTTCGAGGCATTCCTTGAAGGTGGAACTCCTCTGGTCCTTCACAAAAGATCGAATCTCCGAAGATTCGATCAGGGTGATGTGAATCTGAGTATCTTTTTTTTATCTTTATTTCTCCAGTTCTTCTCCTTTTTCACTTCTTCCCCTCTGCTTCCCTTTATCCTTCCATGGTGAAGCTGCCCATCATGACCGTTGTCACAGCAACGCAGCTCCTGCTGGTGATCAGGTTATAAGGCTGGGTAATGGTAATTATCCTAGTCGCCATGCGCTAGCAAGGCAGGTGGGAAGGTCTTTTGACCTATTGTGAGGTAACGCCCGTTTAAGCATGGCAACCCCATGCCAGTAGGTTCCCTCTCCTGCCCGTCACTTCTGTAGAATATGAGCTAGCTCTTCTAGGCCAAAAGCCGAAAAGGTTGACGTTAAGTTGATAGCTTACTGCACATAATCTAATTCCAACGATCCTTTTCCTAACCCTCTCTCGGACTCTTGCTTTCGATTGGCTGTTTCTAATTTGTTGTGGTGATATTCATGTGAATCCTGGCCCTACTCTATGCTCAGTTGGGAGCTGCCGCACGATTGGGGACATCCGGCGCAGGGGAGACCTTAGGGTTGGTGTGCTTGATCAAAGGGTTTCTGTTCGCCGAACGACCGAAAACCTCCTCAGAAATAGGCGGATGTGATTAGTGCGAGAGAAAATCACAACCAAAAAACCCTTTTTCAATGCGTATGGTCCGAGATTTTTGTAAGATGGCGAAGAAGAATGGTCCTCCGTTTCGAAAGCTAACCTTCAAAATAGGCAAAGTCTACAGATGGAGTGAAGACTTCGGGGGCAGGAGTTGCAAGGAACTCACAGATGGCGTCAGTGTCTGTGACTTCTGCGAACTCGAGAAGCGCCTAGGCGAGAGCATCGCTCAACTGAGAAAGGAGAACTCCCTCCTTAAAAGGGAAGTTCAACTCTTAAAAACAGAGAGATGCAGATGCTCAGGCGAGAAGGCTCCCGACGTCCAACAGCCGATTTCTTCTGCTGAAGGGCTTCCTCAACGAGCCAAAAAGAAGAAAAGAAAGAAGAAAGAGGAGAAAGTATAAATAGAAGAAGAGAAAGTAGAGAGAGAAGAAGAGAAAGTAAAAGGAGAAGAATAGAAAGTAGAAAGAGAAGAAAAGAAAGTGGAAACAGAGGAAGAGAAAGTAGAAGCAGAAGAAGAGAAACGGGGAACAAACGAATAGATAACAAAAAGAAGTCAAGAAGAAGAATAAGAGGAAGAATAAGAAGAAGAAGAAGAAAAATTTAGAGATACAAGAGGAAAGCGGCAAGTCGCCTCCGAAAGGAAAGACTAAGTCGTCCGCAGACAAATGTGCAAGAGTCACCCTTATTGGTGATTCTCAAGCACGGGGTCTAAAGCCCCTGCTAGCGGCCCGCATTCGCACAAGCGTTAAGGTGAGCTGGTAAGAGCTGAGGCCGAGAAGTCTCAGATTTCAGAGAATTCAGTCGTTGCCCTTATAGTAAGTGGCAACGACCTCTACCTCAGAGGAGGTAGGGTAGGCCCTACAGGGGAGATTGTGAGGACAGTTATGGGCGCTGTCGACGACTGTGGATTGAAAACCCGCAGACGCGTCGTGGTGGGGATGCTCCCGAGGTGGGGTATAAGCCAGACTGCCCACTTGAGGAACATGTCGCTAAACAGGCGCCTTGCTGACCTCTGTACGGCAGAGGGTGTCTTTTTTTGTGGACCCGTACGCCGTATTCTATGGTAGAAAAGACCTCTACCAAAGGGACGGGGTGCACCTCTCCTTTAAGGGCAAGACGTTACTAGCCAACCTCATCCAGTATGTCGTGGAGCGCATCCAAAGGAGTGTCCGGCCCATTGGGAAGGCGGACGTACGCCAGTACGCCCGAGTCACTTCCTAAACAACCTTCTCGGAGGTTGTCAAAAATGGTGCCACCGCCACAAACAAGAAGCCGGGAAACGAAAGAGTATAGGGAGTCCTACATCAGGGGACTCCCTGAAAGTTCTTTTGTTCAATGCGAGGTCAATAAGGAACAGGTTTCCTGAGCTCCGTGGTCTCGTAGCGACGGAAGAACCCGAAATGGTAGCCATAACAGAATCGTGGATAAAAACCTCAAACCGAGACTTTGAAGGCGAATTCACGGTTCCTGGCTACCAACTCTTCCACAAAGATAGGCCAAACAGAGAGGGTGGCGGTGTAATGTTGTATGTCAAGGATACAATCAAATCTACGAACTCCAACGTTATATCCGACCACGAGCTCCTAGGCGTTGAACTAGAGATCGGTCCTGTCAGATACAAAACCATGCTGCTTTACAGACCCCCTTCCCAACCCGTTGAGAAGGACAAATAACTGTACCAGCGGCTGGGTGAGCTGGTTCAAGGCAGAGTGTGCATCGTTATGGGCGATTTCAACAGCCAAGTTGACTGGGAAACCAGAGCAGCCTGTAGCGAGAGCGCGCTACTCTTGGAGTTCGCCAACAACGAGTTCCTCACTCAATGGGTCAGAGAACCGAAGAGAGGAGACAATATCCTCGACTTGGTCTTCACCTCTGAGGATGATATCGTTAAGGATATTTCTCTAGGCGAAGAGCTCGGTGGCAGTGATCACCAGCTAGTTAGATTTAGCGTCAAGATCATGAAGGTAAGGTCTGTTGCCAGTCAATCAAAGAAACTTGACTTGAGAAGAGCAGACTTTGCAAGCCTTCGAGCTGGACTGACTGACGTGAGGCTAGAAGTGTGCGATGCTGTTGACGATTCGTGGAATAGTTTCAAAACCACATTCATGAGTCTTAAATCGCGTTTCATCCCTCTGAAATGCCCCCGTCTGTCTTCTGTTCAACCTAAGTGGTTTAATCGAGAAATCGTCTAACTGCTTAGGGGGAAGAGAACCTTTGTACCGGCAATCGAAGATCTCGGGTGACTTTGACGAATACCGGAGGCTAGCCAGGAGAGTGAAGTCCAGCATAAGGGCGGCTAAGCGGTCTGAGGAACTCCGAGTGGCAAGACTCTGTAAAGAGAATCCCAAGGAGTTCTTTGGATATGTAAACAGCCGTAAACCAATCCGTCGAACGATTGGCCCTTTAAGGAACGAGGAGGGGACATTAAAGCATTCAGATGCAGAAAATGGTAACCTCCTCAACGACTACTTCTCTTTAGTGTTTACTGAAGAATGAGGTCCCATCCCCCAGCCGACGGATTCCTACTCAGGGGAAAAGCTGGAGGATATGGACTTCACCGAAGGGGAAATAAAAAAGAAGATCAGTGACCTAATGACGAATAAGTCACCTGGCCCGGATAAGTTTCTACCTAAAGTGTTGAAAGAAGTGCGCGATCAAGTGTCACGACATCTGAGCGCAATCTTCAACATGTCAATCCGGACCAAATGCGTTCCTAGAGACTGGCGTGAGGCGGAGGTGACTGCAATCTTCAAGAAAGGAGATCGTAACCAACCATCGAACTACCGACCTATCAGTCTAACTTCGATAGTCGGTAAACTCATGGAGAGCATCATGGTGGACAAAGTGACGTCGTATTTAGAGTCAAACCTGCTACTGAGGAGTTCCCAGCACGGCTTCCGAAGGCAACGGTCATGCCTGACGAACCTTGTAGAATTCTTTCACTTCGTTTTTAGTGAGCACGATCGGGACAAGGCGGTGGATGTGGTCTACCTAGACTTTCAGAAAGCTTTTGATAAGGTACCACACCACCGCCTTCTCCGGAAAGTGCGAGCGCTTGGCATAGACGGAAAGTAGCCGGCTGGATCGAGAACTGGCTAAGTGGCAGACGGCAACGGGTGGTATTGAATGGACATTCTTCTGAGTGGGTGCCCGTTACTAGCGGGGTGCCTCAAGGTTCTGTCCTGGGACCACTACTATTCATCATCTACGTCAAAGACATGGACGGTGACATGGTTGCCAAGATTTCCAAATTTGCCGACGATACCAAGCTTAGGATGAACGTTGCAAAGGATGGAAACACTGCCCGCCTGCAGGAAGATCTTGGGAAGATTGGGGAGTGGTCGAACACGTGGCAAATGCCTTTTAACGTGGGGAAATGCAAAGTGATGCATATCGGCCACAGAAACCCCCAATCTCAGTATATCCTTAAGGGCACTGCTATGGAATCCACCGACACTGAGAAGGACTTGGGTGTAACAATCACTAGTGACCTCAAGTTATCGAAACAGTGCATTGAGGCGGAGAAAAAGGCCCAAAGGATGTTAGGCTATATTAAGTGCTAGTTTGGTTATCGGAACCAGGAGATTGTACTGTGCCTGTACAATTCACTTGTCCGACCGCACCTGGAGTATGCCGTACAATTTTGGAGTCCTTCATTGCGAAAGGACATCGCGAGATTGGAACGCGTACAAGCCAGGGCAACCACCAAGCTGATTCCCTCTACCCGTCATAAAAGTTATGAGGATAGATTAAGGGAATTAGGTCTGTTCTCGCTGGAAACCCGTAGACTGCGTGGTCAGCTCATCGAAGTCTTCAAAATACTTCGAGGGTTCGACAATGTTGACTACCGGGATATTTTCCCACTGAGTGAGAACAGAACGCGCAATCATGGCTTTAAACTTGAACTGAAGCGTTACAACCGCAATCTGTTTGGAAATTTTTTCACTTACAGTATCTGCGGTATGTGGAACGCACTTCCAGTGGAAGTTGTTAACAGTGAATCTGTTGACCAGTTCAAGTCAAGACTAGACAAGGTCTTGAAAAGTGGCCGTTTAGGGACGCAAAACAATTGAGCAGCCTTGTGCCCGCTCGATTGCTAGTCCAAAGGTACCCTCCTTGAATAGACCGTACGGTCTCCTAGGGTACTTTCTTTCCTTGTTGTTACTCCTTGTTGTAGTTCTTTACTCCAATGTAAGAGGGCTACACAAGAATCTCTGAGACATTACTGCTGTCAATCGGTCCTATGACAAATTATATGCGCAGAAACTTTGGTTTCCGACTATCGCTACAAATCTGAGCTAAAGATCCCTAGGTTCTGTCAGCCCCTACTTATTCACCATAACCCAGGAAATTGTCGGCGGGGAATGTCCGTTTATATTCGTGGTGGTTTCTCCGCTCATAGAAAAACTAACTATGAATGTGGCTGCCATGAAGTAATGGCCTTGCGCATTTGTACCCGAATCCACAACTTTTATATTTTGGGCGCTTATCACAACCCCGATTGCGATGATACCATATATGATTGCCTATTAACAGCCATGGCC
The DNA here is from genome assembly GCA_963969495.1 of Ceratothoa steindachneri. Lineage (NCBI taxonomy): Eukaryota > Metazoa > Arthropoda > Malacostraca > Isopoda > Cymothoidae > Ceratothoa > Ceratothoa steindachneri. The sequence goes on along the minus strand of OZ018330.1, from coordinate 20,399,314 downwards.
ACCATCCAGTCTGATGATCGCAAAGCAGTTTTTTTTTTTTGTTAGTGATTTCAATGCTCACCATCGTGAGTGGCTTGAGTCTGCATCACCAACAGACATTTATGGTCTTGCAGCATAGGATTTTGGTAGTGTTTCGGGCTGTTCACAACAGGTATCCGGCCCTACTCATCATGCTGGTAACTGTCTCGACTTAGTACTTACGGATGCACCTTATATTGTTAAAGCAGAAATTAATGCACCCATAGGTACATCCGATCACTCTGCCATCAGTTTCAAACTTGATCTTAGGCAACCTGTCCCTTCTTATAAAGGGTGTTCCAATAATTTGGACCGATTTTAAATGTGAGTTAGGTTTAAGCGTCTAATGATTTTTTTCATTTTCTTTCAGATTTAACAATTTTAGTTTTTGGCAATTTCAACCATGGAAAGATTAACATTTGAACAATGTGTTAAAGTTATCGAAGCCTATTACGAAAATGAATGTTCAAACAGAAACGCATTTCGGGTACTTAGCGAAAAAATCATCATTAGTGATGAAGCCCATTTTCATCTTGCTGGATTCGTTAATAAGCAGGATTGTCAAATTTGTTGAAAAGATTGTTGAAAAGCCACTGTATCCACAAAAGGTCACTGTTTGGTGTGCATTTTTTGCTAGCGGAATCATTGGGCCGTATTTCTTCGAAAATGATGCCTGGAATTCTGTTACGGTGACAGGTGAGCGATATCGTGTCATGATAACCAACTTTTTATGGCCTGAATTGAATTCTATGGATGTCGAAGATTTGTGATTTCAACAGGACGGCGCCACATGCCACACAGCGAATGCAACAATGGCTTTATTGAATGAGAAGTTCCCAGGTCGCATCATCTCTCGAAACAGCGAGGTCAATTGGCCACCACGATCGTGTGACTTGTCCCCTTTAGATTTCTTCCTTTGGGGTCATCTCAAAAGTAAGGTTTATGCCAACAAGCCAACAACATTTCAACAGCTGAAGGATGAGATAATAAGGCATATTGGTGAGATCGAGGAGCAACTATACAGAGACGTCATCAAAAATTCTGACCATCGAGTGGAGGTGTGCCGCCGAAGCCTTGGCGGACATTTAGGCGATATTATTTTTTACACATAATTGCCATGACTCAAATAACATGATTCAATAGTAAAAACAATCATTTTCACCAATAACACTGTTTTATTTAATGCTAACTTCGATCCGTCTTAATGGAACACCCTTTACTATTACAAAGGAGATTTATCTAAAAAACAGGGTTAACTGGAATAATGCCCGTGATAATGTTTCCAGGATCCGATTAGGGGCCATTCTTTGCAGTGCTAAGCCCATGTCCGCTTTCAATGAACAGATACTTAGTAATATTTCTCGCCGAGGCCATGTTGAAAGGATCTCATACCGGTTTAATGATAAAGCCTGGTTTACAGTGGAATGCAAAACTGCTTAGGATGCCAAACAGGCAGCATACCGCCACTGGCCTCAGCTACGCACAAGAGAATCTTGGAATGAATATGTTCTAGCAAGATCTCAAGCAGATAGGATTTATCATGATGCGGAGGGGGAATATCTCAGCTCTGCCAAGGATAAATTGTTAAGCGCCACTGATCCACATAAATGGTGGTCCCCCCTTAAATCAGTGGTCTTTGTCTGCAGCTCATCCCTTCCCTCACTGCTCTCTGAGAACGGTCAACTAATCACGATTCCAAAGGAAAAAACTGATCTTTTGATGAAGCACTTTGACTCTAAACTTAGTAGAGAACAATTAATTTTCAATCAAGAAATGGCCATTATGCCTAATCTTAATAAAATTTAATTTCGGTCGAAAGAAGTGGAGAAGCTACTCAATGCTCTTGATCCATATGGGGGCACGGATCCCCTTAAGATGTTTCCTTTGTTTTTCAAGGAAACTTCTGTGATCTGGATCGTTCCCCGAGTGCTGGAGGGTGGCTCACATTACGCCTATTCCCAAGGGAATTCCTTTCCCTGATCCCTCCAATTATCGTCCAATCTCTATTACACCAATACTTTCTAAAGTTTTTGAGCACCTCGTTGCAGCTCGCCTTTCCCGCTTTCTTGAGAGATCAGGTGTTCTCCCTTGTAATCAATTTGCTTATCGAAAAAAGTTTGGTACAACGGATGCACTTCTTACGATCTCTCACAATATCCAGTTAGCACTAGACCAGGGACATGAAACCCGCATAGTTCAACTGGATCTCTCAGTGCCTTTGATAAAGTAAATCATAATTTCTTGCTGAAGAAGCTAAGCGATATTGGTGTTGGTGGATGGATTTTATCTATTTTAGAGCAATTCATGGTGGGTCGCACCCACAGGGTTTGTGTTGATGGCAACTTCAGTGACTGGCATCCTGTCCACTCGGGCGTTCCTCAGGGCAGTGTTCTCGGATCTCTGCTCTTCAATAGTTACACTGCTGACCTCTTTAGCATCACAAAAAATATTATGTATGGTTATGCAGACGATGTAACTCGGCTCGTGACTATTGACTCCCCTCACTCTCGCAGCATTGCATCTAATTCCTTCAATAAAGATTTTCGATGCATTTCTATATAGTGCCACACATGGAACATGAAGCTTAACATCGCTAAATCTAAATGTATGTGTATCTCACGATCTCGTAGCCCTTTTCCTCAACATGAACCTCTCCATGTTGATGGTTTAGCATTGAACGATGTGGACGAACTGGACATTTTTGGCGTTAAATTTGATTCCAAATTAACTTTTGAGTGTCACATCAGATCTCTTGTGACTACTGCTTCGCAGAAATTGCGAATCATGAGAAAGTCCTATGCTACCTTTAATGTTGCTTCCGTGTCCGCCACTTGCTTTTGAAGCTTTATTTTTCCCGCTTTGGAATATTGTGCCTCTGTTTAGTCGTCTGTTGCTACCACACACTGGCATCTTATTGACAGAGTCTCTTAAACTGCCAGCTTTCTTTGTGGCGGTAATGTCCAATGGAACCTTGCACTTCGCCGGAAGATCAGCAATGTGTGCATGCTCTATAAGATACAATTCAATCTGCATCACTCGCTGTATATTTCCTTGCCAAATCGCTTTGTAGCAAGGAGAAACACTCGTCAGGCTTTGGCCCGGCATCCTCTTTGTTTTCAGTCTATCAGATGCCGTACTAGGCAGTTTCAACGTTGCTTTCTTCCAAGTATTATCCATCTTTGGAATTCCTTGGACGAAGAGACTTGTGCATCGAATAGTGTGGATGCCTTCAAAAAGAAAGCTAATAGGACCTTGTGTTAATCATGAGCCATTATCCCGTTATTTTGTTATTTGTTATATTTTTTCTTGTTTGAAAATTCCATATACAGTATATCTTGTTCTTTTTGAATGTTGCTATACACTGTTTTTCAAATTTTTTATTTAATTTTATTGCTCAATTTAATTTAACTGAATCCATAAATGACTGGAAGCCTTGAGGTTTTTCTTTACCTATCTTTTCTCAGTTTGTTTTTCTATCCCACTTCCTTTTCTTCTTACCATCGTTCCCTCTTCGACGTTGCAGGTGTGCGGGGATTGTTAATTGCAATATATAGTGCTTGCACTCTTCCCGTTCTACCTGTCTCATCTTGTGTAATAATAATAATAATATAAAGAAAGCGAAGCTATAAGCTGGTCCTTCAGAATGAAGTCGACTAACGCTTCATACTCGTGGGGAACTTTCGAAGAATCGAGCCAGAAGTTAAAAAGTCTCTGAAGCGGATACCCAAACTGTCGGAAAGTTTGATTTGGCTCTATACTGGCGTAACGAAATTTAACGGGGAAGAAATCGGGCGTCATGTTATACGTGACTAACAATTCCGATTTCAACGTTAAATAATCGATCGTTGCCTCCGGTGGAAGGGATATGAAAATATATCGGAGCTTAGAACATAACAACGGCAGGAGTTTAGTGACACAATCCACTTCAATGTCTCAGTTGTTTACCTCGAAGATCTTTTTAAATAAGACCCGAAATCTTCTCCTTCCTTGTGAACGGGGAGCTTCACTGAGGCAGTTTGAGTTACGTCATTCAGCGAGTTTATGAAGAGCGTTTCGGTTCTCGCTCTATTTATTTCCAGTTGTTGTTGTCGGATGCGTTCTCTTTCTCCGCGTTCTTCTCTCATTCTTCTTCCCGCTCTCTTTCTCCTCATTCTTCTCTCATTCTTCTTTCCGCTTTCTTTCTCTCTCGTTTTTCTCTTTCTCTCCCTCATTCTTCTATATCCTTTCTTTCCGCTCTCTTTCTCTATCGTTCTTCTCTTTTTCTCCCTCGTTCTTCTCTGTCCCTTCTTTCCGCTCTCTTGTATATAGGACAGAAGGTCCTTTCTGGATAAACCAAGAGATTCACCTTGTAATTTGAATTGGTCGAATGAAGACATGATGGTCGCGAAATCGAACTAAACTTTTTTTTAATAAAAACGCAACGGGATTGCCGACCCGAGTTGATTCGATAATTTCCATCTGAGCACTCGGAAATACACGAATTAACACGAGAGCCTGAAACATTGATCACAACCCCGAGAACAAAACTAGACTGAGCCTTTCTTTGGTATGAAAGGTTAAAATCCCGCTGAGGGAGATAGATGAGAAGCAGAGTCTCAAAACTTACATGCAGGTACACACAACAATTGGGGAAAATAGTTTGCAATAATATTTCTGCTTACCTTCTCAATAGTCAAGTCTTCAGCATCAAAACCTTTAAAAGACCTTAAAAGGGACTTTTAAAGACCATATAAACCTGACGCCAGTTAATATATATATATATATATATATATATATATATATATATATATATATATATATATATATATATATATATATATATATATATATATATATATATATATATATATATATAATATATTATGTCGTAAAATGACCCCAACATATACGTCACTTCTACCTAATATTCGTGGACGCTCAAGATCAAATGGGTGACCTTGACTCAACTCTTGTCACGACAGGATGAGGGATCAAAGTTGGGGGAGGGACGAATGCGAAGTATTTAAATTCAAAAGAGTGAGTGCAGTTAGCCGATATTAAACTAATGAAGGCTGCGGCTATGTGGCTTAAGAAAATGTAGGAACAAAATATACTTTAATTTTTACACAGTTATACGCAATAAATAGATTAAATATAATAATTGCAATAGATACTGGATGAATACAAGAATCAAATTAACAGAGCTAATCAGTGCGAGCTCTACGGGAGAGGAAGGCGAGAGGCGATACGAGCCTCTGTACATACACACACAGGGATGACTTGCAGGGTAGCCACAGATAATTCGTCTCAGCCTGGCTTGGTTTCATAGCTTTAAGAGATGAAACGGGGGGACGGATGGTTATTCGATGGTTATTCCAGTTAGTAACACTAACTGGAGAGAGTATCCATGCCAAACGAAATGTACCGAAACCAAGGATGGGCCAATTGACTGGGGCTCAGATCTTTCAGTCTAATTCTAGCCTTCGGTTCGTCGAGAAAAGGGAGCGCGATCGAGAATGACGTGTTTCGTTGTAAGAGGCAGGACTATACTGTCGATGCCCGAAGGGGACCAACAATATATAGGGACCAGCCGGAACCGTAACTGCCTCCGCCAAGTGGGCGAGGGGGGCGCCACGAACCAACACGGACCTTGAGGGATGGGAGGTACTCCCGCGGGGCTTCTTGATAACACCCTGGGAGACGACAGAATCGCGCGTTTAAGTTTCCAATCCCTCGCTTACCGCAGAAAGCAGTTCGATATTCTGACTGTTCTCACGGTCCTCGTTCACGTGGACTGACCTCGTGCCTGAGATTATGGTTTCGATGAGCCACATGGTAGCAAGGAGCTTTATTCTCGACAGGCCTACTTGGACGTTTAGGTCTCTAGCAAGGCAATCATCCACTCAAAGATCTAAAGTTTGATCATTTGAGTCCCTTTGCTTGCTCTTATAATACGAACTAAATCTACTTAATCGTATGCTTAGCAAGGAATTTTAATGTAACCACAATTTTAGGGACAACTACAACTAGATCGTTGCAAGATTTCCCGCCTGATCAACGAATCGTGGATCGAAGGGAGCACGACTGTTGCAACCTTTCCAATCCCTGTTTCGTATTTTCATGGTTATGAGTACAATAATATGAGAATATGAGTACAATAAAATTAAGTATTTACTGACCTTGGGTCGGTTTAACTGGCAATAAGACTTGAAAACAATTAGTCACTCAGGAAAGGCGAGTATTCTCGTATTTAGGTGTCTTTCGACAATGTATGTCATAGAGGACGAAACAACAAAGATATGGTGTTAGAGAACTAACAAACACTTAGGAGCAGCGCAACAAATAAATGCAGTGGATGGTTGTTGAAAACTAAAGCAGGACAGAACTTGGAACTATGATGCAATTGAAACATTCGATCGTGCAGACGGTGCAGTGCCAATCTTGTAAAGCAGACGTGGCAACTCTAAGAATTAACTGATTTGAAAAATATCACAAAAATGTACAAACAAATAACATCATGTTTTCTGGCGACCTACAATTGATGTACGTTTGCATTATATTTTATTTTAAGTTTACTTTGAAAATATTAAGTATCTATATAAATTTTTTAGTAAATTCCACATATCTTAAAAAATACTATTTAGGAACTATTCTCAGAATTACCCCGGCAATTCATTTACTTTCAGGATAAAAGGTCTGATTTACTCTAAGGCTAGTCCAATCGCATCATATTGTATTATATATCATTTTTAAGGTAATGGCCCACCAAACCACCCAAATAAATATAAACTAAAAAAGTAATCCCATCCTTCGATTCCCACGTATGAGAAATGGTATTAAGAAATCTATCTGAGGGGCTACGCACTCGAGGAACCGGCCGTTCAGCCAGCCGACTGAGGAAAAATAAATGCGCTATAATAAGAGAAAAGATCAGGTGTTTATTGCCATATAATTTCCTGGTTAACCTTGGGAGTAATTTTGCTTTTCTATCATTCGAAAGAGAATCGGCCGATTAGTTATGATGTTATTGCCAAAAGAATCATTCATGGGCTAACCATGGGAGGACTTTATCAATTATATCATTCGAAAGAGAATGTAAAACAACAGGAGGGTGTTAAATTTCGTTTGAATCGGCCAAATAGTTACAGTGTTATTACAAAACAAAAAAAGCAAAACGGGGACCGACCGACCGACGACATAGTTTGATGTAGAGTCGCCCGCGACTAGATTCGTGTGCAACTAACAGGTCAAAGAAAAATGGCACGGTCAGGTGCCAGAATGAGACCCACTACCATCCAAAATAGACTAGAGGAGGCTACTCTTCCCGGTACGGGGAAGGATAACTTGAGCAGATATCCCAGACTGGAACATTAGACGTGACTGTGTCGTAAAATCTGGAGAACCAAGCAATCCTCGCAGTAAATGCAGAGCAATGATCCATCAGATGGTGCTTCGTCCTACAAGTGTGTGTATTGCAGAGAGTGAGTGGCATTTCCCTCACATTTACAAAGAAGCTGTCTATAAAGGGTGGGAAGGAAAACGTCGGTCGCCAAATGGAGACAAGTGGGGTGGATCGAGTCTTTCGCAATTAACGCTCAGCGGATGTATAAACCTTGCTTCCATATTCGTTTCAAGCAAACAAAGGAATTGCAGAAAATCAGAGCGTTACCCCTATCAGCACACCAAGTGCTGAACGTCAGGAAGCAAAAAGGTCCCTGGTGGGCTATATAGGCCTCTCAAGTAGTGCATCTGTCAGAAAAAAAAGACCAGCGAAATGGTGAGTTTTTACCACATCCAAGCAAGCCCCAATTATGAACAAGTCCGGGTTGGGGCTGAAGCCCTGGATGGCGACAGAAATGTGCCCCTTAGTATTGGTCAAAAGAACAAACTCATGTGCTTTGGCATAGCGATATATGCTGTTCAGAGCCCGCTGGATTCGATACTCCAGAGTGGGTGAGCATCTGACTCACACCACAGGAGATCGAAAGGTCGTCTACGTAGAATGTGGTTAGAACATCTTACGACAACACTAAAGTGAAACGGTTGATGCTCAATGCAAAGAGAGTGACACTGAGCATACTTACATGCGGGCCGTTCTTTTCCTACCCTATTAGACCGGAAAAAGCACCCACACCTCCAATCCTTAAGCCGTACGTGGAATCCGCGATCTCGTAGGGCTTCTCAAGATGAAATATATCCTGGAGAAATACTTCTTACGTCGGGAGGCTTCTCAGATAGCATTCGCGTTTCTAACTAGAGCGGAGCATTCGATGTGGGTTGGAGCTTGTTAAAGCCACAATGTGCAGAAGACAGGTAGCCTCCTCTGTCCAAATAGTAAGATTAACCTAATATTAACCAATTTCTTCATTAACATGGACACACAAGATGTTAGAGAAATTGGGCGCGAACCAGTCAGGGTAGAATTATCTCTCCCGGGCTTGCGAAAAACAAACACGGTAGCCATTCATCAAGAACCTGGGACGATACCTTTCGTAAAAGATCCTGGGCAGACTTAAGAAGCACTGAGGATGGCATCACGAACCCCTTCCGAAGATTTGCCTCCTGCGAATCTAACGACCTAGTGGAAGCGCGCGGCTGCTTTTCCTTTTCGAAGGGGTTGTGTATGGGAAGAGGGGCTTGTTTTAGCCGGCAGGAAACGCAAGTCCGTGTTGCCGCCATCTTTCCCAGGGTAAGGCCTGTGAGAGGTAGAACCCGTAGGAGTTACGACGGTGCACGGTCGCTACTATGCTCGTAGGCCTAGAGGAGCCATGGACAGAAGCTGAGAGGTGTATGAAGTCCCAGCTCGCGCAGTGCCAGACAGAACCAATTCATTGGCGCTCTGAAAGAGATTTGGTCAGCAGCCTGAACGTCCAAGACCCATTTTTCGAAAATATACGTCACATTGCTTCTAGGAAACCGGGTGGGCTCGCCCTAATTCACACAGTTTTACACAATAAGGATTTATTATATAAGGCCGTTGAGCAGTTTTCACAAATTTTATTCGTATGGACGAAGCGGTTTCAAGGGTAGCATCTCCACAGCAATGGCACGAAGGTCTTGTCACGGTTGCGATACCGACCAGCTTGCACTGAATCATGCAACCTATCACGATCGAATGTGATGAAAATTGTTGGGGAGGGGGGGGGGGTCAAGGCCGCTTCATCTTTCTTCAGCACACGCTAGACCTTGACACTCTTTAGTCAACCAATTCTTATATTATATCATCTAAAGAATAGTCACGAGTTCTCTCGCATAGTCCACTTTCCCGAAGTTCATAGTAGAGTGCGGCGTTACTTGTAAAGGGAAGAAATCGAGTGTCCAAATCTCGCTTACAATGCCGGGCTGGGCAGTGTACGCAGCATTCATTAAAGGGTCCGGTAAAAAAAAACGGAGACCTTCTGCTCTCTATCTACAACTGTAGCTAACGCCTGGCGCTGATGACACACGCGTTCTTAGGACAACAAGATACCATCAGTAAAACGAATAATCAGGAAATGCTTGAAACCAGATTCCTTTAAGTTGTCGGGAGCCTCTAGATGAAGGTCTCCAATGTCATCAAGGCTCCACCCAGCTCCACTCAGTGCTTTTTGCCTGAGGATGCTCAGGGGCTGGATGGGCCATCCTTGGCCTAGTTAACAGCCTAGTCAGCAGGGGAATCATTCATCTCTTTGACCCCTGCCCGAAGGATAGGAACCTCTACTATCTCTATTCGTTTTACTTTTCTTTTTCCATTTTAGGAGAGGATGAGGTGAATGAACTCTCTTCTCCCTCACCTGTACCTGTGAAGGCCTCCCAAGGCGGACGAGCCAGCCTCAGCAATATCCCTCTCCAAGATGAGGAGGAACCTACTGCCTACGGGCCTCATCAGGTGAAAGAGGTCCTTCATCTCCTTTTAAAGTCCCCGGGCCCTCTCTCCCTGGAAGGACCCTACCGGGAGTGGACATTGTCTCAGGTATGTTTCTCACCGAGTCAGTGCTCTCTCGTGTTAGGACCTTACCGTCTGGAGTAAGAGCACCCTGTGGCCCGCGCTCGTCTCAGGAGACGCCTTCTTTCAGCCACTCCTTCCTTGAGGTTCTGAATCTGACTCAACAGACCCCTGGTCTGGTGGGGAGAAACTCGTCATTAAGGACGGCAAGGAAACCTCCATCGGGAAAATTGGTGATGTAGGCATGCTAGCTCCTAAGAGCGTGTTGGATAGTAGGCGCTCTCAACTGGTCGATTTAAAAGAAAAGCAGGTGTCACCATTATTTTAGGAGTGGAGTCGTTCGAGGGTGACTCCAACGAAAGAGTTAAGGGGGAAACTCCTCAGCGTATATATAGGGGAGGAGGAAACCCCCTCTCTGCTTGAAAAAATATAGAAAACACACGGGGGGGGGCTACCTCCTTCTCTTAGGTGGGGCTGCCAGAGGGCTGCTCCAGAAGTGGTAAAGAAGAAACTGCTTTACTAAAGGGGACTGGAAAGGGTGGCGCACCTCCAGCCTTCGGTGTGTTGTTGAATTCCTTACCAACCAACACTACCAAGGTTGTGCGAGTTTTTACGAATAGGAATGTAATCAGACATTTTAACAGTTTACCAACATACGAAAATTCCGAAGACTTATGATCGTAAAAACCTATACACTGCATCCAGCTGTTCCCAACTATCTCGTCTCTGGTTTCAACTTTTCATCTTTTCAATACTGGACCAGTAAGTGTGTATGGTTTGCACCTGTGCAGTGAGAAACACCAGCCAGAAATTGCCCAAATGAACAGACAGACTGACTGAACCCTTACTAGGTCTCACTAGTCGTCGTCAAGATAGCCAGGATCCAAAGATCTGTCATGTGACAGACCTAGAGAATGGACTTGAGACTTTTAGTTGCGATAAGCAATACGGCCTTATGCCCCCGATAACGGCCACATGAATGCGGTCAGGCCATTAGGCGCAGGTACGGGGTTATTAGGCCAAAACCGATCTGCCCATTAATTGCGCTCCGACCCCAGGACCCCCTCGAGTAAGGTCTTTTGTAGCCTGTGAGTATTAAAAGGCATTGTTTATAGATGTTCCAAAGCGTTTTTAGTCGCGTCAACTCTACATCTCGTTATGTCGGTCGGTCGGTCCGCGTTTTGCTTTTTTTGTTTTGGCAATAACATCATAACTATTCGGCCAATTCTAGCGAGATTTGAAACCTTATGTTGTTTTATATTCTCTTTAGAATGATATAATTGCCAAAGTCCTCCCAAGGTTAGTCCGGGAATTATTGAAAGTTTTGAAGTTTGTAAGGTCATAAATCAGAATAAGTGAGAACACGCGACTTTTTGGTCAGCAGACCTTGTTTCTGACACGACCTGTGGTAGATAGAGGGAATAAGTATGGTTCAGATGAGGTAAGGGGAGGACCAGCTTCCACTGGCACTGTCAAATAGTTCAATTTGACCCGGTGAGACAAACCTTTCTTAAGGTCACTCGGGTCTGAGGGACGCGCCACTCCTCCGGTACCTGGGTAAAAGAGAGAGTTGGAAGTGGGTTGTTTGAGGATATCGCCGATTCTAACTATCTAATGTCTACCACAATGGGGTAGTTTCATTGTTAAGTGAGCTCCGACACATCCCCAAATAATAACAATGATAGTAAACAAAATATTAATAATACTAAAAATAATAATATTAAAATTATTCTTATTACGTTTAGTAACTGCCTATTATTGGTTTCAAAATGAAAAAAAAATTGTAAAAAAAATTGCCTCCATTTTATCCTATCTCTTCAATCACTTCCTACAACTGAATACTTCAGGTGTTGGAGCGTGACGCGTAATGAATGAAGTGATTAATCCTGCGTGTTATCATTAATGTATAAGGAAAATAAGTAGAACAAACCTGTTGTGTTTTCCTACATCCCAGTTGAAAATAGTTTCTTATATTTTGTTTATTTTTCTACCTCTAATCGCAGTTCATTTGCTTTGTTTTTTCTTCTCTGTTTCTCTCCTTTACTCCTACCAATGGATAGACCTAACTTAGGATCAATATCTGTATTTTATCCTTTTGAAACTGGAAGGACGCACACTACCATCATACAGGAATTTATTTTTTGTCCTCTTTAATGTGGATGGAATTATTTATCCTACTGAATTAGAATGTATCTACTTGTCCTCCTAAATTTGGTCTGAATTGTTATCCGAACTACCTTTAGATAAATTTATTTGCCCTAAGAAATGTGAATAGATATCTTTGTCCTACGGAATAGAATGATATAATTTATCCTCCTGAATTTAGATAGATTTATTCGCTCGACTTAATTGGACCGCCAAAAAGATATATAGATGCTTTCATTCACGTTCTAAGCCCATTCATCGTGCCATAATTAATTACATAGGAGCTGGACTTAGCAAGGATCGGCTAAGATAAATCCCTCGTTCGATACACCGTCCTTCCACCAATACTTCCAAACGCAAAAAGGAACCTTCCAGACTTTGATTAATAATTTGTTGACGTGATAGCAATCAAACAAATTGATTGCCACTCTCGATTTGTGACACACACAAAGCGTTGTAGCAATAAGCTGTCTGTGGATACTCCCGACATTTAACTTCTACACATTTTTCCATACTTTTTTAGGATTCTCCTATTGAATACTTCTCACAAGGAATCACAAGGAATAGTAGTACCTCAAAGGACATTGCCGACCATACCGTGGAGGTACTATTTTGGGAAAGCCCTAACCTATAGCATAAGGGAAAGTATAACATAGATGTAGGCTCTCCCCGCCCACCTCTCCCACCCGCATTGGCGGGCCAGAAAGCTGAAACGATACCGGAATGTGCTGAAAAAAAAACACAAACAGGATTTTTTTACTCAGATCTATAATCTATACTAAGGTGGCACCATATAGGTCAGGGTGTGGATTATCTTGTCTATCTTAACCGTTCGACTGACGAACTGTTCACCACTTCTGATGGTAGACGGTTCCACGTTCCACAGATTTAAGCCTTATTCCCTCTTGGTATTTTGGCTTGAGTTCTTATTTAAATAGGATAAAAGGCACTAGGGTTCTCTCCACTTCTGTTGAAAACAAATCCATCAAACAAGTTGTGAAGATGAGGAAAGTGAAGATGTGTCAAGGGTACATGGTTGGATGAACCTTTGGGCCTATCACCCGGAAGGCGTACAACAATACTCCTAAAATCGCAATCTGGGCATAGCCAGAGTGGAATAAGACGGGTGGCGTTAGGGACAAGAGGGTGAAATACCCTCTCTTTCTCTCTCTCTCTCTCTCTCTCTCTCTCTCTCTCTCTCTCTCTCTCTCTCTCTCTCTCTCTCTCTCACGCACATACACAAACAAACACACATACACACACACACGTGTTCACCAAATATGACAATTCCCATTTGTGGAAAATTAACGACAGATGTTTTTAATTTAGTTACCATCTCAAAACTAGCTTGCCTTTATTCCCTCAATACACCTCCCTTTCACACTTTTGCCAGACTTTCTTTACAAGCCTCTTCTTACCTCTTTTCTTGGTCGGAGAATATTAAACGACCAGCTTCGCGTACACTCATCCTTGGTCGAGGCTCTGAGATGGGGAGCTTTAACCCGCCCCCTCCCCCTTCTCGTCACCGATTTGAACTGAAATTTTTTTACGATGCATCCCTCCCATCCCTACCATACACTGCCTCAGTTTTTTCTCTTTTAACATTTTAACGAGTAAGTTTGCGGTGACGCGCCAGGAAGGAAATTTTTGAACACCGGGCCGAAATAATTAGCCCCAAATGGCCTAAATTGGTTTCTCATTTATCCACCCTGAATTGAGCTCACGGTGTGGGCGTTTAGCATTTGCCTCTAGAAGAATCTATTGATCTTCATGCCCATTACAGGTACCAGAGTCCAAACTGTCAGTTGTGGTAAATAAAAAACATTAGAACGGACAATTGTGCTATCGTAAGTGAGAAAGAAAAACGAGAATAGAAAGTAAATATAAACATAGAAGCGATTAAAAACAATATTGCTCGGATCGGCTCAAAGATTCTCGCTACGCTGAAGTATCATGTATTCACGTGTTATCTTAAACTCGAGCTCTGATTGGAGGATGGGAATCTCGAAATTTGAGTCGAGCCAATCAGTATTGGGGTCTATGACACAAGCAAGCACTACAACGACTTGCATATGTAAATCCCCTTCAGCATTCGAAATTAATTGTATATACTGTCAAAAATGCATAAAGCAAGCAAACACGCTAATTCTCGAAGTCGCTCAAGTAATGTCATTCGATTGTCTAAGACGTTACCCCTCTCAAATCTCCCAACACAACAAGACAAGTTATCCTATATTTCTCTTATCGAGGTGAGTGACAGTAAATTACATGTATTTGCCTGAGAGGGAGAGAGAGATGGCGTCATCTTGGAAATTAATGAGGATCGAGAAAGTGAAAAAGTTCATTGGTCACTTTGTGACCACCACACAAATGAACACGGCCTTCGTCGTCAACTCCAAACAACGACAGACATACCACATGAAAAAAAATTTCAAGAGACCAATAGGGAGGTCTTTGTCATAGGTGGAAGAGTTAGAATGGGATGAATAGTTCGTTCCGATCACAGATGGCCCAGAAATTGCGATGATAGATGAAGTGTTGTCTGATTTGTCTTCTCATCCGAAAACCTTTTCCTCCTCACCAAATCCATTTTCAACCGGAAAATTGATCCGCAACTGAAAACTTTGAAGCCAGGACCCATTTCCCACTTCAAGTGGTTGACTTTAGCCTATCGCTTTAGGCACAACGTACCCCTCAAAGAATCCTTTTAAAACTAAAGTTAAGAAGAACCTGCACTCTCTCATCTTCTACGTGGTCACCAACTACATTCCTTGCCAGTTTGCGATGAAAACTCGACCACACATTTCTGACGCTGCTAATCACATTCTTTTCTAAATCAAATGTCTCCGCCTCTTTCCTCAATCAACGGAAGACATAGTGTTCCCTTACATCAAGTCATGGAACGCGCACCCAGAAAATCTGCTCGTTCGGTGTGAAGTCGCTGAGAAAATTCGTTCCTCCTCCACTTGACTTCAATGCGAACACAATTGCTGAACTAATCAATTTGGATTCAGTTACAATTTACAAGTATACCCTTACTTGCTATCTCACCATTGCCGAACTTCAGGATTTGATTCTCAACAAATTTAAATTGCCATCTTTTCCAAACCACACCCAATCTGTGGAGCGCCTGATATGTGAATTAACAATTGCATACTGTAAAGTTGCTGGTCATGATGAAGAGCGATGGGTATATTCGCGCGCTAATGGCTTCGACAAAATTTTAGGGGGCGAAAATAATTTTCTATTTACAATCTCTCTATTTCTCATAGTAACAGCGATGATATGTATTTTTCTCATACGTTTTGTCTTTCTTGCGTTCATTTGATTTGATGTTTCATTAAATAGGATTTCTTGCTGCTTGGAATTTAGTTATGTTATGAAAATATAATTTAATAAGATAAACTTGGAAAAAGATAGGTTTTCTCGGTGTTTAAGCTCATATCCAATGAGCGGCTTCTAATACAGTCACGTAACCAATGATGAATATCAGAATGCAGGATATTGATTGGATTTATAAATATATTAATGTATCCCTAAAAATATCTCTATGGTTGAATTGGACGGACGTAGGTTAATTTGTTTTCATTTTGCAATAAATTAATTGTTATTCAACCGATTTATTTTACCACAACTTTTCATATTTAAAATCGGCCGATTTCATTTCCCCTTAATGCCTTCTCATGAGATTTAAAAAACACGTATTTTAAATATACTGACATAGACTTGACAAAGGAACATGAAGATGATGACTCTAATATCACGATTACGCTAGTTGACGATTGGGGGTTTTTCCCTCCACCCGGCTCATCTATTAAAAGGCTTCCTCAAATGATAGTAAACCCAAAAGAGGTTTGCTGGACTTTTTGGTTCCCATATGGGTCCATTTTCTAGTGAGAATGAGGGGCTTATATCTAGGAGGTAGCGTTCTCCTCAAGATGGATTTATAACGCAGCATATCCAATACACAAGCCTGATCCCACTCCTAAGCAAGGCTCTCCAGAAATAGCAGAGGTCCCCAAGCAAAAAATACTGTAGTGAAAAAAGAATGATAGAGGTTACCCTCTATCCAGGTACACCGGACGCAGGCAGGTTGTTCGGCGTTTCGATGGAGAATTTGGCCGTGCTGATGTCTTTGACTCCGCCGGCTTCAAGCGCTTTTTGGTTATTCGTTCGACTGATGAAGCAAGCTTTACTTATGGATATATACTCAAGCAGCCTTGTATTTTACCTTTTTCCAAGGTAAAAAGAACCAAATGTCTCTCTGACTTTGGACGTAAGAATTTTGGTCACTGTCTTTTATCGAATCCAGAGGGCCAAAATGATTGTTCTTCAAACCATGCATGGTACATCTGTGTGGTTGACTCCACGCTCTACCTTTCATGTAAATGAATAACCTTTCGCATAATTCTTCCTCACGTTATTTGGAGACCATGTGAGGTTGTTTGTTTTTTCATCCCACCATGTAAAACGTCACTTCCTGTTCAAGAACATTCCAGAGCTTTCCCCCTGGTGACAAGGAGAGAACTAGCCGCTTTGTTTTTCGCGCCTCGCTGCTAAAAGCTGACTTTTGCGTCCGCATCAAGGATTAAGATGTCTGGAGCTTTCTCGCTCTCTTCTCCAATTAACCCCTTTCCCCCTTCAGTCTCACTCGTACAAATACGCGGTTTGGCTTCGAGATCTCTGAGTCCCGCCCACACTACAAGGTCGTCCTCATCGTCCCGAGTCGAAAGTCTCGTAAGCGTTCAACCAACATCAATACCCTTCTACGCCGTGATTCTACCCCAGTCAATTGGTAGCTTTTGTGAACGACAATCCTTGGAAGTTGCGTGACAGTCTCCCTTCGTTTAATCGATCCGAAGAAAATCTCCATCGATTACCTTTGAGGAAAAGAAGTTTCCTCTTCTAGAGATTAAGTTTAATCACTAATTCTCCGTCGAGCCTCATCCTTGAAGATTGGCTATCGTCATCGCTATTCTTCGGAAGGTTGGACCAGATCGTGCCCCCACTTTCCTCATCCCGAGCAGGACCTTCCTCGAAGTCAAGCCCCCCCTCCTTTTGATCTGAGCATAGTAATGCTATTTAATTAATTTTATTCTAGAATTCATCATTATCATAATTAATAACCCCAAGAGACTATTTCAGTTAAATAATTCTCTTTGTTTATTTTATCTAATATTTGTAAATAAAATTATATTTTTGCTGTTGTCATCTTTAACTAACCTTGAACGATACTCTCGGCCTATTTAAGTAAACCTCGCCAACCATTTATGCACTTTCCTTGATTGTTAAAGATTTGAAACCCAACGCCTCGAGTTTGACCTCCTGGTCAATCGTTAATCCCTGCGAACAGTCCTTAAACTTTTCGCGTAGCAAGTCGTTCCCCCCACATAATATAGGAGTGGTTTATGGTATAGAGTGGTGTACCACGAGACTATACAAGGGAACCGCGAGACTACTCCATCAAGGACATTAATGAGAAGCTGACCTACTAGGGTGAGGTAAGGGCTGAGTGAGTGATGGGAAAGATGGAGGGAGCTCGAGACCCCATCGCTCGACATTCTATCTCCCTTCTTATCGAATTAAGCTCGCTAAGTCGGTGAGTTTTGGATAGTATCGGCTCTGTGTGAAGGCAATCGGAGTGTTAGCGTGGCGAGGTTATCACTGACACCTCTTTGGCCATGTAAATAAATCATTTTGCTGTGCAAAGAAACGTGAAAACAAAATTTGTGTAATCTGTTTTAATATTGTGCACCGACAAGTGCGGGGATTATGGGGAATTCACCCTACCTCCCGTAAGCAAAGCGATCAGTATCTTTTTGGTAAATGGTTCTGGCCGTCTAAGTTTCTGGTCATTCCAGGACTTTAAGCATGGTAGCCCTCTCGCCCATTAGGAAACGTACAGTTGAATCTACCTCCCCACGGAAGCCACGATGATCTAGCTGGTGGATGCCCCAGCTATCACTTTTTACCTCCCGGTTACAGTTTCACGAGAAACGACGTGACCACACAGCTTCAGATTGCCCCTTAGAGGACACTATGCTATGCAAGGTTACAGTAAACACAGCCCAATTCTTTTGGAAGTTTACCTATGGAAGGAGGGTACCAATGAAGGAGTTTCAAATACTATCCTATGCCCTAAGATGAGAGGACAGCAACCAGTAGTCCGTCCCATTAAAAAAGCAAGGGAACCCCAATTCCAAATTATCACACACACTCTCTCTCTCACACACACACACACACACACACACACCCCACCAAACAATTTGAGGAAGAGGTATAAGAAGACTCGTGTGTTAAGCCTAGTCTCCTCAAGTAAAGATGTGAAGGTTAAAGCGCCAGCATCACATTCCGCGGCTGGTAGCACTCCGAGCTTTGTCTCCCGGGGCCTAAGGCTATTCCTGCTTTGGTCACCAATAGGATCTCTTTAAGGAGAGCCTCGATAGTTACTTCAAAAAGATCCAGAAATAAATTTCCTCTAATGGAATTGCCGTGCAGTCTGGGTTAACTGTGAAGAGCTGGGAAGGTTCGTTTCCTCGCATTCCTATCTCCCTTGCCCCCTTCAAGAAAATAAAATATATCTACTTTAGAGCGCAAACTGTTACATATTCTGAACCATGTATCTCATAGTTCTGAACAGCGCGGGTTTCAGGTTTGTAGATATGGTTATGCCCTTCTGCTGCCGTCATCGGCCTCACCCTGATCCGAACCTTTCAAATTTGAGGCGAGGCTAGTGGGGTTAGACGTTCACTGATTCTTTGATCTTGTTTTTTATTGTCGCATCACCTTGGAGGCGCTCACTCGCAGGTATAGAGACTCTTGTATGCACGCCATAAAAAATCTTTCTTAGCTAGCGTTCAGCATGTGAGGGGTGCTGATAGGTTTTCTGGTATTTGATAGGATTAATCTAGTACTTTTCTACCGCTTCATTGTTCGCTCAAATCTTGACTCCGGAAAAGAGAGTCGATCATCCGCACCCAAACGTTTCTTTCCTTTGCATTTGGTGCCTTCTGCACGTCCACTATAGGAAGTATACTTGTCGACTCAAGTGAGATGCAACTCGCTTTTCTTCTCCCATAGTTTCTGATATGCTTATACACGATAGTTCAACATCTCCCCCATTCGGCAAAGCACTCTTATGTCGTGCAAAGCAGATCTCTATGGTACCTGTGCTGAAGAGAGACCTAATTTGTGCACTAAATCTATCCCTGTCCAGAGAAGGAAACTTTTTAAATAGTTTTGAAGTCACTCTCACGCCGCTGGTGCTGATTTTTCTGTCTGAGACGCCACTTTAAAAGATACCACCATAGAATATTTGTCGCCACGCCTCAATTTCCAAATCTTTCGCAGCACGGAGGGTATTGCACACTGAGCTGTGCCCGCATACACAAGTGCGTTCGAGTTAGCTTCTGCCATACTTCCCAGTGTTTGAAACCAGCAGTGTTCTATCGGGCCCATCTGGTTGAGATATAATAGTATCTATGCCTGGTTTGGATACCATTTTGGGCTCCATAGCGACTTTACAAAACGTGCACATGTGTTGCCACAGCTACTGCTAGTCGAATAAATTAGAGAAAATCTTCCGATGAATCTCTGCACATGTCGGGATTTCTGGGAACAAATGCATTGATGAGAGGGCCATTCTGTCTGCTTGGACGGAGGTACCAAACCCGAATTCGGCTTTTATTTCACTGGTGACATGGTAGGGATCAGGACAGCCCTCCAAACTGTATAGCAAAGAAGATGGAAGAGGACACTAGGGAATTTAAAGTTGCATGCCATCGTGCCACGAGTATTCTTGTAGACCTATCCCCTTAAGAGGCAACGCTATTAATGAATTTTGTGTCGTCTCCAAATCAGCACACTCACGGGACGCAGTGTGGCTGAACATTTCTGTAAAGAATGGTGAGTAACTCAGATTATACAGCACATTTTGGTTCAATCTCTCAGTCTGGACAAGTGTGCGCGTGGTATCTACCGAGACGACAGGGGTCACTACCGTCTATCTTTTGTGCGCAGGCGCCTCTACGCCAGGTTGTGCTGTCATAGAGTTCTTGGAGGAGAAAGAACTCCCCCTCCTCTCTCCCAGTTGCTTCTCTGTTTTTCATTTTCCTTGCTTATCGTTTGGCCCCACCGGAGGGGTTACGAATATAAAGACCACTGTATTCGATAATGAGGGTGCCCGAGCAGCTAGTGCATCTCCTTACGGAACGTGGACTTAAGTAGGTAAATATCATTAACCGGCGTTGTTCTTTGTCTTTATTCCCATATCCTCTGGATTGTCTTCCTTCCAAAACATCCCTTTCAAAGAAGAGTGCAAAAGATAAACGATAAACCAGACTGTTTCTTTCTACGCTTTGAACCCATATGCCAACTAAGTAGACCATAACCTTGCTTAGCCTTGCTTCCTTATTTAACGCTCCGAAACTGTTTAGCCGACTTGCCAAAGTAAACGTTTTGTTTACTTTAACGACACATTTAAACACGGTTGTGGTGAACCGTGTAGAATGTGATCTCTAGGTGATATTGATATCGAGCTGGATGTTTTTTTCCGTACTCAAAGAAGGTAGCTAGATATATGACTTCTAAAGGGGATGCCCCTGTTTGTATTACACTTCATCCTAGCCTTAACTTTATTAATGTGACCCGTTTCAATGAGCTAAAAAATTAGGATTTATCTGGTACAATCAATTTTCCGTCAACTTCTCTGGAATAATTACAGACGATATAAATGACCAAATGCCCATTTTCGCCATCTTCTCTCTCCAAACCAAAGCAGAGCACTTTACCCATAAATTATGTCGCAACCAACCAAACAAACCTCTATAGACAGCGTAAGCTTTCTCTACTTACTGTGACTTTTACTCAAAAATCAATACGACTTAAAAACTAACTTACAAAAGTCCTCAATCTTTTATTACTAACAATAAAGTCGTGTATCCTCATAAATATGGATTCTATCCAAACGCTATGACTGAGGCGATTCATAAATTTCTTATCAAAATTGCTCACCCTCACTTATTCCATTTATTCAAACGAATCGGACTCTGTGGCATCATTAATCTTACGTCCTCTCCGACAACCCCTCAGCAATCAGAAGCCACTGATGACATTATTTAAGCCCCGTCATTTATCTCCATAGGAATCCCCCAGGGCTGTGGCTTAGACCCCTCTTCTCTTTCTAATTTACATTAATGGCACTTTCCGTTCTTTCAATTTAGTCTTTTTCACAGACTTTGCTGATGCCACTTCTGCATCTGTGACTCACATCAACAAACATACAGACGCTCTCGTTAGCCTCGTGGTTACAGCGTTCGATTTTTGGCGTCGAGGCGGGGGATTAATCCCACTGAGAATGAATACAAAAGTTTCCGCGGGGTCATAATCTATTCGCCCATTAGGCGGATACGCTGATATTCACCCCGGCGGAGATAAGTAAACCAACATAGCCATTCACAACACCTCCAACATTTACTTTCCTGTCTGCACAGCACATCGCTGCTGATGGAGTACTATTGTCCGCTATGGGGGCACTCATATCTACATACCCCCGGCACGAAACGGACATCACCATCCGTTGGGTCACGAAAGGTTCTAAAATCGATGGTTAGTGTCAAAACACACCATGCAGCCTAGACAGGCCCCTACCCCCTCTATCAAGAAGGACCGGCTCTTCGTGCCTTTGAGCTCACCAGTAATTGTGATTCTGATCTTAATGTGAATTTCAATATTCGGTTGGGTGATTTCGTCCACGATTAGAGTGGGTGAATGGCGCTCGCTACAACCTACTAACTAATAACTAGTTATGGGACGATACCAGATTTTCAAGCGAGTACCGATACCGAGTACGATACCACTGTATATTCCTGATTCCGATACGAATACCGAGTACTTTTATATATATATATATATATATATATATATATATATATATATATATATATATATATATATATATATATATACGTACGTGTTTGTGTATTAGTAAATACTTATATAGGTTTCTATTCATTTGTTTGAAAAATAATACTACTGAACAATGGGGCTTTGTTGAATTCTTCAAGCTATTACAACAAGCTGTTACAAAATAGAATACTTAAGCATCCAATAATACAACTAATTCCTTTAGCAACCAAATAAAAACAAGGGTGACCCCCCCAAAAAACATGCCTGCACACACTTTATATGATATATCCTTCATTCATTCACTAATCACCCTTACTTTGCAGGACATGAGAGAAGCAACGCCTGTGAACACAACTAGATCTCAATGGGAGCTCCAGCAAAGAATATACTGCTTCAAACATTACTACAAGACAGACTCGTTCAAGAAAGTGCAGGCCACTTTCGTGCATCAGTCTGAATGTGAAAAAGCCGCCTCCAAGAGCAGAATTCAGGACTGGGTGCACCACTTCCAGAACTATGGGATAGTGGAGAACCTCAATGCAGCCAGTGACAACCGTCCAAGCCATTCAGGGCACCTGAGGAAGCGTACAGCTGAGCTGTTCGAGAGCGTGAAAGAGTCAGTTCAGCAGAGTCCAAAACTCTCTGTGCGCAAGCGAAGTCAGTCCCTCGGTATATCCCGTAAGACTTACAGGAGAGTGCTAGTAATGGATGTAAAGGCCTACCCATACAGAATATAGACGAAGCAGACCCTTGCAGTCTCAGACAAGGAGTAGAATAAGGCTATGGCAGTCAAGATACGGGAGAAGATTCAGGAGACCCCGACTTTCATTAATCTCCTTTGAGAGTGCTAGTAATGGATGTAAAGGCCTACCCATACAGAATATATACGAAGCAGACCCTTACAGTCTCAGACAAGGAGTAGAAAAATGCTATGGCAGTCAAGATACTGGAGAAGATTCAGGAGACCTCAACTTTAATTAATCTCCTTTGAACCTCGGATGAAGCTCACCTCCATCTTGAAAGAAAGGTAATATCGAAGACAAATGTCTTCTGGGGTACCTCCAGACCAAATAAGGTAGCCATCAAGCCCCTACACTCCCCTAAGTGCACGGTATCGACTGCAATCTCAGCCAGAGGCATCATCGGACTATTCTTCTTCTGGTAATCTGGCGCGACAGTGAAAGTCACCAAGGAGTGGTATGTTGAGGTCTTCAAAACCTTTAAGAGGAAGCTGCAGACCCTTTTCCCGTCGCTTATGAGGAAGTTCTGGATCTATCAAAATGGATCAAACTCTCACACCTAAAACCTCTCCCGAGATTGGCTGAAAGAGAACTTTAGTGGCTGTGTGATCAGTCTCAAGACTGATTTGGAGTGGGCATCTCACAGCCCAGACCTTAGGCCCCCAGATTTCTTTCTCTGGAACTACCTTGAAGATAGAGTGCACGGAGGGAGACCCAGGGCCATCACGGAACTCAAGGAAGCCATCAGGGAGGAGATCAAAGCCTTTAGTCGGTCGGTTTATAAGGACGTCATGGACAACTTTGTGCTGTGCCTCAAGAAATGCACAGAGCTAAATGGATGTCATCTCGAACATGTGTTCTAGAATAAAGAAGAAAAGTCCAAAGACTCTCATGTTTTGATATGATGTTTTTAAGCAAAATAAACGAGTTATCACCAAAGTTTCATTCAATCCTTGTAGAAAATTAAGAAGGCAGGCCTATCGAAATTTGGGGCCCGTTTTGGGGGAGTCACCCTGTAAGTGTAAACTTGAATATTAGTCGTACTTCAAACCCAATATTCTAAATAATTTTTCATTAAAAATAATTTTTTACGCATTTGATTATAGATTGAAAGAATATTAATACAATAACAAATCTTGAGTCATATGTTTCGTGTTTGTTCGTTTGAATGAACGCTGTTTGAATATGTTCGAAATGATTACTCTCTAACACTACCGTATATTTCATGTCACTGTTCATATTCATTCTGCAATGGGTGAAAATTGAATATGAATATCGAAGGAATACGAGTATAAAACAAATAATATTTATAGATAAAAGTTGTACATAAAGATTAAAGAGTCTATTTAAAGCTTAACTTTCAGCTGTTTTAAACGAAATAAAATGCGTCGGAAAAAACGATGGAACAAAAATATAAATTAATTCGTTTGGTAGCAGATGTACATACAATATGACTATATGGAACGGCTTTGATTTCAAACTAATTGCATGTATTTTTGTGTAATAATAATTTCCATTGTGACCGAAGTGACTCTTTAGAAATTCTAATCTTTTGTTCAAGATTTACCCAATAATAATGGAGATGAAAATAATGTAAAATTTTCCCTCATTTATGACAGCACGTGTACACTATTTTCAAAATCTTTTTGAACGGGATAAAATTACCGGAATTTACAAGTTAAACATTTAAATAAAATTATATTATTTATATCAAACTAACTGCAGTCATTTGATTGATTGCAATTACGTGAATTTTTCACGTACGGGTAAACTAGTAGTTTGGCCTGTGCTTGTTCCTTTTGGTTCCCTGAAAAACTAAGGGTTTGAAAGGGTCATAAAATGTTAAATTTTGTGTAAATAAATTAGGTGCAAATTATGTGAATTTTTTCACATAAGAATATAATCATTAAATGGAATGAAAATATGTATTAAAATGATTGCATAGTGTCTTGGGAATTAATGGGCAAGTATCGGATTTTAATATCGGAAATGAGACATAAAAGTCCCGATACCGATACGAGTTCCGATACCACTAAAAACAACCGATACTACCGATATTCGATACCGATACTGAGTACTCGTCCTATCACTACTAATAACCAACATGCAATAATTAGTACCCTTGAACTACGCTCTCTAATATCAATCCCTGGCTTACTACTAACAGACTCTAAATAATCTCTATGATATTCTCATTTAATAAGTTTATCAACTTCCCTCCCTTACTACTACACAACTAGTCTATTAATTCATAGTATTCGACTCATTTTCTTGGTGTTCACATTGATAAATATATTACAATTTCACACCTTTAAAGAGCAAATTCCGATTCTACAACTCCTTAATTCTCTCTAAAATCGTTTATGGAATCATTATCGGGAGCTTAATTAGCTCTACCAATTCCACTAAACTACATAACTTTCTTCGAAGAAAATGGAAACCCTGTAGATTTGATTACCCAGCCATCATCCCAATTTCAACCCAAATTATTCTCTTTTAACTCAATGGAATTCTTTAAAATTTTCGTAATACAATTTGTATTTTCATCGCTCTGATTTCTCTCTTACAAAAAATATTGTTATTGCGAAGAACTTAATCAGTAACCAATCTAATATGCAGTATCAGCAGCAAAGTTGAGTTAGCTGATGCTGCTGCAACAGCAATCATTACTGCGCCATGGAACTCTTGCTAGCCGAATGAATACGTCTTCTGACCTCGCGGACATAAACGTCAGCGCACGTAAGATCTGGCCACCAATTGGTGGAGGCGCTGTGCTCACCCCGTTTTCGGGTTGGTAGATCTTACACCTCACACATAGCCAATCACAACACTGCTTTTTTCTCTATCACGTCTTCACACCACAACACACACAGACACACACACACATTATATTCCAAGGAATCCTGCCGATGGGTTTTATGGTGTATTTGGCGAGATTCGCTTCTCACGGGCATTTGAGAGGGCTTCCGTCGGGTTCAAAGAGAACCTCCAGCATCTAAACGTCATTACTCGGATGAGCTCCGTGACGCTGAACTTAACGGCCCATCTAATCTAAGGTTTATTCTGTCCTAGGGCTTTCCTTCTCGTTAGCCTGCCTGTTCTGACTTGGGACGAGTTGCACAACTAGACTTCGCATATGCAGCGACAGTATCTCGGCCGCATTTAATGTGTGTCCAAAGATTATATTCAATACTCGTACCTCTTTAGCATCTTATCATTTTTTAGAAAAAGTTTATGATTTTTTTTCAGGTACGCTTATGAATGTAATAAGCACAATTCAGTAAATATTTACAACTATTTATCTCTGGTATTATATAGTTTATTGTCCTATTTCTGAAATCCCCTAAGAAAGACCATCCACCCATTTTGGAGAGGAAGCATTTGGAGATCAAATGGCCATGAAAAAGGAAATTTCCCAAGCAGAGAAGAAATATAGCGCAAAAGAATTAAGTAAAGAGCTCTGCAAATTTTAAAAGATTCGAAACGAGATCATCGCAACGTGAGGGAAATTGTAGATAACGGCAGCCAAGAAAGAAAAGACTCAATCAGAATTTTTCGCTCTTAACCCTCGAAATCTTTCTCAAATCGAAGGAGAGATGGCTAAAAAACCTTATGTAGAGTCAAAACTATTTATAAAGCTATTGTGTACCTTTTCACATATATATATATATATATATATATATATATATATATATATATATATATATATATATATATATATATATATATATATATATATATACATGAAAACTGACCTTAGTAAAGTTATTTTCACATTTAAATCAAGTCATTCTGGATGGGCCGGATGTTGTGCAAGATGCTGGGCTGTTAATGGACGTCAGGGGAAGCAGTTCACCTAGCGACAACTAAGGAACGGAAGGTGGAGGAATTGGGGCTTTAATTGTTGGAGATAAACTAGTAGGACCTTTCAGAGTGGATGAGAGCGTCAAAATGGATTCAAAGGTACTGCGAGTTCCTAAAGAAAAACTTCTTGCTCTGGTTCCTCTTTCCCAAATCCGTCTAAAGGGCCTCTGTTCTTTTGTCTCCGATGACTATTGGCGGAGGAATCTTTTGGGATCTCAGCACTTTTAAGGTTTTATGTCAATCCGGAATGTTTCCGGATTGACAACTCTGTCAGCAGAGTTGGACAGAGGTTATGTGATCATCTGTGTATGTTTGTCTTTCTGTTTTCCCGCAAGATATCTAAAAGGCTATTGACGGATTTCAATGAAACTTTGTGGAGGAGTAAGCATTGGAAAAAGGAAAAGTAGAGTAGATTTGGGATGATCCAGATCCGGATACAAATTCTGTATCACTTAATCACATTCCTGTCACAATATTATAAGAAATAATCTGTTAGCCAAATTCAAAATATCCAGGGATTAGCAACCTATGACGTTTTACGAACATCCGTAATTTGATCCGGATCAGGATCCAATTTGCCATTATGGAGAATCCGTTTTTGTTGATAATTCTCAAACTGCTGAAGATAAACACATGATTCCTGGTGCGAGGGAGTGGGAGGGGGGTGAAGGAATTATACGGTGTTACTTAATTTGGCCTCAGGCTGATCCGGAGTAGAAATCCGGATTCATTCCCCATTTAAAGAAAATCATAATTTTGTTAATAACTCACAAACTACTAATGATAAACACATGATTTATAATGCTAGACATATGGTTCCATGGTCTATAAATTAGATCATATCACTAAATTTATGTATGAGGCAGATCTGAAATATGTTATGCACATAATAGAGCAATGCAATATTCGAGACCCTTGTACATTGGAGGAGGTATCAGTATCCGGATCCAAGATTTTTTTTATTTCTCTTTTAAACCATGTAGAGATGGAACATGTTTTGACATTTTAGCGAATTTATAGGAAACAACAAATTGTGTAGATCTAAGATTCAATGAAAAAAAAAACAACCATATTAAGTTGACTATTATTTAGGAATATGTGTGATTTAATGGGGGTTCGGATAGATCTAATTATTCTATCCAATCCGAGACCGAAATTAAAATTTTAATGGATGTAGAATGTAAAGAAATTCAGTCACTTAAAGGTTCGTTCTATACTAAAATAATTTATGGCCTAAGGTAGTATAAGTTAAGACTATACAATCCAAAATAGCCCTCATAAAATAGTTTGGGGTCATCTGGACCTACTTTTTTATTTATTTTAATAATTTCGGTAGTAACTTCATACGTAACTATAGATCGCTATGGATTTGGACGTAAATCCACTCTCATTTTCACTAAATGCAAGTCAGGATTCCCATATCATTTTGGCCTATGTGACGATGTACTGATTCTTTTATATATGTAGGAAAACCACTATTCTCGTACAAGACGCCCCCTCGCGACTGCATTAGGAAGCGACCCTTCGGTCCTTCTTTAGAGCGGAGTATGGTGGGAGAGAGATAATAAATTGTAGTTTTAGAAGTTCAAAATCGATGAGCGACACAATTTTAAGTCTTTGTCTTAGTTCGGTCTGGAAAGCATTTCAATATTTTTCGCGTTTTAATGAGACTGGCGTTGGTGGTGTTATATGGTCTGAGTGCTTTCTAGTCTTACTCATGTGTTTCTCCTAGTTTTCATTTATGCTCTTTGGTTTAGATTTGCGCTCCTACTAAATATTCAGTTGATTGCATCGGAAAATACTTCATTTGCTTGTAGCTCGAGAATGCTTAATCAATAGCTGAATGATGTGGATTTCGACGAGCCATGATGGATGCAGTTTTGGGGATGTTTGGGTTGACTCGGATGACCTGTGATAGGCCCTTGTGTCTTTTGTCATCCGTTGAATTATGTTAGGTTATTCAATTCTATTTTCAGTCCTATATCTAGTGACTACTCATTTAGAATTCATTATTCATCATAAGGGCAGAAAAGACGTCAGATCCGACCAATATTGAAATGAGGTGCGCAATTCGTTTGCATATTGTTTTGCATAGCCATGTAATAGCATAAATAAACATAAGTTATATTAGGAGGGGCGGTCAATAAGTTTTGCAATTCGGATATAAGGAAACGAGATATTAGGAAAAGTGTTTGATTATTTTTCAATATAACTACCCTCGACCTTATGCACTTGCGCCACTTGTCCCTGAGGCTTCGAATTCCCGACAACCAGAAATCTCCCGAATACTGTCCAATCCACTCGTGGACGGCGAGCTGGACATCTTCATCGTCCCCAAACCGGCGTCCACGCAGTGTACCCTTGAGCTGGCTGAATAAAAAGTAGTCGCTAGGGGCCAGATCTGGACTGTAGGGGGAAGGGTTGAGCTCCTTGAATCCGCACTCGCGCAGGGCAGCTTGTGCAACTCTGGCCTTGTGGACTTTGACAACGTTGAAGTCGATCATGGGGCGTGAGGTTTCTAGGGACCCAACGGGCAGAGACCTTGGTCATGGCCAAATTGTCGTGGATGATGTTGATAACACTTACATGTGATATTCCCAGTTCTCGCTCGATTTCTTCGACCTTCACCCGTCGATTTTCGAGGATCCTCCTCTCCACACGGGCCCCAATGTCCTCGTTGGTCACGTCTGACGGGCGTCCTGGACGGGGGTCATCTTCAAGGGACTCACGACCATGGCGGAACTCCCTCTTCCAGTGAGAAATGGTTGCATAGGAAGGGGCGGTATCGGTGTACACTGCAACCATGCGTTCATGGATCTCTTTTGCATTCTTGCCTTCCTTGGTCGAAAATTTGATCACTGCGCGGTGCTCAACCTTCTCCATTGTTGAAAGATTTGTGACTGACGATCTGCGATCAGCTACTGCTTCTTAAATAGACGAGGCAGGAGCGTTCGGCTGCAGGTCCTGACTTGTCATAACTTGTTCTAACACCCCCACAAAGAGCCATCCCCCTTCCTCTGTTTTGCCCTAACGATTCGCAAAATTTATTGACCGCCCCTCGTAAATATAAAATATTCCTGTTTCTAAGGATGTATGCATTTCTTATTTATGGTCATATCATTTATAATCATTGAAGTTTATTTGAGGTTGCGTATTTATTGGACACCTAATGAGGCCTTCTCGATCAAATTTAATATTTTTTCCCAAAAAAGTTTTCAGACAGTACTACGAAACTTTAATTTACACTGGGAATAGGATGTATAAAATGTTAAGTTCTCGCAAGAGAAATAATAAAGGGAAACGCCGCTTCGTTCTCTGAAGCCTGATGAATTCGAGAAAGTGGACGAAAACGTCAAATTATCCAGTGGTTTCTTTTTTTTCAAGATGAGTCGTTTATAAATGATTGAAGTATCTGCATTCATTGCAAAGATTGGGTGGGCTTTGGAGAGAGGCCCCTTTCAAATTTAGTTACAAACACGTCTAAAAATATCTTAAAATAAATAAAAACTGATAATTAAAAATAACCTTTAATCGCACATTTAGCTGTTATAAATTCGTCCAAAAGATGGTCATTTATTCCTTTAAATATATATCTTAAGCCCTTGTCTTAATCCTTAATTCAAACACAACCAAAGTACTTCACTTAAACTCCACGAACACCTAATGCCAAAATCAGTATGTATGAAACAGGCTGAGAGAGACAACACTATTAAAATTCTTAAATTGCATGTTTATACTGAGATAGCCGTCAGAAGGTGTGAATCGTTGGTAATAAACTTAGCAAAACAACAACAGCAATTATAATTCTGCATCAGACCCAATCAAGCTTCAAATTTCGGGCTCCTTCATAAACATGATAAGGTATCAGATATCTGTGTTAAAGAATGGAAGAATAGTTAGATGATAATTCAGAGATAGATAAATACAAGAACAGATAGATGGATAAAATAGGCAAACCAGAAGTGAGAAAGGGAGAGAGAGGGGGGGAGGAGAGAGAAAATAGCGCAGCCTTAGAGCAATTCAGGGCCATTTAATTGACTATTTCACGATTCCTCACGTATTCACTCTCAATAACTTCACCAGTTTCTTCAATCACAGCCCCCCACCCCCCAACCCTCAAGCATCCTTAAGTACATTCCTTTGTTGATATTTGCTTTAATTTGTCCGTAAATGCAATAATCAATGACCCGCTTCCTAAAACCTATTTATTAGCGAAATAAAACCGACGGGGGGCGGGGAAGGGGGCATCTCTCCCAAAAATATCTACCCCCCCGAAAGTGGAGACAATCTTCATCCCTCATTTTGCAGATTCAACCCTGCGCCGAGAGGACAGACAGCAGTAAAAACGCCAGCAGTAGAGAGAGGACACATCGCTTGACCTCCGCCGCCCGCATCGTCCAACCGGGCGACCTTCCACCGCAAGAACTCCAGAACACTGCTTCGAATCCTGACAGCTTCAAATGGGGAATGGAACAATTTGTCATTAAAAAAAAACACCCATTAATAGGAATTAGATTGTAAAAAAAAATTAATGGAAAATGTGAAAGGGTTTCATATCCCGAAAAAAGAGGAGACTTCTTGGTGCGCTAAAAATTAGTAGATTACGCAATTCTCCCCCATCGGCTCTGTGCTTGGATGCCCATCTGAGTGAGTGCCCACCGTCTATGTAACGTGAGTATCGACCCCCCCCACACACACTCATACAGAAAAAACATTGTCAGGTGGACCCGAATCTAGACTTCCAACTAACAACTAACCATAGTAAATGTGGTTTAACTTCACCCAACGTCGAAAATCTGGCGCTCACTTCGCTCGTGTCACCTTTGCCAATAAAACTTTATAAATCGCTACAATGAATCTACTTTCATCTACTTTCATCCCGCGGTAGAAAAATGGCGAACGGGGAAAGGATCATCTATTTTCCTGGGAACAAAAAATGGAAGATGCAAATGGAGACTTGGAATGCGACCATCTTTTCCCCCAAAGGGCTTGCCTTTGGGAGAATTGCGCACCCTCCGTCTTCCTAGCACTGCAAGTATATACGCTATGTACTTTTTACACATTTTTATTTACCCTAACTTCACCACTTGCTTTACGAACTTCTCCTGCAAAGGCATTCTTGCGGAGATACCCTCGTTGGTTTTCGCCTTTAATTCAAGAAATATGGCTAAAATTTTCACCTCGAGACCATAAGAAATAATAATAGAAGGAGCAAAGTTTTGACGTCCTTTCAGACGGGACGAGCCACGGGCAAGTCCATTAAAACTTTCCCTTCGAAGACAAATTCGGCCTAAACAAGCTCCCCCCCCCCCCGCCCCAACCCGTTCCGCACCGCCATTGTTGCCCTATTTAGATGTTTTGGATGGGGGTAGAAAGAGGGGGCCATGATAAGAGGAAACCACATAAATAGGGTTCGCGAACTGGGGTACGCAGCCCCCTGTAAGTTATCTTAGGGTTTTGCGGGTTTTTAGATGGATATGAAATTAGATGAAGTGGCGAAAGCGAAAATGGACGAAGGTGGGTAAAGAGATGGAGCGAACTGTGGCAGACATATACAAATGTATGGTTGCACGCCCCAAATCTTTGCCTCTCTTCTCCCAATAAATTCTCGAGAAGGAATTTATAAGCAAAGTTTGGTCATAGGATCGTATATTATTATACAGAAAAGTGTCAACGAATTTAAATCTATGAACCTATGTGAGGGGAGGGGCTGAAGATTAAGGTGAATAGAGAAAAATCAGATGGAAAAATCGTTGGAGTCCCTGGATGTATGCATTGGTGCATGAAAGCGAGTATTGTTTGGAAGACGTAGGAGTAAAGTTGGATGTTTTGATGGAGTTGTGAGTGGTCATTGTCAGGTAGACGATGACGTCTTTACGATCAACTAAAGCTGGTTGTGGGAGCAATAAATGCATGGATAATATCCAATTGTGGGCGTGTATGGTTAAGAAGAGGGGTCTTGAGGATTGAGTATATGAGTTTAGTTTTTTATTTTCGTTGTTTGTATCATCAATTTGTCGAGGTTTGACAATTTCCTAGCAACTCTAAATTTCCTAGTGCCATATGAGACCTCCCGTTCTGACACGGTAACGGTGCCAGTGGCGACTCTTGCACTCCATCAACACGTTTTAAGCTTGATTATAAATGTATGATTTATTAAAAATAGTTTAACGATATTAAAATTCTGAAGATAATTTTTGAGATATAGCTCTTAGAAAATCTTTCTTCTAACTTGCTTGTTACTTTTAAAAGTCTGTGAGTAGCAATTTTTGTTCGAAAGGTGCGTCGAGTTCGTGTGACCCTACCGATGAGATTTAAGGAGAACCAACGGGATTTTATTGGAAGGAGGCGCCGCGTTAATTCGTGTCAATCCTTCCTGCGATCAAAAAAGGACTTATCGTGATTTCTCGAGAAAAGACTTTTCTCCCGATCTCTAGTCCCGCAAGGAGCTACTGGCGTATCCTCCCGATCCTTAACTCGGCGAGAGGATAGGTATACAGACACTGGTCTGTCCTCCAAATCCCTAGACCAATAAGGGGAAGGAGTGAGGACACTCGTCGGCTTCCCCACGAACTTTAGCCTACAAGGGGTCAGGGTATGGGCAGTAGTCTCTACCTTCCACGCATTTTCACCTCCCCAACTTCAACACTACCCCATCCCCCGTATTGCACTCATTCCTATGTAATCAAAATTACGCTAATCTGTCTAGCGTCTAATTTCAAACACTTTCTGGCTGAGATGCCTTCGTTGGTTTACACCGTTAAACAAACACTAAAAACACTTCGTCGTATCTTTCTTCCACACTTGCTTGTCTCTCCACCCCCTAACATGTAAGCAGATGGGTGGAAATGCTTGATCTACTTTTATCTAGCTACTTCACCTATAGCTGGTGCTCGGAAATCGGGTTCTAATCTCAATTTATGCTTAAAAAAATTGTTTAGGCTGGGCATGGTCAGGAGAGTTCCGTGCCCTCCCGGCACCAGGAACCATGTTGGATTTCCTTAATACGAGAGAAGCAAATTTCAATTTAGATATAAGATCAATGGATTTAAATCTAAATCTATTATTTTCTTTCAATTTATACGTCTTAACCTTTGTCAATTTATACAGTCATTACCATTGTCAATTTATACAGTCTTAGTTATTGTCAAATTTTACAATGTGAACCATTGTCAATTAAAACAGTCCTAACCTTTTCAATTTATACAGTTAGTTAGTTAGTTAGTCAGCGCCAATCCTCCCATGACACTGGGAGGATCCCCGACCGGATAATGAAATCTATATAAGGTCAGTATGACAATCGCTGGTCGGCCCGAGAGCCCCAGGGGCCGGTCCTCTTTTGGGGAGCAGGTGCCAAGAAGTGTT
Source organism: Ceratothoa steindachneri (assembly GCA_963969495.1). NCBI lineage: Eukaryota > Metazoa > Arthropoda > Malacostraca > Isopoda > Cymothoidae > Ceratothoa > Ceratothoa steindachneri. The sequence continues at coordinate 20,365,372 of OZ018330.1, read as the reverse complement.
TTGACACCTAACAGCGTTCAGGTGGAAGCCTTCGTCACCTCGGGGGAGAGGGACTTGTTCATAACCATTGTCAATTTATAAAGTCTTAAATATTGTCAATTTATAAAGTCTTAAACATTGTCAATTGATAAAGTCTTAAATATTGTCAATTTATAAAGTCTTAAACATTGTCAATTTATAAAGTCTTAAATATTGTCAATTTATAAAGTCTTAAACATTGTCAATTTATAAAGTCTTAAATATGGTCAATTTATAAAGTCTTAACCATTGTCAATTTATAAAGTCTTAAATATTGTCAATTTATAAAGTCTTAACCATTGTCAATTTATAAAGTCTTAAACATTGTCAATTTATAAAGTCATAACCATTGTCAATTTATAAAGTCTTAAATATTGTCAATTTATAAAGTCTTAACCATTGTCAATTTATAAAGTCTTAAATATTGTCAATTTATAAAGTCTTAACCATTGTCAATTTATAAAGTCTTAAACATTGTCAATTTATAAAGTCATAACCATTGTCAATTTATAAAGTCTTAAATATTGTCAATTTATAAAGTCTTAACCATTGTCAATTTATAAAGTCTTAAATATTGTCAATTTATAAAGTCTTAACCATTGTCAATTTATAAAGTCTTAAACATTGTCAATTTATAAAGTCATAACCATTGTCAATTTATAAAGTCTTAAATATTGTCAATTTATAAAGTCTTAAACATTGTCAATTTATAAAGTCTTAAACATTGTCAATTTATAAAGTCATAACCATTGTCAATTTATAAAGTCTTAAACATTGTCAATTTATAAAGTCATAACCATTGTCAATTTATAAAGTCTTAAATATTGTCAATTTATAAAGTCTTAACCATTGTCAATTTATAAAGTCTTAAACATTGTCAATTTATAAAGTCTTAAATATTGTCAATTTATAAAGTCTTAACCATTGTCAATTTATAAAGTCTTAACCATTGTCAATTTATAAAGTCTTAAACATTGTCAATTTATAAAGTCTTAACCATTGTCAATTTATAAAGTCTTAAACATTGTCAATTTATAAAGTCTTAACCATTGTCAATTTATAAAGTCTTAAACATTGTCAATTTATAAAGTCTTAAACATTGTCAATTTATAAAGTCTTAACCATTGTCAATTTATAAAGTCTTAAACATTGTCAATTTATAAAGTCTTAAACATTGTCAATTTATAAAGTCTTAAACATTGTCAATTTATAAAGTCTTAAATATTGTCAATTTATAAAGTCTTAAACATTGTCAATTTATAAAGTCTTAAATATTGTCAATTTATAAAGTCTTAAACATTGTCAATTTATAAAGTCTTAAATATGGTCAATTTATAAAGTCTTAACCATTGTCAATTTATAAAGTCTTAAATATTGTCAATTTATAAAGTCTTAACCATTGTCAATTTATAAAGTCTTAAACATTGTCAATTTATAAAGTCATAACCATTGTCAATTTATAAAGTCTTAAATATTGTCAATTTATAAAGTCTTAACCATTGTCAATTTATAAAGTCTTAAATATTGTCAATTTATAAAGTCTTAACCATTGTCAATTTATAAAGTCTTAAACATTGTCAATTTATAAAGTCATAACCATTGTCAATTTATAAAGTCTTAAATATTGTCAATTTATAAAGTCTTAACCATTGTCAATTTATAAAGTCTTAAATATTGTCAATTTATAAAGTCTTAACCATTGTCAATTTATAAAGTCTTAAACATTGTCAATTTATAAAGTCATAACCATTGTCAATTTATAAAGTCTTAAATATTGTCAATTTATAAAGTCTTAAACATTGTCAATTTATAAAGTCTTAAACATTGTCAATTTATAAAGTCATAACCATTGTCAATTTATAAAGTCTTAAACATTGTCAATTTATAAAGTCATAACCATTGTCAATTTATAAAGTCTTAAATATTGTCAATTTATAAAGTCTTAACCATTGTCAATTTATAAAGTCTTAAACATTGTCAATTTATAAAGTCTTAAACATTGTCAATTTATAAAGTCTTAACCATTGTCAATTTATAAAGTCCTAAACATTGTCAATTTATAAAGTCTTAACCATTGTCAATTTATAAAGTCTTAACCATTGTCAATTTATAAAGTCTTAAACATTGTCAATTTATAAAGTCTTAACCATTGTCAATTTATAAAGTCTTAAACATTGTCAATTTATAAAGTCTTAAACATTGTCAATTTATAAAGTCTTAACCATTGTCAATTTATAAAGTCTTAAACATTGTCAATTTATAAAGTCTTAACCATTGTCAATTTATACAGTCTTAACCATTTTCAATGTTTACTGTCTTAATAAGAGCAAATTTATAAAGTGCACCAGTGTTCATTTATTTGGTCTTAATCATTGTATAATTTGTAATTCAGATTTACCAACATGTATTCGTATAGCGATCTTGTATATTCTTTGTTTACCATCTAAGAAGATCTGCCTTCGAGGGACATGGTAACCCCTGGGCTCAAAGTACCCTCATTTTTTGTCTCGAGCTAAACTATACCTTTCTTAGAAATTTTCACTTCCCCTAACCTCAACTTTCTTTGCAGATCTTGTGTTTGTATACTCTCATTGGATTTCGCTTCTTAGGTTTAAGAAATACAAATAATTTGTGTATGACGTTCCCCATGTCCATAGGCCTTCCCAGGGCGCTTGTCTATCAAGCAAAGAAAACCCTGAGAGAGGGGGTAGGTCTTCAAAGCACCCTCGATTGCACCGAAGGAGAAATTGGTGTGTATAACAGCAGGCAGTCTATTCCACATCTTAAGAGCAAAGTTCAAGAAAGCACAATCACCCATGCAGCACATACGACTAGAGCAATACAAAAACATTGGTATAATTTAACGAATTGATGAAATCGAATCATTATTTACAAATTTCTTTCAATTATAATCTTAATTAAAAGAAGGGCAATCTTCCCCTGACATCTGCGCTGGTACAAGCTATTTGTGGGTGTAAAAGGTGATAAAACAGAAGGTTAAAAAATGATTGGAATAAGAAATCATTTATTACCTGATGAAAGTCTGTAAAATTCCAGCCAAATTCAAATAATTTGGTTTTAATCCAAAATGACGAGGATAATTTTGCATTCAGGCGATGCTAATTTATGGCACGTTTCCCTCATACTTAAGGAGAAACTTGCTTTTGTTCGAAATAAAGCGCTGAAAAGAAAGCTTCGGGAGCTCCTTCGTCCGTCCGCACAAAACAATTGCAAATCCTCGACTGATGATCTCGCATTACACGGACTTGGATATTTGGTGCCACTCTTGCCCGCTTAACATTTCGTACAGGCTGTTAACTTAATTCACGAGACACATAAACACTCATGATTTTAGATACTTGTTAAAATGTCGGCTGCAGCATGATAGTAAAATACCGGACATGCCCTTCTTAATTCTACTTAATTATCCATTCTGGATATCCTCAATCACCAAAGAAAACGTAAGGTTGCGTGATTCGATGAATCCTAATTATATATATATATATATATATATATATATATATATATATATATATATATATATATATATATATATATATATATATATATATATATATATATATATATGAAAAGCTCACAAAGTATCACGTGAGGGTAGCAAATGAATGCAATGTCCCGCAGGAAAAAATGAAAAGGTGTTTCCCAGTACTTTCGAACTTTATTAAGTTCCTTATCAAGGATAACTACAAGAAATAATATTATATTAGAGGTATATATACGAAAGAAAAGTATGAAAGACCGCCTCAAAAACAAGAAATCACCAATGAGGAAGAGGGAAGGGGGAAGGTAAAAAAACACATTAAGATTTACAAGAAGCAGGTAGTAAGAAACTAAATCGAAGGAAAGGGTAACAGATTCAAAGAAATGGAGATAGCCTAACGAGGGAAATTATAAGACACGATGAGCAAAAGGGGGAAAATACAATGTACAAAACAGAGCAGTGACAATTAAAAAATAAAAAATAATAATAAAAAATTAAAATAAAATAGGGGCCACATAACTAAAGAATGTATATAAAAAAAATTAGGAACGAAAGACAAAACTAATTTCTTTGAGTATTAATCTTTTAATTATAACATCTATTTTATATAAACCAGGGATGACTTAGTCTGACCTTACTACCTGCTTCTTGTAATTCTTAATGTGTTTCTTTACCTTTCCCTTTCCGTCTTCCTCATTGGTGATTTCTTGTTTTTGAGGCGGTCTTCTATACTTTTCTTTCGTATATATACCTCTAATATAATATTATTTCTTGTAGTTATCCTTGATAGGGAACTTAATAAAGTTCGAAAGTACTTGGAAACACCTTTTCATTTTTTCCTGTGGGACATTGCATTCATATATACATATATATATATATATATATATATATATATATATATATATATATATATATATATATGAGAAGGGGAAGGAATATTAACGATTAACGATAACAGTTAAACAGTTAGAAGCATGCATTATATAATGGTTAAAAAAGTGGGTGAAGACAAGTTAAAATAAATAAACTTGACAATTATTGATATTAAAGTAAAACACAAATAACAATATATAAAATTAATTGATACTATCCAGTGTAATTTTGAAAAATAAGAGAAGAAAGTGAAGTTTTAACATAAACTGACTTGAATATCAAAAATTAAAGGTAACTTGAGTAAACAATAAAATAACCTATTATATTAAATTGTAAACATAAAAACGCCTATTTTAAGTGTTACCTTCTCGTGTATATGAGAAGAGCTCCTTCTGAGGGCTTTGAGGAAGCCTGTGTTTGCTAAAAGTAGCCTTTTAACCACATAATTAATTGCGTTACTACAATATTTTTTCTTAATTTATAAGGTGTGGCGAAGAAGGAGAAGAAAACAAATTTTCCATTCTCTTCGATAAGCAGGGATGACACCTAAAAAAGCCAATCGAAAGATAGTTTTTTTGGCTATCTGAGAGAACGCCTATTTTAAATGTTACCTTCTCGTGTATGTGAGAAGAGCTCCTTCCGAGGGCTTTGAGGAAGACTGTGTTTGCCAAAGTTAGCCTTTTAACCGCATATATACATATACATTATATATATATATATATATATATATATATATATATATATATATATATATATATATATATATATATATATATATATATATATATATCAGGGCTGGGAACTGATGAATATCGATTTGAGTTTGGCATTTTTAAAAATATCAATTCGGATTTCGATTCGAGTTCTCTATAGTTTGTTTTTTTTATTCAAATTTTTCGGTTTTTTGATTTTTTTAATATGGATTTGATTTCGAATTCGATTCGAGTTCGAGTTCAGCCTGCATTTGAAATGCTTAAATCTCTTATTTCAGAGTTCTATATGCTTTTTTCTCGTAAAATATAATTTATAACAAAGTACCTTTAAAACATTTCCCCCTCTTATTACACATTTCCCTTCAGTTAAGTTAAATTTGTTATTTACTCTTATTTCTTGTTTACTATAGCTATCTATATGTACCAGATGCCCAAATTCACTCTGTAATTTTCTATTGAAATTAATGGGTAAAATATTAGCACGGGAACCGTATGTAAGGATGAAAAAAACACAGTAAATTGGAAGTTTTTAATAGGATACTTTATTTTTTTCGAGTGAAATATTATTCAATAAAAATACAGAATAAAAATGCAGAACCCACGAAACATTTTTAAACATTGTACATTAAAACATTGTGCAAAAAAACTGATAAAGCATATATTACAAATTTCTATTATTATATTTGAAATATTATGCAATAAACATACAGAATGCAAATAATATCTTATAAGAATAATTTAAGCTCTTTTAAAAACAAACTTGACAGACATATTGTGAATATATTTGACATAAATTTAAATTCACAATAACATAAATAATTTCAAGTAAAATCATAGAGTAGGTTGAAATTATATCCTAGTACATATCTAATTAGTTTGTCATCATAGCTATGTATTTAAGACAAATGTAGAATATTATTTAAGATATAAGTATGAATTAAACTATATTTATTGATACAACTACAAGTAAGACATATAAAAAGTAAATTGAAAATATATACTACACATATACATATATATATACAGGGGTTGGACAAAATAATGGAAACATTAACTAATGCACCCATTCACATTAAAAAAGGTTTTAATACTTTTTAAAATGCCTCATAATGAAGTTGAACACATATTGGTCTCCAAAATTCACAGATCTTGCCATAATCAAGTTTTTGTGTGTAAATTGGATATATTCCCTCTAAAAAGCGTCTACGAAGGAGCTAGAGCAGGTTTCACTCGAAAACAGTTCAATTCGTATAGATACAGCCCAAAACTGTAGGAATCGATTGGTTGGCGTATTGAATCTATTTATACTGCTAAGGAGGAGGGGACTCAATGTCAGTAATTTAATTAATGTTTCCATTATTTTGTCCAACCCCTGTATGTATTTCATGAAACATTCCATTCATGGAAACATATAATATAGAACAGTTTACTGCATATTAGAATTTTAGCGAACCACCAAGATATTTTCTATATTTTGTGGTAATAAACTATTTCGTTGTGGACTTAAGATTAATCTTAAAGTGGAAAACATCTTTCAACAGACACTTGCGTCATCGGAACTACATAAACGATTCGAGCTAGCTCATGTAGCTCTGCATATTTAAGCTTCATAGAATTCCACCGTGTAATAAGATTCCTATCTGATCGGATTCTTTCAACGTTAGCAAAGTTTTTAAGAGCCGATATAACATTATGTTTACTGGTGTGGTACTTACTTTGCATTTTTCTCCAAATCGTTTCCGTTTGAGTTAGTTGTAGTAGTAGGATCCAAATTGTTCTGTTCTTCAGTGTTCAAACTCACCATTAAGCAATTGCATGTGCAATTGTCCTAGATGTTCGATGGTAATTTCTTGGTCTGATTGGGAAATCAAAATATTCAACGTAGGATCTAGGAATAATGATGCTACGAATGGTTTGGTACTAAATTGTTCATTTTCTCGAATCGCCATTGCATAATGCAGGTAGCGAGAAATAGTGCATTGCATTTTGAAATTTTCACTTTTGCAATGGAAGCAAACCTTAGAAAAGTCACCTTGAGTTAAATTTTGCTCTTGAAATTGCACAGTCGCAATCCTTGCTGGCTCCAAAGCTAGTTTGGTTTCTTTTAACTTCTCCCAAGATTTAGGAGAGAGTTGCATATCACTTCCTATAATTTCAATCAATTCGTCAATGAATGGTTTCAATGTCAGTAAGCGTGTAATCATGTCAAAAGTGGAGCACCAGCGGGTGACCACCTCAATAATAGGCATACGATATTGCTTTGACTTTAAAACAGTAAGTATAGCAAGCACTCGCAGTTTCTTGGCTAATTTTCGTGAATGGGATATGGTATTTAAGCAAGAACCACTATTTAAAGTTTTTTATAGCAAGCTGAAAAGTGTGGGCAGCACATCTAACCGAAAAAACATGTGAAACACAGTTACATTACTTAGTTCACTATCTATATTTAATTCGTTGACACTATCTTCATAAGCACTATTTTCACTGTCCTCATATGACATATCTTGTATAGCTTTTACCATATTTCTTGCCTTGTCAGTTGTAACAGTCTATACTTGATTGGTATTCAGCTCAATTTTCGCAAGCCTTTTATTACCGTTTCTATGATTTGTTCTCCAGTATGAGAGCAGGAAAATTCTGCCACTGCTAAAGTTCTTATTTGAACAGAATCGCCAATAATAAATTGAGCATTAATACCAAGCACAGATCTTCAATCATAATAGCGTTCCTTGGAGTTCCTTGCTAAATTTTTTAACAATATCTGCTGCTTTTCCATCTACTAAAGTTGCAATTTTATTTCTGTCCATTGTAACATTGAGTTCCTGTTTAATGGGGTCTATTATTTTACAAGGTCCACTATCTTCAAGAGTAGAAAATGGTCTTGCATTTACAGTGAACAACTCAATTGAATATGTTGGCGTCCATCCTTATGCTTACTGTTGGGTGAAATATTTGGTCAATAGTCTTGCTTCGCTTGGAATATTCACATCTTTGTGCATCATCTTGTGCAAGAGATCGCTTAGCAATTTGAGTTGTACACTTATTCAATAAATTAAACTCATTCTGGTGATACCTTTCTAAATGTTTCTTTAAATTTGTGGCAGACGGACACTTTAAGGTCAGTGTGCGATTGTTAACTTTGCAAGTTGCTTTTGCTTCTTTTCCGCATCCACTAAGATAGAAATACGAGTAACACTTATCCGTTTTTTGACATCCCATTTTCGAGGGGTTTAAAAATTAGATGAAAAATTGTGTCCCAAAAAATTAAATGGGAGAGAAGCGTTTATAAAAAATGTGACGTTTACAGGATGCTGTTTAGTTTGAAACTGATTTTCTCTAAATGCTTTTAACAATTTATGCACTTTATTATTCTACTAAATTCTAAAAGAAAAGAAGATTCTACCCCGCGTTGGCGGAAAAAAAGGAGCTCTTATCTATGGTAGGTGAGAAGAAAGGTTTAGCTTTGGGTCATTCTATGATTAACGAAACAAGAGCTCGAGCCTATCATTTCGATGCCAAGGTAAGGTCAGGTTGGATCATTAAAAAATTTCTTAGGGATTTAAAAACTCGGAACAGAAGAAAGGCTTAGCTTTGGGTCATTTGATGATTAGCAAAACAAGATTAGGACGAAAGATTAAAATATACATTTACCTACTATTCGCAAGTTAAACCACTGTTATTTCTTCAAATTCCTAAATTATTTTATTAATGATACTCGACGCCTTCGCTTCAAACTTATATATATAATCGATTCAAGATCGAAATCGAGTTTTTTAATTCTTTTCGGTTCGAGTTTTAAAATATATACAGGGGTTGGACAAAATAATGGAAACATTAATTAAATTACTGACTTTGAGTCCCCTCCCCCTTAACAGTATACATAGATTCAATACGCCGACCAATCGATTCATACAGGTTTGAGCTGTATCTATACGAATTTAAGTGTTTTCGAGTGAAACCTGCTCTAGCTCCTTCGTAGACGCTTTTTAGAGGGAATATATCCCATAGTTTTTGCTCCAATTTACACAAAAAAACTTGATTATGGCAAGATCTGGGAATTATTGAGACCAATATGTGTTCAACGTCATTATCAAGCGTTTTAAACAAGTTTTAAAAACTTTTGGGGTGTGAATGGGTGCATTAGTTAATGTTTCCATTATTTTGTCCAACCCCTGTAGATTTTAAAGGTTCATCGATTCGAATTCGATTCGATTTTCCAGCACTGATATAATATATATATATATATATATATATATATATATATATATATATATATATATATATATATAACCCTACTGGGTAAACCAATCGGAGATAGATGTCTGATAAGTAAAATACAGGCAATGGTTCTCTTATTGAGGACAATTACTGTGACAATAATGGTTTTTAAGTAACCAAACTACCCATTTCGGGTAAATAATGTAGCTTAAATCTTTTGGTACAGAGAAATCAAGAGTTTTAGGGATGGAGAGATTGTCAAAAAAAAATTACGAATTTGGCGAAGAAAAGAGATGGAAAACAATAGTTACGGAAGTAGGATTTTAGAAATTGAAATTCATAGTGCATAAGAGAAAAGATAGAAGAGAGGTGGCATCCTCTGTGTAAAAGAGTCTTAATGGAGGAAAGCTTGGAATTTACATATGTACTGCTGAAAAAGTTTAGCCCAAGGGCTAAAAATGTGGGCTTTCTATTGAAATCCTCCCTTACATATCTAAGAAGGGTAGAGTTACATTATGCTCTCGTTCAATCGTTTAAGTTATATTTGTATCCACCAAATTAAAAAAAAATGTTGAATTATGAAAAACAACGATCGAATCATCAATGAAACGCCTATAGAATGTAGGTCGACAGTCAGGAATAGATTGATTGAAGAAAATATCTTCAAGATAGGTCAGGAAAAAAAAATAGGGCAATAAGGGACTAACGGGAAAAGCATACTGACGCTAACAATCTGTTTATAGAGTTTAAAATCAAATTTAAAGAGGGGTTCATTAAATACTAAATATACGGTTGTTTTGATTTTTAAATACCCTGGAAAATCCTTGAAAAAAGACGCAATGGTGGAAGAGCTTGGTTAGAATAATTTCAATAGTTTGTGACACAGGTACATTCCTGAATAATGATTTTACATTAAAGCTTCCCCCCCCCAAAAAAAAAAATTGTAGGAAGATAAATAACTATGTAAAAGTTTCTTTATGGAAATCATGAGTTAGAAATTGAAAATTGGTTCTTGGAAAATGGGAATATAAAATTCACGACATATTTGGCTAATTGATATGTGGGAAGAGAATGCGAGGCTAAGATCGATCTCAATGGAAGGTTTGTTTTATGAATCTTGTGTAGACAATAGTTTGGCAAGATCTAAAACATTGTAATAATTCGCAATAACCTGAGTTTTTATAGAAATATGTTAACTTTATCATCAAAACGCAAAATTAATTTACTTTCAGATTCATGAATCATTTGAAATTTGTTGGTGTCCGACAAAATGTCAAGGATCCTTTGAAAGTAATAATACCTTCGGCGATATTACTGCTTTAGATGAGAAAAAAAACAAACAAACCATGTTTTGACCTAGCATTCACTTACTTTTATTTCAATTGTATTACATACTTTATTCCTTTTTCTTTTATTAAAGTTATCATAAAAATAGTATTTTAACTGTTTATAGATATTTTATACGTAATTGAAATTTGTAACCTTTAATTTTTAAATTCCAATTGAACTGCCTTTATGTTTGAACAACTCGATCACTTCAATAATATCCATCCAGACATTAACCATTTTGATGAATTATATCCAAATTTTAAAGAAAATAACGTAAGAAACCAATACTATGATTGTGGTAAATTTAACACTACATTTTCATTTGAAAAAACAGACCTGTCCATTTTAAATCTTAATATTTGATCATTGCACGCAAACATTGATGAATTTTAAATATTTTTGTCACACTTAATTATAAATTTTCCGTTTTGGCATTCACCGAGATCTGGCTAACAAATAATAATAAACGCCTTATCAGTGTCCCAAACTATAGCTCTTTTCTTTCACTACGCGACGTAAACAAGATATGGGGAGGTATAAGCGTGTATATATCTGACAGACTCAATACTAAAAAAGTTGACGAAATTAGTATTTTCTATAACTATATTGGAACTTTATTTATCGAAGTAAAATCAAATAGTAAAACAATAATCATTGAAACCGTATATAGACCTCCTTCTGGTGACCCTGAGATGTTTATAGATAAGATTACAAAATTAATCAATTACTTCAATGTTACAAACTATGACGACATAATAATTACAGGAGATTTTAATTTCGATCTATTAAACTTTGAAAACCACGCATCAACTCAGTCCTTCCCCAATACTTTTTATTCTCATTCCTTACTTCCAATTATAACAAAACCGACAAGAATAACCCAAAACTCAGCAACACTAATTGACAATATTTTCAGAGTTCACCCCGAAAATTACTCTTCCGGTATTCTCCTTTGTGACATATCGGACCATCTTCCTATATTCATGATCCAAAAGTCCTTTTTCAACTCGAATAATGTTCATCAAAACCGTACAATAACCTACCGCATAATTAACGAAAATACCTTAACAAACTTCTATAACTATGTTCTAAATACGAATCTATATGAAATTTCCTATATAAATGACATCGATTCTGCTACCGAAGAGTTAATTTAACGGCTAGACGATGCTTTTAAACTTAATTGTCCTCTAAAATCTAAAACCATATCATATAAACACAAAACAAAACCTTGGATAACAAACGCAATTAAAAATAACATCAAAAAACGTCAAAAATACTTTTCTCTTTATAAGTTTAGTCAAATTCAAGAACACACATATAAAAATATTCGGAATCAAGTTACTAACCAAATTAAAATAGCCAAGAAAAATTATTACCATGAGCGATTTAATCAAACGAAAAACAATATAAAACAAACTTGGAAATTAATCAATTATGTGATAAAACCTGAAAATACTAAAGAAACAAACAAAGTTAAACAAATTATCATTGACGGCAAACCAGTTGATGACAATAAGGAAAAAGCGAATGAATTCAATAAATTTTTTGTCAACGTAGGTAAAAAAATCTCAGACTCCTGCAAAATAGTCGATAAATCTTTTCTTTCGTATTTTAATGAGATTAATGTACCAAATTCCTTGTTCTTTTCTCCTGTAAGCGTAGCCGATATAAAAAAAATCATTAGTTCACTAAAAAATAAAAAATCAGGTATTAATTCATTCACCGCTAAAATTTTAAAATACGTCTCTGATATAGTTGCTCCAATTTTAGCATCAATAGTTAATAAATAATTTACACAGGGTATATTCCCAAGTGTATTAAAAGTTGCTCGGGTAACACCGTTACCAAAGGCCGGAGACCTCACAAACGTCAGCAATTTCCGCCCTATTCCATGTCTTTCAATGTTCAGTAAAATATTTGAAAAAATAGCATTCAATAAACTTTATAAATTTCTGGAATCTAATTCACTGTTGTATAAACACCAATATGTTTTTAGACGTCAGAAATCAACGATTCACGCGATAATTAACCACCTTCAATATTGTATATGATAACATTGAAAAAGGCCACATTGTATTCTCCATTTTTCTCGATTTTGAAAAAGCTTTCAATTGTGTCAACCATAATATTCTACTGTCAAAATTAGCTATGTACGGAATTAGAGGCAACTGTCAAAATTGGTTCAAATCATATTTAACTGAAAGAAGGCAATTTGTCTCCGTCAATGGTCAAGACTCATCCCACCTTAATATTACAACTGGGGTCCCACAAGGCTCCGTGCTAGGGCCACTGTTATTTTTAATTTATATTAATGATATTATTAAATCCTCTTATCTGTTTAAATTTATATTATTCGCGGATGATAGTACCTTATCAACTCCCTTGCCACATGACAAACCGAGCAACATTGCATCTACAATAAATAAAGAACTCGAAAATGTCTTCTTGTGGCTTAATGTTAATAAACTATCAATAAATGTAGATAAAACCAAATATATTCTTTTCTCTTACAAAAAATCTATTGAATTGCCCCATATTAAAATGGGCGACGGAATAATTTATGAAACTACTCATATCAAATTCCTAGGCATCTTTATTGACAAAAATCTGAGTTTTAAACAACATATTACGCATATCTCAACAAAACTATCAAAATCGATTGGAATATTATATAAATTAAATAAGTTTCTTCCGAAATCTATTCTCCACTCTTTATATATGACAATGGTGCAACCTTACTTGACATATAGCATAGAGAGTTGGTATGGAAAATATCAAAATTATCTCAATAAATTAGTCATATTACAGAAAAAAGTGATTCGAGCCATCCAGCAACTCGACTACAAAGAGCACACTAATCGATATTTTAAAGAATCCAGAATTCTAAAATTAAATGATCTCTTTGTTTTTCAAACATCCTTATTCCTTTACAAAACAATAAATTGTTCCTAGAATCAATATGTATTTAATATGTTACAAACAGCTGATAATACCCATAATCACCAAACACGCAATAGAACAAAATTTATTACACCCTTGTATTCAAAATCAAAATCGCAATGTAGCTTTCTGTACAAATCTATCAAAATATGGAATGGCTTGGATGACACTATCAAATCCCATCCAATTTAGCTCAATTCAAAAAAGCTCTTAAAAACCATATAATTTCGGCTAACTAAATTTCTATTCAGTTTTTGTTATTGTGTATTTATTTGTTACCGTACATTATTATTACTTTGATTTATACATTATAAATATGTTATTATTTATATAAGACTGTTGACTATGTTAACTACAGATCTTTTGAAATAATCACTAAAAATAAATAGTTTTTTAATTTATCTCTAAATTTAAATAATATAATTATTCGGTATTTGCAATCTTTACAATGGTTAGGTTCTCAAATGTATACTAAGTTGTTTATATTTCTATAACAAAGGCGTTCTCTGTTCGTAAACATGAAGGGATTTTATTCTTGATAATGTCATGCTTAGTCTTAAGTTTTAAGTTTCTGCCCTAAAAGTCACTGACTTATTTTGGGCCCATAACTAATCTTTGTGTGTATATACATATGTAAGAGTATGTATAAAGTACTTATTGTAACTTGTCATTAAGATATAAAATGTAATATGTTTATACTGTACATTGGATTAATATGGAATAAATAAATAAATAAAATAAATAAACAATTATCTATAACGAACAATTATTTTGAGAAACGCATTGTTGAGTTAGTTCTCAGAAAGATAATAACATTGAATAAATACTGTATGATATAAATATATATATATATATATATTTATATCAAGATTTTTGCCCCTTACTCCACCACCGAGGGCCCCCTTTAATCAATAAAATTAGCTTTCTTTACGGCTCCTAATACTGCATTTGCCCATATTTATGTCTTATATTGGTCTCCTTATCATGTGTTTTTCGTTTTATTGTGTATAATTTATTTCATTTACTTTGGTTACGAGTTCCCTGTCTTTATATGCCAATTTTCCAATTCCTTTCTTCCATGATATACAGTTGGCCATGGCAAAGATAGTTAGGTAGTTATAATGCGATGAATGAGAGTCACAAACTCAGTTCTCTCTTAACTATTGATCACTCTCAAGAGAATAGGCGAAAGTGAAAGAAATTAATAGAGGCGTGGTGTCAGGACTTTTACTTAGGTTTGGAATAGGAGGGAATTGGCTCTCGCGAATAATTAGGGTAAATGAGAAGAAAGAAATAGGCGAGACTATGGGAATGGTGTTTTGTGATAAATGGAGTGCATGTTGGAGAAGAAAGGTTCTGTTTCGATGGGTTCGATTTTAACCGGAACAGTGTGTGACGAAAAAAAAAAAAAATTAAAATTTTCCTTAATACTGTAAAAGTTTCCGAAAGAATTCAACAATCAAAATTCGGCATTTCACTCTCATTCTCCCAAAGAAAACCGTAACTTCGTCGATCATTGAGTGCAAAAAGTCTATTCTCGTTTTCTGCACTTCACAGCTCCACATATGAAGATTTTCATTCCTTTCGGAGCCCTTCATTCCTCGACGTCATGTGACTTTTGCATTTAGGACGTTTTCATCTGTGCGTTACTTATCTCAACAATTGGAGACTTCAACCCGGAAATTGATTATTTTACATTAAATTAAATGCTTTAACTCTTAAAGTGAGATTACTTTTCATTATTAATTAACTAATACGTAGCTTATATTTTACATTGGGAGGTAAGACGGTTTTATTGTTGCTTCCAGGTGTTATTACATTTATCTCAATGATACATTTAAGGATATGGCAGGCGATTAGGCGACTTAAGATTGCATAGAGCTATTATTTTTGTTTTTGTTTAGTAGGTTGTCACATTTTCTTAGTTGGTAGTTTTTGGCGAAGATTAATCTTGTTCTCTTTTCAGTCTGTTACATTTATTTATCAGAAAATAAATCTCTTTTGGATCAGATTAGTGCGATTTTTCTCGGAATAATAGTGCAGCTAACGTATTTAATAAGAGTAATTCATCACTATTATATATATATATATATATATATGTATAAAAATTGAAAATCACATGACACGTGATTTAAAGGCCCAAGGAAATGAAAATTGGTAACACAACCCGGAAAAACACTTAGGAGAATATTACATGACGCTGATCAACGTCTTGGTCATATAGGCGATGAGCGCTTAATGACACAGGTTCAAATCCGACTTCTTTATTTATGTTCATATAACGGTTAAAATAATTTGTCCTATCTTTCCGTTCTCTACATCTCCCCTTTTTCTTCTTCAGCTTTTATTGGTTCATGTGATATTCCCCTGAGTGTTTTTCCGGGTTGTGTTACCAATTTTCATTTCCTTGGGCCTTTACATACATATATGTATATATATATATATATATATATATATATATATATATATATATATATATATATATAATGTATATCTCTTATGATCAAATAAATCCAACAGCAGACCGACAGAAAAGAAAATGGAATATTTTTTTCTTCGGAAATAGTTATTTTCTACTTCGAAAAAATCCGTGTTGGGGTGGGATGCGAAGCGTGCCTTAAAAGCTTGTCTATTCGGAAGACTTTGGGGGGTCTTCCGCGTAGCCGAGTGGTTAAAGGCTCACTTTAATTGAGATCAAAGCGTTTGCTCGCTCCCTCAGTGTTCTTGGTTCGAATCTCATCCCAGCACGGATTTTTTCGAAGTAGGAAATAACTATTTCCGATGAAAAAATTATTCCGTTTTCTCTCTTTGTATAGTGCCAAGATATTTCCTTAGTTATAGTTTTGGCTAACGACGTAAACTTAACCGCTTTCTTCCCGTTATCCTTATTACACCGTAAGACAATTCGTCTTTCGGAAGAGGACTAAATCTTTACGTCTTGAAAAAGGTTTTGAACAAAAAAATATATAGTAAGTGTAACGTAGATAGTGGATATTAGACTAAGTGGTGAAAGGAAATGGGTTGAGTTTTGGTTGCAGTTGCTGGGTGACGAGACATCTCTTAGTTGCTTACTTTCGTTTTTGTTTATTTATTCACGTTTTTTTATGTGAAGGCTCTAGTGACTTTATTATTCTTTACTATTTATCTTCTTCTTAGTTGAGTATCTCGCAGTTGTTTTTCGATATTTGGGGTTTTTTTCTTACATTCATCGTCAATTTCTATTTTAAGTGTACATGCATAGGTACCGGTTTTCTCTTGTAAGTGGTCTCCCATTCCTATAGTTTCGTCTGTTGGTTTCTCTGTAGTTTTGGGGTATGTCCTGTGTCATGTTTTCTTCCTCTCTGAGTATCAATTCTACCCTACCATATTTTACAAGCTTTCACATGCAATGCGATGTTTATTGTTTCAAGGTCTGTTTCTTGATGTAGGTCTTTGTGTCTTCTCTGGTCTCTTCTTCTTGTATGTCATTATCAGCACTACACTATTCTGGACTCTTTGTAGTTTTTTGTGGTAGTTTTTTGGAGTATATTTAGTGATATAGCTGAATACATTAAGGTTCATAGGCAGAGAGCGTTGTATACTTTAACTTCATTTTCATTTTTTAGGACGCTGATTTGGAACATCTTTACCAGGTTGGTTTTTACCAAATTCGTCCTTTCTGCTGCATGCTTCTCATGACCATTCTTTGTGACTTTCAGCCCGAGAACTCTATCTTCGTTACGATAGCGATATATTTCATCATCTACCAGCATTTTCGAGGTTATTTGTCTTCTTAATGGAATTATTGCAAATTTGTCGGCGTTCGTGCGGATTTTCTATTTTCGATAAAAGTTGTTAATGTTCTCTATTATTGCCGTTGATATCCTTCAAATGTGGGAGCGTGCATATACATGCTGTTAGCGATTATTTTTATATCGTCAACGAATTTAATATAACTTGTTGTTTTGAAATTTGGGTTTGACAAGTCTCTAGTATATATGTTGTACATCGTAGGACTCAAGCAGCCACTTTGCGGAACACCTTGGTGATTATCGAAACTTGGTCGGTGATATTCCTCAACAGAGTTGTACGCCTTGCAGTCCGTGATGTAATCACACAGGCACTTGGTGAGATTAGGAGGGAGTCATAGCCTTTTGATTTTATATTTTAATCTGACTCTCCAAAAATTGGCAAGTGCCTTATGGGCATCTCCAAGCACCATGTCTGTCTAATTCCTATCGTTCTTAAGCTCTTGCCAAAGTTTCGACGAAGATGGAGAATGCTATTTCATGCCTCTGTTTTTTTCAGAACCCATGTTGATGTTTAGCTATTAATGCATATCCTTCTGGATGTAGGATTAATATCTTGTTGCTCATTTTCTCTAAGAGCTTGGCCATCGTTTCTAGCAGTGTTGCCTGGTTTGTTTGGGGGCTTGGCCGGCTTGAACAAAAATATAATTTTTCCTTCTTTTAGCTCATTGGTGAAACATTGCGCATTGATTATTGTTTTATACAACTCGACACTTTTACTGAGAAAGTTTTCCGTGGCTCTCATTTGCTGTTTCCTTGTTATTTCAGATTCGCCGGGTGCTTTCTGTTTGGTCGCTTCTGATGTACCTTTAAGTTCTTAGAGTGTCACTTGTTAAACACCTTTTTTTTCAAGTGCCAGTAGTGAAGCAGAGTGGTTTGGTGTTATCTCATACCAAAGTAGTTCTAGTTCTTCAACGAGTCTTTTTTGGTGTTCCCCATCAAAATCTTTCTTTTCGTATGGGGAGATATCGAAAACCTTACTCCAGTACTCTCTGAAGGCTTTCTCAATTTGCTGAGCTTCTCTCGCATCAATCCCGTTGATTCAGAGAGCGAGTTTTGTCTTAGGCTGTCTTTTTCCTCTAACTAGATTAATCTTTTGCCAGATCCTTGTGGGTTTATTTCCTCGTCTTCGATTCCACAAACTGATCAGAAGAATTCAAAGAACTTATGGTTCGGCAATAAGTCTCTCCTTGGGGGTTGGTATCCAGTCATTACAATTAAGTATCCTGAGGAGGCTTCTATTTTGACCACCATTTAGGGTACGTCGAGGTCTTGAAATCTACTAAATCTGATATCGTTTCTTACCACCACCGCTACTTCGTCAAAATTAATATCTCTAGTGGTTTTAGTCGTAACTGTGTAGTTAAATATTTTTATGGGGTTACTATCTGAGTCTATGTTAATTTCATTTAGTAGTAACACTTCAGTGTTATCTTTAATGTAGGCGTTGTTTAGAGAGTGCCTTTTATGCCCACCCGGCCACGTTGTGGCTTATCATTTTCAACTTTTTTATTTGACTCATTTTGTATCTATTTATTTTTTTATGGCTTCCTTTCTACCTTACCCATCTCCCGATTGCATGGGGACTTAGTTCTGCAACTTTTTTATTTTTAAATTCTTCCTTATTTTACTGTATAGGATAGATCCAATGGGGTATTTATATTTGCCCCATTATAATCTTGTTAACTTCTCTGCCAGAGAATGGTCCTTCTAACCTATATATGTAGGATCCTTTCCTTATACATTGGATTATGTTTTTTTTTGAGAGGGGGTGTTTAACGGGAATGGTGGGTATTCCGAAGCATAAAATTTGAGATTAAATTCTTGGGCTTCTTCACTATTTCTTGCTCTTGAAAACTTGCGTCCTCATCTCCTACTTCTTTGGTATTTACTACTAGCTTCTCGAGGCCGTATCTTTCTGCAGCTAGTGCTAGTCGCTGGGGCTTCAATATGTAAGTCTTCTTCTGTTGATTGTACCTTTCTTATATTGAGGCTTCAATTTCTTTGCGCTGCCGTCTTGTTTCGTTGAATTTGGCTCGGAAATTCGGGTTCTTGAGTGGAAGTGATTTGCTCTGAAGTTGTTGATTCATACTATATGTTGAGTACTTCCATGAATGGTAAGTTATCCGGGAACCCATTGGTTCAAGTCCGTTATTGCTTAACATCTTATTGAGCTCACTCAAGTATGCGCATGTTTTGACTACATTAAAGACGTGCGTGGAGTATTCATGTTAGTATATTCAAAGATCTTTCCTGGTCTGCTGTAGCTTTTGCTACTTTTGCATAAGTTTGGTTTTGCTTCTCTTCTTTCATTTTTGCTTTTTCCCTCTTCTTTCTTTCTACAATCTCTCTTTTAGTTGGATACGTCATCGCCATTGTGCGGTGGTTTCCGTTGCAACTTATACCCTTTATTGTCTCGCTATTGCACTCTCTCCAGGTGTGCGTTTTAGAACTACATTTCGAACACCATTTAATGTCTTTATGCGAGCAATCTCCGGACACATGTTTATCTAACGCAAACAATTAATGCAAATTAGGACGTTGATGAAGTCGTCGCTTTTAATTTGTTCTGGAGTTATTTTTAGATTGAAAGTCAAAATTCCAATCTCTCGAAGTTTCCTCGTCATGCCCCTCTCTTAAGGTAACTTTAAATACATGGAAGTACTCTGGGTTATCATTCTTGTTTGTAAATTTTATAATTTATTTGACTTTGGCCAAATTATTTTCACTTTCAATTTCATTCTTACTTTCTACGGTACTGTGTTCTCCGATCCGTGTATCGATCAGCCTACAGCATATCTAGCCTTCTGTGCTTCGAGTTGAGGGGGAAGGGGCTGGACTTTGGCCTCGAGTCTTGTTGATCTCAGATTCTCCGTGGCTTTTTCAATCAGCAACCTATCCACATCTTTTATCACTCTCACAGGTTGTGTTGTAGTCAAATAACCGAACTAGCGCCACTCCAAGTTCTCCATGTATTATTCTAAATACGTTGGTTCTTTATGTTTTTGCACACCCTTAAAGATACACAAAGGGACCCGTTTCTATTTCTCCATGAAAGTTGCTATTCAGTCATCTTCTCTTTCAATTTCCTCAAAAAGATAAATGGAGAGAGGAAAAGTAGAGATAGTTGATGGTTTATAGACGGTGGCTTATTCCGCTAGCGTGTTAGTAGCCCTATCCTACCTACCTAATGCCTAACCCTAACAAACTTTGTTGCCATACACACAAAGCGGTAAGTCACCGGTCGCCAGATGGGCTCCTAAAATTAAAAACCAAATAATACACAAGATGGCCGCTCACACGGGTCTATCCCGTCCCTTGCTAAGCTCCAGTCTTCGCCAGATAAGCCTCAAGGTTCAGACAAGACTCCTGCTTATGCGGGTATCTATGGAGACTTGAGATTCCCTAGCCGACATGCCCTAAAGAGAAATCAAGTCTTAAGTCTTGTGATTCATTCTAAATCTCTTTTTCGTCTTGCTCTTGAAAGTATCATAGTAACTCTTGGAGGAGCAAATCTCTTCAGGATTGCCGTTAACTTCTTAGAAATAAGAATATGACAACTGCCATCCATCGGACTAAAATCTGTCTACTAGTTTGCTTAGTCAAGTTCCCTTAAGCTGTATATAAGCAGTAAAAGTTGAATGAAGCTAAACCTCCTTAACTCAGGGTTGTAGGTTAATCATGTTAAATTAAAAAGTAGTAGTTAGGTGTAAATATTTTTGATTGGGCAAGGCTTTGGCCGATATATTTACTTCAGCACGGAGAGTTTGTCCTCTTTAAACAGTGAACAGCCTGTCCTTGATTTAGTCACAATCATATTGAGTACTTAAGAATATGACCAACTTAAACTACACTACCGAGCAAAATAAAAGAACCATTTTCTTTTATTAAAATATTTTAAAAAATATGATGAGTAGGCATATGAAATTTCTATGGTGCATAAAGACATGCATGTAATGTATTGCTGAAGATTTCATGATAAAATCGTATATTCAAGAAATTATGCTAAATAAACTAACAAAATAACATTTATACGTGCAAATTAAGAGAACAATTTTTCAGAAACATTCTAGAAGTTTCTTGAAATCAGCTAGAAACATTTTTCTGGGTAGGTAAGAACTGTACAAGCGCCATTGTTGCCGTCCTCAGTCTGCAAGATGACCACACGTA
Organism: Ceratothoa steindachneri; assembly: GCA_963969495.1. Classification (NCBI taxonomy): domain Eukaryota; kingdom Metazoa; phylum Arthropoda; class Malacostraca; order Isopoda; family Cymothoidae; genus Ceratothoa; species Ceratothoa steindachneri. Next base: position 20,343,818 of record OZ018330.1, on the reverse strand, counting down.
AAAGTGACTCCTGAGCTGCGTCTGAGAACTGTTCGTTGGAAGACTTCGGGCGGGACTTTTTCAGTGATTTCAAGAGAGATGGTTGGTTCAAGAGTGTGATTTCGCACCTTTCAGCCCCGCATAACCACCGTCCGAGAAAACAAAGTTATTTAGCGCTTCACTTTGACGGATCCCTTCGAGACTGTAGCAGGAATTTCTCGAAAAATTAAGTCCAATAGTGGCAAAGAAGTGAGTCGTTTCACAGTGTCCCGTTGCTTCAATGCATCTGGGTTAAACGCTCTTCGCCATGAACCAAACCAATCATCAGTAAGAAGAACCAGGTGGCGAGAGTCGAAGGGATGAAAATTGGGAGAGAATTCATATCAAGGACGAAAGTAAATTTACTTTAGTTGGATCTGATGGCAGAATCTTTGTTATACGTGCTGCAGATGACCGACTTAACCTTAAATGTGTTTAAACTCTGCCATGCATGAAGTAGACAGCGTCATGATATAGGGAATGTTTTCGTCTGAAGGAGTTGGTCCACTATTGCGAATAATTGGAACGGTAAATGCGAATGTATGCCTAAGCCTCGTACAACAGCATGCTATACCTTCACTCCGAGCATCTCTGAACCAGCCAGCAGTATTTATGCAGGACAATGCGCCATGACGAACTGCAAAACGAGTAAAATACAATTTCAAACAAGAAGATATCGAAGTAATGAAGTGGCCTGCTCAGACCTCCGACCTGAACCCAATCGAGGACCTCTATAAGATTATTAGCGACAAAGCTTGAGACCAGCAGCCTTCTACGGTGAGGGATTTATTGACCTAATTGAGCAAGAATAGAACAAACTAACGCCAGAATTTTTCAAGAAACTGATGAGGTCCTTTGGTCGTCGTTGCGACGAAGTAATGGAAAAACAAAGGCTTCAACGCATCATATTATGTGTTTTAAATTTCATCGTTGTCAAATCTTGCGTTGCTTCTAGTACATTTGCTTGCTAAACAATTCTGTAAATGGTCGTTCTCTTACTTTGCACGTGTCAATATTTTATTTTGTTATAGTTTATTTAGTATAATGTCTTGAATATATGATTTTATTATATAAAATCTTCATAAAATATATTAAATGCATGGTTCTATGTACCATGGAAATTTCATTTACCTACCATCATAATTTTGAAAATAATTTAATAAAGGAAAATGGTTCTCATATTTTCCTCGGTAGTGGATTAGTTATGCGATTTGTATTGCGTCGTATTATCGTTTTAAGTCTTCAGCCTATTGAATGGTTTAATCACCTTAATCATATAGATTGCTAATTACCATTAAGTGAAATTAATTGTCGATTTACCCCCATATGTGTTCAACTTTACCCGAGACGGGGGAAATTCTATCACATTGAAACTTGATTATTGTGCCCTTATTTTATTGTTGTTTTAAGATTCTTTTACCCTCTAAGTTTAATTAGTTTTTATTTAACTACTAATTATTTCAGCTATTTGTTTACCTTTTTTTCCTGTACCTAAGAGGTTAAATTAGACGAATTTAATTTTGTAGCAAAGGTGATATTTCCCGAGCTGATACATCTCGCATCGTGAGCATTATGATTGCCTTACTTTACCACTTTAACTACAGTTTCATCGTTAACGTTGTATTCAACATTAGGTTCTCCTAAGTTTCACGGTTAAAAGGCGCCTTTCTCACATTAACATTACCTTCACCTTAAGTAAATTAGGTTGCCTTGCTACTGTAGAAAAGAGATACCTTTGTGGATTTAAATATTTACGCATTAATTAAGCCTTGTGTATAATTAATTAAAATCCACAAGAACCTTTAGAACTTTAACTGTTCAGTCTTAATTTCTAAGAAATCGACTAGGATTGTGTTACGTGACGAGGGTGTGATCCATTTTCACTTATCAACCGTTCGAACCAGGGTTGGTATCTAAAGGGTGGTCAGAAAGTTTTGTCACCCCCTTTAAATAATGTTTTAATTTTCTATTTCAGATGGTGGAGACGATCTCCTACACTTTGAAAGAGAGGCTGATTGCAAGTGTATGGGCACCATATCGTGCGCCTTCTGGCTAGAGCATGAAAGATACACTGTGATAATAGTGAATACACTATATTGTTCTTATTACTTTTGAATAAGGGGTGACAAGACTTTCGGAACACCCTGTAGATTGTTCCTTTAGCCACGAGTGGGCAGTTTCTAGCGACAGGTTCCTTCTGATTGGTCGAATGATTAGGGACGCCCCCTGAATTTGGCCACATGGTCCTATGAACCGGATCGTTCCCCTGTCATTTAATCCAGTTAGGGTTATTTATTTAATGCCGATTCGACTCGCTCCTTAAGCTTTCGACCCGGCTAATTTGTTTGATCCCAGTTGCTTCCTCTTGAGCTTCAATTTCCACTACATACAGTACATCTGCTCTAGTAATTGTGTCGTGCTAGATTTAATCTATGAGTTTACAGTATGGCGGAATGGAAGAAATAAATTAATAAGCGCGAGGGTGTCCACATTAATTGTTCCAAGAATATTACTTCCCTATTAGAGCTCTTGTCCTTATCTAATCCCTCCCCTGCGAAAGTTAAATGTCTAATAAAAAATGCTGTAAGGGAAACTTAAGGTAATCAGCTAAATGAAGAAATCCAGGAATTTTCTTTTTGTCCAGGAGAAATCCTATATTTAGGACGAGGCGGAATGCAATGAGAGTGAAGAAGGCCTTGTAAAAGCCATTTCAGCTGGCCTACTTGAGGTTCAAGGGGAAAATGCCAATTCTGAAACTTAAGCCAGCGAGTATATTTTCCAACGTTGGACCGAATGTCCACTGCGGATTAGTAGTTAAGCTGCCGTCATTTCTCTTGCCACCTCTGAGAAAGACCCCATAGGATGAAAAAAATTTTGGTGTATGCTTCGTTATTCCATGCACGAGCTGGATAACACTTCAGACAAACAGCAATTTGCATATTTAAAGGGGACCGTTAAGGGGTTAACCTAAAGCTCTCCTCGCTACAATTTATACGCCAAAAATCTTCTATAAAGAAGCCATGAAGCTACTTCAAGACATGCGGGAGACTGCAAGACACTAAAGGGCTCATATCCATTCCATTATATTTATGACAAGCGCGAAGCTCACGGCTAGAGATCTTCGGTCTTTTATGACTCAATTTGAGTGTGATATCCTTGCCTTGCAAGATATAGACGTCAGGGTCCAAAAAGCAAGTTTCATTATTACAGAAGTTTTGTTCCCAAAGTTACCAACAAAAGTACGAGATAATATAAGTGAGTCTGCGTCGGAGAACGCACGGAATTTGATAAGTTTCCGAGCAGCCATTGAGGCAGAGGTTGAATTCTTGGCGGATATCCAGCTTGAAAATGAGGATACGGGGAAAGAAGGTCCTTTTCGGAGACACTCCAATTAAGGGTTCAAACGACAGTGGGGAAGGCTGATATGTACGCACTGGGGGTCTATCATGGGAGGATTCAAATGCCCCTTTCAGCATTTTGCGGTGGCTTCCACTCTTCCTAAAGTTTCATGGAGTATAAGAACCCCATGAAGATACGAAATTGCTGGACAGAGGCAGTGCGATTCTGGCAGGATGTATCAAATGGATAATCGTGAGTGGAACACTCGGATATGCATTTAAAAGAAACTGTAGTGGGGCAATGGAACAAGGGTAATGGCAAGTGTATGCCAGGCTCTCGTTTTGCAGATTTTATTAATTATTCTATTCTTATTAGAAGTAGTTCCCATTCTTCCAGTATGACGCAAAACTTGCATCCTAACGAGCCCATGGAAGATGCCTCCATTGTACCTCCAAGCCATGTCGCTGCCATCGCGTGAGGAAGTTGACAGACGGATGTCCATTTGACTCTGCGATACAAAGATTCTTCATATCGGCCTCTGATGCTACTAGTTTCTGATTAAAAGTGTTGTGTAAGGAGAATGTAACAATTAGTGGTTTCTGCAGTCGACAATAGGGGAGGACTATTGCGGTCGTAAAAGTGCCAATTATAGAAGGAGAGATTGTTATGGCTATTTTAAACCGAGAAAATAGATAACCTTCACTTAGAAATACATCATCCGCTCAGTCTCTTAATATCACACTTAAGTTCGAGCGGAGGGACGTACTTTGGCCGATGCTGCTAAACATGGCAATGTTGTTATCGCCGAGATAATAATAAGTTGAAATCGTAAACAATGTGTTCATTTCACTCAACTTAAGGGATAATTTTTGTTCCCTGCTGGATTAGGTTCACCATAGTTTTACCGTTGAGTCTTTCTCACCTGAACATTGCGCTAACCAAACTCCACCAATTATATATTTAGCTCGGCAATTTAGGTAAATTAGGTTACTTTGCTACTGTAGCCAAGAGATACTTTTGTGTATTTAAATATTTACAATTAAGGCTTGTTTATCATTAGTTAAGTAGTTAGAGAGGTCCTTGAGACCCCATTATATGTAACTTTAAGTATTGACCTTTGATTTCTAAGAAATTGAGTAGGATTGTGTTGCGTGACGAAGGTGTAATCCATTTTCACTTGTCTCTAGAGATTTATAATTCCTTGTCTCTAGAGACTTATAATTCCTTAATAATTCACTTACGAAATCTCTTAGTCAACAGTTCGAACCAAGGTTGGTATCAAGATTGCTCCTTTAGCCAGGAGTGGGCAGTTTATGCGACAGGTTCCTTTGACCAGGTTGGGGATTGGGAACCTTCCAGACATTTCGCGACACTATTGAAGCCTTTTTTGTAATTTAAGGCACTCATCTACCGAGCAGTGTGGAAACATTGATTGATTGTTCAGAAGGATCTATTAGAATAAATTTTCAGGGACACTAGAACATGATAGAGGTAATGTCATTCGGGTAAATAATAAAAACTAACATAGCAAGAATTGTGGTCAGGAGGAGGCATAGTAGAAAAATATATCAAGGTTGAATGTTTCAAATTAACGTCCAAAGTTAGAGGAATAAAATAGAGAAGTTAAGGAGTTACATACAGGAAGGAAATTTGAATTTAATTCGTAATAGCGTCTTGGATGAGCCCGCAAATATTTGAGTATGAAATTGATGGAACTACAGGTGTAGCCAGCGATCGCTGGTAATCCCATGATGGCGACACATGCAAACCTAACGCCGATTTATCTGGCAGCCACGGCAAGGCAGAATCAATTAATTATAAAATGTCATACATATAACACCATCGCTTTCACCCTCGTTTCACGCCAAGTACTAGCCTTCACTCAACCTCCAAGAAGCTCACCATCCACGCGGGGTGCAAGCCACCTGACTTGAGGCAACCAAGAAGAATTCCAACCAGGCCTTGTTAATAATAAATAATATAATAAACGTGAGTGTGTTTGTACAACTGACCACTGAACTACGAAATAAGTAACAGGATAATTGAAGGGGCACTAATCTATTCGCACCAATTAGATTAATATAAAAGGTGGTAACCCAATTTTGTCGGTTTATATGGATATATATATATATATATATATATATATATATATATATATATATATATATATATATATATATATATATATATATATATATATATATATATATATAACTAATTATAAAGTTAAACTATTGCGGATTGGAGCTTATAATTATAGTGTGAAACATCAATTGGGTGTTTAGCACTATCATAAAATTGATAGAGGTTGTAACACATGAGAACTATTACTTACCAGTGTGGAAGAGTTTCGATTTATTGTAGAAACTATTCAAGAAGAATGAAAATCTCTCAACTAAATTAGAAATTCAAAGCATAGAAACTTACATGGTGGAATATTGAAATCAGAAATATAATTGAAGTTAAAATGGCTACTTTGGGATGTTTAAAGATATCGTTCGTAAAAATGATCTCAGAAACTATAATATCACATTGAGATCATCTCAATAGATGAATTTCAACCAGCAAAAGGTGAGTAGAAATCACTTTAGCCAGAACCTATAGTAAAGATTGAATTATTCTTTCCCTTTTGGATATATATATATATATATATATATATATATATATATATATATATATATATATATATATATATATATATATATAAGCATGATGAAATAGAAAACTTTAAGATTGATGATACGATAAATAATAGAGATGAGGAAATGGTGAAAGTTATAAATGATTATTTCATCTCTATATCAGTGGCGGATCCAGAATAAAGATTTGGGGTGCTAACCTGAATTTCTCGGTATGAGTAGTCTGATAAAAGGGCATTGATAATTAATAATGGTTATCTTACACAACATTGATATTAATAACAGTATATCATACAAGAGTGAGCGCTAATTCACACAGAACCAATTTTTTCCACACATCAGAAAATTATGAATTGTATGGAGTTTTGGACTGAATTTAATAATTACTTATGAGATTTACCTGTATTTTAGACATGTATCATATAAATTACATTCGATCGTAACAGTTTAAAAAACTGCTTTATATATATTCTAAATATATTATTGCACAACTCTTTCTGAATAGCCAAATTCAAGTCTAACTTAAAAAAAAAATACAAGCATAAACGAGTCTGAAATTTGGCATTGTTTGTAATCTTTAATAGGTCAGTTTTTTACTGCAAAGTACCAAAAGATTGGAAATTAGCTCATGTGGTTCCTATTTTTAAGAAGGGTGGTAAGTGCGACGTTATTAATTATAGACCTGTTACCCTTACATCTATAGTTTGTTAGGTTTGGGAGAAATTAATCTATGTTAGGTTATTTTTTTCTTTAAAGAGCAATAGATTGATAGAAAAATCACATTGTTTTCGCCCAGGTAGATCTTTACCAAATTTGTGATTTTTCCTATATATATGACAGGTAACTTGGATGAGGTGCAAGAGGTTTATGTGGTTTATCTAAATTTTAATAAAGCCTACTATACAGCACCATACGGAAAATTGATTAATAGCCTTAAAATATGAATGTTTTAGGCTAGTCTTTCTAGTTGGACTGATGATGGGCTAAGAAATAGAAAACACGGTGGGATTTTAAACGGCCATAAGTCCAGCAAATACTTTGTTCAAATAACAAACAAAAAGAATCTGAACATGAGTAAGTTCCATCGGTGTATTAGTTCAAAAATGGACAACATAACTACCACCAGCACAAGATTTTGAAACGTTGTGAAACAAGTCGGCATTTTCCTGGGAGTCGAGCGTGGCATTTGACAACGTACCAGTAATAGCAGAAATGCAGATCAAACTGAAGAAACTGGAGAAAAAATAGAAGGGGAAGATGATAAAAAAGGCAATGTTAAAAATAGACGAGAAAATGAGGGGAAGATATGAAGCTGATATTCAAACAGATATGCAGTGTTAGAGGATGAGTTCGAATGACTAGAGGGAATAGATAGGTGGAGAATTTTGCAACACTCTATGGTGTAAACTACGGTATAAACAACAGCCCCAACTCAAGAAGAGCTTTGCAAAAGAAACGGCTGACCAACGGCATTCTAGAACTAACGAACACCATGAAAACAGCGCAGATACAGAAGAGAGCTCTTGACCAAAAGATCAGAAGAAAATTCAATTGAGAAAAAGATCTGTCGCTAAATGAACAATGTAACTAAGTATGAAAATTTAAAAATATAAATAATGTTAATATGTATGAGAAAAATACGAGGACAAAAACTATAAAAGTAGTATTGTTATTAAAATGAAAGCTAACAACATTGTAATGGAGACAGTGAATTTCCTGAACTGTAAAATAACGAAGGAAGACCAACAAATGCCCTTTAATAGTAAATCTGAATGGCTGTGTTATTGCTAAAGATGAAATGAGAAGCATAATACACGAAATGAAAAGGAAAGTGTAGCATAAGGCGATGAGATGAATTTCGAAATGCTAAAGGCACTAAGAGATTTTACGATGGAAAAGATAACCAAACTAGTGAGTAAAATTTATCCCTCCACAATAAATGCAATGCACGGTAGAAATTGCCGTTGCTAAAAGGGCATTTGTTAACATGAAAAACTTTTTTACTAACAGAAGACTATCCATAAATAGAAGTAGCTTGCTGAAGGTGTATGTGTGGGTGGTATTGATGCGAGTCCTGGACAATAAACAAAGAGATACAAAAAAGACTAGTAGGAATGGAAATATGGTGGTGGTGAAGAGCTATGATAATGTCATGGACTGAAAGAAAAACTAATCAAAGGGTTTGGGAGATGATGGGAACAAGAGGAAGCTAATGAGAAGAATCTTGAAAAAGACAGCATGAGTTCTTGGATCACATCATGAGAAGGTAGAAAAAGTAAAATATTAGCATGACAAGTAAGAATAGCAAGCAAAAAAGCAAGAGGAAGAAAAAGTATGGACGGGCCTATTATTAGCATTCCATGCTCAAAAACGTCTATGCAAGCACAACACATCGGTGAGGAATGGTATCACTCTCGGTAGGAGCGGGTGCTTACTGGTGTGCCTCGGAAGTCTAAATTAGGTTCAATGTTATTTATATTTTTGGTTCATGATCGAGAAAAATGGTTGCAAAACAGATCACAGAAGCTTTGCTGATACTACTAAAATAGTTGCCCCACAGTCAAGCATATAAGAGACTACTAATTTTCATAACTATTTAGACAAGCTCGTTTGGATGAGCAAATAGGTAGCAAATAAAATTTAATACAGATAAGCGTAAGGTAATGGGTGTGGAAAGGGAGTTTTTATGATCAGAATGATAGTTAGTTAAAATTAATTAATGAAGAAAAAGACTTAGAAGTTATCAACTTGAGAATGCTAAGTTACATAAACAATGTCTTGAAGCCAGGATCAGAGCTAGTAGTTTGGTGTTATAATGATTAATGTATCATATTAAAGAAAAGAGATAATTTGGTAGGCTAAATAGTTCTTTTTTAAAACCAATCCTGGAATATTGTGCTTAGTCTATGGCTCCCTACCTAATACAAGACTTGAATATGGTTGAGAATGTTCAGCGTAAGGCTAATACGAGTAAGCTTTTTCCAGGATTCAGTAGGCTATGATATAAGGATAGGTTGAGAGAGTAAAAAATGTTTCTTGTTATGCGTAGATTGCATCGGGGGAGGGTAGGATTCATGTATTTATGCTTTTCACAGATTTCGATGAGAATAAATTGCTAGAACTCTTTAAGGCAAAGCTGATGAGAGGCGGACATGGGATTATGATAGGAAACTGATGATGGAGCAGTAAAGGTTAAATACTCGATAAAATAGTTTTAGTCAAAGGGTGGAAAAGTTTCTGAATAGTTTACCTTGTGAGCTGGTTAGCAGTGAAACAGTTGGTTAGTTTAAATCCAAGTTGAACCACTGTATGGCCTGTTTAAATACAATCTGACAAGGCGTGCTTGGCCTATTATATCTTATATACACCTTTTAGGATCATGTTAAAAATAGAGAACAAAGACCTGTATGGGTCGTTTTTCTGGACAATGGAATTTTGTGGGTCAGTAGGGTTAAGTTAGCCCATGTTAACTTAAACTAACCAAAACACAATAGAAATCGGGTCTCCTAAGTTAAGTTTGAGTTGTCGAGTACAGTGCATTTCAGGAAAATTATTACAAATGCGAAAGGGCCTTGGACACACTCAGTAAGAATTTAGCTTTCATGCAGGTAACAGCATACGCAGTTTCTTCTGAGAATGCCAGCTGAAATCGGAAAACGGTACGCCATACTCGTGCCCCTCCGCATCGAGAGCAGCATGAAGGAGATGAAGAACTTGTTTAACTACCTGAGAAATCTAGTTTACAAAGTGAAACGGCAGTATGACGAGGCTAAGAATAAGAATGATGTGGGTAGGGTCATGCAGAGCAAATTTGCCGTCTCTTGGATGTAACAAGGAACCGAGGGAAGACTCTGCTCTGACACACAATACAAGGAAGACACAGGGAGGGCTTGTTTAACAACGATCAGGACCAGTGATCTCCATACCTATGGCCACCAGCCCTTAACTGCAACTCCCTAGACTATTTATTTCGTGTGGAGCGCTGTTCAGAAGGATGTCAACAAGCCCTCTCACAATACTTTAGGATTTCTGAGACACACTATTGAGGAGGTAATGTCATCCATTGACATGGACTCCCACCTGCAGGTCGCGAAGGAAGATGTTGGCCATTTCGAATGACTTCGCAACTATGTATATCTTCCTACTTGTGTGAAAATTCCTATAAGAAAATATTGCTTTGTTCAGTACAAATCTTTCTTTTCCCCTGTACAATTAGTATCGATTAATCTGTAACCCCTGTAGATACTATCTATTTAGCAGCAGTTGGGTAGATGAAAGTAATGGAACACAGAGGCAAAAAAAAACAAACACTTAAAAGTGGTGAGAGATAGATCATTTATTCATAGTGATGAATGGCGAACACACAGAAATCTGCCCATTAATCTAAATTACCAGCACAGCACCGTAAATCACTCTTTGCACTTCTTTACTCCGCAGACAGGCGTATGCAACATCATTAATAGTACTAGGGAAAGACATAAGACAAAAATTAACAACATGGGGGGCAATGCAAACGCGAATTTCGTCCAGGTTATTTATTACAGCTCATGTGGAGGGAATGAAATAAAGTAAACAGGTTAATCAATTTCTCTAAAACCATTGACATTCAATTTGATTTTTAATAAATTAGCATTAGGTATGTTTCATTTTTTTAATTTAAATGATGTTTATATTGGGGTTGCTATTCTTTACATGAGAACTTTTGCGGTCACTATTCTTGACATTGGGAAATTGGGTTCCCTATTCGCGATATGATCCCTATTTTGGTTTCATTTATGAATTGACAACATCCTTGGGATGGTTTGTTTTGGATTTTGGTAGCCGTAGATTTCTCGCTAGGTGGTTCACCTACTTAAATCTTACTGGCTTCATTTTCAGCCAGACATTTTTATATTCCATCCTATGATCTGAGTTTTGCATTTGCACAAATGGAGTGGATGAAAGTGAGCTACTTCTAATATCTAAGCGGTCTTCCTCCATCCTCTTAACAAAGTGACAAGCTTCTAGTGATGGGACGATACCAGATTTTCAAGCGAGTACCGATACAGAGTACGATACCACTGTATACTCCCGATTCCGATACGAGTACCGAGTACTTATATATATATATATATATATATATATATATATATATATATATATATATATATATATATATATATATATATATATATATATATATATATATATATATATATATATATATATATATATATATATATATATATATATATATATATAAATATATATATATATATATATATATATACGTACGTGTTTGTGTATTTATAAATACTTCTTTAGGTTTCTATTCATTTGTTTGAAGAATAATACTACTGAACAATGGGGCTTTGTTTAATTCTTCAAGCTATTACAACAAGCTATTACAAAATAGAATACTTAGACATCCAATTATACGACTAATTCATATAGCAACCAAATAAATACAACAGACAATATAGGTGTAAACTTGCTTATTAGTCGTACTTCAAACCAAATATTCTTAGATTATAGTGCAGGAACATCAGCATTTTCCCTGTTTCACTTTGCAGTCCGTTTCTTTTTTGGCAAATAGATATTGCCGCCTACGCTGAAAATTCGTTCACTCTCGACAGATGACGGAGGGATTGACAAATATTTCCTTACAGCAGATGTTAGGAAAATGAAATTGTTTTCATTTTCTTTCCACCACTGAAGAGGATCATCTTCAATCTTGGTAATAGCCAAGTTCTTATATTTATAGATTTCTTGGTTGAGATCTGTCCTTTCACTTCTTTCTTACGGTGCTGCAATTACTCTTGCTTCACCTTTTTTCTTTTTCTTTAGATCAGAAAAGCATCTTGCAAAACTTAAATTGAAATCATCACTGTTTTCTTCGTCAAGAGAATTATCTGATTAATCAATGGGTTGTAAAGCATCTGAAGGAGCCGATTTGCTGGCATTAATTGTACTCATATCCTTTAGTAACCACTTCACAATAGCTTCTTCAAAGAGCTGACTGTCATATTCATCTTCCAAAAAAAATGTTTTTATATGTTGCCAGGATCAAGTTTTTGTTTTATAAATAGCTTTTGAAGCGTGTATTAAATGATGCTTTCCATGCTGCTAGAGTTGTCACAAGACCTAGAAATAATCCTTTTTGTTTTCCCATATCTCTAAAATAGCAAAATACTTTAATTTGGGGAATGATTGAAGATGCAGTGACTTTTGAGGCGCTCAGCAAATCGGTACAATCAATAAATTGTTTCAATATTTTGAGAAGTTTCTCCAAGATTTTCCATTGATTAGTTTCTAAGGAATTTGGCTTTGGGTGGTCGCTGCAGTATGAAATTAGGGCACTTTTTTGTTCAAACACTCTCGACATCATGTAATACTGACTGTTCCACCTGGTTAGAACATCTTGAATGAAGCGATGTTCTGTAGCTGAAATCTTTTCCGGGATTCTTGAAATTTTACAAAAGCTGTAGGAGAATGATTAAAATGACCAACTATTTGTTTACATGTAGATATGATATATTTTACATATCTTTGTGCAAGAATGGCATCGTTAATTGTGAGCTGCAATGTATGTAAAAACAGGGCAAAGACTCTATTTCAGCATGTACAGCTGCAGCTGCCATGTTGGCCGCATTGTCTCTAACAAGAAGGTGGATTTTCTTGTCAGAATATCAAATTGATGGAGAGCTTCTCTAAGTACATCGCTAATATCTTCAGCAATGTGAGATACTGACATGGGGGATACTCGAAGAATTGCACTTTTGGTTTCCTTATCTTCGGTGATCCAATGAGACGTGACACCGAGAAATAAAGAGTTAGATGAACTAGCAGTCCAGCCATCACTTGTTAATGATATATGACTTGTTTCGTTTATGCTGTTTCGTATTTTAACTTTAGCAAATATTTCTTGGACGACGTTTTCTTTGATGTATTTTCGCGAAGGAATTTGATAATTTGGACAGATCTGGTTCATCAGCCTCGTAAAGCCCAAGTCTTCAACTATAGAAAATGGTTGTAAATCTATAGCAACCATCTCCCCGATGTACTTGTGAACTTCTTTAGCCTTGCTGTCATTTATATCCCAAATCTTTCATCGCTGAAAAGAATCTTCTAAAGTTTGCTGTTTGGCAGACTCATCAGAGAGTTTTTTTCTTTTTAGTTTGAGATGTGGACTGATCTAGCATTGATCTTTTCCTTTCTTATTCTTTTTTATTTTTCTTCGCTGAATTCAGTGTCATGCTTAGTATTCAAATGCTTGAACAAATTCGAAGTATTAAAATTGCTACGATTTGATCCTCGACCAATCTTCATACTACAAAGACTACACAGCCATACGTTCAATATTTTCATCTACATTGAAAAATTTCCAAACGATGCTTTTCTGTTTGAAGTTTGATCCACTTGCCATGATTGAAACCTGAAAATGAAACATTTTAAAAAATTGATCTGGTTTTATTTTGAGAAACGAAATTCAGAATTTAAAGAGAATAACTCTTTTTCTATAGGCTATAAAAATAATAAGAGGTAGATGTGTATTATATACCGCAGTTAAAATAAGATTCGTTAATTTATATGAAGTATGTTCAGCAGTTTTGAAAAAGAAATCAAGAAATATTTTTCGATTAGCGCTCTTTATTATTAATCTAAGCACATTTAAGAATATAATCCAATACATTATAATTGAATGCATTCAAACTAGTCTTTAATAAATCATCGAAATCAATTAACATCTAATCACTGTTCCATTTACATTTGTCATTTAATTAAATTAAAACAGCAATGACACATACGATTTCAAATGTCATTGCACTTTCAGGATATCATTCACACTAAATGCTAATCCATTGACTATCATGGGAATTACGTCTGGTAGATTGATTACGCACAACCTAGGTAACAATAGTAATTTCATCGTAACCGTTTTGCAAGTGCAGACTGTTTTTCTTAAGGCTTAACTGCATGTTAAGAACTGTCTCAACTGGTAGGTATAGTTATTGCCTTATCAGCCGGTAAAAAAGGATTACAAAATGAAATTTTTAGATTTCATATTTTTAGTTACGTGAGAAATTACAGAAGCTAGTGAGTGGAAGACTAAAACAAAGTCACCCTACTGCGATGACGGTTGCCGTGATTCTGTCAATTTGGTTGTTGCCTGTCGGTTGCTAGTTTGTCGAGTCAGACGTTTGGAACTTCTATATCCAGTATAAATTGTACTGTTTGTATGTTGCATTCTTAGGAATACTGCTATTTGAAGCTATAATAAATAATTTTTCATTAAAATGAAATTTCTACGCATTTGATTATAGATTGAAAGAATAGTAATACAATAACAAATCTTGAGTCATATGTTTCGTGTTTATTCGTTTGAAAGAACCTGTTTGAACATGTTCGATCTGGTTACTCTCTAACACTACCGTTTATTTCATGTGACTGTTCATATTCATTCTGCAATGGGTGAAAATTGAATATGAATATCGAAGGAATATAAAACAAATAACATTTATAGATAAAAATTGTACATAAAGATTAAAGAGTCTATTTAAAGTTTAACTTTCAGCTGTTTTAAACGAAATAAAATTTGTTCGGAAAACGATGGAACAAAAATGAAAATTAATTCGTTTGGTAGCAGATGTACATACAATATGACTATATGGAACGTCTTCGATTTCAAGATTTACCCAATAATAATGGAGATGAAAATAATGTAAAATTTTCCCTCATTTATGACAGCACGTGTACACTATTTTCAAAATCTTTTTGAACGGGATAAAATTATCGAAATTTACAAGTTAAACATTTAAATAAAATTATATTATTTATATCAAACTAACTGCAGTCATTTGATTGATTGCAATTACGTGAATTTTTCACGTACGGGTAAACTAGTAGTTTGGCCTGTGCTTGTTCCTTTTGGTTCCCTGAAAAACTAAGGGTTTGAAAGGGTCATAAAATGTTAAATTTTGTGTAAATAAATTAGGTGCAGATTATTTTCACATAAGAATATAATCATTAAATGGAATGAAAATATGTATTAAAATGATTGCATAGTGTCTTGGGAATTAATGGGCAAGTATCGGATTTTAATATCGGAAATGAGACATAAAAGTCCCGATACCGATACGAGTTCCGATACCACTAAAAACAACCGATACTACCGATAATCGATACCGATACCGATACAAAATTCCCCCTAAGTGTGACTTAGGCTTATCTTTACAAAGGATCAGATAAACTCCAGCGCCTCGGTAGGTTTCACGAAACCAATACAGATATTACTTTTCTTATATTATTTGTATATTATAATGCTGTTTATATTATTATTATTAGCGGGTCTTTAAGGGAGTTAGAGAGAGAAAACAGAAAAAGTTATTTTTTTCAATTCATGTTTCTTTAGAGTTTGTAAAAAATAAATGTCATCTTAATTACGAGGCACAATTTAATGAAATATAAGTGATATTTAAGCACTAGGGATTTATATAATCCCTTGTAAATTATTGTTCCAAGTCGAGTTGCAAAATCTGATCACTTTGAGAGATGATTCAAGAACACCGCTTAGATATCAAGAGAAGTTCGCTTTTCATCCAGACCCTTTTGGGCACATGCGAAATTTAGGTCATAGGATTGACTTTAACAATGCAGTTATTATATCTCGAGAATTATAGTGAAACACGCATCGCTGAATCGCTTCTTATTGGTTTTATTGATAATTATAATACTTATCTACTCTAATAACTCCTTCCAGAGATCATTTTTTTCTCTTTTGGTCCAAGTTTTCATTTTATATTTAATTTCTTTTCGCTGTTGATCTGTTTTTTATATGTCCGTTTGCACCGTTTTCTCCTCATTGATATACAGCTGACGATGTTGGAAGCTAAAATTAATTCTGTAATTTTAATTCAAAAAATGTGATTCAAAGAGTATGGTTTCTCTCAAAGGGTTGGGTAGTCGCGTTATTATGGTATTATACGAGTAGTTTAAATTCCTCGGTAATCTTAATTGCATGTTTAATTAAATGTTTCTATCATATGCTACATTATTTTACATCTTCGTTTTAAGTTTTGTATAATTTTGCTCTATTAATTATTAACTACTACTTTTATTATGGCAGATTTTTTAATACATTATTGCAAATATTTAAATTAACGCAATATTAGTTATCGGATCGTTCCAAATTTTAATTTTAAAGATTTGGATACATTAGTACTCACATTGAATATGTCGAATATATTGTTATAAATCGGCGTAATTTGAATATTACATGTATTATTATTATCACTTTATAATCACTTATATTTGATACTTTGTATATCTAGAATTTGAACTTCGCATTATTCTTCTCACGTGATTTTCGTTTCACTTTTATTCTTAATATACTACTATTAACAGAAGTATCCCCTTTTCCGCTTTACATATTCATAATTATTCCCTTTCCGCAATTATTTTCATTATATTATTTTCACCTTTGTATTATTACCACTTGTTTTGTTCCACCGGTACTTTATGTAAACGAGTAGCTGGTCGCTATTAATCGATTAAAAGTGTCCGCGTTCACTATGTGAAATTTGTTCTTGGGGAATTGCAAGTTTACTTATACGAATTCATTTTCTACTTGTTCCTTGTTGTGCTGGGCGTTAAAAGTCCATTTAAACTTGTTTATTCGATCGGCTCTTATTTTAATGGTTTTTTTATTGACTGGAAACTTGCCCATGCGAAACTTTTTCCTCGTATTGCCATTTTCTTGATGATCGGAAAAAGGTCGTCCTTTAGGGAGATGGAGGCCGCTTTCCAGTCGACACCTCTTGAATATCCTACCAGTTTGTTATCCTCTTTCTTTTCGTGAGTCATTGGGAGAACCGTTGCGCATTTAGACTAGATTTTTTTCTCTACCTAGGGCGGTCGATAGTTTTGTGGCTGTCTACTGCGTAGCACACACTAAGTGGTACATAGTCCTTTGTTTATATTTAGTTAGAGGAAAATTGTAGGTAGAAACCAAGAAGACCTTGTGTTTTTGCTTTCACATCCACTTCAATTGTTGAGAAAGTTCTGTAACAAGGTTTTGATTTTTGCCCAAATTTGTTTCTCCTTTTGGTTTTCGGTTTTGACTTCCTCGCAAGCTTTATCGTAATGGATGGGCTCTAGTCTTAAGCAGCTACTCGTGTGTTTGGCGACGATTTTCGTTGTGGACTTTGCTTCTAATCATATTTTCTATAGTTCCTTCTTCACTTTGCCTGCCACCAGGTTTTGGACATCTTCGGTCAGGCGTTGATGAACCTCATCAGAGTAATGCCTAATGCTCCTTATATAATCTGTGCCACTTCAGATCCTGTGTTTTTTTTTACTGCCCCGAATAGTTCCTAGAGGTACCCTTTTGGTCCCAACGAGGATCATGTTTAGATCCCTATTCGCCGCATAGACAGTAAGGTTGTTACTTGCAAGAAGGTCAACAGTGAATCTGTTGACCAGTTCAAGTCAAGACTAGACAAAGTCTTGAAAAGCGGCCGTTTAGGGACGCAAAACAATTGAGCAGTCATGTGCCTGCTCGATTGCTAGTCCAAAGGTACCCTCTTTGAACGGACCGTAAGGTCTCCTAGCGTACTTACTTTCCTTGTTCCTTGTTATTCCTTGTTACTTCGTCGTTTGCTTATTTGTTAAACAACTGTTCCGATCACCTCGCCGTCTCTGCCAAATTGGTTAGCGACGGGAACGGAAGAATCAATCGAATAATAGATGAGGAATGAGTGATTTCTTTTTTCGATAGTAGGAAGGAAAGATTCATTGCCGGCACAAGCACCTTTCCACCATCCTCTCTAGATGTGGGAGAGGATGGATATCCTCTGAATCCAAATGGACCTAGATGGGAAAGTTATGTTCTAGGTTTTACTTTTATTTGTTAATTTGTACATTAATTTTACTTTTTACGTATTAGTTCACTTTAACTTGAGTTTTTTCTCACTTTGATTTTACAGTTTTCACTGAACTTTACTTAGCTTTGGGTTCATTAGTTCACTATTGTTTATTAACTTTTACCCATTCCATCCTGTCATGATGCTTCACTGATGGGTTGCATTAATCCCGATCTAATTAACAAATTTCATATACCTTCGTTCTGGATTCACTCCGTGTTCTGATATTAGTTTTGTGTATGGATCGAGTTCTGTTAATATATTTCCAAGTGTTATAGTTTGGCCGATCCAGCCTTGTGTATTTATTTGCAGTAAGCTAAGCCTTCTGTTCCTTACAGCTTTCATTGCTTATTTAGTTCGAAGGTTTTTGCTTTTACAGCTTTCATTGCTTATTTAGTTCGAAGCTTTCTGCTCCTTACAGCTTTCATAGCTTATTTAGTTCGAAGCTTTCTGCTCCTTACAGCTTTAATAGCTTATTTAGTTCGAAGCTTTCTGCTTTTACAGCTTCCATTGCTAATTTAATTCGAAGCTTTCTGCTTTTACAACTGTCATTGCTCATTTAATTCGAAGCTTTCTGCTCATTACAGCTTTCATTGCTTATTTAGTTCGAAGCTTTCTGCTCCTTACAGCTTCCATTGCTTATTTAGTTCGAAACCTTCTGCTCCTTACAGCTTTCATAGCTTATTTAGTTCGAAGCTTTCTGCTTTTACAGCTTTCATTGCTCATTTAATTCAAAGCTTTCTGCTCCTTACAGCTTTCATTGCTTATTTAGTTCGAAGCTTTCTGCTCCTTACAGCTTTCATTGCTTATTTAGTTCGAAGCTTTCTGCTCCTTACAGCTTTCATTGCTTATTTAGTCTCGAAGCTTTCTGCTCCTTACAGCTTTCATTGCTTATTTATTTCGAAGCTTTCTGCTCCTTACAGCTTTCATTGCTTATTTAATTCAGAGCTTTCTGCTCCTTACAGCTTTCCTTGCTTATTTAGTTCGAAGCTTTCTGCTCCTTACAGCTTTCATTGCTTATTTAGTTCGAAGGTTTCTGCTTTTACAGCTTTCATTGTTCATTTAATTTGAAGCTTTCTGCTCCTTACAGCTTTCATTGCTTATTTAGTTCGAACCCTTTTGCTCCTTAGAGCTTTCATAGCTTATTTAGTTTGAAGCTTTCTGCTTTTACAGCTTTCTGCTCCTTACAGCTTTCATTGCTTAGTAGTTCGAAGGTTTCTGCCTTTACAGCTTTCATTGCTTATTTAGTTCAAAGCTTTCTGCTCCTTACAGCTTTCATTGCTTATTTAGTTCGAAGCTTTCTGCTCCTTACAGCTTTCATTGCTTGTTTAGTTCGAAGCTTTCTACTCCTTACAGCTTTCATTGCTTATTTAGTTCGAAGCTTTCTGCTTCTTACAGCTTTCATTGCTTATTTAATTCAGAGCTTTCTGCTCCTTACAGCTTTCCTTGCTTATTTAGTTCGAAGCTTTCTGCTCCTTACAGCTTTCATTGCTTATTTAGTTCGAAGGTTTCTGCTTTTACATCTTTCATTGTTCATTTAATTTGAAGCTTTCTGCTCCTTACAGCTTTCATTGCTTATTTAGTTCGAACCCTCTTGCCCCTTAGAGCTTTCATAGCTTATTTAGTTTGAAGCTTTCTGCTTTTACAGCTTTCTGCTCCTTACAGCTTTCATTGTTTGCTTATTTAGTTCGAAGGTTTCTGCTATTACAGCTTTCATTGCTTATTTAGTTCAAAGCTTTCTGCTCCTTACAGCTTTCATTGCTTATTTAGTTCGAAGCTTTCTGCTCCTTACAGCTTTCATTGCTTGTTTAGTTCGAAGCTTTCTGCTTCTTACAGCTATCATTGCTTATTTAGTTCGAAGCTTTGTGCTTCTAACAGCTTTCATTGCTTATTTAATTCAGAGCTTTATGCTCCTTACAGCTTTCATTGCTTATTTAGTTCGAAGCTTTCTGCTCCTTACAGCTTTCATTGCTTATTTAGTTCGAATGTTTCTGCTTTTACAGCTTTCATTGCTCATTTAATTTAAAGCTTTCTGCTCCTTACAGCTTTCATTGCTTATTTAGTTCGAACCCTTTTGCTCCTTAGAGCTTTCATAGCTTATTTGGTTTGACGGTTTCTGCTTTTACAGCTTTCATTGCTCATTTAATTCCAAGCTTTCTGCTCCTTACAGCTTTCATTGTTTATTTAGTTCGAAGCTTCCTGCTTTTACAGCTTTCATTGCTTATTTAATTCGAAGCTTTGTGCTCCTTACAGCTTTCATTGCTTATTTAGTTCGAAGATTTCTGCTCCATACGCTTTCATTGCTTATTTAGTTTGAAGCTTTCTGCTCCTTACAGCTTTTATTGCTTATTTAGTTCGTAGGTTTCTGCTTTTACAGCTTTTATTGTTCATTTAATTTGAAGCATTCTGCTCCTTACAGCTTTCATTGCTTATTTGGTTCGAACCCTTTTGCTCCATAGAGCTTTCATAGCTTATTTAGTTTGAAGGTTTCTGCTTTTACAGCTTTCATTGCTCATTTAATCCGAAGCTTTCTGCTCCTTACAGCTTTCATTGCTTATTTAGTTCGAAGCTTTCTGCTTTTACAGCTTTCATTGCTTATTTAATTCGAAGCTTTGTGCTCCTTACAGCTTTCATTGCTTATTTAGTTCGAAGCTTTCTGCTCCTTACGCTTTCATTGCTTATTTAGTTTGAAGCTTTCTGCTCCTTACAGCTTTCATTGCTTATTTAGTTCAAAAGCTTTCTGCTCCTTACAGCTTACATTGCTTATTTAGTTTGAAGCTTTCTGCTCATTACAGCTTTCATTGCTTATTTAGTTCGAAGCTTTCTGCACCTTACAACTTTCATTGTTTATTTAGTCCGAACCCTTCTACTCCTTACAGCTTTCATAGCTTATTTAGTTTGAAGCTTTCTGCTTTTACAGCTTCCATTGCTAATTTAATTCGAAGCTTTCTGCTCCTGACAGCTTTCATTGTTTATTTAGTTCAAAGCTTTCTGCTCCTTACAGCTTTCATTGCTTATTTAGTTCGAAGATTTCTGCTCCTTAAAGCTTTCATTGCTTATTTAGTTTGACGCCTTCTGCTCCTTACAGCTTTAATTGCTTATTCAGTTTGAAGCTTTCTCTTCCCTTACAGCTTTCATTGCCTATTTAGTTCGAAGCTTTCTGCTCCTTACAGCTTTTATCGCTTATTTAGTTCAAAGCTTTCTGCTCCTTACAGCTTTCATTGCTTATTTAGTTCAAAGGTTTCTGCTTTTACAGCTTTGATTGCTTATTTAGTTCGAAGCTTTCTGCTCCTTACAGCTTTCATTACTTATTTAGTTCGAAACCCTTCTGTTCCTTACAGCTTTCATAGCTTATTTAGTTCGAAGCTTTCTGCTTTTACAGCTTTCATTGTTTATTTAATTCGAAGCTTTCTGCTCATTACAGCTTTCATTGCTTATTTAGTTCGAAGCTTTTTGCTCCTCACAGCTTTCATAGCTTATTTAGTTCGAAACTTTCTGCTCCTTACAGCTTTACATAGCTTATTACGTTCTAAGGTTTCTGCTTTTACAGCTTTCATTACTCATTTAATTCAAACCTTTCTGCTCCTTACAGCTTTCATTGCTTATTTAGTTCGAAGCTTTCTGCTCCTTACAGCTTTCATTGCCTATTTAGCTCGAACCCTTCTGCTCCTTACAGCTTTCATTGCTTATTTAGTCCCACCCCTTCTGCTCCTTACAGCTTTCATAGCATATTTAGTTCGAAGCTTTCTGCTCCTTACAGCTACCAATGCTTATTTAATTCGAAGCTTTCTGCTCCTGACAGCTTTCATTGCTTATTTAGTTTGAAGCTTTCTGCTCCTTAAAGCGTTGATTGCTTATTTAGTTTGAAGCCTTCTGCTCCTTACAGCTTCTATTGCTGATTTAATTCGTATCTTTCTGCTCCTTACAGCTTTCATTGCCTATTTAGTTCAAAGCTTTCTGCTCCTTACAGCTTTTATCGCTTATTTAGTTCAAAGCTTTCTGCTTCTTACAGCTTTCATTGCTTATTTAGTTCGAAGGTTTCTGCTTTTACAGCTTTCATTGCTCATTTAGTTCGAAGCTTTCTGCTCCTTACAGCTTACATTGCTTATTTAGTTCGAACACTCCTGCTCCTTATAGCTTTCATAGCTTATTTAGTTCGAAGCTTTCTGCTTTTACAGCTTTCATTGCTCATTTAATTCGAAACTTTCTGCTCCTTACAGCTTTCATTGCTTATTTAGTTTGAAGCTTTTTGCTCCTTACAGCTTTCATTGCTTATTTAGTTCGAAGCTTCCAATTCCTTGCAGCTTTCATTGCTTATTTAGTTCAAACCCTTCTCCTCCTTACAGCTTTCATAGCCTTTTAAGTTCGAAGCTTTCTGCTTTTACAGCTTTCATTGCTCATTTAATTCGAAGCTTTCTGCTCCTTACAGCTTTCATTGCTTATTTAGTTTGAAGCTTTCTGCTCCTTACAGCTTTCATTGCTTATTTAGTTCGAAGCTTTCTGCTCCTTACAGCTTTCATTGCTTATTTAGTTTGAAGCTTTCTGCTCCTTACAGCTTTCATTGCTGATTTAATTAAAAGGTTAGTGCTGCTTACAGCTTTCATTGCTTATTTAGTTTGAAGCTTTCTGCTCCTTACAGCGTTCATTGCTTATTTAATTCGAAGCTTTCTGCTACTTACAGCTTTCTGCTACTTACAGCTTTTATTGCTTATTTAGTTCGAGGCTTCTTGCTCCTTACAGCTTTCATTGCTTATTTAATTCAAAGCTTTATGCTCCTTACAGCTTTCATTGCTTATTTAGTTCGAAACTTTCTGCTCCTTACAGCTTTCATAGCTTATTTAGTTCGAAGCTTTTTGCTTTTACAGCTTTCATTGCTCATTTAATTCGAAGCTTTCTGCTCCTTACAGCTTTTATTGCTTATTTAGGTTGAAGGTTTCCGCTCCTTACAGCTTTCATTGCTTATTTAGTTCGAAGCTTTCTGCTCCTTACAGCTTTCATTGCTTATTTAGTTCGAAGCTTTCTGCTCCTTACAGCTTTCATTGCTTATTTAGTTCGAAGCTTTCTGCTTCTCACAGCTTTCATTGCTTATTTAGTTTGAAGCTTTCTGCACCTTACAGCTTTCATTGCTTATTTAGTCCGAACTTTCTGCTCCTTACAGCTTTCATAGCTTATTTAGTTCGAAGCTTTCTGCTCCTTACAGCTTTCATTGCTTATTTAGTTCGAAGCTTTCTGCTCCTTACAGTTTCTATTGCTAATTTAATTTGAAGCTTTTTGCTCCTTACAGCTTTCATTGCATATTTAGTTTGAAGCATTCTGATCCTTTTAGCTTTCATTGCTTATTTAGTTCAAGGCTTTCTGCTCTTTACAGCTTTCATTGCTTATTTAGTTCGAAGCCTCCTGCTCCTTACAGCTTTATTACTGATTTCATTCGAAGCTTTCTGCTCCTTACAGCTTTTATTGCCTATTTAGTTCAAAGCTTTCTTCTTCTTACAGCTTTCATAGCTTATTTAGTTAAAAGCTTTCTGCTCCTTACAGCTTTCATTGCTTATTTAGTTCAAAGGTTTCTGCTTTTACAGCTTTTTATTGCTTATTTAGTTCGAAGCTTTCTGCTCATTACAGCTTTCATTGCTTATTTAGTTCGAAGCTTTCTGCTCCTTACAGCTCTCATTGCTTATTTAGTTCGAAGCTTTCTGCTTCTTACAGCTTTCATTGCTTATTTAGTTTAAAGCTTTCTGCTCCTTACAGCTTTAATTGCTTATTTAGTTTGAAGCCTCCTGCTCCTTACAGCTTTTATTGCTGATTTAATTCGAAGCTTTCTGCTCCTTACAGCTTCTATTGCCTATTTAGTTCAAAGCTTTCTGCTCCTTACAGCTTTCATTGCTTATTTAGTTCGAACCCTCCTGCTCCTTACAGCTTTCATAGCTTATTTAGTTCGAAGCTTTCTGCTCATTACAGCTTTCATTGCTTATTTAGTTCAAAGCTTTCAATTCCTTGCAGCTTTCATTGCTTATTTAGTTCGAACCCTTCTGCTTTTACAGCTTTTATTGCTGATTTAATTCGAAGCTTTCGGCTTCTTACAGCTTTCATTGCTTATTTAATTCAGAGCTTTCTGCTCCTTACAGCTTTCATTGCTTATTTAGTTCGAAGCTTTCTGCTCCTTACAGCTTTCATTGCCTTTTAAGTCTCGAAGCTTTCTGCTCCTTACAGCTTTCATTGCTTATTAATTTCGAAGCTTTCTGCTCCTTACAGTTTCCTTGCTTATTTAGTTGAAAGCTTTCTCTCCTTACAGCTTTCATTGCTTATTTAGTTCGAAGCTTTCTGCTCCTTACAGCTTTCATTGCTTATTTAGTTCGAAGCTTTTTGCTCCTTACAGCTTTCATTGCTTATTTAGTTCGAAGCTTTCTGCTTTTACAGCTTTCATTGCTTATTTAATTCGAAGCTTTGTGCTCCTTACAGCTTTCATTGCTTATTTAGTTCGAAGCTTTCTGCTCCTTACGCTTTCATTGCTTATTTAGTTTGAAGCTTTCTGCTCCTTACAGCTTTCATTGCTTATTTAGTTCAAAAGCTTTCTGCTCCTTACAGCTTACATTGCTTATTTAGTTTGAAGCTTTCTGCTCATTACAGCTTTCATTGCTTATTTAGTTCGAAGCTTTCTGCACCTTACAACTTTCATTGTTTATTTAGTCCGAACCCTTCTACTCCTTACAGCTTTCATAGCTTATTTAGTTTGAAGCTTTCTGCTTTTACAGCTTCCATTGCTAATTTAATTCGAAGCTTTCTGCTCCTGACAGCTTTCATTGTTTATTTAGTTCAAAGCTTTCTGCTCCTTACAGCTTTCATTGCTTATTTAGTTCGAAGATTTCTGCTCCTTAAAGCTTTCATTGCTTATTTAGTTTGACGCCTTCTGCTCCTTACAGCTTTAATTGCTTATTCAGTTTGAAGCTTTCTCTTCCCTTACAGCTTTCATTGCCTATTTAGTTCGAAGCTTTCTGCTCCTTACAGCTTTTATCGCTTATTTAGTTCAAAGCTTTCTGCTCCTTACAGCTTTCATTGCAAATTTAGTTCAAAGGTTTCTGCTTTTACAGCTTTGATTGCTTATTTAGTTCGAAGCTTTCTGCTCCTTACAGCTTTCATTACTTATTTAGTTCGAAACCCTTCTGTTCCTTACAGCTTTCATAGCTTATTTAGTTCGAAGCTTTCTGCTTTTACAGCTTTCATTGTTCATTTAATTCGAAGCTTTCTGCTCATTACAGCTTTCATTGCTTATTTAGTTCGAAGCTTTTTGCTCCTCACAGCTTTCATAGCTTATTTAGTTCGAAACTTTCTGCTCCTTACAGCTTTACATAGCTTATTACGTTCTAAGGTTTCTGCTTTTACAGCTTTCATTGCTCATTTAATTCAAACCTTTCTGCTCCTTACAGCTTTCATTGCTTATTTAGTTCGAAGCTTTCTGCTCCTTACAGCTTTCATTGCCTATTTAGCTCGAACCCTTCTGCTCCTTACAGCTTTCATTGCTTATTTAGTCCGACCCCTTCTGCTCCTTACAGCTTTCATAGCATATTTAGTTCGAAGCTTTCTGCTCCTTACAGCTACCAATGCTAATTTAATTCGAAGCTTTCTGCTCCTGACAGCTTTCATTGCTTATTTAGTTTGAAGCTTTCTGCTCCTTAAAGCGTTGATTGCTTATTTAGTTTGAAGCCTTCTGCTCCTTACAGCTTCTATTGCTGATTTAATTCGTATCTTTCTGCTCCTTACAGCTTTCATTGCCTATTTAGTTCAAAGCTTTCTGCTCCTTACAGCTTTTATCGCTTATTTAGTTCAAAGCTTTCTGCTTCTTACAGCTTTCATTGCTTATTTAGTTCAAGGGGTTTCTGCTTTTACAGCTTTCATTGCTCATTTAGTTCGAAGCTTTCTGCTCCTTACAGCTTACATTGCTTATTTAGTTCGAACACTCCTGCTCCTTATAGCTTTCATAGCTTATTTAGTTCGAAGCTTTCTGCTTTTACAGCTTTCATTGCTCATTTAATTCGAAACTTTTTGCTCCTTACAGCTTTCATTGCTTATTTAGTTTGAAGCTTTTTGCTCCTTACAGCTTTCATTGCTTATTTAGTTCGAAGCTTCCAATTCCTTGCAGCTTTCATTGCTTATTTAGTTCAAACCCTTCTCCTCCTTACAGCTTTCATAGCCTTTTAAGTTCGAAGCTTTCTGCTTTTACAGCTTTCATTGCTCATTTAATTCGAAGCTTTCTGCTCCTTACAGCTTTCATTGCTTATTTAGTTTGAAGCTTTCTGCTCCTTACAGCTTTCATTGCTTATTTAGTTCGAAGCTTTCTGCTCTTTACAGCTTTCATTGCTTATTTAGTTTGAAGCTTTCTGCTCCTTACAGCTTTCATTGCTGATTTAATTAAAAGGTTAGTGCTGCTTACAGCTTTCATTGCTTATTTAGTTTAAAGCTTTCTGCTCCTTACAGGGTTCATTGCTTATTTAATTCGAAGCTTTCTGCTACTTACAGCTTTCTGCTACTTACAGCTTTTATTGCTTATTTAGTTCGAGGCTTCTTGCTCCTTACAGCTTTCATTGCTTATTTAATTCAAAGCTTTATGCTCCTTACAGCTTTCATTGCTTATTTAGTTCGAAACTTTCTGCTCCTTACAGCTTTCATAGCTTATTTAGTTCGAAGCTTTTTGCTTTTACAGCTTTCATTGCTCATTTAATTCGAAGCTTTCTGCTCCTTACAGCTTTTATTGCCTATTTAGTTCAAAGCTTTCTTCTTACAGCTTTCATAGCTTATTTAGTTAAAAGCTTTCTGCTCCTTACAGCTTTCATTGCTTATTTAGTTCAAAGGTTTCTGCTTTTACAGCTTTTTATTGCTTATTTAGTTCGAAGCTTTCTGCTCATTACAGCTTTCATTGCTTATTTAGTTCGAAGCTTTCTGCTCCTTACAGCTCTCATTGCTTATTTAGTTCGAAGCTTTCTGCTTCTTACAGCTTTCATTGCTTATTTAGTTTAAAGCTTTCTGCTCCTTACAGCTTTAATTGCTTATTTAGTTTGAAGCCTCCTGCTCCTTACAGCTTTCATTGTTCATTTAATTCGAAGCTTTCTGCTCATTACAGCTTTCATTGCTTATTTAGTTCGAAGCTTTTTGCTCCTCACAGCTTTCATAGCTTATTTAGTTCGAAACTTTCTGCTCCTTACAGCTTTACATAGCTTATTACGTTCTAAGGTTTCTGCTTTTACAGCTTTCATTGCTCATTTAATTCAAACCTTTCTGCTCCTTACAGCTTTCATTGCTTATTTAGTTCGAAGCTTTCTGCTCCTTACAGCTTTCATTGCCTATTTAGCTCGAACCCTTCTGCTCCTTACAGCTTTCATTGCTTATTTAGTCCGACCCCTTCTGCTCCTTACAGCTTTCATAACATATTTAGTTCGAAGCTTTCTGCTCCTTACAGCTACCAATGCTAATTTAATTCGAAGCTTTCTGCTCCTGACAGCTTTCATTGCTTATTTAGTTTGAAGCTTTCTGCTCCTTAAAGCGTTGATTGCTTATTTAGTTTGAAGCCTTCTGCTCCTTACAGCTTCTATTGCTGATTTAATTCGTATCTTTCTGCTCCTTACAGCTTTCATTGCCTATTTAGTTCAAAGCTTTCTGCTCCTTACAGCTTTTATCGCTTATTTAGTTCAAAGCTTTCTGCTCCTTACAGCTTTCATTGCTTATTTATTTCGAAGCTTTCTGCTCCTTACAGCTTTCATTGCTTATTTAATTCAGAGCTTTCTGCTCCTTACAGCTTTCCTTGCTTATTTAGTTCGAAGCTTTCTGCTCCTTACAGCTTTCATTGCTTATTTAGTTCGAAGGTTTCTGCTTTTACAGCTTTCATTGTTCATTTAATTTGAAGCTTTCTGCTCCTTACAGCTTTCATTGCTTATTTAGTTCGAACCCTTTTGCTCCTTAGAGCTTTCATAGCTTATTTAGTTTGAAGCTTTCTGCTTTTACAGCTTTCTTCTCCTTACAGCTTTCATTGCTTAGTAGTTCGAAGGTTTCTGCCTTTACAGCTTTCATTGCTTATTTAGTTCAAAGCTTTCTGCTCCTTACAGCTTTCATTGCTTATTTAGTTCGAAGCTTTCTGCTCCTTACAGCTTTCATTGCTTGTTTAGTTCGAAGCTTTCTGCTCCTTACAGCTTTCATTGCTTATTTAGTTCGAAGCTTCCTGCTTCTTACAGCTTTCATTGCTTATTTAATTCAGAGCTTTCTGCTCCTTACAGCTTTCCTTGCTTATTTAGTTCGAAGCTTTCTGCTCCTTACAGCTTTCATTGCTTATTTAGTTCGAAGGTTTCTGCTTTTACATCTTTCATTGTTCATTTAATTTGAAGCTTTCTGCTCCTTACAGCTTTCATTGCTTATTTAGTTCGAACCCTCTTGCCCCTTAGAGCTTTCATAGCTTATTTAGTTTGAAGCTTTCTGCTTTTACAGCTTTCTGCTCCTTACAGCTTTCATTGTTTGCTTATTTAGTTCGAAGGTTTCTGCTATTACAGCTTTCATTGCTTATTTAGTTCAAAGCTTTCTGCTCCTTACAGCTTTCATTGCTTATTTAGTTCGAAGCTTTCTGCTCCTTACAGCTTTCATTGCTTGTTTAGTTCGAAGCTTTCTGCTTCTTACAGCTTTTATTGCTTAATTAGTTCGAAGCTTTGTGCTTCTAACAGCTTTCATTGCTTATTTAATTCAGAGCTTTATGCTCCTTACAGCTTTCATTGCTTATTTAGTTCGAAGCTTTCTGCTCCTTACAGCTTTCATTGCTTATTTAGTTCGAAGGTTTCTGCTTTTACAGCTTTCATTGCTCATTTAATTTAAAGCTTTCTGCTCCTTACAGCTTTCATTGCTTATTTAGTTCGAACCCATTTGCTCCTTAGAGCTTTCATAGCTTATTTGGTATGACGGTTTCTGCTTTTACAGCTTTCATTGCTCATTTAATTCCAAGCTTTCTGCTCCTTACAGCTTTCATTGTTTATTTAGTTCGAAGCTTCCTGCTTTTACAGCTTTCATTGCTTCTTTAATTCGAAGCTTTGTGCTCCTTACAGCTTTCATTGCTTATTTAGTTCGAAGATTTCTGCTCCATACGCTTTCATTGCTTATTTAGTTTGAAGCTTTCTGCTCCTTACAGCTTTTATTGCTTATTTAGTTCGTAGGTTTCTGCTTTTACAGCTTTTATTGTTCATTTAATTTGAAGCATTCTGCTCCTTACAGCTTTCATTGCTTATTTAGTTCGAACCCTTTTGCTCCATAGAGCTTTCATAGCTTATTTAGTTTGAAGGTTTCTGCTTTTACAGCTTTCATTGCTCATTTAATCCGAAGCTTTCTGCTCCTTACAGCTTTCATTGCTTATTTAGTTCGAAGCTTTCTGCTTTTACAGCTTTCATTGCTTATTTAATTCGAAGCTTTGTGCTCCTTACAGCTTTCATTGCTTATTTAGTTCGAAGCTTTCTGCTCCTTACGCTTTCATTGCTTATTTAGTTTGAAGCTTTCTGCTCCTTACAGCTTTCATTGCTTATTTAGTTCAAAAGCTTTCTGCTCCTTACAGCTTACATTGCTTATTTAGTTTGAAGCTTTCTGCTCATTACAGCTTTCATTGCTTATTTAGTTCGAAGCTTTCTGCACCTTACAACTTTCATTGTTTATTTAGTCCGAACCCTTCTACTCCTTACAGCTTTCATAGCTTATTTAGTTTGAAGCTTTCTGCTTTTACAGCTTCCATTGCTAATTTAATTCGAAGCTTTCTGCTCCTGACAGCTTTCATTGTTTATTTAGTTCAAAGCTTTCTGCTCCTTACAGCTTTCATTGCTTATTTAGTTCGAAGATTTCTGCTCCTTAAAACTTTCATTGCTTATTTAGTTTGACGCCTTCTGCTCCTTACAGCTTTAATTGCTTATTCAGTTTGAAGCTTTCTCTTCCCTTACAGCTTTCATTGCCTATTTAGTTCGAAGCTTTCTGCTCCTTACAGCTTTTATCGCTTATTTAGTTCAAAGCTTTCTGCTCCTTACAGCTTTCATTGCTTATTTAGTTCAAAGGTTTCTGCTTTTACAGCTTTGATTGCTTATTTAGTTCGAAGCTTTCTGCTCCTTACAGCTTTCATTACTTATTTAGTTCGAAACCCTTCTGTTCCTTACAGCTTTCATAGCTTATTTAGTTCGAAGCTTTCTGCTTTTACAGCTTTCATTGTTCATTTAATTCGAAGCTTTCTGCTCATTACAGCTTTCATTGCTTATTTAGTTCGAAGCTTTTTGCTCCTCACAGCTTTCATAGCTTATTTAGTTCGAAACTTTCTGCTCCTTACAGCTTTCATAGCTTATTACGTTCTAAGGTTTCTGCTTTTACAGCTTTCATTGCTCATTTAATTCAAACCTTTCTGCTCCTTACAGCTTTCATTGCATATTTAGTTCGAAGCTTTCTGCTCCTTACAGCTTTCATTGCCTATTTAGCTCGAACCCTTCTGCTCCTTACAGCTTTCATTGCTTATTTAGTCCCACCCCTTCTGCTCCTTACAGCTTTCATAGCATATTTAGTTCGAAGCTTTCTGCTCCTTACAGCTACCAATGATAATTTAATTCGAAGCTTTCTGCTCCTGACAGCTTTCATTGCTTATTTAGTTTGAAGCTTTCTGCTCCTTAAAGCGTTGATTGCTTATTTAGTTTGAATCCTTCTGCTCCTTACAGCTTCTATTGCTGATTTAATTCGTATCTTTCTGCTCCTTACAGCTTTCATTGCCTATTTAGTTCAAAGCTTTCTGCTCCTTACAGCTTTTATCGCTTATTTAGTTCAAAGCTTTCTGCTTCTTACAGCTTTCATTGCTTATTTAGTTCGAAGGTTTCTGCTTTTACAGCTTTCATTGCTCATTTAGTTCGAAGCTTTCTGCTCCTTACAGCTTACATTGCTTATTTAGTTCGAACACTCCTCCTCCTTATAGCTTTCATAGCTTATTTAGTTCGAAGCTTTCTGCTTTTACAGCTTTCATTGCTCATTTAATTCGAAACTTTCTGCTCCTTACAGCTTTCATTGCTTATTTAGTTTGAAGCTTTTTGCTCCTTACAGCTTTCATTGCTTATTTAGTTCGAAGCTTCCAATTCCTTGCAGCTTTCATTGCTTATTTAGTTCAAACCCTTCTCCTCCTTACAGCTTTCATAGCCTTTTAAGTTCGAAGCTTTCTGCTTTTACAGCTTTTATTGCTCATTTAATTCGAAGCTTTCTGCTCCTTACAGCTTTCATTGCTTATTTAGTTTGAAGCTTTCTGCTCCTTACAGCTTTCATTGCTTATTTAGTTCGAAGCTTTCTGCTCCTTACAGCTTTCATTGCTTATTTAGTTTGAAGCTTTCTGCTCCTTACAGCTTTCATTGCTGATTTAATAAAAAGGTTAGTGCTGCTTACAGCTTTCATTGCTTATTTAGTTTGAAGCTTTCTGCTCCTTACAGCGTTCATTGCTTATTTAATTCGAAGCTTTCTGCTACTTACAGCTTTCTGCTACTTACAGCTTTTATTGCTTATTTAGTTCGAGGCTTCTTGCTCCTTACAGCTTTCATTGCTTATTTAATTCAAAGCTTTATGCTCCTTACAGCTTTCATTGCTTATTTAGTTCGAAACTTTCTGCTCCTTACAGCTTTCATAGCTTATTTAGTTCGAAGCTTTTTGCTTTTACAGCTTTCATTGCTCATTTAATTCGAAGCTTTCTGCTCCTTACAGCTTTTATTGCTTATTTAGTTCGAAGGTTTCCGCTCCTTACAGCTTTCATTGCTTATTTAGTTCGAAGCTTTCTGCTCCTTACAGCTTTCATTGCTTATTTAGTTCGAAGCTTTCTGCTTCTCACAGCTTTCATTGCTTATTTAGTTTGAAGCTTTCTGCACCTTACAGCTTTCATTGCTTATTTAGTCCGAACTTTCTGCTCCTTACAGCTTTCATAGCTTATTTAGTTCGAAGCTTTCTGCTCCTTACAGCTTTCATTGCTTATTTAGTTCGAAGCTTTCTGCTCCTTACAGTTTCTATTGCTAATTTAATTTGAAGCTTTCTGCTCCTTACAGCTTTCATTGCATATTTAGTTTGAAGCATTCTGATCCTTTTAGCTTTCATTGCTTATTTAGTTCAAGGCTTTCTGCTCTTTACAGCTTTCATTGCTTATTTAGTTTGAAGCCTCCTGCTCCTACAGCTTTATTACTGATTTAATTCGAAGCTTTCTGCTCCTTACAGCTTTTATTGCCTATTTAGTTCAAAGCTTTCTTCTTCTTACAGCTTTCATAGCTTATTTAGTTAAAAGCTTTCTGCTCCTTACAGCTTTCATTGCTTATTTAGTTCAAAGGTTTCTGCTTTTACAGCTTTTTATTGCTTATTTAGTTCGAAGCTTTCTGCTCATTACAGCTTTCATTGCTTATTTAGTTCGAAGCTTTCTGCTCCTTACAGCTCTCATTGCTTATTTAGTTCGAAGCTTTCTGCTTCTTACAGCTTTCATTGCTTATTTAGTTTAAAGCTTTCTGCTCCTTACAGCTTTAATTGCTTATTTAGTTTGAAGCCTCCTGCTCCTTACAGCTTTTATTGCTGATTTAATTCGAAGCTTTCTGCTCCTTACAGCTTCTATTGCCTATTTAGTTCAAAGCTTTCTGCTCCTTACAGCTTTCATTGCTTATTTAGTTCGAACCCTCCTGCTCCTTACAGCTTTCATAGCTTATTTAGTTCGAAGCTTTCTGCTCATTACAGCTTTCATTGCTTATTTAGTTCAAAGCTTTCAATTCCTTGCAGCT
Organism: Ceratothoa steindachneri; assembly: GCA_963969495.1. NCBI lineage: Eukaryota > Metazoa > Arthropoda > Malacostraca > Isopoda > Cymothoidae > Ceratothoa > Ceratothoa steindachneri. The sequence goes on along the minus strand of OZ018330.1, from coordinate 20,311,148 downwards.
TTCATTGCTTATTTAGTTCGAACCCTTCTGCTTTTACAGCTTTTATTGCTGATTTAATTCGAAGCTTTCGGCTTCTTACAGCTTTCATTGCTTATTTAATTCAGAGCTTTCTGCTCCTTACAGCTTTCATTGCTTATTTAGTTCGAAGCTTTCTGCTCCTTACAGCTTTCATTGCCTTTTAAGTCTCGAAGCTTTCTGCTCCTTACAGCTTTCATTGCTTATTAATTTCGAAGCTTTCTGCTCCTTACAGTTTCCTTGCTTATTTAGTTGAAAGCTTTCTCTCCTTACAGCTTTCATTGCTTATTTAGTTCGAAGCTTTCTGCTCCTTACAGCTTTCATTGCTTATTTAGTTCGAAGCTTTTTGCTCCTTACAGCTTCCATTGCTTATTTAGTTCGAAGCTTTCTGCTTTTACAGCTTTCATTGCTTATTTAATTCGAAGCTTTGTGCTCCTTACAGCTTTCATTGCTTATTTAGTTCGAAGCTTTCTGCTCCTTACGCTTTCATTGCTTATTTAGTTTGAAGCTTTCTGCTCCTTACAGCTTTCATTGCTTATTTAGTTCAAAAGCTTTCTGCTCCTTACAGCTTACATTGCTTATTTAGTTTGAAGCTTTCTGCTCATTACAGCTTTCATTGCATATTTAGTTCGAAGCTTTCTGCACCTTACAACTTTCATTGTTTATTTAGTCCGAACCCTTCTACTCCTTACAGCTTTCATAGCTTATTTAGTTTGAAGCTTTCTGCTTTTACAGCTTCCATTGCTAATTTAATTCGAAGCTTTCTGCTCCTGACAGCTTTCATTGTTTATTTAGTTCAAAGCTTTCTGCTCCTTACAGCTTTCATTGCTTATTTAGTTCGAAGATTTCTGCTCCTTAAAGCTTTCATTGCTTATTTAGTTTGACGCCTTCTGCTCCTTACAGCTTTAATTGCTTATTCAGTTTGAAGCTTTCTCTTCCCTTACAGCTTTCATTGCCTATTTAGTTCGAAGCTTTCTGCTCCTTACAGCTTTTATCGCTTATTTAGTTCAAAGCTTTCTGCTCCTTACAGCTTTCATTGCTTATTTAGTTCAAAGGTTTCTGCTTTTACAGCTTTGATTGCTTATTTAGTTCGAAGCTTTCTGCTCCTTACAGCTTTCATTACTTATTTAGTTCGAAACCCTTCTGTTCCTTACAGCTTTCATAGCTTATTTAGTTCGAAGCTTTCTGCTTTTACAGCTTTCATTGTTCATTTAATTCGAAGCTTTCTGCTCATTACAGCTTTCATTGCTTATTTAGTTCGAAGCTTTTTGCTCCTCACAGCTTTCATAGCTTATTTAGTTCGAAACTTTCTGCTCCTTACAGCTTTACATAGCTTATTACGTTCTAAGGTTTCTGCTTTTACAGCTTTCATTGCTCATTTAATTCAAACCTTTCTGCTCCTTACAGCTTTCATTGCTTATTTAGTTCGAAGCTTTCTGCTCCTTACAGCTTTCATTGCCTATTTAGCTCGAACCCTTCTGCTCCTTACAGCTTTCATTGCTTATTTAGTCCGACCCCTTCTGCTCCTTACAGCTTTCATAGCATATTTAGTTCGAAGCTTTCTGCTCCTTACAGCTACCAATGCTAATTTAATTCGAAGCTTTCTGCTCCTGACAGCTTTCATTGCTTATTTAGTTTGAAGCTTTCTGCTCCTTAAAGCGTTGATTGCTTATTTAGTTTGAAGCCTTCTGCTCCTTACAGCTTCTATTGCTGATTTAATTCGTATCTTTCTGCTCCTTACAGCTTTCATTGCCTATTTAGTTCAAAGCTTTCTGCTTCTTACAGCTTTTATCGCTTATTTAGTTCAAAGCTTTCTGCTTCTTACAGCTTTCATTGCTTATTTAGTTCGAAGGTTTCTGCTTTTACAGCTTTCATTGCTCATTTAGTTCGAAGCTTTCTGCTCCTTACAGCTTACATTGCTTATTTAGTTCGAACACTCCTGCTCCTTATAGCTTTCATAGCTTATTTAGTTCGAAGCTTTCTGCTTTTACAGCTTTCATTGCTCATTTAATTCGAAACTTTCTGCTCCTTACAGCTTTCATTGCTTATTTAGTTTGAAGCTTTTTGCTCCTTACAGCTTTCATTGCTTATTTAGTTCGAAGCTTCCAATTTCTTGCAGCTTTCATTGCTTATTTAGTTCAAACCCTTCTCCTCCTTACAGCTTTCATAGCCTTTTAAGTTCGAAGCTTTCTGCTTTTACAGCTTTCATTGCTCATTTAATTCGAAGCTTTCTGCTCCTTACAGCTTTCATTGCTTATTTAGTTTGAAGCTTTCTGCTCCTTACAGCTTTCATTGCTTATTTAGTTCGAAGTTTTCTGCTCTTTACAGCTTTCATTGCTTATTTAGTTTGAAGCTTTCTGCTCCTTACAGCTTTCATTGCTGATTTAATTGAAAGGTTAGTGCTGCTTACAGCTTTCATTGCTTATTTAGTTTGAAGCTTTCTGCTCCTTACAGCGTTCATTGCTTATTTAATTCGAAGCTTTCTGCTACTTACAGCTTTCTGCTACTTACAGCTTTTATTGCTTATTTAGTTCGAGGCTTCTTGCTCCTTACAGCTTTCATTGCTTATTTAATTCAAAGCTTTATGCTCCTTACAGCTTTCATTGCTTATTTAGTTCGAAACTTTCTGCTCCTTACAGCTTTCATAGCTTATTTAGTTCGAAGCTTTTTGCTTTTACAGCTTTCATTGCTCATTTAATTCGAAGCTTTCTGCTCCTTACAGCTTTTATTGCTTATTTAGTTCGAAGGTTTCCGCTCCTTACAGCTTTCATTGCTTATTTAGTTCGAAGCTTTCTGCTCCTTACAGCTTTCATTGCTTATTTAGTTCGAAGCTTTCTGCTCCTTACAGCTTTCATTGCTTATTTAGTTCGAAGCTTTCTGCTTCTCACAGCTTTCATTGCTTATTTAGTTTGAAGCTTTCTGCACCTTACAGCTTTCATTGCTTATTTAGTCCGAACTTTCTGCTCCTTACAGCTTTCATAGCTTATTTAGTTCGAAGCTTTCTGCTCCTTACAGCTTTCATTGCTTATTTAGTTCGAAGCTTTCTGCTCCTTACAGTTTCTATTGCTAATTTAATTTGAAGCTTTCTGCTCCTTACAGCTTTCATTGCATATTTAGTTTGAAGCATTCTGATCCTTTTAGCTTTCATTGCTTATTTAGTTCAAGGCTTTCTGCTCTATACAGCTTTCATTGCTTATTTAGTTCGAAGCCTCCTGCTCCTTACAGCTTTATTACTGATTTCATTCGAAGCTTTCTGCTCCTTACAGCTTTTATTGCCTATTTAGTTCAAAGCTTTCTTCTTCTTACAGCTTTCATAGCTTATTTAGTTAAAAGCTTTCTGCTCCTTACAGCTTTCATTGCTTATTTAGTTCAAAGGTTTCTGCTTTTACAGCTTTTTATTGCTTATTTAGTTCGAAGCTTTCTGCTCATTACAGCTTTCATTGCTTATTTAGTTCGAAGCTTTCTGCTCCTTACAGCTCTCATTGCTTATTTAGTTCGAAGCTTTCTGCTTCTTACAGCTTTCATTGCTTATTTAGTTTAAAGCTTTCTGCTCCTTACAGCTTTAATTGCTTATTTAGTTTGAAGCCTCCTGCTCCTTACAGCTTTTATTGCTGATTTAATTCGAAGCTTTCTGCTCCTTACAGCTTCTATTGCCTATTTAGTTCAAAGCTTTCTGCTCCTTACAGCTTTCATTGCTTATTTAGTTCGAACCCTCCTGCTCCTTACAGCTTTCATAGCTTATTTAGTTCGAAGCTTTCTGCTCATTAAAGGCTTTCATTGCTTATTTAGTTCAAAGCTTTCAATTCCTTGCAGCTTTCATTGCTTATTTAGTTCGAACCCTTCTGCTTTTACAGCTTTTATTGCTGATTTAATTCGAAGCTTTCGGCTTCTTACAGCTTTCATTGTTTATTTAATTCAGAGCTTTCTGCTCTTTACAGCTTTCATTGCTTATTTAGTTCGAAGCTTTCTGCTCCTTACAGCTTTCATTGCCTTTTAAGTCTCGAAGCTTTCTGCTCCTTACAGCTTTCATTGCTTATTAATTCGAAGCTTTCTGCTCCTTACAGTTTCCTTGCTTATTTAGTTGAAAGCTTTCTCTCCTTACAGCTTTCATTGCTTATTTAGTTCGAAGCTTTCTGCTCCTTACAGCTTTCATTGCTTATTTAGTTCGAAGCTTTTTGCTCCTTACAGCTTTCATTGCTTATTTAGTTCGAAGCTTTCTGCTTTTACAGCTTTCATTGCTTATTTAATTCGAAGCTTTGTGCTCCTTACAGCTTTCATTGCTTATTTAGTTCGAAGCTTTCTGCTCCTTACGCTTTCATTGCTTATTTAGTTTGAAGCTTTCTGCTCCTTACAGCTTTCATTGCTTATTTAGTTCAAAAGCTTTCTGCTCCTTACAGCTTACATTGCTTATTTAGTTTGAAGCTTTCTGCTCCTTACAGCTTTCATTGCTTATTTAGTTCAAAAGCTTTCTGCTCCTTACAGCTTACATTGCTTATTTAGTTTGAAGCTTTCTGCTCATTACAGCTTTCATTGCTTATTTAGTTCAAAGCTTTCTACTCCTTACAGCTTTCATAGCTTATTTAGTTTGAAGCTTTCTGCTTTTACAGCTTCCATTGCTAATTTAATTCGAAGCTTTCTGCTCTTTACGCTTTCATTGCTTATTTAGTTTGAAGCTTTCTGCTCCTTACAGCTTTCATTGCTTATTTAGTTCAAAAGCTTTCTGCTCCTTACAGCTTACATTGCTTATTTAGTTTGAAGCTTTCTGCTCATTACAGCTTTCATTGCTTATTTAGTTCGAAGCTTTCTGCACCTTACAACTTTCATTGTTTATTTAGTCCGAACCCTTCTACTCCTTACAGCTTTCATAGCTTATTTAGTTTGAAGCTTTCTGCTTTTACAGCTTCCATTGCTAATTTAATTCGAAGCTTTCTGCTCCTGACAGCTTTCATTGTTTATTTAGTTCAAAGCTTTCTGCTCCTTACAGCTTTCATTACTTATTTAGTTCGAAACCCTTCTGTTCCTTACAGCTTTCATAGCTTATTTAGTTCGAAGCTTTCTGCTTTTACAGCTTTCATTGTTCATTTAATTCGAAGCTTTCTGCTCATTACAGCTTTCATTGCTTATTTAGTTCGAAGCTTTTTGCTCCTCACAGCTTTCATAGCTTATTTAGTTCGAAACTTTCTGCTCCTTACAGCTTTACATAGCTTATTACGTTCTAAGGTTTCTGCTTTTACAGCTTTCATTGCTCATTTAATTCAAACCTTTCTGCTCCTTACAGCTTTCATTGCTTATTTAGTTCGAAGCTTTCTGCTCCTTACAGCTTTCATTGCCTATTTAGCTCGAACCCTTCTGCTCCTTACAGCTTTCATTGCTTATTTAGTCCGACCCCTTCTGCTCCTTACAGCTTTCATAGCATATTTAGTTCGAAGCTTTCTGCTCCTTACAGCTACCAATGCTAATTTAATTCGAAGCTTTCTGCTCCTGACAGCTTTCATTGCTTATTTAGTTTGAAGCTTTCTGCTCCTTAAAGCGTTGATTGCCTTTTTAGTTTGAAGCCTTCTGCTCCTTACAGCTTCTATTGCTGATTTAATTCGTATCTTTCTGCTCCTTACAGCTTTCATTGCCTATTTAGTTCAAAGCTTTCTGCTCCTTACAGCTTTTATCGCTTATTTAGTTCAAAGCTTTCTGCTTCTTACAGCTTTCATTGCTTATTTAGTTCGAAGGTTTCTGCTTTTACAGCTTTCATTGCTCATTTAGTTCGAAGCTTTCTGCTCCTTACAGCTTACATTGCTTATTTAGTTCGAACACTCCTGCTCCTTATAGCTTTCATAGCTTATTTAGTTCGAAGCTTTCTGCTTTTACAGCTTTCATTGCTCATTTAATTCGAAACTTTCTGCTCCTTACAGCTTTCATTGCTTATTTAGTTTGAAGCTTTTTGCTCCTTACAGCTTTCATTGCTTATTTAGTTCGAAGCTTCCAATTCCTTGCAGCTTTCATTGCTTATTTAGTTCAAACCCTTCTCCTCCTTACAGCTTTCATAGCCTTTTTAGTTCGAAGCTTTCTGCTTTTAAAGCTTTCATTGCTCATTTAATTCGAAGCTTTCTGCTCCTTACAGCTTTCATTGCTTATTTAGTTTGAAGCTTTCTGCTCCTTACAGCTTTCATTGCTTATTTAGTTCGAAGCTTTCTGCTCCTTACAGCTTTCATTACTTATTTAGTTCGAAGCTTTCTGCTCCTTACAGTTTCTATTGCTAATTTAATTTGAAGCTTTCTGCTCCTTACAGCTTTCATTGCATATTTAGTTTGAAGCATTCTGATCCTTTTAGCTTTCATTGCTTATTTAGTTCACGGCTTTCTGCTCTTTACAGCTTTCATTGCTTATTTAGTTTGAAGCCTCCTGCTCCTTACAGCTTTTTTTACTGATTTCATTCGAAGCTTTCTGCTCCTTACAGCTTTTATTGCCTATTTAGTTCAAAGCTTTCTTCTTCTTACAGCTTTCATAGCTTATTTAGTTAAAAGCTTTCTGCTCCTTACAGCTTTCATTGCTTATTTAGTTCAAAGGTTTCTGCTTTTACAGCTTTTTATTGCTTATTTAGTTCGAAGCTTTCTGCTCATTACAGCTTTCATTGCTTATTTAGTTCGAAGCTTTCTGCTCCTTACAGCTCTCATTGCTTATTTAGTTCGAAGCTTTCTGCTTCTTACAGCTTTCATTGCTTATTTAGTTTAAAGCTTTCTGCTCCTTACAGCTTTAATTGCTTATTTAGTTTGAAGCCTCCTGCTCCTTACAGCTTTTATTGCTGATTTAATTCGAAGCTTTCTGCTCCTTACAGCTTCTATTGCCTATTTAGTTCAAAGCTTTCTGCTCCTTACAGCTTTCATTGCTTATTTAGTTCGAACCCTCCTGCTCCTTACAGCTTTCATAGCTTATTTAGTTCGAAGCTTTCTGCTCATTACAGCTTTCATTGCTTATTTAGTTCAAAGCTTTCAATTCCTTGCAGCTTTCATTGCTTATTTAGTTCGAACCCTTCTGCTTTTACAGCTTTTATTGCTGATTTATTTCGAAGCTTTCGGCTTCTTACAGCTTTCATTGCTTATTTAATTCAGAGCTTTCTGCTCCTTACAGCTTTCATTGCTTATTTAGTTCGAAGCTTTCTGCTCCTTACAGCTTTCATTGCCTTTTAAGTCTCGAAGCTTTCTGCTCCTTACAGCTTTCATTGCTTATTAATTCGAAGCTTTCTGCTCCTTACAGTTTCTTTGCTTATTTAGTTGAAAGCTTTCTCTCCTTACAGCTTTCATTGCTTATTTAGTTCGAAGCTTTCTGCTCCTTACAGCTTTCATTGCTTATTTAGTTCGAAGCTTTTTGCTCCTTACAGCTTTCATTGCTTATTTAGTTCGAAGCTTTCTGCTTTTACAGCTTTCATTGCTTATTTAATTTCGAAGCTTTGTGCTCCTTACAGCTTTCATTGCTTATTTAGTTCGAAGCTTTCTGCTCCTTACGCTTTCATTGCTTATTTAGTTTGAAGCTTTCTGCTCCTTACAGCTTTCATTGCTTATTTAGTTCAAAAGCTTTCTGCTCCTTACAGCTTACATTGCTTATTTAGTTTGAAGCTTTTTTGCTCATTACAGCTTTCATTGCTTATTTAGTTCGAAGCTTTCTGCACCTTACAACTTTCATTGTTTATTTAGTCCGAACCCTTCTACTCCTTACAGCTTTCATAGCTTATTTAGTTTGAAGCTTTCTGCTTTTACAGCTTCCATTGCTAATTTAATTCGAAGCTTTCTGCTCCTGACAGCTTTCATTGTTTATTTAGTTCAAAGCTTTCTGCTCCTTACAGCTTTCATTGCTTATTTAGTTCGAAGATTTCTGCTCCTTAAAGCTTTCATTGCTTATTTAGTTTGACGCCTTCTGCTCCTTACAGCTTTAATTGCTTATTCAGTTTGAAGCTTTCTCTTCCCTTACAGCTTTCATTGCCTATTTAGTTCGAAGCTTTCTGCTCCTTACAGCTTTTATCGCTTATTTAGTTCAAAGCTTTCTGCTCCTTACAGCTTTCATTGCTTATTTAGTTCAAAGGTTTCTGCTTTTACAGCTTTGATTGCTTATTTAGTTCGAAGCTTTCTGCTCCTTACAGCTTTCATTACTTATTTAGTTCGAAACCCTTCTGTTCCTTACAGCTTTCATAGCTTATTTAGTTCGAAGCTTTCTGCTTTTACAGCTTTCATTGTTCATTTAATTCGAAGCTTTCTGCTCATTACAGCTTTCATTGCTTATTTTGTTTGAAGCTTTTTGCTCCTCACAGCTTTCATAGCTTATTTAGTTCGAAACCTTCTGCTCCTTACAGCTTTACATAGCTTATTACGTTCTAAGGTTTCTGCTTTTACAGCTTTCATTGCTCATTTAATTCAAACCTTTCTGCTCCTTACAGCTTTCATTCCTTATTTAGTTCGAAGCTTTCTGCTCCTTACAGCTTTCATTGCCTATTTAGCTCGAACCCTTCTGCTCCTTACAGCTTTCATTGCTTATTTAGTCCGACCCCTTCTGCTCCTTACAGCTTTCATAGCATATTTAGTTCGAAGCTTTCTGCTCCTTACAGCTACCAATGCTAATTTAATTCGAAGCTTTCTGCTCCTGACAGCTTTCATTGCTTATTTAGTTTGAAGCTTTCTGCTCCTTAAAGCATTGATTTCCTTTTTAGTTTGAAGCCTTCTGCTCCTTACAGCTTCTATTGCTGATTTAATTCGTATCTTTCTGCTCCTTACAGCTTTCATTGCCTATTTAGTTCAAAGCTTTCTGCTCCTTACAGCTTTTATCGCTTATTTAGTTCAAAGCTTTCTGCTTCTTACAGCTTTCATTGCTTATTTAGTTCGAAGGTTTCTGCTTTTACAGCTTTCATTGCTCATTTAGTTCGAAGCTTTCTGCTCCTTACAGCTTACATTGCTTATTTAGTTCGAACACTCCTGCTCCTTATAGCTTTCATAGCTTATTTAGTTCGAAGCTTTCTGCTTTTACAGCTTTCATTGCTCATTTAATTCGAAACTTTCTGCTCCTTACAGCTTTCATTGCTTATTTAGTTTGAAGCTTTTTGCTCCTTACAGCTTTCATTGCTTATTTAGTTCGAAGCTTCCAATTCCTTGCAGCTTTCATTGCTTATTTAGTTCAAACCCTTCTCCTCCTTACAGCTTTCATAGCCTTTTTAGTTCGAAGCTTTCTGCTTTTACAGCTTTCATTGCTCATTTAATTCGAAGCTTTCTGCTCCTTACAGCTTTCATTGCTTATTTAGTTTGAAGCTTTCTGCTCCTTACAGCTTTCATTGCTTATTTAGTTCGAAGCTTTCTGCTCCTTACAGCTTTCATTGCTTATTTAGTTCGAAGCTTTCTGCTCCTTACAGTTTCTATTGCTAATTTAATTTGAAGCTTTCTGCTCCTTACAGCTTTCATTGCAAATTTAGTTTGAAGCATTCTGATCCTTTTAGCTTTCATTGCTTATTTAGTTCACGGCTTTCTGCTCTTTACAGCTTTCATTGCTTATTTAGTTTGAAGCCTCCTGCTCCTTACAGCTTTTTTTACTGATTTCATTCGAAGCTTTCTGCTCCTTACAGCTTTTATTGCCTATTTAGTTCAAAGCTTTCTTCTTCTTACAGCTTTCATAGCTTATTTAGTTAAAAGCTTTCTGCTCCTTACAGCTTTCATTGCTTATTTAGTTCAAAGGTTTCTGCTTTTACAGCTTTTTATTGCTTATTTAGTTCGAAGCTTTCTGCTCATTACAGCTTTCATTGCTTATTTAGTTCGAAGCTTTCTGCTCCTTACAGCTCTCATTGCTTATTTAGTTCGAAGCTTTCTGCTTCTTACAGCTTTCATTGCTTATTTAGTTTAAACCTTTCTGCTCCTTACAGCTTTAATTGCTTATTTAGTTTGAAGCCTCCTGCTCCTTACAGCTTTTATTGCTGATTTAATTCGAAGCTTTCTGCTCCTTACAGCTTCTATTGCCTATTTAGTTCAAAGCTTTCTGCTCCTTACAGCTTTCATTGCTTATTTAGTTCGAACCCTCCTGCTCCTTACAGCTTTCATAGCTTATTTAGTTCGAAGCTTTCTGCTCATTAAAGGCTTTCATTGCTTATTTAGTTCAAAGCTTTCAATTCCTTGCAGCTTTCATTGCTTATTTAGTTCGAACCCTTCTGCTTTTACAGCTTTTATTGCTGATTTATTTCGAAGCTTTCGGCTTCTTACAGCTTTCATTGCTTATTTAATTCAAAGCTTTCTGCTCCTTACAGCTTTCATTGCTTATTTAGTTCGAAGCTTTCTGCTCCTTACAGCTTTCATTGCCTTTTAAGTCTCGAAGCTTTCTGCTCCTTACAGCTTTCATTGCTTATTAATTCGAAGCTTTCTGCTCCTTACAGTTTCTTTGCTTATTTAGTTGAAAGCTTTCTCTCCTTACAGCTTTCATTGCTTATTTAGTTCGAAGCTTTCTGCTCCTTACAGCTTTCATTGCTTATTTAGTTCGAAGCTTTTTGCTCCTTACAGCTTTCATTGCTTATTTAGTTCGAAGCTTTCTGCTTTTACAGCTTTCATTGCTTATTTAATTCGAAGCTTTGTGCTCCTTACAGCTTTCATTGCTTATTTAGTTCGAAGCTTTCTGCTCCTTACGCTTTCATTGCTTATTTAGTTTGAAGCTTTCTGCTCATTACAGCTTTCATTGCTTATTTAGTTCAAAAGCTTTCTGCTCCTTACAGCTTACATTGCTTATTTAGTTTGAAGCTTTCTGCTCATTACAGCTTTCATTGCTTATTTAGTTCGAAGCTTTCTGCACCTTACAACTTTCATTGTTTATTTAGTCCGAACCCTTCTACTCCTTACAGCTTTCATAGCTTATTTAGTTTGAAGCTTTCTGCTTTTACAGCTTCCATTGCTAATTTAATTCGAAGCTTTCTGCTCCTGACAGCTTTCATTGTTTATTTAGTTCAAAGCTTTCTGCTCCTTACAGCTTTCATTGCTTATTTAGTTCGAAGATTTCTGCTCCTTAAAGCTTTCATTGCTTATTTAGTTTGACGCCTTCTGCTCCTTACAGCTTTAATTGCTTATTCAGTTTGAAGCTTTCTCTTCCCTTACAGCTTTCCTTGCCTATTTAGTTCGAAGCTTTCTGCTCCTTACAGCTTTTATCGCTTATTTAGTTCAAAGCTTTCTGCTCCTTACAGCTTTCATTGCTTATTTAGTTCAAAGGTTTCTGCTTTTACAGCTTTGATTGCTTATTTAGTTCGAAGCTTTCTGCTCCTTACAGCTTTCATTACTTATTTAGTTCGAAACCCTTCTGTTCCTTACAGCTTTCATAGCTTATTTAGTTCGAAGCTTTCTGCTTTTACAGCTTTCATTGTTCATTTAATTCGAAGCTTTCTGCTCATTACAGCTTTCATTGCTTATTTTGTTTGAAGCTTTTTGCTCCTCACAGCTTTCATAGCTTATTTAGTTCGAAACCTTCTGCTCCTTACAGCTTTACATAGCTTATTACGTTCTAAGGTTTCTGCTTTTACAGCTTTCATTGCTCATTTAATTCAAACCTTTCTGCTCCTTACAGCTTTCATTGCTTATTTAGTTCGAAGCTTTCTGCTCCTTACAGCTTTCATTGCCTATTTAGCTCGAACCCTTCTGCTCCTTACAGCTTTCATTGCTTATTTAGTCCCACCCCTTCTGCTCCTTACAGCTTTCATAGCATATTTAGTTCGAAGCTTTCTGCTCCTTACAGCTACCAATGCTAATTTAATTCGAAGCTTTCTGCTCCTGACAGCTTTCATTGCTTATTTAGTTTGAAGCTTTCTGCTCCTTAAAGCGTTGATTGCTTATTTAGTTTGAAGCCTTCTGCTCCTTACAGCTTCTATTGCTGATTTAATTCGTATCTTTCTGCTCCTTACAGCTTTCATTGCCTATTTAGTTCAAAGCTTTCTGCTCCTTACAGCTTTTATCGCTTATTTAGTTCCAAGCTTTCTGCTTCTTACAGCTTTCATTGCTTATTTAGTTCGAAGGTTTCTGCTTTTACAGCTTTCATTGCTCATTTAGTTCAAAGCTTTCTGCTCCTTACAGCTTACATTGCTTATTTAGTTCGAACACTCCTGCTCCTTATAGCTTTCATAGCTTATTTAGTTCGAAGCTTTCTGCTTTTACAGCTTTCATTGCTCATTTAATTCGAAACTTTCTGCTCCTTACAGCTTTCATTGCTTATTTAGTTTGAAGCTTTTTGCTCCTTACAGCTTTCATTGCTTATTTAGTTCGAAGCTTCCAATTCCTTGCAGCTTTCATTGCTTATTTAGTTCAAACCCTTCTCCTCCTTACAGCTTTCATAGCCTTTTTAGTTCGAAGCTTTCTGCTTTTACAGCTTTCATTGCTCATTTAATTCGAAGCTTTCTGCTCCTTACAGCTTTCATTGCTTATTTAGTTTGAAGCTTTCTGCTCCTTACAGCTTTCATTGCTTATTTAGTTCGAAGCTTTCTGCTCCTTACAGCTTTCATTGCTTATTTAGTTTGAAGCTTTCTGCTCCTTACAGCTTTCATTGCTGATTTAATTAAAAGGTTAGTGCTGCTTACAGCTTTCATTGCTTATTTAGTTTGAAGCTTTCTGCTCCTTACAGTTTTCATTGCTTATTTAATTCGAAGCTTTCTGCTACTTACAGCTTTCTGCTACTTACAGCTTTCATTGCTTATTTAGTTCGAGGCTTCTTGCTCCTTACAGCTTTTATTGCTTATTTAATTCAAAGCTTTATGCTCCTTACAGCTTTCATTGCTTATTTAGTTCGAAACTTTCTGCTCTTACAGCTTTCATAGCTTATTTAGTTCGAAGCTTTTTGCTTTTACAGCTTTCATTGCTCATTTAATTCGAAGCTATCTGCTCCTTACAGCTTTTATTGCTTATTTAGTTCGAAGGTTTCCGCTCCTTACAGCTTTCATTGCTTATTTAGTTCGAAGCTTTCTGCTCCTTACAGCTTTTATTGCTTATTTAGTTCGAAGCTTTCTGCTCCTTACAGCTTTCATTGCTTATTTAGTTCGAAGCTTTCTGCTTCTCACAGCTTTCATTGCTTATTTAGTTTGACGCCTTCTGCTCCTTACAGCTTTAATTGCTTATTCAGTTTGAAGCTTTCTCTTCCCTTACAGCTTTCCTTGCCTTTTTAGTTCGAAGCTTTCTGCTCCTTACAGCTTTTATCGCTTATTTAGTTCAAAGCTTTCTGCTCCTTACAGCTTTCATTGCTTATTTAGTTCAAAGGTTTCTGCTTTTACAGCTTTGATTGCTTATTTAGTTCGAAGCTTTCTGCTCCTTACAGCTTTCATTACTTATTTAGTTCGAAACCCTTCTGTTCCTTACAGCTTTCATAGCTTATTTAGTTCGAAGCTTTCTGCTTTTACAGCTTTCATTGTTCATTTAATTCGAAGCTTTCTGCTCATTACAGCTTTCATTGCTTATTTAGTTCGAAGCTTTTTGCTCCTCACAGCTTTCATAGCTTATTTAGTTCGAAACTTTCTGCTCCTTACAGCTTTACATAGCTTATTACGTTCTAAGGTTTCTGCTTTTACAGCTTTCATTACTCATTTAATTCAAACCTTTCTGCTCCTTACAGCTTTCATTGCTTATTTAGTTCGAAGCTTTCTGCTCCTTACAGCTTTCATTCCCTATTTAGCTCGAACCCTTCTGCTCCTTACAGCTTTCATTGCTTATTTAGTCCCACCCCTTCTGCTCCTTACAGCTTTCATAGCATATTTAGTTCGAAGCTTTCTGCTCCTTACAGCTACCAATGCTAATTTAATTCGAAGCTTTCTGCTCCTGACAGCTTTCATTGCTTATTTAGTTTGAAGCTTTCTGCTCCTTAAAGCGTTGATTGCTTATTTAGTTTGAAGCCTTCTGCTCCTTACAGCTTCTATTGCTGATTTAATTCGTATCTTTCTGCTCCTTACAGCTTTCATTGCCTATTTAGTTCAAAGCTTTCTGCTCCTTACAGCTTTTATCGCTTATTTAGTTCAAAGCTTTCTGCTTCTTACAGCTTTCATTGCTTATTTAGTTCGAAGGTTTCTGCTTTTACAGCTTTCATTGCTCATTTAGTTCGAAGCTTTCTGCTCCTTACAGCTTACATTGCTTATTTAGTTCGAACACTCCTGCTCCTTATAGCTTTCATAGCTTATTTAGTTCGAAGCTTTCTGCTTTTACAGCTTTCATTGCTCATTTAATTCGAAACTTTCTGCTCCTTACAGCTTTCATTGCTTATTTAGTTTGAAGCTTTTTGCTCCTTACAGCTTTCATTGCTTATTTAGTTCGAAGCTTCCAATTCCTTGCAGCTTTCATTGCTTATTTAGTTCAAACCCTTCTCCTCCTTACAGCTTTCATAGCCTTTTAAGTTCGAAGCTTTCTGCTTTTACAGCTTTCATTGCTCATTTAATTCGAAGCTTTCTGCTCCTTACAGCTTTCATTGCTTATTTAGTTTGAAGCTTTCTGCTCCTTACAGCTTTCATTGCTTATTTAGTTCGAAGCTTTCTGCTCCTTACAGCTTTCATTGCTTATTTAGTTTGAAGCTTTCTGCTCCTTACAGCTTTCATTGCTGATTTAATTAAAAGGTTAGTGCTGCTTACAGCTTTCATTGCTTATTTAGTTTGAAGCTTTCTGCTCCTTACAGCGTTCATTGCTTATTTAATTCGAAGCTTTCTGCTACTTACAGCTTTCTGCTACTTACAGCTTTTATTGCTTATTTAGTTCGAGGCTTCTTGCTCCTTACAGCTTTCATTGCTTATTTAATTCAAAGCTTTATGCTCCTTACAGCTTTCATTGCTTATTTAGTTCGAAACTTTCTGCTCCTTACAGCTTTCATAGCTTATTTAGTTCGAAGCTTTTTGCTTTTACAGCTTTCATTGCTCATTTAATTCGAAGCTTTCTGCTCCTTACAGCTTTTATTGCTTATTTAGGTTGAAGGTTTCCGCTCCTTACAGCTTTCATTGCTTATTTAGTTCGAAGCTTTCTGCTCCTTACAGCTTTCATTGCTTATTTAGTTCGAAGCTTTCTGCTCCTTACAGCTTTCATTGCTTATTTAGTTCGAAGCTTTCTGCTTCTCACAGCTTTCATTGCTTATTTAGTTTGAAGCTTTCTGCACCTTACAGCTTTCATTGCTTATTTAGTCCGAACTTTCTGCTCCTTACAGCTTTCATAGCTTATTTAGTTCGAAGCTTTCTGCTCCTTACAGCTTTCATTGCTTATTTAGTTCGAAGCTTTCTGCTCCTTACAGTTTCTATTGCTAATTTAATTTGAAGCTTTTTGCTCCTTACAGCTTTCATTGCATATTTAGTTTGAAGCATTCTGATCCTTTTAGCTTTCATTGCTTATTTAGTTCAAGGCTTTCTGCTCTTTACAGCTTTCATTGCTTATTTAGTTCGAAGCCTCCTGCTCCTTACAGCTTTATTACTGATTTCATTCGAAGCTTTCTGCTCCTTACAGCTTTTATTGCCTATTTAGTTCAAAGCTTTCTTCTTCTTACAGCTTTCATAGCTTATTTAGTTAAAAGCTTTCTGCTCCTTACAGCTTTCATTGCTTATTTAGTTCAAAGGTTTCTGCTTTTACAGCTTTTTATTGCTTATTTAGTTCGAAGCTTTCTGCTCATTACAGCTTTCATTGCTTATTTAGTTCGAAGCTTTCTGCTCCTTACAGCTCTCATTGCTTATTTAGTTCGAAGCTTTCTGCTTCTTACAGCTTTCATTGCTTATTTAGTTTAAAGCTTTCTGCTCCTTACAGCTTTAATTGCTTATTTAGTTTGAAGCCTCCTGCTCCTTACAGCTTTTATTGCTGATTTAATTCGAAGCTTTCTGCTCCTTACAGCTTCTATTGCCTATTTAGTTCAAAGCTTTCTGCTCCTTACAGCTTTCATTGCTTATTTAGTTCGAACCCTCCTGCTCCTTACAGCTTTCATAGCTTATTTAGTTCGAAGCTTTCTGCTCATTACAGCTTTCATTGCTTATTTAGTTCAAAGCTTTCAATTCCTTGCAGCTTTCATTGCTTATTTAGTTCGAACCCTTCTGCTTTTACAGCTTTTATTGCTGATTTAATTCGAAGCTTTCGGCTTCTTACAGCTTTCATTGCTTATTTAATTCAGAGCTTTCTGCTCCTTACAGCTTTCATTGCTTATTTAGTTCGAAGCTTTCTGCTCCTTACAGCTTTCATTGCCTTTTAAGTCTCGAAGCTTTCTGCTCCTTACAGCTTTCATTGCTTATTAATTTCGAAGCTTTCTGCTCCTTACAGTTTCCTTGCTTATTTAGTTGAAAGCTTTCTCTCCTTACAGCTTTCATTGCTTATTTAGTTCGAAGCTTTCTGCTCCTTACAGCTTTCATTGCTTATTTAGTTCGAAGCTTTTTGCTCCTTACAGCTTTCATTGCTTATTTAGTTCGAAGCTTTCTGCTTTTACAGCTTTCATTGCTTATTTAATTCGAAGCTTTGTGCTCCTTACAGCTTTCATTGCTTATTTAGTTCGAAGCTTTCTGCTCCTTACGCTTTCATTGCTTATTTAGTTTGAAGCTTTCTGCTCCTTACAGCTTTCATTGCTTATTTAGTTCAAAAGCTTTCTGCTCCTTACAGCTTACATTGCTTATTTAGTTTGAAGCTTTCTGCTCATTACAGCTTTCATTGCTTATTTAGTTCGAAGCTTTCTGCACCTTACAACTTTCATTGTTTATTTAGTCCGAACCCTTCTACTCCTTACAGCTTTCATAGCTTATTTAGTTTGAAGCTTTCTGCTTTTACAGCTTCCATTGCTAATTTAATTCGAAGCTTTCTGCTCCTGACAGCTTTCATTGTTTATTTAGTTCAAAGCTTTCTGCTCCTTACAGCTTTCATTGCTTATTTAGTTCGAAGATTTCTGCTCCTTAAAGCTTTCATTGCTTATTTAGTTTGACGCCTTCTGCTCCTTACAGCTTTAATTGCTTATTCAGTTTGAAGCTTTCTCTTCCCTTACAGCTTTCATTGCCTATTTAGTTCGAAGCTTTCTGCTCCTTACAGCTTTTATCGCTTATTTAGTTCAAAGCTTTCTGCTCCTTACAGCTTTCATTGCAAATTTAGTTCAAAGGTTTCTGCTTTTACAGCTTTGATTGCTTATTTAGTTCGAAGCTTTCTGCTCCTTACAGCTTTCATTACTTATTTAGTTCGAAACCCTTCTGTTCCTTACAGCTTTCATTGCTTATTTAGTTCGAAGCTTTCTGCTTTTACAGCTTTCATTGTTCATTTAATTCGAAGCTTTCTGCTCATTACAGCTTTCATTGCTTATTTAGTTCGAAGCTTTTTGCTCCTCACAGCTTTCATAGCTTATTTAGTTCGAAACTTTCTGCTCCTTACAGCTTTACATAGCTTATTACGTTCTAAGGTTTCTGCTTTTACAGCTTTCATTGCTCATTTAATTCAAACCTTTCTGCTCCTTACAGCTTTCATTGCTTATTTAGTTCGAAGCTTTCTGCTCCTTACAGCTTTCATTGCCTATTTAGCTCGAACCCTTCTGCTCCTTACAGCTTTCATTGCTTATTTAGTCCGACCCCTTCTGCTCCTTACAGCTTTCATAGCATATTTAGTTCGAAGCTTTCTGCTCCTTACAGCTACCAATGCTAATTTAATTCGAAGCTTTCTGCTCCTGACAGCTTTCATTGCTTATTTAGTTTGAAGCTTTCTGCTCCTTAAAGCGTTGATTGCTTATTTAGTTTGAAGCCTTCTGCTCCTTACAGCTTCTATTGCTGATTTAATTCGTATCTTTCTGCTCCTTACAGCTTTCATTGCCTATTTAGTTCAAAGCTTTCTGCTCCTTACAGCTTTTATCGCTTATTTAGTTCAAAGCTTTCTGCTTCTTACAGCTTTCATTGCTTATTTAGTTCAAGGGGTTTCTGCTTTTACAGCTTTCATTGCTCATTTAGTTCGAAGCTTTCTGCTCCTTACAGCTTACATTGCTTATTTAGTTCGAACACTCCTGCTCCTTATAGCTTTCATAGCTTATTTAGTTCGAAGCTTTCTGCTTTTACAGCTTTCATTGCTCATTTAATTCGAAACTTTTTGCTCCTTACAGCTTTCATTGCTTATTTAGTTTGAAGCTTTTTGCTCCTTACAGCTTTCATTGCTTATTTAGTTCGAAGCTTCCAATTCCTTGCAGCTTTCATTGCTTATTTAGTTCAAACCCTTCTCCTCCTTACAGCTTTCATAGCCTTTTAAGTTCGAAGCTTTCTGCTTTTACAGCTTTCATTGTTCATTTATATCGAAGCTTTCTGCTCCTTACAGCTTTCATTGCTTATTTAGTTTGAAGCTTTCTGCTCCTTACAGCTTTCATTGCTTATTTAGTTCGAAGCTTTCTGCTCTTTACAGCTTTCATTGCTTATTTAGTTTGAAGCTTTCTGCTCCTTACAGCTTTCATTGCTGATTTAATTAAAAGGTTAGTGCTGCTTACAGCTTTCATTGCTTATTTAGTTTAAAGCTTTCTGCTCCTTACAGGGTTCATTGCTTATTTAATTCGAAGCTTTCTGCTACTTACAGCTTTCTGCTACTTACAGCTTTTATTGCTTATTTAGTTCGAGGCTTCTTGCTCCTTACAGCTTTCATTGCTTATTTAATTCAAAGCTTTATGCTCCTTACAGCTTTCATTGCTTATTTAGTTCGAAACTTTCTGCTCCTTACAGCTTTCATAGCTTATTTAGTTCGAAGCTTTTTGCTTTTACAGCTTTCATTGCTCATTTAATTCGAAGCTTTCTGCTCCTTACAGCTTTTATTGCCTATTTAGTTCAAAGCTTTCTTCTTACAGCTTTCATAGCTTATTTAGTTAAAAGCTTTCTGCTCCTTACAGCTTTCATTGCTTATTTAGTTCAAAGGTTTCTGCTTTTACAGCTTTTTATTGCTTATTTAGTTCGAAGCTTTCTGCTCATTACAGCTTTCATTGCTTATTTAGTTCGAAGCTTTCTGCTCCTTACAGCTCTCATTGCTTATTTAGTTCGAAGCTTTCTGCTTCTTACAGCTTTCATTGCTTATTTAGTTTAAAGCTTTCTGCTCCTTACAGCTTTAATTGCTTATTTAGTTTGAAGCCTCCTGCTCCTTACAGCTTTCATTGTTCATTTAATTCGAAGCTTTCTGCTCATTACAGCTTTCATTGCTTATTTAGTTCGAAGCTTTTTGCTCCTCACAGCTTTCATAGCTTATTTAGTTCGAAACTTTCTGCTCCTTACAGCTTTACATAGCTTATTACGTTCTAAGGTTTCTGCTTTTACAGCTTTCATTGCTCATTTAATTCAAACCTTTCTGCTCCTTACAGCTTTCATTGCTTATTTAGTTCGAAGCTTTCTGCTCCTTACAGCTTTCATTGCCTATTTAGCTCGAACCCTTCTGCTCCTTACAGCTTTCATTGCTTATTTAGTCCGACCCCTTCTGCTCCTTACAGCTTTCATAACATATTTAGTTCGAAGCTTTCTGCTCCTTACAGCTACCAATGCTAATTTAATTCGAAGCTTTCTGCTCCTGACAGCTTTCATTGCTTATTTAGTTTGAAGCTTTCTGCTCCTTAAAGCGTTGATTGCTTATTTAGTTTGAAGCCTTCTGCTCCTTACAGCTTCTATTGCTGATTTAATTCGTATCTTTCTGCTCCTTACAGCTTTCATTGCCTATTTAGTTCAAAGCTTTCTGCTCCTTACAGCTTTTATCGCTTATTTAGTTCAAAGCTTTCTGCTCCTTACAGCTTTCATTGCTTATTTATTTCGAAGCTTTCTGCTCCTTACAGCTTTCATTGCTTATTTAATTCAGAGCTTTCTGCTCCTTACAGCTTTCCTTGCTTATTTAGTTCGAAGCTTTCTGCTCCTTACAGCTTTCATTGCTTATTTAGTTCGAAGGTTTCTGCTTTTACAGCTTTCATTGTTCATTTAATTTGAAGCTTTCTGCTCCTTACAGCTTTCATTGCTTATTTAGTTCGAACCCTTTTGCTCCTTAGAGCTTTCATAGCTTATTTAGTTTGAAGCTTTCTGCTTTTACAGCTTTCTTCTCCTTACAGCTTTCATTGCTTAGTAGTTCGAAGGTTTCTGCCTTTACAGCTTTCATTGCTTATTTAGTTCAAAGCTTTCTGCTCCTTACAGCTTTCATTGCTTATTTAGTTCGAAGCTTTCTGCTCCTTACAGCTTTCATTGCTTGTTTAGTTCGAAGCTTTCTGCTCCTTACAGCTTTCATTGCTTATTTAGTTCGAAGCTTTCTGCTTCTTACAGCTTTCATTGCTTATTTAATTCAGAGCTTTCTGCTCCTTACAGCTTTCCTTGCTTATTTAGTTCGAAGCTTTCTGCTCCTTACAGCTTTCATTGCTTATTTAGTTCGAAGGTTTCTGCTTTTACATCTTTCATTGTTCATTTAATTTGAAGCTTTCTGCTCCTTACAGCTTTCATTGCTTATTTAGTTCGAACCCTCTTGCCCCTTAGAGCTTTCATAGCTTATTTAGTTTGAAGCTTTCTGCTTTTACAGCTTTCTGCTCCTTACAGCTTTCATTGTTTGCTTATTTAGTTCGAAGGTTTCTGCTATTACAGCTTTCATTGCTTATTTAGTTCAAAGCTTTCTGCTCCTTACAGCTTTCATTGCTTATTTAGTTCGAAGCTTTCTGCTCCTTACAGCTTTCATTGCTTGTTTAGTTCGAAGCTTTCTGCTTCTTACAGCTTTTATTGCTTAATTAGTTCGAAGCTTTGTGCTTCTAACAGCTTTCATTGCTTATTTAATTCAGAGCTTTATGCTCCTTACAGCTTTCATTGCTTATTTAGTTCGAAGCTTTCTGCTCCTTACAGCTTTCATTGCTTATTTAGTTCGAAGGTTTCTGCTTTTACAGCTTTCATTGCTCATTTAATTTAAAGCTTTCTGCTCCTTACAGCTTTCATTGCTTATTTAGTTCGAACCCATTTGCTCCTTAGAGCTTTCATAGCTTATTTGGTATGACGGTTTCTGCTTTTACAGCTTTCATTGCTCATTTAATTCCAAGCTTTCTGCTCCTTACAGCTTTCATTGTTTATTTAGTTCGAAGCTTCCTGCTTTTACAGCTTTCATTGCTTCTTTAATTCGAAGCTTTGTGCTCCTTACAGCTTTCATTGCTTATTTAGTTCGAAGATTTCTGCTCCATACGCTTTCATTGCTTATTTAGTTTGAAGCTTTCTGCTCCTTACAGCTTTTATTGCTTATTTAGTTCGTAGGTTTCTGCTTTTACAGCTTTTATTGTTCATTTAATTTGAAGCATTCTGCTCCTTACAGCTTTCATTGCTTATTTAGTTCGAACCCTTTTGCTCCATAGAGCTTTCATAGCTTATTTAGTTTGAAGGTTTCTGCTTTTACAGCTTTCATTGCTCATTTAATCCGAAGCTTTCTGCTCCTTACAGCTTTCATTGCTTATTTAGTTCGAAGCTTTCTGCTTTTACAGCTTTCATTGCTTATTTAATTCGAAGCTTTGTGCTCCTTACAGCTTTCATTGCTTATTTAGTTCGAAGCTTTCTGCTCCTTACGCTTTCATTGCTTATTTAGTTTGAAGCTTTCTGCTCCTTACAGCTTTCATTGCTTATTTAGTTCAAAAGCTTTCTGCTCCTTACAGCTTACATTGCTTATTTAGTTTGAAGCTTTCTGCTCATTACAGCTTTCATTGCTTATTTAGTTCGAAGCTTTCTGCACCTTACAACTTTCATTGTTTATTTAGTCCGAACCCTTCTACTCCTTACAGCTTTCATAGCTTATTTAGTTTGAAGCTTTCTGCTTTTACAGCTTCCATTGCTAATTTAATTCGAAGCTTTCTGCTCCTGACAGCTTTCATTGTTTATTTAGTTCAAAGCTTTCTGCTCCTTACAGCTTTCATTGCTTATTTAGTTCGAAGATTTCTGCTCCTTAAAGCTTTCATTGCTTATTTAGTTTGACGCCTTCTGCTCCTTACAGCTTTAATTGCTTATTCAGTTTGAAGCTTTCTCTTCCCTTACAGCTTTCATTGCCTATTTAGTTCGAAGCTTTCTGCTCCTTACAGCTTTTATCGCTTATTTAGTTCAAAGCTTTCTGCTCCTTACAGCTTTCATTGCTTATTTAGTTCAAAGGTTTCTGCTTTTACAGCTTTGATTGCTTATTTAGTTCGAAGCTTTCTGCTCCTTACAGCTTTCATTACTTATTTAGTTCGAAACCCTTCTGTTCCTTACAGCTTTCATAGCTTATTTAGTTCGAAGCTTTCTGCTTTTACAGCTTTCATTGTTCATTTAATTCGAAGCTTTCTGCTCATTACAGCTTTCATTGCTTATTTAGTTCGAAGCTTTTTGCTCCTCACAGCTTTCATAGCTTATTTAGTTCGAAACTTTCTGCTCCTTACAGCTTTCATAGCTTATTACGTTCTAAGGTTTCTGCTTTTACAGCTTTCATTGCTCATTTAATTCAAACCTTTCTGCTCCTTACAGCTTTCATTGCATATTTAGTTCGAAGCTTTCTGCTCCTTACAGCTTTCATTGCCTATTTAGCTTGAACCCTTCTGCTCCTTACAGCTTTCATTGCTTATTTAGTCCCACCCCTTCTGCTCCTTACAGCTTTCATAGCATATTTAGTTCGAAGCTTTCTGCTCCTTACAGCTACCAATGCTAATTTAATTCGAAGCTTTCTGCTCCTGACAGCTTTCATTGCTTATTTAGTTTGAAGCTTTCTGCTCCTTAAAGCGTTGATTGCTTATTTAGTTTGAATCCTTCTGCTCCTTACAGCTTCTATTGCTGATTTAATTCGTATCTTTCTGCTCCTTACAGCTTTCATTGCCTATTTAGTTCAAAGCTTTCTGCTCCTTACAGCTTTTATCGCTTATTTAGTTCAAAGCTTTCTGCTTCTTACAGCTTTCATTGCTTATTTAGTTCGAAGGTTTCTGCTTTTACAGCTTTCATTGCTCATTTAGTTCGAAGCTTTCTGCTCCTTACAGCTTACATTGCTTATTTAGTTCGAACACTCCTCCTCCTTATAGCTTTCATAGCTTATTTAGTTCGAAGCTTTCTGCTTTTACAGCTTTCATTGCTCATTTAATTCGAAACTTTCTGCTCCTTACAGCTTTCATTGCTTATTTAGTTTGAAGCTTTTTGCTCCTTACAGCTTTCATTGCTTATTTAGTTCGAAGCTTCCAATTCCTTGCAGCTTTCATTGCTTATTTAGTTCAAACCCTTCTCCTCCTTACAGCTTTCATAGCCTTTTAAGTTCGAAGCTTTCTGCTTTTACAGCTTTTATTGCTCATTTAATTCGAAGCTTTCTGCTCCTTACAGCTTTCATTGCTTATTTAGTTTGAAGCTTTCTGCTCCTTACAGCTTTCATTGCTTATTTAGTTCGAAGCTTTCTGCTCCTTACAGCTTTCATTGCTTATTTAGTTTGAAGCTTTCTGCTCCTTACAGCTTTCATTGCTGATTTAATAAAAAGGTTAGTGCTGCTTACAGCTTTCATTGCTTATTTAGTTTGAAGCTTTCTGCTCCTTACAGCGTTCATTGCTTATTTAATTCGAAGCTTTCTGCTACTTACAGCTTTCTGCTACTTACAGCTTTTATTGCTTATTTAGTTCGAGGCTTCTTGCTCCTTACAGCTTTCATTGCTTATTTAATTCAAAGCTTTATGCTCCTTACAGCTTTCATTGCTTATTTAGTTCGAAACTTTCTGCTCCTTACAGCTTTCATAGCTTATTTAGTTCGAAGCTTTTTGCTTTTACAGCTTTCATTGCTCATTTAATTCGAAGCTTTCTGCTCCTTACAGCTTTTATTGCTTATTTAGTTCGAAGGTTTCCGCTCCTTACAGCTTTCATTGCTTATTTAGTTCGAAGCTTTCTGCTCCTTACAGCTTTCATTGCTTATTTAGTTCGAAGCTTTCTGCTCCTTACAGCTTTCATTGCTTATTTAGTTCGAAGCTTTCTGCTTCTCACAGCTTTCATTGCTTATTTAGTTTGAAGCTTTCTGCACCTTACAGCTTTCATTGCTTATTTAGTCCGAACTTTCTGCTCCTTACAGCTTTCATAGCTTATTTAGTTCGAAGCTTTCTGCTCCTTACAGCTTTCATTGCTTATTTAGTTCGAAGCTTTCTGCTCCTTACAGTTTCTATTGCTAATTTAATTTGAAGCTTTCTGCTCCTTACAGCTTTCATTGCATATTTAGTTTGAAGCATTCTGATCCTTTTAGCTTTCATTGCTTATTTAGTTCAAGGCTTTCTGCTCTTTACAGCTTTCATTGCTTATTTAGTTCGAAGCCTCCTGCTCCTTACAGCTTTATTACTGATTTCATTCGAAGCTTTCTGCTCCTTACAGCTTTTATTGCCTATTTAGTTCAAAGCTTTCTTCTTCTTACAGCTTTCATAGCTTATTTAGTTAAAAGCTTTCTGCTCCTTACAGCTTTCATTGCTTATTTAGTTCAAAGGTTTCTGCTTTTACAGCTTTTTATTGCTTATTTAGTTCGAAGCTTTCTGCTCATTACAGCTTTCATTGCTTATTTAGTTCGAAGCTTTCTGCTCCTTACAGCTCTCATTGCTTATTTAGTTCGAAGCTTTCTGCTTCTTACAGCTTTCATTGCTTATTTAGTTTAAAGCTTTCTGCTCCTTACAGCTTTAATTGCTTATTTAGTTTGAAGCCTCCTGCTCCTTACAGCTTTTATTGCTGATTTAATTCGAAGCTTTCTGCTCCTTACAGCTTCTATTGCCTATTTAGTTCAAAGCTTTCTGCTCCTTACAGCTTTCATTGCTTATTTAGTTCGAACCCTCCTGCTCCTTACAGCTTTCATAGCTTATTTAGTTCGAAGCTTTCTGCTCATTACAGCTTTCATTGCTTATTTAGTTCAAAGCTTTCAATTCCTTGCAGCTTTCATTGCTTATTTAGTTCGAACCCTTCTGCTTTTACAGCTTTTATTGCTGATTTAATTCGAAGCTTTCGGCTTCTTACAGCTTTCATTGTTTATTTAATTCAGAGCTTTCTGCTCCTTACAGCTTTCATTGCTTATTTAGTTCGAAGCTTTCTGCTCCTTACAGCTTTCATTGCCTTTTAAGTCTCGAAGCTTTCTGCTCCTTACAGCTTTCATTGCTTATTAATTCGAAGCTTTCTGCTCCTTACAGTTTCCTTGCTTATTTAGTTGAAAGCTTTCTCTCCTTACAGCTTTCATTGCTTATTTAGTTCGAAGCTTTCTGCTCCTTACAGCTTTCATTGCTTATTTAGTTCGAAGCTTTTTGCTCCTTACAGCTTTCATTGCTTATTTAGTTCGAAGCTTTCTGCTTTTACAGCTTTCATTGCTTATTTAATTCGAAGCTTTGTGCTCCTTACAGCTTTCATTGCTTATTTAGTTCGAAGCTTTCTGCTCCTTACGCTTTCATTGCTTATTTAGTTTGAAGCTTTCTGCTCCTTACAGCTTTCATTGCTTATTTAGTTCAAAAGCTTTCTGCTCCTTACAGCTTACATTGCTTATTTAGTTTGAAGCTTTCTGCTCCTTACAGCTTTCATTGCTTATTTAGTTCAAAAGCTTTCTGCTCCTTACAGCTTACATTGCTTATTTAGTTTGAAGCTTTCTGCTCATTACAGCTTTCATTGCTTATTTAGTTCAAAGCTTTCTACTCCTTACAGCTTTCATAGCTTATTTAGTTTGAAGCTTTCTGCTTTTACAGCTTCCATTGCTAATTTAATTCGAAGCTTTCTGCTCCTTACGCTTTCATTGCTTATTTAGTTTGAAGCTTTCTGCTCCTTACAGCTTTCATTGCTTATTTAGTTCAAAAGCTTTCTGCTCCTTACAGCTTACATTGCTTATTTAGTTTGAAGCTTTCTGCTCATTACAGCTTTCATTGCTTATTTAGTTCGAAGCTTTCTGCACCTTACAACTTTCATTGTTTATTTAGTCCGAACCCTTCTACTCCTTACAGCTTTCATAGCTTATTTAGTTTGAAGCTTTCTGCTTTTACAGCTTCCATTGCTAATTTAATTCGAAGCTTTCTGCTCCTGACAGCTTTCATTGTTTATTTAGTTCAAAGCTTTCTGCTCCTTACAGCTTTCATTACTTATTTAGTTCGAAACCCTTCTGTTCCTTACAGCTTTCATAGCTTATTTAGTTCGAAGCTTTCTGCTTTTACAGCTTTCATTGTTCATTTAATTCGAAGCTTTCTGCTCATTACAGCTTTCATTGCTTATTTAGTTCGAAGCTTTTTGCTCCTCACAGCTTTCATAGCTTATTTAGTTCGAAACTTTCTGCTCCTTACAGCTTTACATAGCTTATTACGTTCTAAGGTTTCTGCTTTTACAGCTTTCATTGCTCATTTAATTCAAACCTTTCTGCTCCTTACAGCTTTCATTGCTTATTTAGTTCGAAGCTTTCTGCTCCTTACAGCTTTCATTGCCTATTTAGCTCGAACCCTTCTGCTCCTTACAGCTTTCATTGCTTATTTAGTCCGACCCCTTCTGCTCCTTACAGCTTTCATAGCATATTTAGTTCGAAGCTTTCTGCTCCTTACAGCTACCAATGCTAATTTAATTCGAAGCTTTCTGCTCCTGACAGCTTTCATTGCTTATTTAGTTTGAAGCTTTCTGCTCCTTAAAGCGTTGATTGCCTTTTTAGTTTGAAGCCTTCTGCTCCTTACAGCTTCTATTGCTGATTTAATTCGTATCTTTCTGCTCCTTACAGCTTTCATTGCCTATTTAGTTCAAAGCTTTCTGCTCCTTACAGCTTTTATCGCTTATTTAGTTCAAAGCTTTCTGCTTCTTACAGCTTTCATTGCTTATTTAGTTCGAAGGTTTCTGCTTTTACAGCTTTCATTGCTCATTTAGTTCGAAGCTTTCTGCTCCTTACAGCTTACATTGCTTATTTAGTTCGAACACTCCTGCTCCTTATAGCTTTCATAGCTTATTTAGTTCGAAGCTTTCTGCTTTTACAGCTTTCATTGCTCATTTAATTCGAAACTTTCTGCTCCTTACAGCTTTCATTGCTTATTTAGTTTGAAGCTTTTTGCTCCTTACAGCTTTCATTGCTTATTTAGTTCGAAGCTTCCAATTCCTTGCAGCTTTCATTGCTTATTTAGTTCAAACCCTTCTCCTCCTTACAGCTTTCATAGCCTTTTTAGTTCGAAGCTTTCTGCTTTTACAGCTTTCATTGCTCATTTAATTCGAAGCTTTCTGCTCCTTACAGCTTTCATTGCTTATTTAGTTTGAAGCTTTCTGCTCCTTACAGCTTTCATTGCTTATTTAGTTCGAAGCTTTCTGCTCCTTACAGCTTTCATTACTTATTTAGTTCGAAGCTTTCTGCTCCTTACAGTTTCTATTGCTAATTTAATTTGAAGCTTTCTGCTCCTTACAGCTTTCATTGCATATTTAGTTTGAAGCATTCTGATCCTTTTAGCTTTCATTGCTTATTTAGTTCACGGCTTTCTGCTCTTTACAGCTTTCATTGCTTATTTAGTTTGAAGCCTCCTGCTCCTTACAGCTTTTTTTACTGATTTCATTCGAAGCTTTCTGCTCCTTACAGCTTTTATTGCCTATTTAGTTCAAAGCTTTCTTCTTCTTACAGCTTTCATAGCTTATTTAGTTAAAAGCTTTCTGCTCCTTACAGCTTTCATTGCTTATTTAGTTCAAAGGTTTCTGCTTTTACAGCTTTTTATTGCTTATTTAGTTCGAAGCTTTCTGCTCATTACAGCTTTCATTGCTTATTTAGTTCGAAGCTTTCTGCTCCTTACAGCTCTCATTGCTTATTTAGTTCGAAGCTTTCTGCTTCTTACAGCTTTCATTGCTTATTTAGTTTAAAGCTTTCTGCTCCTTACAGCTTTAATTGCTTATTTAGTTTGAAGCCTCCTGCTCCTTACAGCTTTTATTGCTGATTTAATTCGAAGCTTTCTGCTCCTTACAGCTTCTATTGCCTATTTAGTTCAAAGCTTTCTGCATCTTACAGCTTTCAATGCTTAATAAGTTCGAACCCTCCTGCTCCTTACAGCTTTCATAGCTTATTTAGTTCGAAGCTTTCTGCTCATTACAGCTTTCATTGCTTATTTAGTTCAAAGCTTTCAATTCCTTGCAGCTTTCATTGCTTATTTAGTTCGAACCCTTCTGCTTTTACAGCTTTTATTGCTGATTTATTTCGAAGCTTTCGGCTTCTTACAGCTTTCATTGCTTATTTAATTCAGAGCTTTCTGCTCCTTACAGCTTTCATTGCTTATTTAGTTCGAAGCTTTCTGCTCCTTACAGCTTTCATTGCCTTTTAAGTCTCGAAGCTTTCTGCTCCTTACAGCTTTCATTGCTTATTAATTCGAAGCTTTCTGCTCCTTACAGTTTCTTTGCTTATTTAGTTGAAAGCTTTCTCTCCTTACAGCTTTCATTGCTTATTTAGTTCGAAGCTTTCTGCTCCTTACAGCTTTCATTGCTTATTTAGTTCGAAGCTTTTTGCTCCTTACAGCTTTCATTGCTTATTTAGTTCGAAGCTTTCTGCTTTTACAGCTTTCATTGCTTATTTAATTCGAAGCTTTGTGCTCCTTACAGCTTTCATTGCTTATTTAGTTCGAAGCTTTCTGCTCCTTACGCTTTCATTGCTTATTTAGTTTGAAGCTTTCTGCTCCTTACAGCTTTCATTGCTTATTTAGTTCAAAAGCTTTCTGCTCCTTACAGCTTACATTGCTTATTTAGTTTGAAGCTTTCTGCTCATTACAGCTTTCATTGCTTATTTAGTTCGAAGCTTTCTGCACCTTACAACTTTCATTGTTTATTTAGTCCGAACCCTTCTACTCCTTACAGCTTTCATAGCTTATTTAGTTTGAAGCTTTCTGCTTTTACAGCTTCCATTGCTAATTTAATTCGAAGCTTTCTGCTCCTGACAGTTTCATTGTTTATTTAGTTCAAAGCTTTCTGCTCCTTACAGCTTTCATTGCTTATTTAGTTCGAAGATTTCTGCTCCTTAAAGCTTTCATTGCTTATTTAGTTTGACGCCTTCTGCTCCTTACAGCTTTAATTGCTTATTCAGTTTGAAGCTTTCTCTTCCCTTACAGCTTTCATTGCCTATTTAGTTCGAAGCTTTCTGCTCCTTACAGCTTTTATCGCTTATTTAGTTCAAAGCTTTCTGCTCCTTACAGCTTTCATTGCTTATTTAGTTCAAAGGTTTCTGCTTTTACAGCTTTGATTGCTTATTTAGTTCGAAGCTTTCTGCTCCTTACAGCTTTCATCACTTATTTAGTTCGAAACCCTTCTGTTCCTTACAGCTTTCATAGCTTATTTAGTTCGAAGCTTTCTGCTTTTACAGCTTTCATTGTTCATTTAATTCGAAGCTTTCTGCTCATTACAGCTTTCATTGCTTATTTTGTTTGAAGCTTTTTGCTCCTCACAGCTTTCATAGCTTATTTAGTTCGAAACCTTCTGCTCCTTACAGCTTTACATAGCTTATTACGTTCTAAGGTTTCTGCTTTTACAGCTTTCATTGCTCATTTAATTCAAACCTTTCTGCTCCTTACAGCTTTTATTCCTTATTTAGTTCGAAGCTTTCTGCTCCTTACAGCTTTCATTGCCTATTTAGCTCGAACCCTTCTGCTCCTTACAGCTTTCATTGCTTATTTAGTCCGACCCCTTCTGCTCCTTACAGCTTTCATAGCATATTTAGTTCGAAGCTTTCTGCTCCTTACAGCTACCAATGCTAATTTAATTCGAAGCTTTCTGCTCCTGACAGCTTTCATTGCTTATTTAGTTTGAAGCTTTCTGCTCCTTAAAGCGTTGATTTCCTTTTTAGTTTGAAGCCTTCTGCTCCTTACAGCTTCTATTGCTGATTTAATTCGTATCTTTCTGCTCCTTACAGCTTTCATTGCCTATTTAGTTCAAAGCTTTCTGCTCCTTACAGCTTTTATCGCTTATTTAGTTCAAAGCTTTCTGCTTCTTACAGCTTTCATTGCTTATTTAGTTCGAAGGTTTCTGCTTTTACAGCTTTCATTGCTCATTTAGTTCGAAGCTTTCTGCTCCTTACAGCTTACATTGCTTATTTAGTTCGAACACTCCTGCTCCTTATAGCTTTCATAGCTTATTTAGTTCGAAGCTTTCTGCTTTTACAGCTTTCATTGCTCATTTAATTCGAAACTTTCTGCTCCTTACAGCTTTCATTGCTTATTTAGTTTGAAGCTTTTTGCTCCTTACAGCTTTCATTGCTTATTTAGTTCGAAGCTTCCAATTCCTTGCAGCTTTCATTGCTTATTTAGTTCAAACCCTTCTCCTCCTTACAGCTTTCATAGCCTTTTTAGTTCGAAGCTTTCTGCTTTTACAGCTTTCATTGCTCATTTAATTCGAAGCTTTCTGCTCCTTACAGCTTTCATTGCTTATTTAGTTTGAAGCTTTCTGCTCCTTACAGCTTTCATTGCTTATTTAGTTCGAAGCTTTCTGCTCCTTACAGCTTTCATTGCTTATTTAGTTCGAAGCTTTCTGCTCCTTACAGTTTCTATTGCTAATTTAATTTGAAGCTTTCTGCTCCTTACAGCTTTCATTGCAAATTTAGTTTGAAGCATTCTGATCCTTTTAGCTTTCATTGTTTATTTAGTTCACGGCTTTCTGCTCTTTACAGCTTTCATTGCTTATTTAGTTTGAAGCCTCCTGCTCCTTACAGCTTTTTTTACTGATTTCATTCGAAGCTTTCTGCTCCTTACAGCTTTTATTGCCTATTTAGTTCAAAGCTTTCTTCTTCTTACAGCTTTCATAGCTTATTTAGTTAAAAGCTTTCTGCTCCTTACAGCTTTCATTGCTTATTTAATTCAAAGTTTTCTGCTTTTACAGCTTTTTATTGCTTATTTAGTTCGAAGCTTTCTGCTCATTACAGCTTTCATTGCTTATTTAGTTCGAAGCTTTCTGCTCCTTACAGCTCTCATTGCTTATTTAGTTCGAAGCTTTCTGCTTCTTACAGCTTTCATTGCTTATTTAGTTTAAAGCTTTCTGCTCCTTACAGCTTTAATTGCTTATTTAGTTTGAAGCCTCCTGCTCCTTACAGCTTTTATTGCTGATTTAATTCGAAGCTTTCTGCTCCTTACAGCTTCTATTGCCTATTTAGTTCAAAGCTTTCTGCTCCTTACAGCTTCTATTGCTTATTTAGTTCGAACCCTCCTGCTCCTTACAGCTTTCATAGCTTATTTAGTTCGAAGCTTTCTGCTCATTAAAGGCTTTCATTGCTTATTTAGTTCAAAGCTTTCAATTCCTTGCAGCTTTCATTGCTTATTTAGTTCGAACCCTTCTGCTTTTACAGCTTTTATTGCTGATTTATTTCGAAGCTTTCGGCTTCTTACAGCTTTCATTGCTTATTTAATTCAAAGCTTTCTGCTCCTTACAGCTTTCATTGCTTATTTAGTTCGAAGCTTTCTGCTCCTTACAGCTTTCATTGCCTTTTAAGTCTCGAAGCTTTCTGCTCCTTACAGCTTTCATTGCTTATTAATTCGAAGCTTTCTGCTCCTTACAGTTTCTTTGCTTATTTAGTTGAAAGCTTTCTCTCCTTACAGCTTTCATTGCTTATTTAGTTCGAAGCTTTCTGCTCCTTACAGCTTTCATTGCTTATTTAGTTCGAAGCTTTTTGCTCCTTACAGCTTTCATTGCTTATTTAGTTCGAAGCTTTCTGCTTTTACAGCTTTCATTGCTTATTTAATTCGAAGCTTTGTGCTCCTTACAGCTTTCATTGCTTATTTAGTTCGAAGCTTTCTGCTCCTTACGCTTTCATTGCTTATTTAGTTTGAAGCTTTCTGCTCCTTACAGCTTTCATTGCTTATTTAGTTCAAAAGCTTTCTGCTCCTTACAGCTTACATTGCTTATTTAGTTTGAAGCTTTCTGCTCATTACAGCTTTCATTGCTTATTTAGTTCGAAGCTTTCTGCACCTTACAACTTTCATTGTTTATTTAGTCCGAACCCTTCTACTCCTTACAGCTTTCATAGCTTATTTAGTTTGAAGCTTTCTGCTTTTACAGCTTCCATTGCTAATTTAATTCGAAGCTTTCTGCTCCTGACAGCTTTCATTGTTTATTTAGTTCAAAGCTTTCTGCTCCTTACAGCTTTCATTGCTTATTTAGTTCGAAGATTTCTGCTCCTTAAAGCTTTCATTGCTTATTTAGTTTGACGCCTTCTGCTCCTTACAGCTTTAATTGCTTATTTAGTTTGAAGCTTTCTCTTCCCTTACAGCTTTCATTGCCTATTTAGTTCGAAGCTTTCTGCTCCTTACAGCTTTTATCGCTTATTTAGTTCAAAGCTTTCTGCTCCTTACAGCTTTCATTGCTTATTTAGTTCAAAGGTTTCTGCTTTTACAGCTTTGATTGCTTATTTAGTTCGAAGCTTTCTGCTCCTTACAGCTTTCATTACTTATTTAGTTCGAAACCCTTCTGTTCCTTACAGCTTTCATAGCTTATTTAGTTCGAAGCTTTCTGCTTTTACAGCTTTCATTGTTCATTTAATTCGAAGCTTTCTGCTCATTACAGCTTTCATTGCTTATTTAGTTCGAAGCTTTTTGCTCCTCACAGCTTTCATAGCTTATTTAGTTCGAAACTTTCTGCTCCTTACAGCTTTACATAGCTTATTACGTTCTAAGGTTTCTGCTTTTACAGCTTTCATTGCTCATTTAATTCAAACCTTTCTGCTCCTTACAGCTTTCATTGCTTATTTAGTTCGAAGCTTTCTGCTCCTTACAGCTTTCATTGCCTATTTAGCTCGAACCCTTCTGCTCCTTACAGCTTTCATTGCTTATTTAGTCCGACCCCTTCTGCTCCTTACAGCTTTCATAGCATATTTAGTTCGAAGCTTTCTGCTCCTTACAGCTACCAATGCTAATTTAATTCGAAGCTTTCTGCTCCTGACAGCTTTCATTGCTTATTTAGTTTGAAGCTTTCTGCTCCTTAAAGCGTTGATTGCTTATTTAGTTTGAAGCCTTCTGCTCCTTACAGCTTCTATTGCTGATTTAATTCGTATCTTTCTGCTCCTTACAGCTTTCATTGCCTATTTAGTTCAAAGCTTTCTGCTCCTTACAGCTTTTATCGCTTATTTAGTTCCAAGCTTTCTGCTTCTTACAGCTTTCATTGCTTATTTAGTTCGAAGGTTTCTGCTTTTACAGCTTTCATTGCTCATTTAGTTCAAAGCTTTCTGCTCCTTACAGCTTACATTGCTTATTTAGTTCGAACACTCCTGCTCCTTATAGCTTTCATAGCTTATTTAGTTCGAAGCTTTCTGCTTTTACAGCTTTCATTGCTCATTTAATTCGAAACTTTCTGCTCCTTACAGCTTTCATTGCTTATTTAGTTTGAAGCTTTTTGCTCCTTACAGCTTTCATTGCTTATTTAGTTCGAAGCTTCCAATTCCTTGCAGCTTTCATTGCTTATTTAGTTCAAACCCTTCTCCTCCTTACAGCTTTCATAGCCTTTTTAGTTCGAAGCTTTCTGCTTTTACAGCTTTCATTGCTCATTTAATTCGAAGCTTTCTGCTCCTTACAGCTTTCATTGCTTATTTAGTTTGAAGCTTTCTGCTCCTTACAGCTTTCATTGCTTATTTAGTTCGAAGCTTTCTGCTCCTTACAGCTTTCATTGCTTATTTAGTTTGAAGCTTTCTGCTCCTTACAGCTTTCATTGCTGATTTAATTAAAAGGTTAGTGCTGCTTACAGCTTTCATTGCTTATTTAGTTTGAAGCTTTCTGCTCCTTACAGTTTTCATTGCTTATTTAATTCGAAGCTTTCTGCTACTTACAGCTTTCTGCTACTTACAGCTTTCATTGCTTATTTAGTTCGAGGCTTCTTGCTCCTTACAGCTTTCATTGCTTATTTAATTCAAAGCTTTATGCTCCTTACAGCTTTCATTGCTTATTTAGTTCGAAACTTTCTGCTCTTACAGCTTTCATAGCTTATTTAGTTCGAAGCTTTTTGCTTTTACAGCTTTCATTGCTCATTTAATTCGAAGCTATCTGCTCCTTACAGCTTTTATTGCTTATTTAGTTCGAAGGTTTCCGCTCCTTACAGCTTTCATTGCTTATTTAGTTCGAAGCTTTCTGCTCCTTACAGCTTTTATTGCTTATTTAGTTCGAAGCTTTCTGCTCCTTACAGCTTTCATTGCTTATTTAGTTCGAAGCTTTCTGCTTCTCACAGCTTTCATTGCTTATTTAGTTTGAAGCTTTCTGCACTTTACAGCTTTCATTGCTTATTTAGTCCGAACTTTCTGCTCCTTACAGCTTTCATAGCTTATTTAGTTCGAAGCTTTCTGCTCCTTACAGCTTTCATTGCTTATTTAGTTCGAAGCTTTCTGCTCCTTACAGTTTCTATTGCTAATTTAATTTGAAGCTTTCTGCTCCTTACAGCTTTCATTGCATATTTAGTTTGAAGCATTCTGATCCTTTTAGCTTTCATTGCTTATTTAGTTTAAGGCTTTCTGCTCTTTACAGCTTTCATTGCTTATTTAGTTTGAAGCCTCCTGCTCCTTACAGCTTTATTACTGATTTCATTCGAAGCTTTCTGCTCCTTACAGCTTTTATTGCCTATTTAGTTCAAAGCTTTCTTCTTCTTACAGCTTTCATAGCTTATTTAGTTAAAAGCTTTCTGCTCCTTACAGCTTTCATTGCTTATTTAGTTCAAAGGTTTCTGCTTTTACAGCTTTTTATTGCTTATTTAGTTCGAAGCTTTTTTGCTCATTACAGCTTTCATTGCTTATTTAGTTCGAAGCTTTCTGCTCCTTACAGCTCTCATTGCTTATTTAGTTCGAAGCTTTCTGCTTCTTACAGCTTTCATTGCTTATTTAGTTTAAAGCTTTCTTCTCCTTACAGCTTTAATTGCTTATTTAGTTTGAAGCCTCCTGCTCCTTACAGCTTTTATTGCTGATTTAATTCGAAGCTTTCTGCTCCTTACAGCTTCTATTGCCTATTTAGTTCAAAGCTTTCTGCTCCTTACAGCTTTCATTGCTTATTTAGTTCGAACCCTCCTGCTCCTTACAGCTTTCATAGCTTATTTAGTTCGAAGCTTTCTGCTCATTACAGCTTTTATTGCTTATTTAGTTCAAAGCTTTCAATTCCTTGCAGCTTTCATTGCTTATTTAGTTCGAACCCTTCTGCTTTTACAGCTTTTATTGCTGATTTAATTCGAAGCTTTCGGCTTCTTACAGCTTTCATTGCTTATTTAATTCAGAGCTTTCTGCTCCTTACAGCTTTCATTGCTTATTTAGTTCGAAGCTTTCTGCTCCTTACAGCTTTCATTGCCTTTTAAGTCTCGAAGCTTTCTGCTCCTTACAGCTTTCATTGCTTATTAATTCGAAGCTTTCTGCTCCTTACAGTTTCCTTGCTTATTTAGTTGAAAGCTTTCTTTCCTTACAGCTTTCATTGCTTATTTAGTTCGAAGCTTTCTGCTCCTTACAGCTTTCATTGCTTATTTAGTTCGAAGCTTTTTGCTCCTTACAGCTTTCATTGCTTATTTAGTTTGAAGCTTTCTGCTCCTTACAGCTTTCATTGCTTATTTAATTCAGAGCTTTCTGCTCCTTACAGCTTTCATAGCTCATGTAGTTCGCAGGTTTCTGCTCCTTACAGCTTTTTTTGCTTTTTTAGTTTGAAGGTTTCTGCTCCTTACAGCTTTTATTGGTATTTAGTTCGAAGCTTTCTGCTCCTTACAGCTTTTATTGCTTATTTAGTTCGAAGCTTTCTGCTTCTTACAGCTTTCATTGCTTATTTTGTTCGAAGCTTTCTGCTCCTTACAGCTTTCATTGCTTATTTAATTCGAAGCTTTATGCTCCTTACAGCTTTCATTGCTCATTTAGTTCGAAACTTTCTGCTCCTTACAGCTTTCATAGCTCATTATGTTCCAAGGTTTCTGCTTTTACAGCTTTCATTGCTCATTTAATTCGAACCTTTCTGCTCCTTAAAGCTTTGATTGCTTATTTGGTTCGAAGGTTTCTGCTCTTTACAGCGCTCATTGCTTATTTATTTCGAAGCTTTCTGCTTTTAAAGCTTTCATTGCTTATTTAGTTCGAAGCTTTCTGCTCCTTACAGCATTTATTGCTTATTTAGTTCGAACCCTTCTGCTCCTTACAGCTTTCATTGTTTATTTAGTTCGAAGCTTTCTGCTCCTGACAGCTTTCATTGCTTATTTAGTTCGAAGCTTTCTGCTCCTTACAGCTTTCATTGCATATTTAGTTTGAAGTTTTCTGCTCCTTACAGCTTTAATTGCTGATTTAATTCCAAGCTTTCTGCTCCTTACAGCTTTCTTTACCTATTTAGTTCAAAGCTTTCTGCTCCTTACCGCTTTCATCGCTTATTTATTTCAAAGCTTTCTGCTCCTTACAGCTTTCATTGCTTATTTTGTTCGAAGGTTTCTGCTTTTACAGCTTTCATTTCTTATTTAGTTCAAAGCTTTCTGCTCCTTACAGCTTTCATTGCTTATTTAGTTCAAAGCTTTATGCTCCTTACAGTTTTCATGGCTAATTTAGTTCGAAGCTTTCTGCTTTCACAGCTTTCATTGCTCATTTAATTCGAAGCTTTTTGCTCCTTACAGCTTTCATTGCTTATTTAGTTCGAAACTTTCAATTACTTGCAGCTTTCATTGCTTATTTAGTTCGAACCCTTCTGCTCCTTACAGCTTTCATAGCTTATTTAGTTCGAAGGTTTGTGCTTTTACAGCTTTCATTGCTCATGTAATTCGAAGCTTTCTGCTTCTTACAGCTTTCATTGTTTATTTAGTTCGAAGCTTTCTGCTCCTTACAGCTTTCCTTGCTTATTTAGTTCGAAGCTTTCTGCGCCTTACAGCTTTCATTACCTATTTAGTTCGAAGCTTTCTGCTCCTTTCAGCTTTCATCGCCTGATTAGGTTGAAACTTTCCGATCCTTACAGCTTTCATAGCTTATTTAGTTCGATGCTTTCTGCTCCTTAAAGCTTTCAATGCTTATTTAGTTCTAAGCTCTCTGCTCCTTACAGCTTTCATCGCTTATTTAGTTCAAAACTTTCTGCTGCTTACAGCTTTCATTGCTTATTTAGTTCGAAGGTTTGTGCTTTTACAGCTTTCATTGCTCATTTAATTCGAAGCTTTCTGCTTCTTACAGCTTTTATTGCTTATTTAGTTCGAAGCTTTCTGCTCCTTACAGCTTTCCTTGCTTATTTAGTTCGAAGCTTTCTGCTCCTTACAGCTTTTATAGCTTATTTAGTTCGAAGCTTTCTGCTCCTTTCAGCTTTCATCGCCTGATTAGGTTGAAGCTTTCTGCTCCTGACCGCTTTCATAGCTTATTTAGTTCGAAGCTTTCAATTCATTGCAGCTTTCATTGCTTATTTAGTTCGAACCCTCCTGCTCCTTACAGCTTTCATTCTTATTTAGTTCGAAGCTTTCTGCTTTTACAGCTTTCATTGCTTATTTAGTTTGAAGCTTTCTGCTCCTTACAGCTTTCATTGCTTATTTAGTTTGAAGCCTCCTGCTCCTTACAGCTTTTATTGCTGATTTAATTCGAAGCTTTCTGCTCCTTACAGCTTCTATTGCCTATTTAGTTCGAAGCTTTTTGTTCCTTACAGCTTTCATTGCTTATTTAGTTCGAACCCTCCTGCTCCTTACAGCTTTCATAGCTTATTTAGTTCGAAGCTTTCTGCTCATTACAGCTTTCATTGCTTATTTAGTTCGAAGCTTTCAATTCCTTGCAGCTTTCATTGCTTATTTAGTTCGAACACTTCTGCTTTTACAGCTTTCATTGCTCATTTTATTCGAAGCTTTCTGCCTCTTACAGCTTTCATTGTTAATTTAGTTCGAAGCTTTCTGCTCCTTACAGCTTTTATTGCTTATTTAGTTCGAAGCTTTCTGCTCCTTACAGCTTTCATTGCTTATTTAGTCTCGAAGCTTTCTGCTCCTTACAGCTTTCATTGCTTATTAATTCAAAGCTTTCTGCTCCTTACAGTTTCCTTGCTTATTTAGTTGAAAGCTTTCTGCTCCTTACAGCTTTCATTGCTTATTCAGGTCGAAGCTTTCTGCTCCTTACAGCTTTCATTGCTTATTTGGTTCGAAGTTTTCTGCTCCTTACAGCTTTCATTGCTTATTTAGTTCGAAGCTTTCTGCTCCTTACAGCTTTCATTGCTTATTTAATTCAGAGCTTTCTGCTCCTTACAGATTTCATAGCTTATGTAGTTCGAAGGTTTTTGCTCCTTACAGCTTTTATTGCTTATTTAGTTTGAAGGTTTTTGCTCCTTACAGCTTTCATTGGTATTTAGTTCGAAGCTTTCTGCTCCTTACAGCTTTTATTGCTTATTTAGTTCGAAGCTTTCTGCTTCTTACAGCTTTCATTGCTTATTTAGTTCGAAGCTTTCTGCTCCTTACAGCTTTAATTGCTGATTTAATTCCAAGCTTTCTGCTCCTTACAGCTTTCATTGCCTATTTACTTCGAAGCTTCCTGCTCCTTACAGCTTTCATCGCTTATTTATTTTAAAGCTTTCTGCTCCTTCCAGCTTTCATTGCTTATTTTGTTCGAAGGTTTCTGCTTTTACAGCTTTCATTGCTTATTTAGTTCGAAGCTTTCTGCTCCTTACAGCTTACATTGCTTATTTAGTTCAAAGCTTTATGCTCCTTACAGCTTTCATAGCTTATTTAGTTCGAAGCTTTCTGCTGTTCCAGCTTTCATTGCTTATTTAATACGAAGCTTTCTGCTCCTTACAGCTTTTATTGCTTATTTAGTTCAAAGCTTTTAGCTCCTTACAGCTTTCATTGCTCATTTAGTTCAAAGCTTTCAATTCCTTGCAGCTTTCATTGCTTATTTAGTTCGAACCCTTATGCTCCTTACAGCTTTCATAGCCTATTTAGTTCGAAGGTTTGTGCTTTTTCAGCTTTTATTGCTCATTTAATTCGAAGCTTTCTGCTTCTTACAGCTTCCATTGCTTATTTAGTTCGAAACCTTCTGCTCCTCACAGCTTTCATAGCTAATTTAGTTCGAAGCTTTCTGCTCCTTTCAGCTTTCATCGCCTGATTAGGTTGAAACTTTCTGCTCCTTACAGCTTTCATAGCTTATTTAGTTCGATGCTTTCTGCTCCTTACAGCTTTCATTGCTTATTTAGTTCTACCTCTCTGCTCCTTACAGCTTTCATCGCTTATTTAGTTCGAAACTTTCTGCTGCTTACAGCTTTCATTGCTTATTTAGTTCGAAGCTTTCTGCTCCTTACAGCTTTCCTTGTTTATTTAGTTCGAAGCTTTCTGCTCCTTTCAGCTTTCATCGCTTATTTAGTTCGAAACTTTCTGCTCCTTACTGCTTTCCTTGCTTATTTAGTTCGGAGGTTTATGTTTCCTTAGCTTTCTATCGGGTGGATCTCTTGCTGGTTTCTGAATTTGAGACATATTATGTCTTTATATGTTCCTTGGCTGAGTGACGCATTCCCCAGGATAGATACGTATCTTGTCCTAAAATAAGAGCTTTTCGATCTCTTTCTCGCCTTCTTCTCTTTGCCTACCTTTATGTGCTCATTTGCAGTTATGTTCTTTTAGTTCCCTTTTAACGTTCTCTTGCTTTTCCCTCTCGGGAGAGGGTATGTCTCGTTGACATATAGTGTACAATCATATTGATATTTCATGCCTACATGAGGTTTTTTGCGGGTTTTTTTCTTCCTCTCTTCTTTTCGTTACTTCTTGTTTCTCCCTAGTTTCTGTCCTCTTGCTCGAGTTTGCACCCCTGTTTCAGGAATTCGGATGAAGGAGAGTTCTCTGAGAACCACATCTTCCTAATTCCCTTCTTATTTGCATTGTATTTAGAGTCGTTGGCTAAGGTTCCAGGTTCTGTTTGGGCTGTTGCAGTCTATGCATTTTTTATTGTATCTTTTCAATCTCTCCATTCGGGATATTTTATGCTCATTCCGAACACATTGTTTCCTTTACGGTGCAGTGACGTGTTAGGTGGTTTTGCCTTTTGTAGCATCTAAAACACATTTGGATGTTTAAATGCTTCTCATGTTGATTCTTTCTGTTCCGAAGGTATTCACATGTTGAAAAGAGGGAGCCTTCGTTTGTTCATTTTTGTAGCCCTTCCAGTCGTTGTGCAAATTTTATGATCATTTTCATTTTTATTCCTTCGTGATCTTTCTCTCTTTCCCTCTTCATTTCTTCCTTGTCGTGTAAATCCACCCATAC
This sequence comes from Ceratothoa steindachneri, assembly GCA_963969495.1. Taxonomy (NCBI): domain Eukaryota; kingdom Metazoa; phylum Arthropoda; class Malacostraca; order Isopoda; family Cymothoidae; genus Ceratothoa; species Ceratothoa steindachneri. The sequence goes on along the minus strand of OZ018330.1, from coordinate 20,271,110 downwards.
ATATATTCACCTTGCGGTATATCACACTTCTATTTTCTGTTATCTGGGGAGGGATTTTCGTTTAAAACAAGCTTTTCGACATCCTTCTTTGCGTTTCAGATCACAATATAGCCACTTTGTTTGTACGTCTATGATCTTAACGAGCGCTACTTTCAGATGTCCCTATAATGTTCACAGATTTTCCCTTTGTCCGGCTTATTTTCCTGATAAATGGTTCTTAGTGGTACTCGTAGGCACTCGAGGGTGTTTCCTTTCCTTGTTGGGGCTGGTACCCTTTCATTCGCCTAAACCCCTTTTGGCAGGAGGAGAACCAGTTACTCTCCAAGGAATTCACGGAGAGGGGTTTGACCATACGTTCGAGTAGTTTGCCTAGGAACTCTAAAAGAGCAATAGCTGTTTAGTTGTTCGCGTGCTTAGTGCTCTTATTCTGTTTTGGAAGTAGTCTGGTGTGTGATGTTTAAATGATGTGTGAAAAGTGGCCAGAGGCGATTGAAAAGTTGTATAATTCTGGTAATGTTGGGAATATATTTAATGTAAGTGTTGAAATATAGTGGCTGGGAAGCCAAAGCAGCCGAAGGGGTCGAGGGTTCATTTAGGAACTGCTTTAATATAGTGTTTTATCCTCGACGGTGATAGGAGTGATTAAGAGGGAGGAATTGGCAAACCAAACACATACATTTGTACCATGGGGATGGAACCAAGTTCTGCTGCGTGTCCCCGACACCATTCCAGTATTTACTGGAAGTGTTCCTGTGCATGTGGTTTGGGTATGTATGTGTGGATTTGATCCCAATGTGACTTAACAGCGTCGATGATATTATTAGTTTCAGTGATCGTGCGTTTAGTATGTTGTAGGGTTGTGGATTTGGGTGGGTTCGTGGCCAACATTATCTTCATGAGGTGCCAGAAGAAAGAAAGGTCAAAGCATTATCCGTTATGCGGGTTACACTGTGCCACTGACGGTTCCGATCAACCCGCACGCATTGGAGGATGAGGGCACGTATGAGTTTAATGTTGTGTTGGCGTGGGCCTTGGATGTAATAGTTATTCTATATGGTGATGAGTCTTTGTATGTGTATGGAAAATGTGAGGTGTTTAATGCATGTGTGTGATTTCTGTGGTGTGTGAAATTTTCTTGCTGTGTTTATTGTGTCCATGAGTGTGCACCAGTAGGTGTTTAGTTGTGCATGGTCGGTGTTCTGGAAGTTGAGGTTGCGTGGTGTGTTTGTGTAAATGTGCCTTCTGAACTCTCACCATTTCGTGGGTTTGGAGTCATAAAATGGGATGATGGAATGAGGAGTGGAGAAGAAGATAAGAGGATGCATATGGGGATGTTATCAAATAGTTGGGAGGATGTCTCTCTGTGAGGAACAAAGTAAGTGGGGAAGGTCGGACCTATGTGTTCGTAGCGAAGTCGCCGCAGAGCACTGATCAGATACCTATCCGCATCATTTGTGTTGTTAGAAAGTGGTGTTTAATGGTGTGCATTCAAGTTCCTCATAAAGAATAGTGGAAGATATAACCTGGAGAAGATGTCTATGTGCATCTGTTGTGGTGGTGAACTATAGTGAGTGACAGTAGAATTAGGCAGCTGTCAGTGTATACTTTGCAGGCTAAAGGAGTTATCTTGTGTGTCTATGAATGTGTGTTGTATGCAGTGCATAACAAGGATCGCTGATCCTACTTCCATCGCTTGCGGGGTGAAGTAATTCTGATTAACTGCAATACGGAGTCTTGTGTTTAGTGAGTGTAGACTAGTAGAGTTCAGAAGTACAATGCCCGGCCTATGTGTGTTCAGTACCAACTTGAAGCTGTTGTGGCTTCCACCCTGCCAACTGCATACGTCTAGTTGGATAACGGTAAGCGCCCTATGGTCTGAAGAGAAGCGCTCGTTCATCGATGGTCTGCGCAGCTTTGTTCATTCCTCCATCTTTAGTATTACAACAAGAGTTGGACCACCGCGGTGACATTCACTCGTGTCTGTTGTCATAAGAAGGGGCTGGAAAAAGACGAGGAGGTGTGGGTTTGATGTTTATGTTGGTTTTAGGGAGTGTGGATAGGGATGCAGCAGGTGACGTAGGGGCCTGGGTGGGGATGGGTGGATTTACAGGTAGAGGCGGCAGAAGGGGAAAGCAGCAGCAAGGTGGGAAGGGGACAGCAGAGAGAGGGGTGGGGTCATTTGAAAGGAGGTCGGGTGAGTGGAAGGGGGCAGAATGGGGGGTTTGGGCTGGAGCCGAGGCTTGGGGAGGGGTCTAAGGAGTGGGGAGGGCAGGGTAGGTGCTGATGAGGAAATGGGAGCTGGAGAATGAGGGGGTGGGTTGTAATGAGTTTGTGCACCCTCGTGTAGGTATGTGATATCCTTCTAATTTTATGGTCATGCACTAGGACGAGCACCTTTTCGGGGAAGACGATATTTCCTAGTCAATTTGGGGCATAATGCTAGTTTAGGACGATGGCGTAGAGGCCTGGGTCGTCCCCAGTCATGTCTTTTTTCAGTGGAAAGCAGGGTGGTGAGTTTTGTTATGGGGTTGACTTGTTGTGGCGGGGTGAATGTCGATGGAGAGGTATGGGTTGCCCCTGGTGCGTATATTATTTCGAAGGTAAAGGAACCGGCGGCAGTGTTGGTGGTAAGGATGAGGGAGGGGAGGAGGGGGTTGGGTGAAGTGCAGGCATGTGAAGTTGAGGCATACTTTGGCCTCCCACAGCTCCAAGACGGCAGCCGTGCCCTTTTCCAGGAGATATGGACACTTTATGCTTCCCGTGACGTGGCCGCCGCCGCAGTTAATGAATCGAAGGGTGGTGCTGGTGCGGATGTAATCAGTGTAAAATGTCCTTTCACACAGCATTTGGAGCGGACACGGTTTTCTTTGCATGAGCTGGTATTGTGTCCAGTTGTATAACCTCGTAGACACTGGTGTGGTATTAAGTTATGTTGTGTTTCTATGAAGTAGACGTTAGTGAATGTGCCGAAGACCTTGATGCGTTAGTTCAGCAGCGTATTCATATTTCTCGGATAATGTAATGATCGCCCATTGCTTGGTGCGGTTCAAGTAGAGGTTTTTGATGGCCTCTTCGCCGTACTTGTATTTCATTTCAGTGAGGAGCTTACTGGTAGAGAACTCTAAACAGAGAAGGTTGGTTCTCCTTACTCGTATTTGGTGTGATTTGGTGATAGCATCTGGCTGTTTTGTATCGTGTTGTTTTTCAGCAAGAGTATATGTGACAAGTGTGTGGACTTTGTGTGCGTCTAATGTGGATCTAAATACAAGAGTCTATCTGGGTGCGAGTTTATTATATTGGTGATGGGCATGTCGAGTGTGTTCGAGAGTTTAACTGTTTCTGAACGTGGTAGTGTGCTTGTCTTACTGCTTGTGTGTAGCAGTCGTAATGTGGTTTTTAGCACACACTGAGAGTACTGCAGTGAAGATTCGAGGCCATTCGAGAGTAGCGCTGTTTCCCCCACCCCTGCGGGGGGAGCCTCCGATATATATAGGGCTCGTCTTTCATGTGGAGACACAGAGTTGAAGAGTCTCCCCAGGACCCAAGAACATTTCCCTAGTTCCAAGTCAGGTGCTAATAACAAAACAAAGTGACGGCTGAACTATTTGTGTGTTGGAATTAGCCCCAGCCAGTGAGGTAATTCCATTTGACGATCGCTACTGAGCTATTTTTCCGACTCCCCTCATCAACTCCTGTCGAAGCCCTCCTCGTTTCCCCCTCGTTTTCGGATGGCCGAAATACTCTCCCCTGAACCGGACGTTACCGCTTCTTTTGGAGAACCGTCATCACGTTAACTTCCCGCTCAGAAGCTCCGAGCGCCCTCGCCTCTCGTGCAGAAGACATCCGTGAAGCCTTATCCTGACGTCTCACCCGGAATCCTCCGTAAGCCAACCCCTCTCCCCTTTCAGCAACCTAATTGAGTTAATCCTCCCCATTTGAATAGTCTCCTTCTGTAACGCATTAATTTCTAACTTTAAAGTCTGATGCATAACTCTGCAATTCCCCCCCTCATTTACCAATTTAATTTTGCCCATTGATTCTCCTATTTTATGTTAATAAAATTATATTTTTGTACATGCCTCTTTAAATAACCTTGAGCTTTGCCATTGCCTAAATTTTACCTGACCTCGTTGCACTCTTATCTCGTTGTTCCGCGCGTTGAAACTCGTGGCGTTCCGTTCCTTGTCGGTTAACCTTTAAGTTATTGGTCCCTTCCCCATAGATATAATATGGTATTGATATAATGTAATGTCATACCACGACAGTGTTAGTTTGTTGTTTTCATGAAGTGTGGCCATTCCTGTATACATAGCAGAGCGACATGCGCTTTGTAGAGAAGAGGTTTGAATGCGCTGTGCCTTCTCTGCCAAGTGTGTCTCGCATCTACGAGTGTGATTGGAGAGTATGTAAGAAGTAGTCTAACTAGTATTTTGCATAAGTATAGTTGTAGTGTACGGCTGGAAGAAGAGAACCTGCGCAGCTTCCTATTGGTGTTTTTGGCCCTTGTTTGAATGATGTTTTAGTGTGTGTGGAATCTTAGGAACTCGTTGAATGTTGCCCCTAAGATTTTGGTGTGAGGTGAGTGTAGAAGGATACCCCTTTTTCCTCTGTGCTTCACAACGCTTATCATGTTGCAGGAAGCCAAGTGGGTAGACAGATCCCACGTTTCCGAGAGTCAAATGAAGAAGCAAGCTCAGATGCGCCCCCCATCGTACCATCCAAGCGAGTGTGTAGAACATCCCCCACGCGTTCGGAAACTTCAGCAGTTTCCCCGCAGAGATAGAGAGAGGGGGTAAAGAACTGTTTGTCGCCGACATTTGGCGCCTCGAGCTGCCCCCTGGGAAATTCCCAAAGTGGGGGTTATTCCCCATCTCTCGCCGGAGGAGACTCTGCATATTTAAGCCTTTTCCCGCCTGGGAAGAGGAGTAAAGACAAGGCTCTCTCGCAGAAGACACCATTCGTCCCAAGTCGTTGTGCACCCAGTCGAAGGCTGCACACTCTCTCCCCGGTAAGGCATTCACGGTCAAACGGAAACCTCTGCTTCCGCTGTCTTCTGGAGCAGCTGGGCCGGATTACTCCTTCGAGCCATCGAAGCACCCATCTCCGTCGAAGTTACTCTGAGGTAGCCATACCTCTCGTGAGAATCACTAAGGATTCCAGCTCCCCCCCCCCCTCGAGCTAAGGTTATAACTTACGCCTTCACAGCCCCGCAAGTAAGGTGCCGACCATACCTTTCCTCCCCACTCTTCTCCTGATAAGGATCCCTCCTTTGAAGACGCCGACAAGATCTTCTATATAGCCGAGCCCCTACTTTTCACTCAAGTCTCCTGTGAAGTCGCCGTTGCCCTCCGACCCGCGAGCCCCTTTTCCCCTTTTATCTGGCGAACCCATTTGGATCTGAGCAAGTAGCTCTAAACAAATTAACTGAATTTAGATTTTCCCACCGGTAACGCAAAATCATTAATTTCCGTCTATATCATTTTTGATCATTTTAATTTGTAAATAAAATTTATATTTTCTTATGTTTATCTTTAATTAACCTGAACGTCACTCACGGCCTTGTTATTCAAATCTCGCCAACCTCGAACTTGACCTGATTAGTTAAGTAAATTGAGCCACGTCTCAACCTGACCTTTATAATCCGCGCATCAACGTAGCGTTCAGTCTTTGGATGGTTCGCTTTAATAGCCTGAGTTCTCCCCCCAAAAAATACTAATGATATATATTGTATTGGATAGTCTGCTATACCACGACAGTGAGTATGTAACTCTTGTTGTTCCGGATGGTTGAGGCCTGATGAGCGTTTGTATATTTTTATGTTGTGCATGCAGTGATCGTATGTGCCGTAAAGTGTCGGCTGTGCCTTCTGAGGATTCCCAGCTTTGAGCCACTTATCCTCATACTCTGTCTTATCCTTCAGTATTATTTTTGCGTGGCGTGTAGTTATGTTTGGTCCCTGGCAGCAGGTGAGAATGGTCTCGTCCTTGGCATAGAACAGTGAGTAAATGTGTCTGCAGTTTTCGGGAAGACGTGGAGTATCATTTGTGTACACTAAAGAGAGTGTATGTGTCAGTACGCTACCCTGGGGTACGCCTGCGCGTGGTATAGATGGACGTGATTTTCTGTTCTATTATATGTGGCATCCCTGGTATGTAAGGTAGTGGGAAAGAAGGCTTCTAGTGCAGAGAAGGAGCTCCATATTGTTGGTTATTGTACAACGAAGTCCCTCGTTCCACATATTTTCGAAGGCGTTCTCTACGTCCTCACTGATGGAGAGTGTTTTTCGAATAAACAAACTCAAAAAGCTTGTTTATTTGGAAGATTTTTTTGTCTTACGCGTAGCCGAGTGGTCTAAGGGACGGTTTAATTGAGATCAAAGCGGTTGCTCGCTGCTTCAGTGTGCACGGTTTGTATCCCACTCCTGTACGGAATTTTTGCGAATTAGGAAATAACATTTCCCAAAAAAATTATCCTGTTTTTCTATTTCTTGCTGTTTGCTGGACTCATATATATATATATATATATATATATATATATATATATATATATATATATATATATATATATATATATATATATATATATATATATATATATATATATATATATATATATATATATATATATATATATATATATATATATATAGAGAGAGAGAGAGAGAGAGAGAGAGAGAGAGAGAGAGAGAAGAAGGAGCAAATGCAAGTTCTGCGGGTGATAACAACCACCACAGGGCTTTCGCCATATTTATTTTCTGCCTTTCAAAACAATTTTGAAGACAGAAATAAAGGTGCAGAAACCTTGCATTGCAGACTATATTACAATATAGTACAAGAAAGAGAAATTGGACGCGAATGAGCAATGAGACATGAAACAGGAGTTTTTTAGAGGTAAGAGAAAGAGACATTAGAAGAAGACTAGAATCAAAGAGAGCAGAGGGTGGCACAATGAAGGTAATCCTTTACCGAGAAGACAGATAACGGCAGGGGAAAAAAGTTTTAAATTCCTGGCCAGGAATTTAAAACTTTTTTCCCCTGTGGTGGTTGTTATCACCCGCAGAACTTGCATTTGCTCCTTCTTCTATATAAATATATATATATATATATATATATATATATATATATATATATATATATATATATATATATATATATATATATATATATACCTCAATAAAATAATAATATAGTTGAGTAAGAAACTGACTATAATGCACGCCGAAACTAGATCTGTTTAAATAAAATCGGACTTATAATTGTGGTTTCTTTTACTAATATATATATATTATTAAAATAAACCACATATCTATCTATATATATATATATATATATATATATATATATATATATATATATATATATATATATATATATCAGTGGCCGCTCGTAAGCTTAGTGAGGAGGCAGATCAATATACTTATAATATAATGGATGCAATTTTATATTTTTTGATAACCTGCCCATATAATTAATACGTTACGTAAATGTTGCAATTGGTTATGTATGTGAGAATAGTTATGGATATCACTATTTTGAGTAATATATGCATATAAATATACAACAAAGTTTCCATTTGGTTAACTTACTTTTAGTATTTAATTTTCCTTTTTCAAACATATTTATCATGTTTTTATGCGAGCAAGATTTACTCGATAGCCTAAGTAATATTTCTTTTTAAAGAAGTTAATGCCTCATTTTTTTGGTACTAACTAAAATGCAACTCCAACAAAATAATCCATATTTTTGCATATTTCCACAAAGCCTCTTAAATTTATCATACGAAGTTGATTTAAAACTTCTATTTCTGTTTTTGCCTATTTGAATATAACATATATTTGATGGGGGACTTGCCTTAATTTAAGATTTATCTCTTTTCCTTTTCTCTTCCACGAACAAATGGGGTATTTAGAAACAAAGAAAGAAGGTCATTTTCATCTCCCATTTTAAAGGGTATATAAAAACACAAATACAAATTGATCACAATAATTGACGCTCTTTCATTTAAAAAAAAAACGCGTACAACGATGCAAGAGAAATAATAGGCCTAAGGCCACAAATACAGCGCGTGGTTGATGGATTTTCGAGAAATTGCATCCATCTCCACTGAAGAAAACTTATCTCCACTCTCTATACAAGAAAAAAAAAACATATAGACGGTTTTGAATGATATACTTCACATTTAAACTGAAACAAAACATGCTGCAATACCTCACCATTCGACCTGACCATAAAAATCTAGCTAATGTGATTGTTAGGTAGAGGAAATTGGGTTAATTTATTGAGTCTGGAATACACCATTGCCCTTGACACATTCAAGTCTTTTGTTTGTTATTAATTGATTTATACAACACATACTTTTAAAAAGTCTCGTCACGTGTATTACTTGTGATATTTAGCTGACATGGAAGAAGTATGCCAGAACTAAGGGTGTTTTTTTATGTTATAGACAGGCTACTCTAACCTATCTGGAACAATTATACAGTAAATATCACAAATGCTGCGAGGCTGAAAGCGAGACTATTTTATTCATACTTAGATATTTTTGTCGTCTAATAAATTTTCTAATAATGGTTACGAGAATCTATGTCCTCATATAAGGAGCAGAGCTGCCGAAATTACCAAAACAAACAAAAAATAATATTAACACTACAAAACCGGCAATGACAAATGAATTTCTACAAGGCTTGCCTATGTATCGGAGGGGCCCAAGCTCTTAATTAAAAGAAATACTCTAGAAGAGACGCACCACCCTCCTTTAAAAACTCATGTGTGTCGGAGATAGGCAATAGGTCAAAAATAAAATAAAGGGTCCTGGAGGTAGTATATTCCTAACATTTGAAACTAGGTGAGGAAACCTATATTCTAGACATTGAGAGTGATGAGATACTTCACTTGGCAAAGGGGAGGGAGTCATATGAACTACATTCTGTTTTAGCTGTGTTCGCCTCGGTCACCAACTTTAGCTAACCCTCATTAAAAACTTCTTCTACTCTGTCTAAACTTATCCTGTATGTGTGTGTTAGTAGCTCATTGCTACAGTAAACCAACTCTTACCCACAAAAAAATTTGCTCTTTATAAAAACACCTGGACACACAAATACATAGTTGTGTTTTTTTAAATCACCCCATCTCAAACAATTAAGTAATTTTAAAACTCTGTTTATCTCCAACAAGAGCTACCCTCCACATTTCATTAAAATTGCCATAACATAACTTAGAGAAAATATTCCCGACCTGAACAATCACACGAAGCACAAAAACCAAGAATAAATATTCTATGCATATATTATTTCCCTGCTCACTCACAATCCTAATTCATTCTGATTCTATCTTCAACACCAGACCGATCATCAAATCAAAACAGCACAGAGCTACACCCTTAGCCCAAAGTATAAAGCACCCTATGGTATTATTCATATAATGTAATTAGACATTGATGGTAAATGAATTCCGTATCCGTTTACATGTGAATTATATATTTTGTTTATTTTAATTATTTTAATAGTTAATTGGACCACTTTTTGCTTTGATTAGAGCTAGAATTTTCACATTTTTCCCCACTCAGTTTGTCATTTTTCCTACAGTTCTGTTGTATTTTTACTTGTGGTACTCTTTATTGCTTTTCAAAACACCACGCTCCATACATGTTCTATTGGATTCAAATTTGTGCTCTGTGGTGGCCACTCCATATGAGTGATCCCTATTTTTACAAACGAATTTTTGGTGTGGTTGGATCTATGGCATGGGCCATTGTCTTGCTGAAAAATAACTTCATTTCTTGGTGTTGTGGAATTTAATTTCTGGATAGATGGCTCTAAACCTTGTGAAAACTTAGTGGTATAAGTTGGGGAGTTTATTCTTCCCTGGCATACACGCATATCCCCTGGCCCTGATTGAGACCTGCAACCACATACCATGATAGAACCACCTCCTTGCTTCACAGATGGTACGAATCAAGCAGGATGTTAAATCTTAAAATAATTTATTCCAAGATATATTTGAATGAAATTACATAAAACAACGATACAATAGTATTTCTTACGTATCTGATAATTACTTTCATCTAAACCTGTTAATTTTAGACCATTGCTCACATGAAAAACAATTTTTGTGATCTTTGGCCCACCGAAGAAGTTTGTTTCTTCTACCCACATACGACTATAATCATGACTCCTTTCTCGTCATTCATTCCTTTAGCCTTTTATCTTTAATCTTCCTTCTAACTGTTTTAGGATATATTTTTTAACCTTAAGCTTCATTGAACTCCCCAGCAAGTTCAGAAGATGTTTTTTATACGATTCTGTAGTGAAACCAGAATTATATATGCCTTCTCTAGGCATTACAATAGGTCTTTGCCACTTCTCTTCGTTGATACAAAGCTCTTGATCTCTTTATATCGTTTTATTGTAGTTTGGGTAGCATATCTTTAGCATTTTATCATTAGCATTTTATCTTTAGCATTTTATTTTTAGCAATTTCTACTTAGGATCACCCTTGGCAATGGAAAAGTCAGTTTTATGCTCTGTGCTTCTCTAAATTCTTTAGTTTTAGTTACTTTTATTATTTACAATGTTATTGAATACACAAGAGTTATAAATATAAGTTGAACCTTTTATAAAACATAGCATTTTATTAATTACACACAATATTCAAACATATTAGCAAAATACACATTATTTCCATGCATATTTATCAATAATATGAAAAATTCTAAAAGATTCGATTAAATATATCAAATATATTAATCTCTTAGGTATGCTTTATACTTTGGGCCATGATTATACACCACAACAAAATAAATAGTTTACACAATTTCCTGTATGCATTGTGGCAAATCCAATTCGAAAATTGGTAGCACAAAGAAAGGCTACTAGATCGCAAACAAATTATAATAGAGTCCAATTTATCTAATGCAATATTCAGTATCTAAACAATAGTGAGATCCTTCAATAAATTTCTCGAAAATAAGAATACTTACTTATGGAATTCCATCGAGAACAAGAACCATTCCAAAACAACCCCCCCAAAACCAGCATGCAGAACACACAATCAACTTATTTATTTACACTTAGAGTATATATTGTATGAACACGATAATTATTATAATAAAGAATCTATAAGCATTGAGAACAAGTGACGTAGTGTATACCATTAAAAAACTTATTTAGCTACCACGAGGAACTCAAATCACACTTTTACCGCACTATACACTTTCACGTATCTTTCCCACTATCCGTCCCCCTTTTAACGGGTACAGTGGGCTGCAAAAGTCTAAAATCACACTGTTAGATATACAAATTTACGTAATTTTAGTTAACGCAGGTTAATAAAATTTACATTCACAAGGACATTTATATAATCAATACAATGCAACGATCAGAAAAACAAAGTGTTGGCAATAATTAAATTTGACAATGTAAAAGTTTAAAATACATTCATAGAAACATACGAGGGGCGGTCAATAAGTTTTGCAATTCGGATATAAGGAAACGAGATATGAGGAAAAGTGTTTTATTATTTTTCAATATAACTACCCTCGACTTCAATGCATTTGCGCCACTTGTCTCTGAGGCTTCGAATTCCCGACAACCAAAGATCTCCCGACTGCTGTTCAATCCACTCGTGGACGGCGAGCTGGACATCTTCATCGTCCCCAAATCGGCGTCCACGCAGTGCAGCCTTGAGCTGGAGGAATAAAAAGTAGTCGCTAGGGGCCAGTGTGGACTGTAGGGATGATGGTTGAGCTCCTCGAATCCGCACTCGCGCAGGGCAGCTTGTGCAACTCTGGCCTTGTGGACTTTGACGACGTTGAAGTCGATCATGGGGCGTGAGGTTTCTAGGGACCCAACGGGCAGAGATCTTGGTCATGGCCAAATTGTCGTGGATGATATTGATAACACTTCCATGTGATATTTCAAGTTTCGCTCGATTTCTTTGACCTTCACCCGTCGATTTTCGAGGATCCTCCTCTCCACACGGGCCACATTGTCTCGTTGGTCACGTCTGACGGGCGTCCTGGATGGGGGTCATCTTCAAGGGACTCACGACCATGGCGGAACTCCCTATTCCAGTGAGCAATGGTTGCATAGGAAGGGGTGGTGTTGGTGTACACTGCAACCATGCGTTCATTGATCTCTTTTACATTCTTGCCTTCCTTGATAAAAAATTTGATCACTGCGCGGTGCTCAACCTTCTCCATTGTTGAAAAAATTTGTGACTGACGATCTGCGATCAGCTACTGCTTCTAAAATAGACGAGGCAGGAGCGTGCAGCTGCAGGTCCTGACTTGTCATAACTTGTCCTAACACCCCCACAAAGAGCCATCCCCCTTCCTCTGTTTTGCTCTACCGATTCGCAAAACTTATTGACCGCCCCTCGTATTTTCTACAAATCACACAAGCTTCACTGATCTCGTTTTTGGACCATGAGTTTCAATTCCCTCCACAGATTTTCGGTGGGATTCAATTAGAAGATTGACTTAACCATTCCAAAACATTAATTCTACCTGCATGCAGTCAATTCTTAGTTTATTTTGCTGTATGCTCGTGGTCATTGTCTTGACAAATTGCTCATCCTGGTTTCAAAAATTTCAATGTGCATTTCGCCGTTCATTCTCCCTTTGACTTCCTTCATTCTTACATCTCCTGATGAGCAAAAACAGCCCTATACCATGATATAATCCACACCCAGTTTTATTGTAAGGATCGTATTCTTTGTCGCCTAGCTGCACATTTTTTCTCGAAACTTTGCTGATTGAATTTCGACCGAAAAGTTCTATTTTCGTTTCATCTGAACAAAGAATTTGTTACCAGAAGGTTGCCGGTTTATTTAAATATTTATTTGCAAACGCCACCAGGCGACCTTTACGGTAAGTTTTCTTTAATGAACTTAGTCTTCTATGACTACAAGAAAAGAGATTATAACGACGCAGCGTTCTACTTGATATATGCTTGCCATCTTCAACTCCACTTGGTTTCAGATCTTCCTGCATCTCTCTAAGAGTAGTTTGTAGTTATCATATACTGTTCTAACAAGTTTTTGAGCTGCACGATCCGTTATTATCTGAGGGAGACCTGAGCGATCCAAAGGATGAATTGAATTAAGAGATTTCCAGTTGTGTATTATGGTAGCGACTGAATGTATAGTTACTTTAAGCTGCACAGAGAACTTTTCTGTACCAACAGTTACTCTTATGAAGAGCTAAAATGCGTTCAGGAAGATTTTGACTGATTTGTTTGTTTTTCCCCATGATGAAGTTGTTGACGGTACAACTCTCTTGTAAGAACGACGCAGGGGTCTTACACGATGAGGAAAAAAACCTCACATTTAGTATAGAATATTATAGATATTCGGGAACAAATGAAGATTAGTTTTTAATGAGACATTTTTCAAAAGTAACCTATTTATATCAATGTGTTGTAAAATTTGGCGTTGTTAAATTTAAGTATTATCCTTTTTGCTTTTCTGATCGTTACATTGTATTTATTAAAGTTCCACATGTGTTGTAAATTTGTAAATTTCATTTAGCTGCATTTCTAACAGTATTGTAAATATTTGTGGTCCACTGTATATAATTACGAAGGAGTATTTTCTAATTCAATCTCTGAAGATGACACAAGGTGAAACCGAGTTACCTCAGTGAAGAATTAGCCACTGGCACCGTTACCGTGTCAGAACGGGAAGTCTCATATGGCACTAGGAAATTTAGAGTTGCTAGGAAATTGTCAAACCTCGACAAATTGATGATACAAACAATGAAAATAAAAAACTAAACTCATATACTCAATCCTCAAGACGACTCTTCTTAACCATACACGCCCACAATTGGATATTATCCATGCATTTCTTGCTCCCACAACCAGCTTTAGTTGATCGTAAAGATGTCATCGTCTACCTGACAATGACCACTCACAACTCCATCAAAACATCCAACTTTACTCCTACGTCTTCCAAACAATACTCGCTTCCATGCACCAATGCATTCATCCAGGGACTCCAACAATTTTTCCATCTGATTTTTCTCTATTCACCTTAATCTTCAGCCCCTCCCCTCACATAGGTTCATAGATTTAAATTCTTTGACACTTTTCTGAATAATAATAAACGATCCTATGACCAAACTTTGCTTATAAACTCCTACTCGAGAATTTATTGGGAGAAGAGAGGCAAAGATTTGGGGCGTGCAATCATACATTTGTATATGTCTGCCACAGTTCACTCCATCTCTTTATCCACCTTCGACCATTTTCGCTTTCGCCACTTCATTTAATTTCATATCCATCTAAAAACCCGCAAAACCCTAAGATAACTTACAGGGAGCTGCGTACCCCAGTTCGCGAACCCTATTTATGTGGTTTCCTCTTATGATGGTCCCCTCTTTCTACCCCCATCCAAAACATCTAAATAGGGCAACAATGGCGGTGCGGGACGGGTCGGGGCTGGGGGCGGGGGGCTTTTTTAGGCCGAATTTGTCTTCGAAGGGAAAGTTTTAATGGACTTGCCCGTGGCTCGTCCCGTCTGAAAGGACGTCAAAACTTTGCTCCTTCTATTATTATTCCTTATGGTCTCGAGGTAAAAAATTTAGCCATATTTCTTGAATTAAAGGCGAAAACCAACGAGGTATCTCTGCAAGAATGGCTTTGCAGGAGAAGTTCGTAAAGCAAGCGGTGAAGTTAAGGTAAATAAAAATGTGTAAAAAGTACATAGCGTATATACTTGCAGTGCTAGGAAGACGGAGGGTGCGCAATTCTCCCAAAGGCAAGCCCTTTGGGGGAAAAAGATGGTCGCATTCCAAGTCTCCATTTGCATCTTCCATTTTTTGTCTCCAGGAAAATAAATGATCCTTCCCCCGTTCGCCATTTTTCTACCGCGGGATGAAAGTAGATGAAAGTAGATTCATTCTAGCGATTTATAGTTTTATAGGCAGGGGTGACACGGCCGAGGTGAGCTCCCGATTTTCGACACAGGGGAAGTTAAACCACATTGACTCTGGTTAGTTGTTAGTTGGGAGTCAAGTTTCGAGTCCACCTGACAATGGGTTTTTTTTGTGGGGGGGAGAGTCGATACCCAAGTTACATAGACAGTGGGCACTCGTTCAGATGGGCATCCAAGCACAGAGCCGATGGGGAAAAATGCGTAATCTACTAATTTTTAGCGCACCAAGAAGTCTCCTCTTTTCTCGGGATATGAAACCCTTTCACATTTTCCATTTAAAAAAATGCTACAATTTAATTCCTATTTTGGGGTGTTTTTAAATGACAAATTGTTCCTTTTCCCATTTGAAGCTGCCGGGATTCGAAGCGGTGTTCAGGAGTTCTTGCAGTGTGGAGTCGTTCGGTTGGACGATGCGGGCGGCGGAGGTCAAGCGATGTGTCCTCTCTCCACTGCTGGCGATTCTACTGCTGTCTGTCCTCTTGCCGCAAGGTTAAACCTGCAAATTGAGGGGTGAAGATTGTCTCCACTTTCGGGGGCGGAGATTTTCCGGAGAGATGCCCCCTTCCCCGCCCACCGTCGGTTTGATAAATAGGTTTTAAGAAGCGGGTGTTTGATTATTGCGTTCGCGGACAAATTAGGATGTTTGAGGGAAGGGAGGGGGTGTTTAGAGATTGTGAGGGCGGGCAACTTTCCTGAACTATCCCTTGCTTTCAAACGGAAGTAAGAGATTAAAATAACGACACGTTGTCTGTTTCACGTCGTAAAATGCGCTTAAATGTAAGTCTTTGGTGAAATAACCGATTAAACGGCCCCGAATTGCTCTAAAGAGGGGCTATTTTCTCTCTCTCTCTCTCTATCACTCCTGGTTTGCCTATTTTATCCATTTATCTGCCCTTGTATTTATCTATCTCTGAATTTTCATTTACCTATTCTACCATTCTTTAACGCAGACATCTGACAACGCTCATTAATTGGATGGTTTGGTTTATATCAAGAAAGAGAAATGAATAAAAAAACAAAACAAAAGAAAACGTGTCTAAAAAACAAGAGAAGACCTGTAAATAAATGGCAATAAGTTGCAAGTTAAAAATAAAGAAGAAATCAAATGTATCTATATATCTTCAACTTGTCTTAAACATGTTTATGAAGGAGTCCGAAATTTGAAGCTTGATTGGGTCTGATGCAGAATTATAATAGCTGTTGTTGTTTTTGTTGTTTTCCTAAGTTTATTACCACCGATTCACACCTTCTGACGGCTATCTCAGTATAAACATGCAATTTAAGAATTTTAATAGTGTTTTCTCTCTCAACGCGTTCCATACATACTGATTAGTTTTCGATGTTTGTCAAGTTCAATTAAGCGAAATGTTCTGCTTATGGGTTTATTTAGCAATATTGCTAAGAAATATCTTTGCAAGATTTTTTTAACCAGTCGAATGTCCGCCATATTCCTTAAACTATTTAAAAATATTTTCATGCTAATCTTTTTACTGCTAATTTTATTCTCGCTAAATCTTTCTAGCTTGGAAACTAGAAGGAGTCAAGAACAGCTAATAGAGACGTTTAAGATATTAAAGAAGCTTGCAATGTAGAGCCTTAAACATGATTTAAGATAAATATCACAATACAACCAGAAACAATAGGATGAAAGGAGTACCGATACCTTTTATAACAAATCTATATGGTAATAATCTTTTGCGTGTGATATTATAACTCAATTTCCAACAAAGTCATTTCTCACAATAGGAAAAACTTAAAAACTATACAATTTATACTTTTCTCACACTATAAAATAATGTGGTATATATATATATATATATATATATATATATATATATATATATATATATATATATATATATATATATATATATATATATATATATGCAAATTTTGTTGAAGACCATTGTGTATTTTACCTTAATTAATTTCCTTTGGTAACTTTCTCTTCTTTATCTTTTTTATTCCATCTTGTAGATGGTGGATTACTTAGATTAATGTGTTTGGTAAAAACCAAACTGAATTGCTAAGCTTTCGATCATATTCGATCATCTTCGGAGAGTTTTGAAATGTTCTTGTTTCCTTTACCGATGTAATGAGTGGAGTGAGGATCTGACTGAGTGAAAGAAAAAGATTTTTAAGGGGTATTTATTCCGCCATGGTTAAACGTAACGTTAGAGAAAATTGGCCACTCCTGTGAGTTGAATTTTAAACAGTGGACACAGTGGTGGGCCGCACCGCCATTTGATGGAGCGTTCGCCAGCGCCCTACTGTGAAGACTGCGTTGTCCCCAAGACTGTTCGGTACATCCTTGTTGAATGTCCCAGTCTGGGCGATCCTCGCGTACGTTACTTCTCCCGGTGCCGGGATCGCGGGTTGGCTACCGCCTGTCCCTTGTACTCGTGACGAGTTCGTGCACATTGGTGGACTTATCGACTTTGGGGGGAGGGGGAGGCCGGCATTTTTCCCTTTATTCAAGTAGTTGTTTTTATTTTTTTGGATCGCACGTTCCTGCGGCGGGAGAAAGCGGACCTCCCTCCGACGCTGGAGCTTGCTTCCTGCCCCTTACCTTCTTCATTTTTTATTGTTGTTTTTTCATGTTTTCATGTTGCTATTTTAAAGTAGCCTAGTACTAGGCAGGGGTGAGTACGGCGACTTATGCCCAAGTAGCCAGTCGCCAGATTAGCTCTTAAAATTATATATATATATATATATATATATATATATATATATATATATATATATATATATATATATATATATATATATATATATATATATATATATATATATATATATATATATATATATATATATATATATATATATATATATATATATATCGCAATTATTTGGGGCTCTATTAAATAAAAAAGTCAATTTTAATCCCAAAACTTTGCTTTTATGGTTAGGGCATTGAATTTTAAAATTAGCCCACTTATGCTAAATAACATTATTTTGGATGCAAATAGTAAAAATATATTAAAAGTTTCAAGAGTTGTGTTTTTTCAGTTATGGTATGAACATCATATACTTTATTTAAAAAGTTATTGTAACAGTAATACAGTAGTAATATCTATTATTTCCTTTATATTTTGTTTTTTTGCGACCTAGACAGCAATGGCAGTTCTCATACATTCCACATACTCATAGAGTCATCACTAATTTGGTGAAAAATAAACCGTAGAGCTTTCTAGAACTTTCGAGAATTTTTTATATGTTTGAAGAATTTCTAGAATATTCTGGCAACGTAGATGACTGTATAAATACAAGGAATGTCTACTCAACATATCAGTTTAACTCTAGCTGTCACATCGCAAACATCGTCACTCGTCATTGATAGAAGCATTCGTCACACCTGGCATCAAGAGGTCGTAAGCATCCGACAGACGCATTTTGTTAAGTCTGCGGCGAATTTATTAAGACAAGAGGGAAAAAGTACTCTGCAAAGAGATCGGCTAAAATGTATGAGGCCTACAGGGAATATTTCGGCATGCCAGTCGAAGATCAAGACAGACCTCGGGCACCTTATTTTACCTGTGAGCTCTGTAAAAGAACTCTGGAAGGTAATATATATATATATATATATATATATATATATATATCATCACTAACTCTATAATTTAAGGAGATTTTTATGAGTATTTGAATAATAATTTCATCTTAGTTCGGTTATGAATTATGTTTTTTTATCAAAGTTGTTTCTAATAATTCTTTGATAATATCAAAAAACAAAATGGTGAAGTTCAGAAATAAATATAAGTATCAAAATTTTGTGAATTTTTTCAAAACCCTACGAATTACAAATGGTGAAGTTCAGATTTTTTTTTTTATATATCTTCTTCTTCTAAAACTATATTTTAGCAACGTGATATTTTGAAAGGGGGAAAATTTAGTTTAAGGTTCCGTTTTAAAATTAATTTTAGTAGCGAAGCGCAAGCTCCCTTCGTAGGGGGATGAAGTGGCGAAGCCATTGCCTGGTATATATATAAATAAATATATTGTGTTTTGTTTATTTGGATACTGGATTTTTTTTAACATTTCTACTAACACTAAGTGAAAAGTAGTTGTATATTTATACTTATGTTTTCATTTTTTTTTTTTTACAGGATGGTACAGAGGAGAAAAAAGAGCTATGAATTTCGCAATCCCACGAATTTAAAGGGAACTAACTGACCACTCAAGCACTTGTTTCTTCTGCATGGTGAACCATTTCACACGTCGAGCAGGAAAAGATGCACCTGTTATCATGTATCCAGACCTAGAGTTAACTAATGCGGCAGTGCCACACATTTATGAGCTCCCCGTACCCACTCCTCCAAAAAAAAGAGCAGCAGTTTTTAGAATGGAAAAGCAGTTCAGAAGAGGATGAAGTCATTGATCCAGGGTACAGAGGTGCAACTGAGAAGAGAAACCCATACCACCCCAACCATTGAGATCTCAACGACCTTGTCAGAGATCTTGGTCTCACAAAGTCCAATGCTGAGCTTTTAACTTCCTGACTCAAGCAGTGGGATTTGTTAGATGACAGCGTGCAAATATCAGGTCAGAGAAAGCGGCACTAGTTTTTTCAGTTTTTTTACACGTCAAGATAAGATTTGATTTTTTCACAATGTAACTGGTCTGTTTGAGGCAATCGGAATCGTTTGTAACCCCGACAAGTGGCGCCTCTTCATTGACAGCTCGGCTAGGAGCATCAAAGAAGTGCTGCTTCATAACGGGAACATGTATCCATCTCTTCCCCTCGCTCACTCGGTCCAGCGCAAAGAGGAATACAGCAGTGTTAAGATCTTGCTAGATGCATTGAAATATTAAGAGTACGGTTGAGAGGTTATCGGAGACTTCAAAATGGTGGCCTTTTTGATGGCTCTTCAAGGCGGCTTTACCAAATTTCCCTGTTATTTTTGCCTTTGGAATAGCAGGGACACCGTGGCACACTACCATTAGCGGTATTGGCCACAACGGAGCAAGTTTAGTGTCGGGAGAAATAAGGTCAAATGGGAACCTTTGTTGGACCCCCGAAAAGTATTGTTTCCTCCTCTGCACTTAAAATTGGGCCTTATGAAACAATTCCTTAGAGCTCTAGATAAGTAGCTTGCAGCTTTCAAGTATCTCCAAGATTTCTTTCCTAAGCTATCTGAGGCAACGGTGGAAGCCGAGGTCTTCGTCGGTCCACAAATAAAAAAGATCATGGAGTGCAAGGAGTTTACCGAGAAGTTCACTAGCACGGAAAAAGCAGCGAAGGACAGCTTTATCACAGTGATTCTGGGCTTCCTAAGTAATCGCAAAGCCGAAAACTATCTAGAGCTTGTTGAGAACTTGTGAGAAACTACGGCAAGATGGGTTGCAGGATGTTCCTGAAAATCCATATTCTTAACGCTCATGTTGATAAATTTAAGGAGAACATGGAGGCATACTTAGAGGAATATGGCGAGCGCTTTCACCATGATCTACTGGACTTTGAACGCTACTATCAAAAATAGTATAATAAAAATATGATGCGAGACTATATTTGGGGGCTGATTCGTGAAAGTAATTTACAGTCTAAGCGGAAAACTATTCATTTTTAACATTTTAAATGTCTCACTTATGTAATTCTAAAATAAATAAATGCTATTTTTGTATCATGTTGTTTTGTTTCTACTTTATGCAAAAGAAAGTTTAAATTCGCTACTTACTTACAGAAGAAATAGGTAAATTTCATATAAATATTATCCTGGTCACAAAAGTAAAGAAATAAATAACAGTATTTTTTCATGTATTCTAGACACAAGCAAATAGAAAATAATAGTTGCTACCCAAAGACAAAAATCATATTACACAGTGTTATTTTAGCATTATCAATGTAAATTACATGTTTTTCATTGTAAGAACAGGCTAGAATATAAGCTTCCACGCCGCATGTCACATTTGTGTCCCTTAATTCTATTGAAGAATCTACTGCTTTCGCCAATGTATATTTGATCGCAAATTTTGCAGGGGATAAAATAAACTCCTTGTTCTTTATTGATCTACAATAGTTATTAACGAGCGCAGGTTGTTTGAGTAATTAATTATATGTAAAGGGACTGCATTTGAATCTGAATTATGTGAAGATTTTCTTAATATTACGAAAATCGATTCTTAAATCCTAAGTGCCTGCTCAATTTTAGATGTAGACAGTATCTTAAAATTATCTATATTAATATATGTATTACATTTTATGATACGAGTGCGTATGGGGGAATTTTCGTTTGTGCTAGTGTGTTCCCTGTTCTATTGCTGATACCCAAGTATGCCGAACCCATGCCTGCAATATACGGGTAGTGCTGACAATGTAGGTTTCTCTAGAATAACCAGGGCAAGTGAATTCGTATATGACATCATTACACAGCTCTAAATGGAGTTTGTCTTTTGTTCTGAAAAAGACTGCATATTGTTCTTTTGTTTATGAAAATTGGTTGTATATTGACATGATCAGAATGAGTCCTAAATATTTGGGTGAGGCAAAAGTTTTAGCCCACGGCTTACTAACTTGAGTGGTAGCGCCCACCTGTGGGCGATTTGTATAATTAGATGGTCAGTAAGCACTTTTGTCACCCAATACAACATCTCTCCCAAGCGACCAGGCAATCATATCTCTATTAAATTCTTGATAGCGCACGACCCTCGTAAATGAGGTTCTTACAATTACAATTAAGTGAAAGTGATGAAATTGTGTGGTAGGTATATAAAGGTGTGAAAATGGTTTCTAGTTTGCTCTGGTGTTAGGGCATCACTAGCATTCTTCTCAATTCTTCTTCTTAATATTAAAAATATCCTCCGTCATTAAAGGTGCTGACTGTCGTTGACAGCCAGTTTCCTCTATTATAATATATATGTATATATATATACATTTATTCAGTTTTATTGTACCGTCGAAGCATTCGAGCCTTTCAAAGGTATCTCTTATGCTGAATCTCATTAAGTTCTGAGTTGTAATTTATATCTTTTATTTGGGCACTTCGCCTCTTTTTGTCGTTTTTAGTTATTTTGATTTTTATTATCTAATTGGGAATTGGGCAGTTCGCCTCTTTTTATTCTAAAATTTTAATTAGTTTTTCAATTATTTAGTTTGGGCACTTCGCCTCTTTTATATTTAAAGTTAATTAAGTTTTTAATTTATATTATATTTATATTTGGGGGAGTTCTTTAGTATGGGCACTTCGCCTCTTTTTTTATTTATTTAGATTTATTAAATTTGAACTATCACTTTTATTTCAATCTTGTGTACTACTACGTATACATAGGTAGTACAGCTTCTCTCGCGCAGGTTCTACTGCTAGGGAACAGAGCCGTTCTACCTATTGCGCGTCTTCTGTTTGCACGTATGTTTACGTTAAGGTTTATTGTTGGGAGTATTTCTCGGTCTACTTTCTCCCATGTCTTTCTCCCTAGCCTTTGAATCTCCGTATTGACCGGCTTCAGTCCCACTCTATGATGTAGAGTTGATTGCCGAATACGGTCGATCCTTTGCGTGCCAGTGATCAGCAGAGTGGCTTTATTCTGTACCCTCTGCATCATTCTGAGAGATGTACAGCTTGCCATCTGCGTGATCACGGCCGGGTACACTAGGACTGAGCGTACCAAGGCCATATACAGCTTTTTGATGTTTGGCACGCTGAGGCTTTGGAAACGGTAAAGTTTCCCCAGCTCTCTTTTGGCTAGGGAGACTCTGGTATTTATATGGGTCTTGTATCCCGTTTTGAAGAGTTGTAAGCCCAGGACTTTACCCTCGTTGGAGTACGGATAGAGTTCGTTATTGACGATGACGTCGTCTACTTTCCGGCGGTTCATTGGAATAATGGTGAACTTCTGGCAGTTGGTTTTAATTTTCCACTTCTTCTCATATCGGTTGATATTCTCGATTTTGACAGCTGTCGCCCTCGCCTGACTTCCAGAGTTCCTGAATGGACTCAGGACTATTTGGGTGATGTCATCTGCGTATTGCAGATACATCAAATCGTACCTCACTGGAGCAGGCAGGTCAATCGTGTACACTAGATACAGCAGAGGGCTGAGACAGCTGCCTTGTGGAACTCCCGCCTCGATTTCGAATTCGGGTCCCTTGCAGCCCTCGATCGCAATTTGGGCTTTCCTATCAGAAACATAGTCGCAAAGGACCCTTTCCAGGAGTGGGTTAAGCTGGAGGTTAAGGATCTTGAACTGTAACCCTCTCAGTTAAACCTTATCGAAGGCCTTCTTTACATCTCGCAGCACCACGTCTACGTACCTCCTCTCAGCTTTACTGCAAGCGAGTTTTTCCGCTTGGAGGGCGAGGGCTGTTTCCGTTCCACGTCCCTTGCGGAACCCGTGCTGCTGAGGGTTGTGGGCTCCCAGCTCGGCTAGTTGTTTTTGAAGCCTGTCAGCTAGGAGTCTCTCGTAGACTTTCGCAACGATCTCCAGCAGGACGATCGGCCTGTAATTTACCAGCTGATCAGGGGATTTACCTCCCTTGGGTATGAAGATCACCTTAGCAATCTTGAAACCTTCCGGGAAGTAGCCCGTATTCAGGGAAGCGTTATAGATGTTAACGATTCCCTGAATGATCTGCTGTGGGGCATTAACCAAGTTGTTTCTGGTGATGCCCTTCCAGCCTGGTGCCTTTGGTTGGAAGGCTTTTACAGTGGCCATGACCTCCTCTGATGTTATGGGACGGCCGTGGCCCGTCATCTCCCTACCTTCGTTGACTCGATGTTGTGGGTGCGTGCGATGCATTTTCTGATTTAGTTCTTCGATCAGTTGGCCTTCGAATTCCTGGTCGAACTCGTCGTTTTCTTCAGGGGTGATCCTGAAAACGTTTTTCCAGAAGTTCCTGAACCTGTCGTCGAGAACCACCGGGTCCTCTATGTAGTTTCCGTTCTCCTTTATCCGAGCCTTTGGTCTTGATGTAAGTCCCTTTAAGTTCTTGACTTGGCGCCAGAACTTAGCCGGGCTAAGTTCACTGTCCACTTTGGCTATCAAGCTGTTCCATATTTCCTCCTGGTGGAGGTTGATCTCGCTCCCATGAGTGATATTTATCTACTGTTGTGACCTTTGGCAACTTTTTTCTCTTTGCTCATATTTAGCTAGCGTCATTAGGCGTTCACTCAGTTACTTTTTCGTCTCATTTAAGAAGTGCTGTTTGTTTAATTGTTTGTTTTGTTGCAAACAATCGAACCCAAATCTACACTCATTAATGGATATTGTTGTAATTGCAATTGACAAGATTAGAACAAATGCTAAAAATGATCGATTGCCTTGGCAATTATGACAAGATTCTGATGAATACCATGTTCAATTTCTATTGCGCACAACAGTTGAGTGGCTTTCACAAGGTCAATGCTTGATACTTTTTGTCAAGTTACACAAGTGTGCTGAAGTTTGGGGAAATTGAAAAAGAATTTAGTTATGTCATCAAGTAAGAAAGATAAAAAAATCATATTTTTTGCTTGGCTGACATATTCACAAAGTTGAATGATCTTAATTTGCATCTTCACGGAAAAATTATGTCACTAATTGAGTGTACAAAGGTAGTCTGCTTATTCAGCGACAACCTCGATTTAGTAAAAAAAAAACATCATGCAAAGGAAGTTGCATTAGTTTCCAGGATTGTTATCAATCAAAAATGAACTCACAGAAGCCGACTTGGATATATTTAGTAATCACCTTAATATACTACAAAGAGACATGGAAAATCGCTTTGAGATATCATCAACCTATAAGTCAAAGGTTTGGAATCTATATAAATAAGGATATTTAATGTCGGCAGATTGCAAGAGAGCAGGCCTTGAGAGGGCCTTGCCATTGAGGCTAGAATAATGGGTATATCGCATTTTCCTCAATAACCACTTACTTCCCTGCATGTATTTTTTTAAACCTCATCTGGCGTCTGACTACTAGGGCAAATTTCCTCGCAATCACCTTGCAAATATGAAAAAGACCACCAAAAAAGCAAGAAAACAAAACAAGAAGCAAAAAAGCAAGAAGAAGGAAGAACGCTCCAGCATCAAGAGAAGGGGCAGGCCTCCCCCTGTTGCAGCAACACGTGCCATACAACAAAGAGATTCAATTAAAATGTATGAGGCCAGACTCCAACAAAAATTCGGATAGTCCACAAGTGTGTATAAGAACCCGTCACGAGTACAAATGACAAGGGGTAGCGCCCCCTCTCCTCCCAATACTGGGATGAGTAACGTGCGCTATCATCACCCAGACTGGGACATTCAACAAGAATGTGCAGAACAGTCTGGGAAACAACCCACTCGTCGCACTAAAGGCAGGAGAGCGCTCCATCAAATGGCAGGGCGTCCCGTGAGTGAGACCAATTCGAAGACGACAGAAAGTGACCTGAATCCGCCGCTGTATTGGAGATAGGTTGATGGGAACAGTTGTGGTGCAATTACACGCAATTTTAAGCTCCTTCCGGCCGTCTCCCAGCTTCTTTACCAAGAAATGCAGAGGGCTACCCTGATTCATGACAAGTAGTCGGTGTGAGGAAGAGCCAAACGCTGGTCTGGTCGCCTAGTCCTAACGGACGCCCTAGGTCCTCATTGCCACGCTCATTCCCGCAATTCTCTAAATGTCCAGGAACCCAGCAGAAGATAATCTCTAAACCACCACGCTTGAACCAAACGTGGCTTCAAGGACACCACAAACAAAGGGTGTCAAGATTCCAATAACAAGAAAGAACTCCAGGCACTTGTGAGTCGCTAAAAATCACATTCTAGTCCCCGAACCGGACAAGACGCGTTATCTCCTATACCGAGTGGTGTATTGCAACAACACAACCGTGGAAACAGGTGCAGCGCCTAGTAGAGCCATGATGACTTCAAAGAGAGGGAAAACGGCGTGGAATTCGACCTCCTTATGGGACTTAGAGCCATTCGTATACACTGGCAAAGATCCAGCTTGACACGTAGTATGCTGTGGTTGCGGTCTCATCCTCATGAAGAACGGCAGGTGGTCCTGAGAGAACTTGCCCCGAATCCTTTTGACTCACTTCCACACCTTTGCTTGAGGGTTCTTCTCGTTAAGTGAAGACACATATGCCTGCTAGGAATACTACTGGCGGGCGTACTTCGAAACATAACAAAATCTAGCCCTAGCTCGACGAAATTCACCGACAGTGAAATCGTTCGAGTGGTGCTTATAGTGCATGTAGACTTATAGCTTCTGTTTGAATTTCGTCTCACACTCGCCTAACCAGCACAGAAAGCGGTCAGCGTGCAAATCAGCCAGACTTTCTAGTAATAGTAGTTAGGCCCATGGTAATAAGATTACCGGAGAAGAACTCTACGGCCTCAACCATCGACCTAAACTCCTCGACTAGGAAAGAGAAATCAGTCATTTATTGAATAGTGGATCACTGCGCCCGTGCCTAGCACCCCTTGGGGGTCTCTCAAACGGCAGTGGTCCATAAAGTAAAATTAGAATGGGAAAGTGATTGTCGAGATACGCCTGTGTAGACTAGCTCGGCGCACAGATTCGTACACAAGCACGGGCATACTGCTGACTAAAGGCCGCTTGAGATATGTTGTGGGCTGATTAATAGAGAGTGCGATTCGCGGTTGACCGGGTTTTGACTACTGGCTTGCAAAGTTGCAGTTCAAAGGATATATAAAAAACAAGACATAAAAATATAGTTTTAATACATATTATAAAAGGGGGCAATTTATATATATATACAAAAGGTGTGAAAAATTCCTTAATAAAGGTAGTTAAATGAATTATGTGAAGATTAACGAGGTAATCTGGGGTTGACAATACAAGATCGCTTTACCTTCAAGCGCGGGCGAATTGGAAGTAGGGGCGGGAAGACAACGGTGCAGGTTTTCAAGAAGATACTTCGGGGAATCCTGACGAGGAAGACTCGAAGATGGGGTTTGATTACCTCGTGATGAAGAATGAGATTTTTTCTGCTTCAGAGAGACGTAATCTCAACTCGTGACGTATCTGAAGATCGGCAGGGAGTCTTAGTCTCGAAAGAACGGGAATCTTGAAAGGGTGGTGAAGATGAGAGGGCCGCACGACTTTCCGGTAAGAAGGGGGCTCGATAGTTTTCCTCTGAACAGGGGCAAAGCTTAACGAAGGTAGATCTGCTGGCGAGATCTTCGACGAGGTACGACTCGACACGGGTTACAGAGCTTCACGGGAAACAGACAGGCAGTCTGAACGGAGTGAATGGCGGGCTTTCAATCTCATCGAGAAATTGTGAGCTTCGGGTTAAATAGCCGGGTAGTTGGTCCGATAGATAGCCTCAGGGCCTGGTGGTCCCTAGAGGATTATTGGCGCCAGTATATGCAAACACACTTCATGATAACGAGTCAGTCTAGACGGTGAAACCTGCCTCGTGATATGTGGTAGGGTTAATGTGGCTGCCCTCGCGCGGGAATAGCCATGCCTGGGAAGCATGGGGTAGAGACAGGAGTGCTGCGCACAGTGTTATCGCAGGGGATGGGGTATGGATGAGTGGCGTCCGAATGCAAACACATTTGTGACGGGTGATTCGGCGAGGGCTGATTCTTTCTCTTCAAAGAAGAGAGGGATATTTCCGAGGGTGATTCCTCTCACGGTACTCCTTCGAGGGTATCCCTTCACAGTGATCACGACTATGGAGGTCATCGACCACCTCCCAACCAAAATCAGGCTGTCTACCTGGAGACCATAGTGAAATATCAAGACAGGAAAATGAAGCGGTTCTCTAGCAGTGATGCCTAAATTTATCCACATTTAGGACACCTATTTCCAGCTAGTCGATCAGGTCGGCAATGACCTGGACCCCTGCGATTGATTGAATAGTCTGACCAGAAGGGATGTCCTACCTTCAAATCCATGAGCAGTAGAAAAGTCTTCTGCAACCGTGCCACAATGCGGCGGAAATCTCCCGCGTTGAATGTACGCAAAAATAACAGTATACGAGGGTTCTTCAAAAAGTCTTGCTTCCAAATGAAAGAAATATTTATTAAAAAATAAAATAACACGAATGTCACTAATATTTCTCAACAGAGTATCCATTTTGGTCAATGCACTTCTAAGGGGGTGATATTTCCACCTAACGAGTCCCTCTCTGAAGAACTGCTGGCTTTTCAAATTGCATCATGTCTTGACTTCAGGTTATGCCTCTTCGATCGATTGAAACCTTGTTCCTTAGGAAACAAGAAATAGTCCGAGGGACCAAGAACAGGACTATTGGGTGGCTGTGGTATGATTTGTCTTTGAAATTCCCTCAATTTTTTCTCGTTAGCCGTCAAAAATGGACTGGAGCATTGTCATGATGGAACATGACTCCTTTGTGCAAGCTGATGATCTCGCAACGCTTCAGGCACCCAACCGGAAGAAAGCTTGCTGAGACATAGATGCTCGTTAAAATTTCATATACTGATCCTTGGGAAATATCGACTTCCTTCGCAATAAATTCGATGCTAATCCTGTAATCTTCATCCAGAAGTTTTTGAACGGTAGCCACTTTTTCTGCATTGGTTGATGTGGATGGTCTCCCTTCTCTCTCATCGTCATTAAGGTCTTCTCTTGTTGCTTTGAAACGTTTCATCCACCTCAAAACAGTTTTTCTTTGTGGTGTAGACTCACCAGAACATGTTCCAAAGAATCAACAATAGCAGGGGATTTCCAATCAAATTTTGTTAAAAATTTGATAACAGTTCTGATCTCAAAAGTTTGCATTTTAGGTAGTCACTTGCTACCTGAAATGTGTCGGAGGAATAAATGACGGTTTTGTGGGTACCAGCACAAACCAAAGATATGAGCAAAAGTGTTTTGGCTTGAAAATTTCCGATAATCTTTTAAATTAAAGGCTTGAATCAAAACCTTTTGAAGATCTCTCGTACCTCCTATCCAAGTGCAGCGGCACTGCTACTGCCTGAAAGGAGGTGTTTAAAGCAAAGAGAAGAAGGAAGACATCATGCCGGGTGTAAATTGCGCATCCTCCCGCCGGCCCCTATCCCGTAGTCATAAGAGTCGCAAAACCCTTATACTCCGGGAGGGTGGGCAGGGGGCACGCGCACTAGATGGTCTCTTGTAAAAAGATAGCTAACGAGGAACGAGAGGAGACGAGCCTCCGCAGATGCTCCCAGTTGGCCCGGAGTCCGCGGAAATTCCATTGAAGGAGTATGCCCTGCAGTCTTAGCTCGGAGTGAATACGGCGGTCCTTTTCGAAGAGAATATGCCCACAGGAATGGCCGTATGCTTCCCGAAGGCAGAACTCGGGCGTTGGCCGAACAAGGCGATGAATGTGCTGTTGCCTTCGAGGACATATCTGGAGAGGAGGTTGGGCTCGCTATGCGAGTCTTTTCCTCCTTCGGCCTACAAATCTTCCTGCGGGTGGTGCGGCTTCGAAAGCAGGGTCTCTCCTTTGGAGCATCCACCGTCTCCGGCGTAGGAGCCGAGGCTCCTTCGGTGTTGTCCTCCTTTCGCAATGCTTGCCCCGGTAGTGCTTGAAGCAGGTGCGATAGTCCGCATTTCAGGAAATGGCCTATTTCTCTATCACGATAAAGGAGTTTAAATGGGTGGATAAGGCCGTTGAGTTCTTCTCCGGCAACAACATGGCCGTGAGCCTAACTACTATGTATTCCTAAAACGCCTGGTTTTTTTGCACGCTTTCCGATTCCTTCGTGGTTGGCTGAGTATGAGACGACCACCAAACAGAAGCGTTATGCCTACATGCGTTATAAGCGCCACCCAAACGATTTCACCGTCGGTGAAATTCGTCGAGCTAGGGCGAATTTCCGACATATATCGAAACGCGCCAGCCGCTCTTCCTGGCAAGTAGACATGTCTTTACTTAACGAAAATATCTCTCTTTTAACTTCTTCTTCTGAGAACTGCCCCATATCTATTAAACCTATTTTATCGAAGATCTTTGAGCGTGTTTTGGCTAAGCGGTCATCTAAATAATGTGAAAATTTTAATTTATTACCTGATTCTCAATTTGGATTCCGTAAGGGTTTGGGAACTTGTGATGCACTGTTGACTCTGTCTCATGATCTGCAGTCTTTTCTGGACCGTGGGTTTGAATCTCGAGTCTTTACTATTGATCTGAGTTCTGTTTTTGACATAGTAAACCATAAGGCTCTGATCTATAAGTTGAAACTTCTTGGTATTGGTGGAAATCTTCTTAAAATCTTTACGGACTTCTTAAATAATAAATCTCAGTGTATAATTGTTGATGGTATCTCTTCTGCTTTAGTGCCTGTTGTTTCTGGTGTTCCACAGGTCAGTGTCCTTGGTCCTTTGTTTTTTATTATTTTGACTTCTGATATGGGCACTCATCTTGAAAATAACCTTATATCTTATGCCGATGATACTACACTTTACTCCTCTGTAACAGAGGTGAAATTGCTGCGTCCTTGAACCGAGATTTGGCAAAACGTATTCTATTACTATCAGTAGATAACGTATATTGGATGCACCTCATCCCTGTTTGCATATTTCTGGTGAACAGGTTGAGGAAGTTTCTAGTTTGCGTTTGTTGGGGGTATTTTTTGACTCTAAGCTGACTTTTGAGAAGTTGCTGCGTCCTTGAACCGAGATTTGGCTAGTATCAGTTATTGGTGTCAACTTTGGGGCATGAAACTTAATTCTAGCAAAACGTATTCTATTACTATCAGCAGATCCCGTATATTTGATCCACCTCATCCCTGTTTGCATATTTCTGGTTAACAGGTTGAGGAAGTTTCTAGTTTGCGTTTGTTGGGGGTATTTTTTTTTACTCTAAGCTGACTTTTGAGAAGCACATCTGTTTCTTATCTTCCTCAATTGCCCAGAAGACGGGCTTACTTCGAAAATGTTTTGGTCGAAAATACTTTGGTTGAAAACTTTTGGTCGTGACTCCACAGTAATAAAATCTTTTTTGTTTTCATCTTGCCGTGTTTTGAGTACTGTCTTCCTGTTTGGATGCCTGCGGCCAACTCCCATTTGACATTGCTGGATAGAGCTTTGAATTCTAATAAGTTCATCTCGCCTGAGCTTTCCCTTAATTTGTATCATCGGCAGCAAGTTGGTGCATTTAATGTTTTATTTAAAGTTTTTAATAACAATCGGCATCCGTTACATAGTGTCTTGTCTGGACCTTTCAATCATGTCTGTGTGACAAGGTATACTCTTAGTCTTAATGATTTTGCTATGAATTCTATGAATGCTTTACACTCTGCAATTTTCTCGGTGTTTTGTTCCTTCATTGGTCACAATTTGGAATCAATTACCCAATGATATTGTCTCTTCTCCTAACATCTCTACATTTAAGTCTCGATTAAATGTATATTTATTACAGTAACTTCTTATTCATTATTTGGGCTTACTAGGGGCCTGTTTCCTTTTGTTGCCTCTGCCTTTCTCCAGTACCCCTGGTATTTTGTGCGAATTAAATTATGTTGTAGCTGCACCCTGGGGGAAGGCTTTGGTAGCTTGATGATAATGATAAAAATAATATAGATATGGAAACAAGTCAAAAGGATTGAGGCAAGTTCTCGCATGATCCTCTTCCCGCTGTCTAGAAGAATGGGACCGCATTTTCAGATCCAACGTTCGTGGCAGTCTTTTGCGATTGCTTTCTCCACATTCTCTTGCCAAACGTTACTCCGACAGCATTCAATGCACCTCATGATGTTGTTGTTGGAGGCTGCTGACTGGACTTTACCTCCAGAGGCATATAATCGTTCAACAAGAGTTTTAGGTTGAGCGAGTTGCGTTCTGCTCTCTATTAATGCGCAGAAACAGCCCTTGATCCGGACGATGTCCCGTATGCCATACTTTGACACTTAGATGAGCTAGATTTGTTCAACTTTATTTAGAGAGAAGATACCCCGACCGACTCTTGGCAAATGGCTCCTGTGCTCGCTTTTCGCAAACCGGGGAGAAATCACTATACCTAGGCCGGTTTCCGACCAATTTCTTTACCCTCCTACATGTGCAATTTGATGGAGAAACTGGTAAATGTTAGATCAGCCTATTTCCTGGAGAGGAGAGGCTACTTATCTTCTGCAGAGGGTGGCTACCACAACTTCCACTCCCTACCGGATGCTCTGCTCCTACTGGAAAATACTATCTGCGAGGCCTTCCTTCGTAGACAACACTATGTCACGGTGCTTTTCGATATGAAGAAGGCCTATTCTCCCGCATGGCGTTACGGTATAATGGAGACCCTCTACACTATGTGGGCGGTAGTTATCAATTTCTCCGAGATCGTCGATTCTGCGTACAGCAGGAGGAACCTTCTATAGCCCAATGGAGCAGGAAGATGGCGTTCCGCAGAGAAGTGTCCTCCGTGTCACACTCTTTGCCCTGAGCATTAAAAATATCATCTTGGCACTGCCGCAAGATGTTCTCGCTACGCTTTACGTAGACGACTTTTCGATGTCTTTTGGTCCGTCCCAGATGTCAACTATGGAGCGTCGACTCACATAGTTCTTGAACCCCATCCTTTGCTATCCCGAAGCATATAGGGTTCGGTTTTCCTTTGCCAAGACTAAAGTGGGGCACTTCTGCCGCCTTTCATGGCTCCACCCTGATCTGGACTTGTTCTTAAACAGGGTTCGCTTGAAATGGTGAATTCACAACGTTTCTTTGTTCTTGTTTTTGACCAGGGCTGCCAAACCTGGGGTAATCCCTCCAGATCTGGGGGAAATGCGCATAATCTGGGGAATTTTGTCAAAAACAATTAATAATCTGTGGAAATTATGAAATAAGATGAATATAGCGCGTTGTAGCAGAATGTAGTCAAATGGTGGCCACGTGCCCTTCTCTACCCACGTGGATCCTGAGATCATGGCCTGGAGTGGGAAAGCATGGCTGAACCTAGGCAAGGAGGCGGCCGACGCAGTTATCACTCACCACAGCTGTAATTGCCTAGGGACCGATGTCATGTCCCCCCCCCCACACACATGGCTACATCTTTGCAAGCATTCGGGCTTTCCGTTCGAAGATTGGAATCCGTTGGGCATTCCTACGATCGTTATCAAGATTTCCCCTTCCCTCGAAGGAGTCGTTAAGAACGCACGTGCGTTTGGAGCCTCCTCCCTAGGCGCCTATATAACGCTTCAACTGAGTTTAGAGAGCAGCACTGTTAGACTTCCACCTACTCTGACGAACGAGCTAAAGGACGTTCCCCCCACCCCCCACCCCCCAGCGGTGATCTTGATTCAAGTTGAAGGTTAAATCGATCGGTGGACTCTGCCTTAGTCAATTGGCAAGGACTGACAAGGACTTCCAACTCCGAAGGTGACAAGTGCTCCCTCGTCCGAAGAAAGAGGTAAACCCTCTTCTTCCATCGCATTCATCTTACTCTAACTGGCCCCTTTTCGGCAACGAGCGCATAAGGTAATCGTAACCGTTGCCGCCTGCAAATTTAACTTGAATCTGGTTTATCCAATTGCTCCATTATTTGTGTGGACGCCTCAGTTTAAAATCCCCCTTTAAATCACCAAACTGAATCCGACTTCTTTAATCCCTTAATTAACCTACTTGATCGCGTGCGGATTTTAACCCCGTCTGGGCGACCATTCCATTTAAACCCAATTTCTATGTAAATATATATATCCCCTTTTTTTGTTAGTAAAGTTATATTTTCGTCATTGTCTTTCTTTTGCAACCCCAGCGTGTACTTGCTACCTGTTAATCTTTTGCCAACTTTCACTCTGAAATATTTGTTTAAAAGGACCTCGCAAAGTAAGAATAACCCATCCCCACTAGACTCATAACAACTTCCCCTTTCACTAACGGTCTTCAACCAACTTCGGCCCCAAGCCCCAAAGTACCTACATATAAATAAATATATAGTCTGGCCATCTCACGACACGCGTAAATTGCATTATTTTCAAAGATATACATTAAAATTGATATAAACTCATTTAAATATAGAATTTCTAATGCAGAATGGTGACTACGTTCTTAACAAGCGACATGTGCAGGAAATGCATAGAGTCGAAACGAATGTGTTTAATCTGAATATAAAAAATATTCTAAGTTGTTTTGTGGATACAACAGTAATTCAAGGTGTTAAACTTTCAGATATTGATCCAAGTAATGTATGTAATCACAAAAATCATGATAAATTTTACCTGGGAGGACTAGCAATGACTCGACTGATTAATGGTCATTATTCACTGATATTTTTAAAATGTTCAAGAATGAGTGCTTGAAATTTCTTGTTTTACTCTGCGTTAAATGAATGAAGATATGGGATTGCCAAGCTAAATGTTATCAATCGAACCATTGCCTCAAACATAAGTCTTTCGCAAATATTAATTAGTATTTCAAACAATTTTCCTAATTTAGCACCGCTAGTTCAAGAGAATGAAGTTTACGATCAGTGGAGAAGCTATCAGCTCACAGCTAAAAGGCTACCTATCTCAAGTGGCAACATACCACAATACTGGTATGATTTTATGTTCCATTATAAATGGTATTGGCAATTCCAAATTTGCGCATATTTTCGCTGTGGTGGAGCGAATGTGAGTGTGTGTATAAGGGGCCATTCTCCAACCCCTTTTCCCAATACACTCTCCCTCCTTCTGTAATAATGTGTGTGTGAGTGGGAATGGGTTTTTTATTATATTTTCTTTTGTACATATGTATTTGATTTCATGTTGTATGAATAAGGTTATTTAACATCTCTTGGTTTTTTTAATTAGCTACTAAATGTTAAAGATTTTTATGAGACAGCATTCAAGTACCAGAATAAAAAAACAAAAACATTGCCTGCATTTTACAAGAGCGACTGGAATGAAAACATTTTGAAGAAATTTAAATAAAATTTAAGAAGTCTTCTAATAGTAGTTGACTGGATCTTGAAGAAAATTGAGCTCGGAGGCGGCAGGCCCCATAAGACCCGCACACCCAATTTTGTCACAAGAGTGACTGTCGACAAGATTTTTCCCCGGGGAGGCCGTCAAATCATAAACCGCGGTACCACGTAATAAAACTCCTCTTTTTGTTGTCTCTTGTTTTGGTTGTCCCTTTTTGTATTTGCTGTCTCTTAGTATTAATATATATATTTTTTGATTGACTAGGTTCCAAGATAGGATTGTTTTAGTATATATATATATATATATATATATATATATATATAAATAGGCTCATTGGGTGCATATTTACCCATATTTTTGTAAATATTGAATTTTTTTGTTAGTAAAGGACTGTACATACAATCCGTTTCATTCTCCTTCGATTTCTCACGTCCGGATTAGTGTAGGAAGCGGGTTGGATCGATTGGGGTTAGTCTAGATTTTCGGCCCGCTACATCGCTAGTGAATAACATCAAAACTAGGAAAACTAATTCACTAAAGGCACAGAAAGGAGCTGGTAAAATTGTGGCAAACAATCAATTACAAGAAACTATTCAGACTGTACTGAGTGGGAGCCAAGCAAAGAATTAATTAAGGATGTAGAAAAATTGCATGAAGCATATGAAAGAAAGTAATATAACAATGATTTTAGAGACACAAGAACATGATGAATTGCATTTGGATTAATCATTGGTAAGTAAATGATGTTTTATTATAGTCTGGGGGATTTCTTATTCCAGTTCTGAGAGAAACGGAAAATTCTCATTAGTAACCCTGTTTTTGACCGACGCCTCACCTGGGAGGCTCACATTCGCAGCCTTGGGGTCTTATGTGCCAGCCCCATGGACATTCTTCGTTTCGTGATCATCAGCACTTGGCGTGCCTTAATTTTCTAAAGGTTTAAGGTTTAAAGTAAGGAACCAGTGGGTGCTGCTCAATCCAAGTTGATTTTATATGGCAGCTAGGATGAAACGAGGCAAATCATCTATAAAAGCTGGAGGAAGCCACTTTGTGACAAAAATTAAAAAAACGACGGGTTAAAAGATTCCTCCGCCAATATGAATCGAAGACGGGTGTGTTGAGGAATAGTTAAAAGGGTCGGGAAACAGGACAACCGGAGAATGGCGAAATGGCTACAATCCAATAAAAGGTGGGCAACGGATTGTTCCCCACTGCAAAAACTACAGCAAGGGCTGATATGAACATCACCCGAAACAAGATGGCCGTGAGTAAGTCTCGTGTGGTCAATGCGAACTCGGCAAAGGGCCACCTCCAACGACCGCATTCTATGACGGCTCGAGGGCCAAGAGTGAATAGAATTTTTAATTTTGTATAATTTGGATGATGAACAGTCATCCCATTCATTCTGACACAGTTGAAAAATATATTTTCATATTGAAGGAAAGTAGTCCCTAAAAGGTAGAGCCGAGTTCTCAAGGGACACAGAATGTGCTGAGCGGGCCAACTGATCAGCCCTCTCGTTGCCCAGGACCCCCCACATGCCCAGGGACCCAGCAAATAATAATTCTATATCGGGACGCATTTTGGATCAGCCAGTTGCAAATTTCTGTGACTAAGGGATGGGACGAATTAAAAGATCTAATTGACTGTAAGACACTCTTTGAGTCGGAAAAAATGACAAAATCACTAAAAGGTAAAATTTGGATGAGTCTAAAGGCTAAAAGGATTGCTGAAAGTTCAGCGGTAAAAATGGATGCTGCGGGCGGCAAAGATAGAGTTAGGAATTCTCCTCCTAGGTAGATGGCTGCAGCGCCCACACCACCGTCCGACTTAGAGCCATCCGTGTATGGTGGGCAGCATTGTTTGTGTGAGATCGAATGCTCTAAGAACAGGCTCTTAATGATGCGAGGGTCCATGGAGGACTTTTCCAGGCTCCACATGTTGGTACATACCCTTAGGAGAGGAGCACACCAACTAGGGGTCAGTAAGGATGGAACGGTAAGGGCCCTTGGAACACCCAGGTTAGAGAAATGATCTCCTATGCGAAGGTTCAAGGGGCGGGGTAAAGATGGCAACTTATCATATGCCGCCGTTGATTCGGCAGCATACAGGCATCTGTAGACCTCTGATACTGGGGCTTGCTGTATTCGGCAGAGGTATCGCATGCTGATTTGAAGTCTATGGTAGGGCAAAGGGAATACCCTACTCTCGCAGTAAAGGCTGGTGACAGGAGAAGTACGGAAGGCTCCACTGGAAAGGCGAACTCCGAGGTTTCGAATGGGGTTCAGCATTTTAAGGGCTGAAGGGGAAGCCGATGAGTAAAGTTGACAGCCATAATCCAATTTGGATTGGACGAGGGCTGTGTATAATGTCCACAATGTTTGTCGGTCGCTGCCCCACGAAGTGTGTGAGAGGACTTTCAAAATGTCTAGAGCCCGCAGACAACCCGTTCGAAGTCGGCGTAGGTGTGGTAATCAGGATAACTTTGGATCGAGAGTTACGCCAAGAAACCGAAACTCGGAGACAAACTCTATATCTTCGCCTTGTAGGAAGATAGATGACGGAACAAGAACCCTTCAACCTTGGTGGAAATACATTGCTTTGGTTTTGTTCCTGGAAAAGCGGAATCCCTTAAGTTGTGCTCTTTTGGATACAGCATCGACCGCCAGTTGTATCCGACACGGTGCTGGTGGAAGGCGAGGTGAGGAATAGTATAGTGCTAAATCATCGACAAACAGAGTTGCCGATACACCCTCTGGGAGAGACGAAATAATATCATTGATGGCAATTATAAAACATAAGACACCTTTAAACACTGCCCTGAGGAACTCCCTCCTCTTGGGGTTGCAGGTCAGAGTATGCGTCTTCAACACGTATCTTGAAGGATCGAGATGCTAAAAAACTTTGAATAAGTGAGGGTAAAAGGCCTCTCATTCCCCAGACGTATAGCTGCTTCAAGATGCCGATCTTGGTTTCGGTCGAGCTTGTTGCACAAAGTTGGGTTCTTTCAGAATCGAGCATGGGCTAACTTGTAGTTTTTGATAGCTGTTGCACACGCCGAGGTCCACCAGGGCACGGTTAAGCGGCCTGTGGCGGGTCGCCTCCGTGGGATGGTCTGTGTTGCTGCATTGTAGATAGTCGATGTAAAGTATTCTACTGCCGCGTCCACTCCATTGAAGGTCCCCAAGGATGCACTTGTGAAGGACGCCTCCTGGAAACCTTCCTAATCTGCATGACCTAAGTCCCACTTAAGGGGCATGGTTGTATGAAGACTAACTTGAAGGTCCGACAAGACAATAGGGAAATGGTCACTCCCATGGAGATCGTCAAGAATTGCCCATCGAAATTCCATGAAGCAATCCGCGCAACAAACATACAGGTCAACACACCTAAAAGAGTCCGTCTGGACATAATAAGAGGTGAAATCGCCGGTATTTAAAATACAAAGAAAGTCAGATAATAAAAGACTAAAACACTGCCTTTGGCATTTCGAGTGATGTCACGCCAGTATGGGTGACGGGCGTTAAAATCTCCTAGTAATAAGAATGGGGAGGGCAACTGGTCTATAAGTTCTAAAAGGTCGGGTCTTGACAATGATAAACAAGAGGGTAGGTAAATAGAGCAAACGGTAAAAAGCTTAGTAAGAAAAACCTTCACGGCAACAGCTTGGAGGGTAGTATGTAGGAAGATGAGAGAAACATGGTGAGATGAAGTTCCCATGATTGACCCTCCCCCCCCCATGAGAGGAGCTTGCAGCAGGAGCAATAGAGTTGAAAGTGAGAAAGCCGGGTACCGGCGGAAAGGGTCGTATACCCAGTTTATTCTCCTGAAGACAAATAACAGCAGGGGGAATAGTCGTCAAAAGAATTTTGAGTTCTTCCCACTTTGGAAGAACGCCTTGTAAAATGGAAGATATTATGTGTGACGATTAGATACCACTGTGTATATCTTTTTCTCTTTTGTGGCCGATATTGTATTTGAGGTTCGTCCCAAAGAGCTTGGGAGACGGAGAGCTGATTTTGAGGAGCCTGCATTTTCAGGGGGAGAGATCCTAGATGGAGCAGTAACTGGGGCTTTTTTCGTGGGTTTTGGAGAACCGACCGAGGCCCTTGATTGTAATTCGGGCTCGCAACCTGGCGGAAAAGGAAGATCGAGAAGGGATTTTCGGCCGGTAGATCCGGATTCATGGGTCGAGGGTATTTTCGGTGTCTGAGGAGTTGGTCCAACCCCCGCGATTGGTGATGTTGGAGTATCAACTGCTTCCATCGGATCATGGGTTAAGTGGTGAGTGGAACTAACATGTGATCTGAGCGAGGTGTGTGGAGTTGGGTGTATATCTGCCATCGTTTGGATCAGGATGGGGCCTAAGTCCTGTGAAGGGCGGGACGGACTTAAAGGTATAGAATGTTCAGCCATAGGGGAGTCCATTGAAGATTCCCGGAGCTCGGCCGAGTCAGCTCCAGAGGCTGCCAGCTTATTGGTGGTCGATGACCCAGGTGAGGTATCCTTCCCCTTACTACTGGGCTTTGGGTTTCGAGGCCGGGTAGATGAACTTTCACTGGTCGATGTTGATGATTCTTTCAAATAGCGTCTGATGTCTTCAAGTGTCTCACCCTGAGCGTCTCTCCCTGTTAGAGCTGCTGGAGAGAGGGGGGCTACATTAGTTATCTCGGTGTGAGAGCGATGCTTCGACTGCATATTCTGAATATTTCCAACGCTGCGAGTAGATGTAGGATGAAGTGCTTCAGGCTGGTCGGAACTTGAGCGTGATGGTCGGTTTCGTCCAGCGTCACGTAAAACGTCAGAGAAGAGCCGGCCGAGTGGTGAGGTTTGTGCTCGAGCACTCTGGCAGGCCTCTCTTATATCTAGACGTAGGGAGTCGTGCAAAGCGAGCACCTCCTTTTCATATAAAAATATAGAGCAGAGTTTTCACGCAGCACTGTGGGTACCTCCGCAGTTGGCACAGCGAGGTATTTTGGTGCATTCGGGGCCATGGTAGGTCAGAGCTACAATTCACGCAGGAGCGGGGGTACCGACAGGCACGGCCAACATGTCCAAATTGATTGCAATTGAAGCAGCGTCTGGGTAGTTCGATGTAGGGACTTACCGGGACACGAAGGTACCCAGCTTTAATATACTGCGGCAGTTCTTGTCGTTCGAATGTTAAAATCAGTGTGGCGGTTGGGACTCTAGTGGAGCCTAATGTTTTAGTTACCCTGTGTACGTGTGTGACACGTTGGGTACTAAGCTTACTCTGAAGGCGGGTGGGGTCGCAGTCCTTTAGTTCGTTTGAACGGACGACACCTTTGACAAAATTCAGACGCGGATGGGGCGAGACAGTTATTGGAATTTCAGCTATTGAAGATAGATTTCGCACAAGGTTGTGTTGAGAGTGGGATGACACCTCGACTACGACATCACCACTTTCTCTTGACCACAAACGGCGGGGTTCACCACAGCGGGACTAAAAAGATTCATTGACGTCAAACACATCGACTTTTGCAAGTGGGATATCGGATGATGAATTCATGACAAGAAAGTGAGGATAATCTAGATCTGGGTCTACTTTGTTGTAATAGGGGCCCAACGAGCGAGGGAAGGCTGAAAGGGGAGCTAAGGAACGTTTGGCACGAGAACCCTTAGGAGAAGGGGAGGTTTTTGGTTTATGGCTAGCCATTGCAAAAAGAAAAAACTTCGCATTCTCCCTAGGGGCTCCCCACCATGGAGGCCTACAAGGGCCCGTCACTAGTGCAACTATACAATCAGTTACGTCTGGTATGTCCTCTTGGATAATGGATACGGATCCACCACACCATCTTTTGAAACCTAAGAGGCTGCTCGAGTTCTCCTACGCACGGAGAAAAGGGGCCAACGATGGGTTTCTCCTTGGGCATTCGGTAGACAAAGGCGGTGGAGATGCCCAGCCTCTTCCACCTTCATGAAAGAACAATTCGGAATCAATCCATAAGACGAGCAGAGGTCGAGTATCTTTAAGGGCCACTAGATAGTTGAAGGAAGAGGGGGAGATAAAGGGCAGTGGAAGAACGTAATAGGGGAGGAAAGAAAGAGGGGCATGTTAAAAGTCTTGTTGGCAGCACCATGGGAACCCTAAGGGGCCCAGGGCTGATCCCCCTCGCCACGAGAAGGCCAGAGCCTCTCTGGGAATAACCCCTGAAGAAAAGATCCCAGACTACGATTGCAAGTTTTATGCATCACCAGCCGAGTGTAATCGTGGAAGGTGGACTCGATTTAACACAGAGGCCTCTGCCTGACAACCGGTGCCTTCCTCACGTTTCCCATTGAGAGCCTACTTGTCGATGCCGCGGAGATGCCACTTGTTTTGAACTGGACTCGGTGCAATATGCGCTTGTCCGCGTGAGCCTGGCGTCTCCCTCAGTTGCAAACGGCTCTCACTGCCGAAGAGGACGCCAAAGCGTAGGAGATGACTGGGAGATCAGACCAGCGTTTTGCTCATCTTCACACTGTCTATATGGTAGGAATCGGGTTAGTCCACAGGGATGCCGATCAAAGAAGATTGGAGACAGTCGAAGGGAGCTGAAAGTTGCGCGTCATCGGGTCGCAAATATTCCCTTGGGCCTAACTCTCAATGCCGCGACAGCTTCAAGTCACTTTCTGCCGTCTTCAATTGTGCACACTGGCGGGGCGCCCCGCCATTTGATGGAGCGCTCGTCTGCTCCTTACTGCGATGAGTGCGTTGTCTCCCAAATTGTTCGGCACATTCTTGTTGAATGTCCAAGCCTGGGTGATCTTCGCGCACGTTACCTGCCCGGCTACCGGGACAAGCTGGGTTGGTACCGGGACAATTCGGGTCGCTACCGTTTGTCCTTGTACTCGGTACGGATTCGTGCACAGAGACTTGCGAGCTATTTGACTTAAGACGGAGGTTGGCCTCCTCCATTATATTCGACGCTCTTTGGTGTTGGTCGCATGTTCCTGCACTGGGGGGGGGGCCTACACCGGACACCGGAGTGTGCCTTCTTCTTCTCCTTGTCTTGTCTTTTGGGGGAGGTAGGGGAGGAGTTTCATTTTGGATTTGTTTTTTTTTTTATATTTAACCTAGC
Organism: Ceratothoa steindachneri; assembly: GCA_963969495.1. NCBI lineage: Eukaryota > Metazoa > Arthropoda > Malacostraca > Isopoda > Cymothoidae > Ceratothoa > Ceratothoa steindachneri. Next base: position 20,229,338 of record OZ018330.1, on the reverse strand, counting down.
ATTAGGATAGAAGATAACTACAACCTTGTAGGCAGTCGCTAGATGGACCTTAAATTTTTCTTTCGTTTACGTCGTCCTTTAGTCTCCATTCGCAATAATTCTTCCATACACATTACTAAGGCAGATAAATGTGGTCAGTTGTTATGGTGGATAAAGTGTCTTAAATTACTAGAATGAATTTATTACTAAATGAGCAGTCCACTTATGTATCTTGAGTAAAAGACCATCTGATCCACTTATGTATCTTGAGTAAAAGACCATCTGATCCAAGTCGATAATGATTTTCATACAAAGGTGGATTCCTACCTTAAACATTGTCCCGAGTTAATTGCCTAATTTAAATCGATAATTTCCTACCCGTCGTACTTGTATTGTCTTATATAAATTTATAAACGTAATAATTACACGATCCTATTAAAATTTTGGAGACCTTTTGGTTTTTTTTGTCCAAATGGCTTACATCATTTCTTACTCCCCCCACGTTGTTACCATATCTTCATCTGATATTAAAAATAGTTACGACTTATTGATAATAAACTTAACTCCATTCCTTAATCCACTAATTTGACTCGGGTTAGTTTTGATGTATATATGTTCTCTGTTTACCAAAGTTCTGTTTGACGATCTTTTCCCATTCCCCTTTGAGAAATTACGTTATGTGTACTAAATATTATAAGGTTTCCTTCAATGGTAAATTTTACCTTTAAAAGTTCAGTTTAGCTATGAAAAATTGTTCGTCATCTGTCCTTTTTAATTTATAGATGGAGTTTTGGGGAGACTGCCTTCCTTCCTACTATTCTCGATTTTCCCATTTCATTATAAGAATTCTCTTGTTTTCCTTTTCTCTGATACCTTTTCCGATTTTTAATTATCATTCATTATACATCTCTATTTATTAGATGTATGCACAATATGTATATTATCTTTTAAAAAAAACTTTACCTTACACTCATATTTCAAAGTTCTTATGTAATTTTGGTAGAGCCGATTAACAATATAGCTCACGATTGTTCTTTCCTCTTTCTTTTCTTAAAGTCAACTAGGTGTACATAGGTAGTTGTGCTTCGTTGACGCACTTTCTACCGCTGGGAAACAGATTTTCTTTATACCTGGTTCTTATGCACCCTGGCTATGCTTAGGTCTAGTTCAGGGTTGGTAATATTTTCCTCTCCACTTTTTCCCACGTTTTCCTTGCTTGCCTCTGGACTGTTTCCAAGTTGCTTTTCAAATGAAGTTCGACCTGTGTCACGCGGTCGCGTCTGCGGTCTCCACACATGGATAGGATTGCTTTGTTTTACAGGCTTTGTATTTGCTTCTGGGATTTTCTGATGACTGTCTGCATCACTCGGGTGGATACGTTAATGTGTCTCTAAAATACATGAGGGATATTTTCTTCTGTTTTATAGGGAGAGTTCACGGAACAGGTTGGTTTGTATTTGTCCACTCGCAGCGAGATTCACTCTACTGGTGACGTGCTTCTTGTACCAGCTGATCGTCATGTGCAACCCAAGGACTTAACTATGGTCAGTGTAGTCGTATCTCTCTCTGTCTGCGACCACGTCTGATTGCTTTCTATCGCTTATGGATTTGGGAGAGTTGGTATTGGTCTTTCCGACCTATACCATCTCATTCCTTGAGAACTTAAGATGATTTTGGTAATGTCATTGCAAATTGCAGATACATGACTTCCTTTTTTTCCGGTGTAGGCCGATCTATTATAAAGATCTGGTAAAAGAGGAGACTAAAACTGGTTCTATGTAGGATTCTGCTTCAAGGGCGAATTCTGTGACCGTCAATAATGAATTGAGCTCATCTATCCATGAAATAGTCACAGAAGATTCTTTCCAATACAAGTTCTAGCTGTAGGTTGAGGATCTTTTGTTGCAGCCTGCTTAGCCAAACCTTGTTGAGGGCCATATATGTGCCCCTGCTCTTTTGGAACCCATGCTTCTTTTTCTTCCAGACGTTGCTGGAGCGTGCTAGCTAGAGTTTTCTCGAATAGTTTGACGATAGAGTCTAGAAAAGATATTGATCTTTAGCTGGCGGCTTGTTCGGGAGGCTTATTTCCTTTCTGGATAAAGATCACTTTCCCCATATTGAATCCGTAAGTAAAAATGAAGCACATAATTGTTAATCGGCATCATAAAGGAGAAGATTGTTCCAGCCCTCAAAAGTAACTCACAAGGACACTAAAAGAGAACCTATGGCCAAAAATCAATCTCCAAACCTGCTTGCCCAAAGGAAACTTTTAAAGCCCTACTTTCTACTTTATTTATACAGCAGATATCTTGGCTTCAAGCAACTATTTTAGGCTAAAAATTTAATTCGCTAACGCCATCAGTCAATTGATCGTTTCTCCCTTTAAAATGTACAATTGCAAGCTCGAATAACTCTCAAAGAAATAAGGAATATCAATCAACATCAACTTTAATCGACGATCCGTACCAATGATGATGAATTTAAGATATTTTCCCCTAGGAAGGAGTAACTCTCAGATGTAGGAGTAGGAGATATAAGATATCCCTACATCATTCAGTCCAATGTATTTGGAATGAATATCACTTAGAAACGGTACATGAAGCAAGTTACAGGTCGGATCCAGAAAGCTTCGGCAGCATTCCGAACTCTGTATCAAATCAGAAACCTCAAAATGCACAACATAAGAAAAATAAAGGTATATACCAATGGTACGAACAGCTCTATTATACCCAGACCCTGCACTACCCAGCAAATATCCAAGACCCAAAAACTAAAAATGCAGAGAGTAAAAAACAAAAGTATGTATCTAATCATCGACAGGCGCCGGTAAAAGTAAAATAAAACAACACACAATAAACACGACGAAAAATAGAAACAAAAAGAAATTTTGTTTTTGGATACCATCTGGCGACTGCCCACTCCTGTCGCCGTAGTCACCACAACCTAGGATTGGACTAAATTAAAAAAAACATAACAATATATAAAAAAATAACGATAAAAAGGTTAAAGGCTAAAAAAACAACAAAAAGAAAACAAAGCAAAAAGACAAGAAGAAAGCGCGCTCCTGTATCGGGGGTAGTTCCGCCTCCACCCGGCGCGGAACATGCGACCTACAACAAACGGTCAAATAAATTGGAGGTCAGCCTCCTCCAAAAGGTCGTATAATCTGCAAGTCCAAATGGAGGAACCAATCCAGAGTAGAAGGGACAAGCGGTAGCGACCCCGCTCGTCCCGGTCCCGGGAGAGGTAGCGTGCGCTATAATCACCTAGAATGTGGACATTCAACGAGAACGTGCCGAACAATCTAGGGGACAACGCAGTCGTTGCAATAAGGCGCAGGCGAGCGCTTTATAAAATGGCGGTGCGTCCCGCGATTGTGTCCAATTCGGAGACGACAAAAAGCAACCTGAATCCGTCGCGGCATTGGGGGGTAGGTCCATGGGAACAGTCGCGGCGCAATGACACGCAACTTTAAGGTCTCCCCGACCGTCTCCCATCTTCTTAGCCAAGCATCCCGGAGAACTGACCGTATTCCTACCCTGCAATCAGTGTGAGGAAGAACAAACTCTTTGGCGCCCTCATCGGCGCACTCATTCCCCGCAATTCCTACATGTCCAGGAACCCAGCAGAAGATAATTTCGATATCCGCCCGGCTCGCCCGAACCGTAGAGTCACGGATATCGCGAACCAAGGGATGCGGAGATTCCAATACCTCGAGAGTACTCAGGGCGCTTTTTTATTAGCTATAAATCACAATCCGGTCTCCGAACCGGGCACATCGCGTTATCTCCCGTACCGAGTGATCTATTGCCACCAGCTCGGTAGTGAAGACAGTCGCAGCGCCTGTCATCAAACAGAGAGGATACGGCGTGGAAACCGACACCCTCTTTGGACTTGGAGCCATCACAAGAACAAAAAAACAAAATACACCCAATATCCAACGAAACACTAATAACAATTTAAAAACAAATACAACCACACATCAAATTATTCTCTATTATGAAAAAACATATTAGCCTAACCCCCAGACATCGATGTATCTCTTTGCAAATATACTACTTTCTTTTACTTTCGCTGCTATTTTTTTCTACTACCAACCCCTATGTACTCTAACCCTTATACTAATCTCAGTGGAGGTGGGGGGGGGGTCCAAATCAAATCAAATCAAGTGGAGTTTCATTATTCGCTACCATCGTTCGTCGTTTAACCGTTCTAGCGGGAAGGAGGAAAGCCATAATGTAAAAACGGAACATCACTACCGCGTCAAGAAGAACTAAGCCTTCCGTCTGAAGATGCCTGAAGAAAGACTAAAGTTCACGGCCAAATTTATTATTATAATTAATTCCAAATAAAATAGATATTCCTTAAATGGTTACCAAAAAAATAATGGCAAAGGCGAAATATAATCTGATCTTCGTAAATGTAGCCTTGTTATTTATCCTCAAACTATATATATATATATACCAGGCAATGGCTTCGCCCCTCCCCCCTACGTAGGGAGCTTGCGCTTCGCTACCAAGATTAAAATTTAAAATCTAAACAATAGCAGCCATGGTTAAATTTTTTTAAATTTTCTGAACTTCGCCAATTATAATAATTTTTAAAAGGAACTCTAAACTAAATTTCCCCCATTTCAAAATATTACGTTGCTAAAATATAGTTATAGAAGAAGATATATAAAAATAAATTTTCTGAACTTCACCATTTGTAATTCTTTTGGGTTTTAAAAAATTCACAAAATTTCGATACTTATATTTATTTCTAAACTTTGATAAAAAAATATAAGTCATAACCAAACTAAGATGAAATTATTATTCAGATACTCAAAAAAATTCCCTTCTTAAATTATAGAGTTAGTAATGATGATGATGATGATGATATATAGCTGAGTTTTGAAATATATAGATATTCCAAAAATATCCAGGTCACCACTGCCGGGATACAGATCCAGGTTTTGGCCCTAACTTGCTTCGAAAATCGTCACAAATTACAAATTTACCTGTTCCCTCGTTTATGGCTTTGTCTTCCTTTGCCCTCCCTCTTCTTATTATCCTTCCCCTATACGCTTCTATATATAAAGCATTTGTGTGCACTCTTCTCATTGTACAGATGCTATACCAAAATTAGACCTGTAATGTAATAAACCGATTCTACTAAAGTGTGGTTTTTATATCTTTAAATAAATTCACGCTATTTTGAAGTTTTTCTCTCTATATATACAAGGTGTCCCAGAAAAAAGTTAACCGTACTTTGAATTTGTATAACTCAAAACCTATTAGAGATTTTTGAGTCCTGCAAAACAAAACAAATTTACCAACTATTTATCTGTCGATTCTGGAAATTTCATTAAATTCCCTTTTATGATATTAATACATTAATGGGTTTAGTGGAGGCTATCAAAAATATGTTTGCGCAAAGAAGTAAAATAAGGAAACTTAGAAGTTTAAAATCAACAATTATATTTAAATCCATTTTGAACAAAAATACCTCTTCATGTGAGTAATACAAATCATATTTTTTAATTTTCTAAGCACCGTTTCCTTCCACATGTCCTCCATTTCTTTCCGAGCACAGTTGCGCCTTTGATGGCATTGATTGAACAACTTTTAGGATTAACTTGTGATTTTCCTTAAGTCTATTGACTCCACGTGTGATACTATCTCTTAACTGGTTGATGCTTTGTGGTTGGGTAAAATACACTTTATTCTTTAGATATCGCCATAAGAAATAATCGACGGGGTTAAGTCAGGGGATTTTGGGGTCCATTCAATTGCATGATTTAGCGCGCCAATGCGGTTGTCAAACGTTTCTCTTAGTTTTATTCTTACAGCAAGCTGTCTATAAGCTGGTGCGCCGTCCTGAATCCACCAAAGTCTATTGAATTAATTGACATAAATCTGGCGGAGTTCCCGGAAGATCCTTTCGTTGATCATGTTCAGGTAGGCAGCACCATTCAAGTTATTATCGTAAAACAATGGACCGACAAGATAGCCATTCCCGCATATTCCGATCCACAGAGACACTTTCTGCTGACAAATACGTGCGTCAAAGTTGAATGCTAGGGGAGGGGGAGGCAGCGGTGCATATTGCCGAATATTATGGCTAATTACCTTTCCATTCATGAAAAAGGCTGCCTCGTCACCAATCACAATGTTTTCAAGAAACGAGCAGGTTTATGGAGAACCCATTCGACAAATTGTCTACGACGAGGAACATCAGTTTCAAGAAGCTGGTTCTTGCATGCATCTTATAGGGATGCCATTTTAAGTCATGTTTATTAATGCGGTTAAATGATGACTCTAACAATTGTAACCCATTCTTTCTGACTGATACATGTCGATTTTGAAGAAGCGTCATCTGAACATTTTCGATATTTTTTGTTGTTTTTATGGTTCTCATACGACCCGAACGACCTTTATTTAAATTTAAGCATGTTCCTTCATGTTGGTATTTGCGAACATTTTCCAAATTGTGGGCTTGCTTGGTGGGTGCCTACCTGGAAAACGTTGTTCAAATGAATCTTGTACTTGTTTAATCCTGCCAGTCTTAATAAAGTTTGTGACTACAAATACGCGTTGATCTTTTTGTTAACTGCATGATTAAAAAGGTTCTACGAAAGTAAACTTTTACCCAGAAACGCTTTGATTTGCTTAGTAAGCAATAATGACAAGACCATACCACAGCGTGGCTAAAAAACCTCTGTAAAATGGCCTAGGCTTTGCTTGAAGAATGGTACAGTGACCTAGGCTACCTAGGCTCCCTACGCTTCCCTTGAAAGTGCACGGTGGCCTAGCATTCCTAGGCTTCGTTTCATTATTTTACTTCCTTGCGCAAACATATTTTTGATAGCCTCCACTAAACCAATTAGTGTATCAACATCAGAATAGGGAATTTAATGAAATTTCCAGAATCGACAGATAAATAGTTGTTAAATAAAACACTTTTGCAGGTCCCCAAAATCTCTAATAGTGTTTGAGTTATACTAATTCAAAGTACGGTTAACTTTTTCTGGGACACCCGGTATATATATATATATATATATATATATATATATATATATATATATATATATATATATATATATATATATATATACAATAGTGAAAAGAATACCTCGATGATAAGATAAATGGTACATTTAATATGAAAGATGACCACCCTTTGCTTTTAGATCCTGCTTCACTCGCTCTGGCATAGATTCAACCAAATTTGAACACATTTGTGCTAGTTCTTCGTTATGGTACCAGGCATTGATAACAGCACAAATCATCTTCTGCATCGTCGAACCCCATAGATTCTCGATGGGGCTTAGGTCAAGAGAATTCCCAGGCCAATTTATAACGGTAGGTCCATTTTTTTCGAAGAATGTGCGCATTATTTGGGAAGTATGGCACGGAGCCAGATCCTAGTGAAATATGCTGCCTCCATCAGGAAAGTCTTTCTGCATCACGGGAAGCAAGCGAGTCTGCAGGATTGCCTTGTATTTAACGCTGTTCATCATTCCCTCAAAAGTAACAAGCTACCATAGGCCTTTAACGCTAAAATAACCCCAAAACATCTTCTTAGATGGGTATTTTGGGGCCTGTTGAATGTGTCCTGGCTGAAGTGATTCATCTTTGCTTTGTCTTACTACCACTGACCTATGCCCATTAACTTCAAAATGCAATTCGTCTGAAAACATAACTTCTTCCAGTCTGCTGCCTTCCATCGAGCATACTTGCGTACCCAGCATACTCGTCTTGATAGCACAAGTCAATAACTGTTTACCTACCGGTTTCTAGCAAATCTACAAACTTCAATGAGCCTTCGCCGGACGGTTGAAGAAGAAACATTTACACCTGCTAAAGACAAATCTCTCTGGAGGTCTTTACTGATTTTCTTTGGATTCTTCATACTATTTCTGATGAGAACCTTGTCATGGTGAAGTGTTTTCTTTCGTTTTCGTCCACATTTTCCTTGTCGCAGTGTTGAATGTTCACCAGTGCCTTCAGCTCTTTTCACAAT